>JABSTQ010010994.1:0-689144 GCA_013358835.2 Ixodes persulcatus
CGCAAATCGGCAAAACCCGCAAGCAGACGAGTACACAATCCGGTCACGGCGCTGCGGTAGGCTTCTTTGGGCCGTTTCCCCACCTGTCTATCTTACACCCTGCCCTGAACAGTGTTTGCACTGCACGACCGCGCATACTTGGCATGGACGATATTTAGTCACGCCTTTGCTGCGTGGAACGGCAAGATCGCGCTTGATATCAAGATGAATTTTGAAGTCTGAAGTCTAGACACGAAACACAATCAAAATAGCTCCGAAGCTCTCCCTTCGTTGCTCTTCCCGGCGCAGTCTGTGCTGTCAGTCAATTTGAGAAGTAAGTTTGTGAGGAACTCTGACGTCATTTCCAGAGCTTTTAACATATCTGTCCCTTCTGGACTTCTCTAAGAGCAGAGACAGCGTTGCCAGGTCCGAAAGTGGTCGCGAGATGAATCGTTCATCAGAGGTTTTCCAGATTTCAGCACATACTAAAATTAAAATATTATTATTAAGTATGCCTTTACTGAAACGGTTCTTTCTAATCACTTTGGTATACTGATTTTGCATTAATATAGTTATTTCCTTAGCTATAATATAATAAAAATATCGATTGGGTTTACCGACACATGAACACCGTCTTCACTGCATATCAATCAGGCTCGCCGGACATTGGATGGTGGTATAACCGTCACTTTACGTTGGTAATTAAACCTAATTTATTCTTGGCTTTCTAATCACTTATCTTGTGAACCATGATGCAGTTTTAATTTTAAAAGTAAGCATTATTAGCTGCTAAACTCATTTGAACATTTTGAAGAAACAAAACAAGGTCTTTGAAATATCCGTCGACCAGTCTTTGCGTTTTGACACCTGTTTGCCTAAACATGCAGAAGAACTGCTGCGGATAGCAGTTATGGGGATGACACGCTTATTCGTTAACTAAAAAACTACAACAAATAAGCGGCCTCCGCTTGGAACGACGCACTAAACTTCCACAGTAACTCTGACAGCTCATATGCATTTTCCTTTTCTTTTTATACTGGCTGTGTTTTTTTAAGCGCGGGCCAAATCGTTTCAGCGAAAAGTACTATAGACCCTTCTCGAAATTCAATCTGACATTTTTTATCAGTGTCATCATTTCAGTGTATGACATGGCTTTATGTTGCCGCCATTACCGCTCACAAATGCGGGACGCAAAATTAAACCCGAGCTCCGAATAAATCCTGCGTGTTGAGTGACGGTTGAGTGACGGTAAACACATACAGAGCAACGCTGAACGTGGGTAGCTTTTGAATGTCAAGGTGGCCAACATTCACTAGAGCGAGATTGAGAAACACGGCCGGCGCGAAGGCACAGAACCGGCGAAAACGCTCGCATTAGAAGAATGAGCGGCCAGCACTTCACTGTAAGGCGTAACATGGACGCTGTCACTGATGGCACTGCCAACCAGCTGCCAAAAAAGTCCTTTGATAAAAGTCACGTTTACAAGTACCGCCAACCATTGTTGTGGAGAGGCGGAAGACACGTGCCACGAGCGGGTGCTCCGTCGCCCTTCGCTTCCAAGGGACTCTCATTTCAGTGCTGCGCCGCCATTTGCTTCCAAGGGCCACTCGAGACACGGCCATCGTGCACTGGCGCATTTCACGCTTCTTGAAGACAACCGAAAACACACCGAGGAGCTTTAGCTAAGTGCACTGTACTTTAGCTGCCAAGGGGGAGCGGCGCGCCCCCTATACGTGTCCCACTCTCTTAATAAGCCACGTAGAGGATTTTACGGTGTTCCGAAAAAAACACTCAGTTTGGACGCGTTTCTAGGCTTCGGTTTCCTAACGGAGCGTATCTTTGCGCCATCAACGATGCTCTAATGACCTGCCTATGTAGATTAAATATATGCAAGTAAGTATGAGATAAACTGTGCCAAAATAGTCAGAAGGTGTTTGCTTGACAAACGAACTAAAATTCTTTATATACAATTCTGCAGAATAAAACATTTTCCGCGTCTGATCTATATTCACTTACCTTTGACATGTTCTGACTTTCACTTGCGTTGGCATTAAAATAAAATGGAATTTCTTCCTTTTTAAAAACCTTAACTACGATCCCTGGCTTTCTCACAAACCCCAAGGCTCCAGGTGCCACGGAGGCAAAAAACAGCAGGAAGCTCAGTGATGTGGTTCGACTCATGCTTTCTGGGATTGTGCACCCAAGCCGAACTGACTGTGCACCCGAACTGAGATTCCTCGTCTTATATATACTCAACTAGTAAAGGTACATTATAGCTTTTTTCTTCAATTCCGTTTGCGCCGCATTGTATTGAAAGCTTGAAAACGATGGATATAGTATTGCATGTTGACGTGCGTTGTGACGCGTTCGATGAAATTCTTCGTTTTATTATGTTTTCATTAGTTCTTTCTTACTTCCTTGAAAATTAAAATACAAGTTTTCTCAATGCTTGAGTTAAAGCACAAGTTTTCTTTTTCTTATGAGCATGCAGGCGCGAGGTAGCATTTCTTTCTCTGGTGGTGGAACCACATTCTCGAAGCGGTTATAATAATAATGATGCGTGTATGTTTATACAGCCAGAAGATATATAGTAAGCATCAATGGGCGTCTGGTGTCTCAGCTGTAGAAGAAACATTTAACCAGTGCAGTAGAACCGCTAGCCTGAGGTTTTTTTACGTGCCTCTGATACATGACCGCACGCCGGTACAATGCTCACCCAGCAGATCGAAACGGGGCAGGGATGGGGATTGAACCGATTAGAGAACCCATGATCCATGGGTTCTGCAGCTCGAACTTCCGCTCCACGTGCTCAGAGCTAGTGCGCGCTAGAGCCACCAATTTTTTTTTTTTTTTTTTTTTTTTTTTAAGATGACTTTTTTTTTTTTTAGCATCAGATAAAGAAGGGGGGTTCCTTGTCCTTCTTTCGATATTAAGGATGTGTATTACTCCTTGCCGCATAATAGACTCCTTACCTGCATTCGTGACTGCATCGATGTGTTTGGTGCAGTTGCCATTCGAGTACGCTCACTCAAAAATTGTCAAAAGGGCGATTGCGAGGACTTGCTATACACATGCGCTGCGGAGGTCTTGTTATCATAAAATTAAACATAGTATTGACAGGCAAACTGAACGCCTCGCAGACGCTGGATTCCCCTCCCACGTGTTAACAACGGTCCCCGAGTCTTTGCTGAAAGATATCAAGAGCAGGCCTATGACAAGTGAAGAAGAGGCCAACAACAGAAAGGGAAGGGAAAGAAGAAAGTTTGTAGTCATTCCCTATATACGCGGCTTGGCCCACAACCTAAAACGCATTGCGGGCAGGTGTGACGTCGACGTTTTTTCCAGTTGACCTCTATAAATCCAAGGCACTTGTGGCTATTTCGTCTGTGTTCCTGCCTAAGGATGCCTAAAGGCCCGTTCACACTCTTGCGACCGAGTACGACTGAGAGAGACGAGAGCTGTTAAAACTTCTTAAAATTTCTTAGGACGAAGGAACACACTGGCATTCTGGCGTCATCTATGCGGTGACCCTGGAACTGCATTTCACAAGAGCGAAGGTTTAGCGGGATTTCCGAGGTCAAATGTGGGTAATACTTATAAGAACGGCTCGTTTATAACGTTGACAAAAGTTTTTCGAGCCAAGAAAGAAAGGATAATGCGCGAGAGAAATAAAAAATATGGCGGACCGCCAAGTTTCCACTGCTACCCAATAGATGGCGCCACTGTGTCCTCCGGTTGTAGAAGGTTTTAAGGAACCCAGTTTTAAGAGGTCGTAAGAGTGTAAACGGGATTTAAGGACAGCGTCTCCCTAACTAAGCAAAAATCTGAGGCGAAAAAAGTATGTAAGAGGCTAAACCTCGAATAGCTTGTCAGGAAAATTGACGCTGGGAAACAGCTTAGTTTGGAGCTTTTCTGTGTAGCAAAGACGCACAAGGTAGATTGCCCTTTGCGTGTCATTGTTTCAAAGGCTGGTACTTGGCAGAAGTCGGTTGCCTTGTTTCTGCAAAAAAGTTTGAAGCTGTTTCAGATTCACGATCCTTTTCTCGTGAAGAGTTCTGATAATGTCATTTCTTTTTTTAAAGACAACCAGCGCACTGGCTTTATGGCCTGTTCGTTCGATATTAAGGATGTGTATTACTCCTTGTCGCATAATGGACTCCTTACCTGCATTCGTGACTGCATCGATGTGTTTGGTGCAGTTGCCTTTCAAAATGCTGCGGGACTTTCAGTTGAAGGCTTCATGGAGCTCCTTCACATGTATCTGAGGTCGAACTTTGCGACTTGGGAGGGTAACATATATTTGCAACGACAAGGGGTATGTATTGGTTCTTGCATTGTCCCTGTGCTTAGTGACTTGTTTTTAGCGAGCCTTGACCGCACCGTCTTTGAACGGCTTGGGGAAACCAAAGTTGCAAAGGTTCTCCGGTATGTAGACGATTTTCTGGTTTTGTTAGATGCCGATGCCTCATCCTTTCTTTCGTCAATGACTCAAGTTTTAGGCATTTTTAGTGATTGTCTTTTGCCACTTGTTCTGACTCATAAGATGCCTGAGGCAGGATGTATCCAATTTTTGGATTTGAATTTAACTATTTTTCCAGGTCATGTTTGTTGGAGTTATAAACCCCGTGCTGGAAAGCCACTGTTGCCATTCGAGTACGCTCACTCAAAAATTGTCAAGAGGGCGATTGCGAGGACTTGCTATACACATGCGCTGCGGAGGTCTTGTGATCATAAAATTAAACATAGTATTGACAGGCAAACTGAACGCCTCGCAGACGCTGGATTCCCCTCCCACGTGTTAACAACGGTCCCCGAGTCTTTGCTGAAAGATATCAAGAGCAGGCCTATGACAAGTGAAGAAGAGGCCAACAACAGAAAGGGAAGGGAAAGAAGAAAGTTTGTAGTCATTCCCTACATACACGGCTTGGCCCACAACCTAAAACGCATTGCGGGCAGGTGTGACGTCGACGTTTTATTCTCGGCTCCAGACAAGTCGTCTAGGTTGTGCAGAGCTGTTAACCCCTCTTCGTGGGCGGCCACGGCTTGCAGTACGAGGCATCGAGATCGCTTCGTCTGTTCTGAGGGGGTGGTTTATTCTCTGCCTCTGATATGTGGCAAGCGCTACGTTGGTCAGACGGGCCGCTTTCTCAATGACAGGTTAAGAGAGCACGCTTACAGTGTCTCCACAACTGTGTCTGGTCATCTGGGCATTCATTACCGCGACTGTGGGTGCCTACCCGACTTCCAACGGTGTGAGGTTGTTAAGCGTCATAGGTACCAGCTTACTCGTGAAATTCTGGAGGCTGTTGAGATAGCGAGGTTGGGTGCAGCATGTGTAAGCAGTTGTTCTGTGGCCCTATCAGGCAAAGAGATGAATTTTCTAGACAGCGCTGCGTCCGTGTTACTTCTTTGTCTGGTCCTCGTCTTTTCGCGCTGTTTTTAATTTCGAAGTATGTACCAACTCGCCCAAGCCTCAACTTTACCACCAAATAAGTTACGCTTCAGTCACGACACTTACCCCTCTTGGGGTCTTAAAATCATGGTTGCCAGTTATCTGAAGATTTATCTAAAATCACAGGAAACGCTTTTCTGTCCTCCACAAATGTTTAAACAGTTCGCGACAAAGCAAAGCAATATTACATGAGCTTCCTAACACCGAATCTAATGATGAGGAAGTCGCACTTTTGAATCATGACGATCGGCTGTTACGTCTGCTCTGCACTTAGCACCAAGGTGGCGGCGCCCACAAATATACTGGGAAACAGAGTGCCGATACTCTAGGCGTAGCTCATTTAGTGGCTCTAGTGTGCGCTAGACCGAATTGGCGCCGATACCCCGCAAGGCGATTACGAATGCGAAAGGGCCACTGACGACCCCAACATCGACATTATTATTATTATTATTATTATTATTATTATTATTATTATTATTATTATTATTATTATTATTATTATTATTATTATTATTATTATTATTATTATTATTATTATTATTATTATTATTATTATTATTATTATTATTATTATTATTATTATTATTCCAAACGACTGAAAATGGTTCCCAGGGATCGCCCTGAAAATATCAAGATTGAGAACTGCGTATTCGGAGGGAAAAAAACATTTTTATAAAGCTTGATTTGATATGCACGTCCGAGTCTATGACGTTGTTAACGAAATAGTGCCCTCCTTGACTTTTTGGACGACTTAAAACAGGAAGTGTCGTTTAGCTTTCACTTCCCTTCTCATCGTTCATAGGTACGCGCATGTGCCACCCTGCCAACCGCGAAAGTATTACGCGAGAACTTCTTTCGCCTGCAGACGACGCGTCAGTTTTCAGTGCCTCTTTTTTTATACCCCATTCACACGATCAATAAGGTATACATTCAGCTAAGGGACCTTTATGGCAAGCGGCGAATGAGCTTGCGATCTTCCGCGCGTGGCATGTGCTCGCGACCCAAGTCGGGCTGATTCGCCGACTGCAAAAATACCTGATTCACCCGCGAATTATTTTTAGCGTTTTCCTCAGTGATGACACTGCTTTCTTATTGGAACAAACGAAAATAATAATAATAATCGGGTTGTGTGTATGTTTATACAGCCTAGAACTTGGTCTGCCTCAACGGGCGACGAGTCTCCCAGCTGTAGATGAGCAATTTAGCCAGTGCAGTACAACCACTAGCCTGGAGTCTTTAACGTGCACCACGCAGTAGTGATACACGACCGCACGCCGGTACGATGCTCATCCAGATCGAAACGGGCAGGGGTGGGGATTGAACCCAGGATTCTGGGTTCTGCAGCTCGAGCTTTCGCTTCACGTGCTCCGAGCTGGTGTGCGCTAGACCACTCGGCCACCGATCCCTTTTTTTTTTTTTTTTTTTGAGCAAATGTTTATTTACAGGTTAAAAACATAAGTAGCAAGAATGGAAAAAATGAGGTATATACATATGCTAGAGTAAAAAAAAAATGTTACATAATTTAGACATTGCATTCAATGACCCAGCTGCAAAGTAAAGTCAGTTAAACGTTACAACATTGTTAAAGAGTGCAGTAACCTCAGCTCTAGGTGTGTATTACACTCGAAGATCTTAAAAAATATATTTTAGAGTGAGGCACTTGCGAAGGCGACGGATAGTCTTCTCGAAGCATGAAAATTTGGTGCTGCCTTTTGACCTTTTCCCAAAATGTTTCTCAGATTGTTTTTCTATTTCAGCTGGTTCTAAAGGTCAAATAATCCAGTCCAATTTGATAGCAAAGTGTCGCCACGCAGGTTTAGGGTTCCGTGTGCACTCTGTCATGTCTGCTCTTGACCGCCATAGCACATGTAGGCCTAAAACCATGATTATTTCCGTCAGGTCAATCAGCGTCCTTTTGTCGTGCAGCCGTAGAAATTTCAAAGTACACCAACTAATTCACTCTTCAGGTCATCGTGGCCGGACAGGATGGAATCCTGCTCGCTGATGGGAGCTTTGGGAGATGACGATTTTGTTCGCCTCTTCCTCCTCCTCTTTGACTCCGCCCGCTCTCCTTGAGATGTGGAGCCAGGATCTGACGCGCACGGAATTTGTTCTCCCTTTCTTTTCCCAAGCATTTCTTTGTCGCTGGTTTCGTCCATTTCGGACGCCTCCTCGTCTGACTTTATTGGCTCTTCAGCTTGGTCTTCAGCTTGGTCTTCAGGGACAAGTGCACTGAACGAGTTGGTGATGACAACATTGCTCACTGTCTCCTTCATTGCAGAGCGTGACGACGCCGACCTGTCTTCACACTTCTCAGTCCGTGAGACTGCCTCTACGTGGGCTGTGCTGTGAGCGGTACTGACCTCTGCCGAAACCTCTGTTTGTGCTGTTTCTTTTGCGTCCATCAAGTCTTCTGTAGGAATCTGGAGAGATGCAGCCGTTCGGTTGGCGTACGTTTGAATACAGTCTTCGGGATCGTGGCCGAATTTTCGGCATACGCCACACCAGGGAGCGCGGCACTGGCCTCGGACGTGTCCGACTTGCCTGCATCGTAGACATTGCGGTGCTCTGCCAGGTATGGAGACAAGTACGGTGGTTCCCAGCATCTTGAGCTGATGCGGCAAGCTGTCCGCAGTCACCCCTTCGTTCAATTCAATCGACAGTATTCTTGTGGTCGTCTCTACTTCTTCGAAGCCGGAATAGTGCCACTTGTCTCGAACGATGCTTTTTATTTTTCCAAACGTAGAAAAAACACTTGCTACGTTTGCATCTGGGACGCTAGTTGGAACCCAGTGTACCTTCATGGACAGCGCAGTCTTGCTTCCGTCTATTATTAAACATGTCTTGTTCTTTACTTGGATCTCTCGGAGCTGCAGCAATCTTTCTTTTTCTTTGGAAGAACGCACTGTGAGCAGCCACACATGATTGTACTGGAAGGCCCCAAGCGAAGCTAGCTCGTTTGGGTTGATGATTTTCTTCAAAGCAGGACCGAAATCGTCGATGCGATATGGCCGGGCTGATGGATCCCCATGAAGAATCAGTGAGTTTTCAAGCAGCTTACCGTTGGGAAGAGGTGGCAGTAAAATCTTGTACTCCGTTGTACTTGGTGCAGAGGGGGCAGAAGCAGAAATGGGTTCAGAATATTCCCGGCTAGGCTTAGCCGTTGAGATTTCCTTTACGGAGCCCATTTCCAACGCGGCCGTTCAGCTCGTCGTCTTCTTCGAACTCCGCTCGGCCACCGATCCCCCCGACAAACGAGTTGCTCCCAGCTCCGCATGCAGCTGGGGCACTCGGGGTTGGCTGGGGCCATGTGCGGTGCGCGCGGATCTATGCAATCCAAGTATTGTTCGCCGGCGGCAGTTCTTTGACTGACCACACCCCTGACAATTTCGATCTGGTTAAGCATCGTACCCACGTGCGGTCGTGTAACACTACTGAGTGATGCACGCTAAGGACCCCAGGATAGTGGTTGTACTGCACTGGTTAAAGTTTTCAACGTTCCGGCGGTATAAACATACCAACACCCCAATTTGCAACTGACTTTGATTTCCGACTGGCTCCGAAGTTTTAATTACGTTCGAATCATTCAAGCGTATTTTATGAACAGCCGATTTTCTGATAGTGTTGTGCGTTGGTAATGCACTCGGGCTTCCGCTTCTTCTACTTTTCCTTGTGTGCACTGTTTTACTTCTATGTTTACAATGCACCTCCGACTAGCCCGCCTTCAAACATACTGCGTCATTAGAGTGTAAATGGAGTCGTTCATGCAACTGACGCCTTGACATCATGTATCGGCTTCACCGACATTATATCGTTTTTTCTCATGTTTTTTTTCTTTATTTGTTTTGCGGGTTTGTTTTCGACGAGAGGGCAGAAGTAAAGGCACAATGCCTGACATAGCCCCCCCCCCCCCCCCCCATCGTACAATTTTTGTGCCGACGAATATAGACGCTTTACACACGCACCAGAATACAGCCGCCATTGCTGACCTTCTCTTGTTTTACCGAGATACCGAGCCACTGAATTTGGTGTGGACGAGCCTCCACAAAGGCCAATGCTGGGGAGAACGACAGAATAAAATCTAAGCTGGCAATAACCTGGCCTACTATGATATTAATGAAGTGAAGTAAACGTAATAAGGGGAAACAAAAACTGAAGGTCAGTTATGGCGGCGCCCATGCACAGCTGCTGCACAGCGTGTATACGCAGTGGCGTGTTGTAATAGATATTTAAAGCGCAAATTTCGCTGTTAAACTTCGCTCCACATATTTCAACCATTAGGCGCGAGGCTGTATCAGTAGAGTCAGTCCATGCATGCGTGTCACGGTCGTAGGTAGAAAAGGGCTTCGGTCCGTGGTGCCATTATCGGAATTCGTGCGTACATCGCTAACAAAACGAAGCAAAAAAACGCTCTTAGCGTTTTATAAAAAGATTAACAGTTTTTTTTTTTTTTTTTTTTTTTGGGGGGGGGGGGCTTGTTTGTAATTTTTTTACTTTAACACATTTATTGTTCATGTGCAACATGAGCGATCGGGCTGATGCGCGAGTCATTTTTGAAGAAGTGAAGAGCGCACGCGTAGAGCTTTCAGCAGAGCTAGGGACTTTCCCCTTTCAGTTTGTTCAACCTTTTTAGTGTCTGTAATAGACCCTTCCCGAAAGTCAGTCTACCCACCATGTGCAGAGCCAAACCCGACGCTTTAATGGCGGCACTACACAGCTTCTTCACACCAGAAAATGCGAACGTCTTCGAAAGCATAGAGCAGAAAGGGGAAAAGGTATTGGTCCCCTTACGTCACCTTCGACTCACAAAATCGAGGGTGCTTGATTTAGCTGAGCATGATCTCCTATCACCGCCATTAGAGCGGCAATATTGGAGGTTATGGGACTGCCACGAGGTGACTCTGACTTTTGAAAAGGGTCTATTAACCTTTATATGAAGGGTTCTGTCCGCAATAAAATTTTAGCTGTGTTTGAAACGTTCTTCTTCTCTTCTCTTGGTATCAACTTTCGTATTCCTCAGTCTCGGGTTGCTCCAAAACATTTACGGGGTTTTTTCAGCAAAAAAAAAAAAAAACTACGTATTGCCGAACGCTTTTTCTCTGCCCAAATGTTACCCTAGCGCTTAAAACCGCATGACAAAGTTTCAGCACTAACCGTTCTTTTATTTAAAGGTTATGTGATTTTCTAAAGTTTTCAATGGGAAAATGACGGCCGACAGAGCGCCTCGAATACATGGAGCACTATGGCGCCAGTTACCGCAGACGGGCGAAAACGGGCCCCATTGTCCCACTGAAATTTGCAGAAAATAATTTATATCTTTTGAATAAGGTAACGGTTAATGCTGAAACTTTGGTATCTGGCTTGGACCTCTAGCGCTATTAGAGAGTTCTAGTAGATCGTTCCTATAACGATACGATAACCATACGATACCGATACACAGAACAGGTGCGCACTCCTGTTCTGTGTATCGGTATCGTATGGTTTTCGTATCGTTATAGGAACGATCTACTAAAACTCTCTAATATTAGGGCAGATCGACGGATGGACCCGCCTCGTGGTCGGGTAGGCTTCAGCCACCCGCCTAGCTCGATCGAGCAGCGCGAGCTGCGGATCGCGCTGTGAGGCGAGCAGAGCGGCCTCCCAGGAGGATTGAGATGGATTGGGAATGGGTCGGATCCATCCACAATCCACCGGTTTGCTCATCTTGCGGACGCGCCGCGGCTGCAGCCAAGAGGGATTTTTCTGTCACGTGACCAGCTTCATGGGGACAGGAAGTACCTAGCGTCCGTGCCTAATGGCGGAGAAGTCCGTATCGCTTCAAGCACAAAAACCTGATTTCGCTCGCAGAAACTGACTGCAGGGACTTTCAACTGGTGTCCAATTTACCGCCCCTTTATACTGTAGGAGCGGCAGGTAAAGTTACGGCCAGGGAGGGTAAATATGAGCCAAAATAAATAAAAAAAACACGCGAGATAAAAGCGGTGGCAGTGTATTTATATACTGGCGCCAGCGCCGACTGCTCCCGCTTTCTGCTGTGGTCGAGAGGTTAGAGCGCCGGTACTTTACGTCGCGGCGTGAAAGTCCCGGGTTCAAATCGCGCCAGAACCTTTCTTTTTTTAGGGGCGAAGCTCCTTAGGGGCTAGCCATGTCCGTCCGCCGTCCGCCGTAGGCCCGGCGTCGGGTGCTCGTGCTTCTGCTCGTGAGATCACGTGCTCACGAGCACGTGAGCACACGCTCACGTGCTCGTGTAGTGCAAAAAAAAATTGAAAAAAAAAAGATGAAAAAAATTATGAAAAAAGAAACGAAGAAAAAAGAAAAAGAAGAAAACCACACATTCTCCTACTGACATGAATGAAAAGGCTCAAAGAAAAAGAAGAAAAAAAGAGAGTAGGGGGTTCAGGGATGCCATCCCATCTGTCTGCTTAAAAAAAGAAAAAGAAGAAAACCACACATTCTCCTACTGACATGAATGAAGAGGCTCGGCATGCTGCGGCTCGGCGTCTACGCAGACAAGCACCACCAGAGCTACGCCCCAAGCAACATCATTCACCACGTGGAGATGCGGTCAATTTTTTTTTGTATTTGACTGCACTCCCACTAAGAATGTAGACAAGGCCCTATGAGCACTATAGACGCTTTACAGCAGCTGTGCATGGGCGCCGCCATAACTGACCTTCAGTTTTTGTTCCCTCTTATTCCGTTCGCTTGACTTCATCATTTCCACAGCAGGACAGGTTATTGCCATTTTAAGTGTTACTGTGTCCTTCCCCCAGCATAGGCCGTTGTGGAGACTCGTCAACGCCCGCTTCAGTGGCTCGGCATCTCGGTAAAACAAGAGAAGGGCGGCTATGGCGGCTCAATCTGGCGCGTGTGTAAAGCGTCTATAAAATCATTGGGCGGGTAGGTCTGACTCACCAGTTCGTTGTTCATGGCCTCCGAAGAGCGCATGCATGTCTCGGGCTTTCTTTACCGATTTCCGCCACGCCTCCTGCATCTGCCGTACACTCCGCGGAAAGTCGACAATATCTTCCCATGCCCGTCTCTTCGTTCGCCAAGTAACTGTGCTGCTGAATTCCTCTAGAATTTGTTGTTTCCGTTTTCCAACTGCTCTAGTTATTTCCATTTGTTGATCCAAGTTCATTTTAGGTGTTTGCGTTAGAGAGATAGTTTGCGATGTCGACGCCTGATACATTTTTGAATTCGGTTGTGATCGTCTGCTATTCTAACTAAAATTCAACAAGTAATGTGTTAATATTACAAAACGATTGCCACAGCAAAATGTAAAGAGTAAAAATATACCTTTTATCACATTCCATGCAAGTAAAAGTATGATCTCTTTTATTTCGGTATTACTACTTTCTCAGACGTTTGACTTGCTGCCTTGCCTGTAGGATTTCGCTCAATCAATGCATCCAGAGCTGCTAGTCTTTTTTTCTTTTTGCTTATTTTGTGTAAGTTTTTTGTTTGTTTTCTAATTGTCACAACTGCAGTTTTTATTAGTACTAAATAAGCGTCTCATATTATTGAAAGGAGTCGTAGCAAGAGCGTTGAATATTTGAAAACATAAAATTGTAGTTGCTGGGGAAATGATGCTTGTTTCGGCTCAGTTTGTGTGAAAGCCATACCGATGTTGTTACCTTGGTTTCTTTTTATTGAACATTATGAAACGATTGGATTAGCGCGTTAACTTGCCTTGATCTCTTTTCTTTTTGTTCCCGGTGTTTCCATTGAACAGGCGGGACTAACAGTAAAAATAGTGTAAGGGGCAGTAGTGCAAGTGGATGATTCGTAAAAAATTATTGCAATTAAAAAGTGAGACACGCGCAAAATACACAAAAAAAAAGTTCCTAGCGCGATTTGAACCCGCAAATTTCACGCCGCGACGCGAAGTACCGACGCTCTTGCCTCTCACCCACAGCAGAAGGCGCGAGCCGCCGGCGCTGGCGGAGGTATATAAATATGGTGCCACCGCTTTTATCTCGATGTGATTTTTTTTCTTTATTTTGGCTCATATTTACCCTCCCTGGCCGTAACTTTACCTACCGCTCCTACAGTATAAAGGGTTGGTCAATTGGACTCGAGTTGAAAGTCCCTGCAGTCAGTTTCTGCGAGCGAAATTAGGTTTTTGTGCTTGAAGCGATACGGATTTCTCCGCCATCAGGCAGGGACGCTAGGTACTTCCTTGTCATTATGGAGCTGGACACGTGACAAAAAAATCCCTCTTGGCCGCAGCCGCGGCCGCGGCCGCAAGATGAGCAAACCGGCCCTGGGCCTGCTCCACTCAGACAGGAGTGGGGCAGGCCCAGGTACAATGGTAAAAGGTGGGTTCGGGGGAGTGACAGCTTGGGCATTCGCACCGGTATCTGTCGGGGAAGAAGCGGTGGAGGTGGAGGAGGTTAGGAAAGGAGAGGGTCTGGAGTTTCCTCCAGTCTGTCGCGTCTTGTCGGGTGAGGGATTTGTGAGGATGGGGTTACGTTCTGCGCAGCATGCGCAGCATGCACTCAGTGACCTGGCTGTACGTATCTATGGGGGGTTAGGTGGATGGAGAGTCGAGTCCCTTGGTTGGTCGTGTAGATTTCCGTCTTGCCGTCCCTCCCGAGTCAATGTCCGGAGAGTTGCGTCTCGGGCTAAGGCGTCTTCCGCCTCGCTGCCTGGAAGACAAGCATGGCCGAAGATCCATACAATGTGGACCAGCCGTAATTTGTGTTAAATATGAGATGTAGACCTTAGATGGTTGCCTAATCGGTTTATTCCGATGGAGCCTCCGATTGAGCCTGGCGCTACGTTCCTAGCCTGGCGTTTGACTGCTCGTGCCCCGCGGCTCTCAAGCCACGGCCGTGATCAAGCGCTCGGTGCTAGTGCCACTCTATAAGGAGTATTCACTGGGCGCCATATTTGTGGGTGATGTCTAGAGCGCATGCTCTGAACGAGCCCACATTAAAGGGACGATGCAACATTGTTTTGTACTTTGCGCAAATACCGCTTAGAACGGATCCCTGACGTTAATGACCTATGAAACTCGCGTTCGTTTTTCACCCCACGCAATAGAAGTCCGAGTAAAAAATTAAAGAAAAACGAGCAGCGTTCACCCTCTCAACTCGCAGCCAGAACAAGCGGCCACGTGATCTGGAGCCAATTATATGCCGCCAATGTTGACCATACACTCTAAGAAAAAAAGGAGGAGAAAGGTAGCAAAAGTGACTGTTCCTCCTTGCGCTGGACACGCCCCCATGAGAAGGGAGGAACGGAAGGTAAGACGAAAGGAATAGCGCAGGTTCCTCCTTGTACAGTTGGTGCAGGATTCTGTTTCCAGCGCTCGCCCGAGACGGACGCAGGATGACGAGCTCCGTTGGAGCGGCAGCAACGGCCGATACGGGCCGCGGTATATCTGTTTCTGAAGATTCAACTGATTACAAGATTATTTTGCCTCCCCTGCCTACCGGATACATCGTGACTAATGCAGTTTTTCTGCACTGCGACGTACGCAACCGCCCGTACCGAATTCAAGACTTCAAACAGGAGCTGGAGCGACTGGATGTCCTCCAAGAATTGGCGTCGGCAGGCGCCCACCAAATGAATCACGTTTGGATGCTACGTCTGCACTCACTCGCCGCAAAGCAGCGTTTGCTGGAAGCGAAAGAACTGCAAATCAAAGGGGGGCGTTGCCTCGTGCTTGATCCTGCCAACGCGGAAGTCAAGGCTAAACTGCATTGGGTTCCCTATGACGTCCCCAACTGCCAAGTACGTAAAGAACTCGAGCGCTTTGCTAAAGTGTCCGACATCAGCAGAGACCACTTCCGCGAAAAGGGGTTTGAGAACGTCGAAACGAACACGCGGAGTGTGCGAATGACGCTCAAAGAAGGAGTCACTGTGGACGGCGTCCCGCATGAGATTCGTGTCGACGGCTGCAAGGTCCTCGTCCTCATACCTGGTAGGGCCCCCCTATGCCTTAGGTGTAGACGCAAAGGACACATTAGAAGGGACTGCCGCGTTCCCCGGTGTAAGGAGTGCCACCAGTACGGCCACGAAGCCAGCGATTGCGTTCGTACTTACGCGTCAATTGCTCAACAGCGGAAAGACGAAGAGTCGACCGAATTTCTGATGGACGAAGTAGAGGCAGAGGCTGCGACGGGAGGTGCCGGACCTCCGCTACCAAGCGCCAACGACAGCGGCAGTGACGCCTCCATTGGGAACCAGGATAACTTTGGGGAGAGTTCTCAGCCCAGTCAGTCAGAGCAAGCAAGACAGGCGACCGGTAACAAAGAACAAGAGGTTAATTTGTCCCCCAAACCACTGCACGCGGATGAAAAAGTCGGAATGAACACTTTGAAAGACAAGGATACCCTAGACAGTGAGTCTGAAGTGGCAGAACCCATGAACATCGACGTCAGCCAGACCGGGAAGCGACAACGGGACCAGACACTACACAAGGCCTCACCCAATGACACGGTTGGTGGAGAACCACCGTGGCAAGTGCAGGGACTCAAGAAAAGCCGTGTCGTGAATCGTGACCAAGCCTCGAGACCTTCGGAACGACCGCAAACGTAAAGACTTGTAGTGTGTGGCATTCACCGAGCCTTTTCGGGGTGATAGGCAACTTTAAAAGGTGATCTTGGGTGAGTTTAAGAACATTCTCCCTTCAATACAACATCACGCTTGAACCTATCGCGCCTATTCGATGTGCCACCTTAAATATCAGGGGGTTAAATTCCCGGAAGAAACAGTATCAGCTCCAACGACTACTCAGTGACGAAACTATAGACATTCTAGCCCTTCAGGAAACTAAAATTGACGATAGTGAACAGATTCAGTATGTCTTAAAACCTTTTTTGAACAGGTACGAAATATGTGTCAGTCAAGCCACTGGAGTGTCGGGGGGGTGTTTTTTGTTTCTCGCGAAAACAATGGCCTGATCGATTTAAAAACCACGACAGATGGCGAAGGAAGACTTGTTCTTTGTGATTTCAGGGTTCAAAATCAACTGTGGCGTGTGCTGTGCATCTATGCTCCTAATGCAATAAACGAGAGGGAAGCTTTCTTTCGACAATTAGAAGATTACTTGAAGTGTGATAGGTATATTGTTTTACTAGGAGACTTTAACTGCGTGTGTAACCCCCAAGATAGATCATCAGCAATGTCACGAAACGACAGAAGCGCTCATTTCTTGAAATCTATGTTAGATGAATGTGAGCTGGAGGACGTCGCGGAAATGCAAGGGTTGCGAAACGATCTGCGATTTACTCACTTTCAGCTATCATCAAACGCGCGGTTAGACAGGATTTACGTTTCTACAGAAGTTAGCACATTCACCATGGGGTACTCTGTCAAACCGATCTTTTTCAGTGATCATTGCCTCGTAAGTGTGACTGTAGGGGAAAAAAGGAAGGCGACACGGAAGTTCAACTGGAAACTGTGGAAATTTAATGTAACGCTGCTAAAAGACGAAGAGTTTACAGATGGGGTTACAAACCTTCTAAAGAAAGTGACTGAGAATTGTAGTATAAGTTACATGGAGAAATGGGAATTTTTTAAACAGGAAGTTAAAGAATTAGCCATAGAACGGTCGTATATTTTGAACTACAATGCAGCAAAGGAAGAAAAAATGATTCAGCAGCGCTGGCTAGAACTCCTCAAGGTCGAGAGTGATAAGCCAGGGGGGACGGCTACAGAGATAAAACAAGTGGAAGCCAAACTTCAGGCTTTTCAAGATAAAAAGTATCGTGGAGCGGTAGTGCGGGCAAGGGCCGAGAAGTTTCTTCTTGGGGAACAGCCCACGAAACGTGCGCTGGCTGATGAACGAAAGTTTGCGCTTGCAAAAGAGATTTCAGCCGTGGAACAAAACGGCGCTGTCATAAAGGACAGAGATGGCATTGAAAGGGCGTTTGTGACGTACTATAGCCAGCTGTTCGGAGGCAAAGATATGCCTAAGGACATGACAGCTATCAAAGAACTACTCCAGATAGCACCAGAGCTATCGCAAGGTGTGAAAGAGCGGATGGAAGAACCCATCATGTTGACGGAGATAGAAAGAGCCATCGAAGGCCTCGCCACCCACAAAACGCCTGGTCCTGACGGTCTCTGCGCAGAGTTTTATCAGCACTTCCGCGCCCAAATTTGCCCTTTTTACTACGGAGTTATACGTGAAGCTTACGAGCTCAAAGCACTACCACCATCCTTCTTACAATCGCATACAGTACTGATACCTAAATCTAATGACGTTCTTCAAAGGCAGAAGGTGACGGGGTACCGACCCATAGCATTAAGTAACGTTGATTATAAGATATTTGCAAGAATTTTATCCAGACGAATCCAGCATGTAGTGTGCGATTTGGTAGGGGACCACCAGACATGTGGAATCAAAGGCAGGGCAACTCAGGCCAACATTCATGTAGCACGAACCATTCTCGAAAGCGCAAACGATGAAGGTAGTCAGGTGGCAATGATACAAATTGACCTGGAAAAGGCGTTTGACAGAGTAAGCCATGGAGTACTGTGGGAGATTTTAGCTAAAGCTAATGTTGGGAAAATTATCTGCGAAGGGGCCAGAATGGCGTACGCGGGTTGTACCACGCGGCTCGTTATAAATAATTTGTTGTCTGAAAAGATAAATGTATGTTCCTCCGTGCGACAGGGATGCCCTGTCACCCTTGTTGTTTAGTCTCTACCTTGAGCCTTTTTGTTTAAGTATCATAAAAAGTGAACATGTAAAGGGGTTTAAAATGGACAGCATGGAAGTGAAAGTTTTAGCGTACGCTGCCGACATTGCCGTTTTTTGTAGGGACAAAAACAGTGTTAGTAAGGTGCTAGAGTTGTGTAGATTTTTTTGTGATACGACAGGTGCAAAGATTAATATGCACAAGTGTCTTGGCGTCTGGCAAGGCGAGTGGGCAACAACTCCGGGTTTTTTTTAGGGTATTCAGTGGAGCTGCACGCCAAAGAGGTACCTTGGGGCACCACTAGAGCACCTAAAGAAGAGCACGAAATATTGGGAGGACGTCACAAATGATTTAAAAGAACGAACGAGCAAATGGGGAGGTCGCGATATGTCTATTTTTACCAGAGCTACGGTCTGCAATATATTCCTGACTGCTAGGGTGTGGTATGTGCTACAGGTGCTGCACTGCGCTCGAAGTAGCATCCAAAAGATGCATAGAGTTTTTGCTCTGTTCATATGGAAATGTGCAAGTGAACCCATGCGACGGGATAATCTGTTTCTACGTCCTTCCAAGGGGGGACTCGGGTTGCTACACTTGTTCATCCGGCAAGTCGTTTCACGTTTTTTGTATCTACGAGATCCAAAACATCCGCTATTACAGGTGATGTTTCAGACAAGGCTCACAAGCCATATTCCAACCTTCCTTGTGAGCTCGTCCATCGGTCCACCTGCAAGAATGGTTGGGTTTGTAAATGAGGTTGTTGAAGCTTTTAGATTTGTGAGTGCCAGGTTCTCTCTTGATTATCTGACTTCGGTTAGACGAAGAAAACTGTACCGTGAATTGATTGATAACGTCTTTCCAGTGCCAGTGTATCGTGTGATGTATGGCAATGGGCCAGGCCAGGATGTCTTGACTCGGGTGAGGAAAATGGCAATACCTCCAGCAGCAAAGTCTTTCTTTTTTCGCTTGCACACTGGTACTCTGCCTGTGAAACACTGGCTTGGAGAAAGAGGTATCATCGTTCCCGGCAGTGTAAACTGCCCTCTTTGTAAAGAACCTGAAACGATCGAACACTCCTTTCTGTACTGCTGGGATGCCATTTTCCTTTGGGATGTGTTGAAACGAACTTTAAAAAAGGATTTGTGTATAACGTCGTATTCAATACGCTTCCTTCCTGTCGAGTCGCAGGGTTGTGTTCCGTACGACATGATTATGGTTATTGCACTTTTCAGTCTGTGGAAGTCCCGGATGTCCGTCAGACATGCTGAACAACCCCCAAAATCCGCGCACCTGTTTTTCATTGAGTTGATTGCTCAAATTAAGATTGTGTATGAGTACAACCAGTCCTTGCCTGAATGGGCAAATGTTTTGGAAAGCCTTGTGAAAATGAAAGAATTTTAAGTGTGCAACTGCCCGAAAGTGCCGGGCGGTATGCTTTTTAATATATGCTTGTAAATACGCGCTGAATAAAAAAAAAAAGAAAATACAGTTGGTGCAGGGGTAGAACATCGCGCTACTGATCAAGCGGTCGAGGGTTCCATCCCTGAAAAGAAGTGAAGTTTTTTTGTTTTGTTTTTTGCTTTGTTAGTTTTCTTTTTTTTTAATTTATCAAAACAAAAATAAACAAAACCCAGACCGATGGAAGGAAAATTAAAGTCCTTATTATCCACTGACGCCAAGGAAAACTATAAATATCATTGCTACAAGCTTCATCAGCACGCTGTTTGATAAACAGGATTTGGGCACCCAGGTTGGAGCTAAGCCGTTGACGCAGGGGCCAAGACGACGAGGTCGGTCCTTCAGTCGTTTCTTTTCCCGTAGAGTTTTCGACATTCCTAAAGAAAAAAAGCGCACTCTAAGAAAAAATGGAGGAAAAAGGTAGCAACGGCGCGCCTCCAAGCGGACATGAGAAGAAGGGAGGAACGAGACGTTTCGGTTTAGTTTTTCGAGCACGTCGCGCACGTTGTTTAATAAATGCTGTTAAGTTGATTGAGCTTCAGTGGCAGCGAAGGCCGCCAGTAATTCCGTCTTCTAGTCCAAACGTTCAGAACATTTCGGTTGCATAGACGTTTTCACCACTAATTTTATCAAACGAGCCAACGATGCCGCTAGAAACAGCGAAGTTCCGGAGCAGTGCCAGCAGCGCTGCGTACACTGGTTAAGATGGCCGTTTCTGGATTGCCACGCGGAACTACATTAGCGGAACCACGCGGAACTGTGTTGACGTTTTCGACGTTATGGAAATCGCAGGAACTGCGTCCAAGGCAGGCAGGTTTTCCTGCCGGCTGCCTGGGTGCCTTCCGTGCTGAATTCGGTTCTGTTTTCGCGTGCCGAGTGCCAACCGGCGTTCAACGTGGTTCTGTATTTCTGCGTGTCAGCAACATAGCAGCAACATCGTGTTGGCAGTGTTGTGCGTAGTGAACAGAAGACTGGAATTATCGCCGATGTGACGGTGTGTTCGCGTATCAGTGGTGTAACAACAAGATGAGATGATGTAAACTGTCGGGCATTGATGCCGCTGGTCGGGTCTTGATTGGAGGGGGCGGGATGTCGCAGGTTGACATTCCGCTTTACATTAAAGAGTTTCAGACCACTTGAGGAATTAGGTGTAGTCGATCGACGTGCGGATAGTCACGTTGGAACGCTGGTCTGAACGGTAAGCTCCTATCGTACAGTGGCCAATGTGACTGTCGATCCCCGGGAGAGATGGCGCTCTGGGGAAAAGACTGGACAGTACGAAATTATGACGGAAAGTACGTATATTTACAATGGAATTTTAGCATTAAAAATAAGGAAAAAAAAAAACAGGTAAAATCGAAAACAAAAAGCTATCCTTTATTTTGCTGTTTCTTTCTAAATGATAGCGATGAGGGAGAGGAACAATGTGTAAAAACATTTTAGGTTATATATATTTTTTCGTTTCTTTATATATTTTTTTCTTCTTTTACTGTTCTTTTGCCGTGTATTTAGAATTTTCCTTGTATGTCGTGCTACTTCTTCTACTTATCACGTTCGAAAAGTCAACCCGGACGTTGAAGAGAAAAACGAAGTACTCGAATACACAAGAGTTGTAAGTTCAGCGCGTGTGCTTGTCTTCCTGAGTGTATGGTGTGAGAGTGGTTTTCCCTGCGCTGTCACCGTCAAATATGGTCCACCAACTCGCCCAAGCATCCATCCTATCAAATATACTACGGTTCCTGGAGAAACTGCCCTCAAAGTGGCGCGCTGGAATGAGCGCTGGAAGTTTTCGAGCTCGCCACGGCGTAGCTGGCGTAGCTCCGTACACTTGCCGCAAGTCGCGGCTTTAACTGCATTAAAGTTGATCGAAAAGCGATTTCTCTGCCCGTGAAGTATCACTTCCAGCTGGGTGAATATCTGCTCTACAGAGATTAATTCAAGACGGCAATTGCAGCCGTGCGCGAACAGCACAAGTAGAAAAACAAACACTACAATATAAATAGTGGCTACGAAGTGCCGTGCGGGGAAACGAACTCATGGCTTGGAACCACATTGGAGCGGCTCGATTTATTGGCTTTCAAATAATTACGGCATGATCGAGCGTTTTCTTTTTAATAAGGGATTCATCCCCTGAGCCATTAAAAATACTCTCAGATGTATGACATTGCTGGAAAAAAATCAACATGCTGTGAATATTTTTTATTGCTTAGGGAGTCACCGAAAACTTTCGTACGTTCAAAACGACCAGTATAAAAGACTGAAACGCAGAGCTTGGGAGTAGTGATCGGGTTAGTGCAGAGCCGTATATTAGGAGAGTTTGGACAAAAGGCGGAGCAAAGGCCGCCGCCAGCGCCGAATATTCCCCCCACGCTTAGAGCGTAAACTAAATTTGTGACACAGCGTCGACCAATCAGGAGACCTCTACTCCATCTCACAAATGTCGACAGTGAAGACAAAGGCATAGGCGCGTGAGCCTAGCTCAGTGAAACGCTATTGTTTGTACGAGACCTCGTGCATAGGAGGCACTTTCCAAAGCCACGCGCTCGTGCCCATGCCTTTGTCTGCACTGCTAGAACAGCGTCCTGAGACTGGCTGAAACAAAGCAGTGCAAAGGGTGGGGTGCGCGAGCGTCTTGAGACGCGGAGTTCCGCTCGGCACGGCTCAAATTATACTTCGTTTCACTTTACCTGCGAGCGAAGCCAAAGCTAGAAGCGCGAGACCAGCGCTTTTTGCATTTCTCCCCAGCTCGCGCGCTCGAGCAAAGCCTGAACGCATGGAGCTTCCGTGCTCGCGCTTCCAGTTTTGCCTTCGCTCGCACATAAGGTGAAACGAAGTATAGTCGTGGCACAAATTTAGAGCACGCGACCACCGCTAGGGGCTGTTTCGCGGCCTCAGAGCGGCCTGTGGTTGGCCCGAGATGCTCGCCTATTCAAACCAATGTATGGCCAAACTCTCTCAATAAACGGCTCTGGGTTAGTGTGCTGTTGTATCGATGTTTGTATGTGCGATGCATTTGTATGCGCTCAATGTATGTTCAGCTGATGCTTGTAGTATGGCTAATGTGTCTACATGTGTGTATAATGGAGACTCCCGAAGATCCCGAAGTGCATAGAACATGCATTGGGCGGTATTTAGCGAACCCTAGCCTAGCTACTTGCAATTACTCTGCTTGACCCTGCCATCTGGTGGCAAGTGATTTAACCTCCTTTTACGCTACGCGGCTACGCCATAACCTGGCTCCCCCCTTTCTCTTCACCCCAAAATAAACAACAACAACAAACAATAATTTCGTGTTACCGTGCTGAAATGAGCCAAGAGGCTGCTTCGGATTTGCTTATTTTAAGAGCGGCGTTTAGTTTCGCGGGCGAATGGTTTATCACTCCTCCGTGATGTGCGGTTGACGCAACGATTGACGAAGGAATTGTGTCTCGAGGAATAGCAAAGGTAAGACAAAGTGCGCGAACTGGGTGCCGGTAGTCTCCGTTTAACATCGCAGTGTTGACGATGAGAAGACTGAGTGACTGCATGCTTTCGAAACGTAAGTTTCTTTACCTGCAGGGGGAAGCCGGCTTCAGAAATGAATACAGTTCGCGGAAAGCTCGTGTTACGTTTTTATTTGCTGCTCTTCTCGCCCCGTACAATAGACTTAGTGTTCTCGCTAAGCCTTATTGAGCTCGATTTGCTCGATTCGTGGCCGCCATAATGAGATGCAGGCGACGGAGGAACTTTTGCTCCCCTGCTTTAGGGACGAACGTTTCTCCCTTTCTGAAGGAACATGTGTATCAAGAGCGTTCCTTCCTTTAGGGAGGACTATACTGACCCTTTTTTTCTAAGAGTGTAGCCACGCGCTGGGGTTGGCAATGCACAGGACACGCGCTGAGTTCCAGACATTGTTATGGCTCGGCTACTGTCGTCGTTGCAGCGATTGGACACGGGCCACTACCCGAATGCTTCTCGAGCTAGTAATTATCACGAGCCCAAATCGAGGGCCCACGCAATGCTCGGGTCCAATCTATGGACAGAATTCAAATATCGTCAAATGGGTGTCCCCACTTTACTGCGATCCCCACCTTACGTCATCAAATTTTGCAAAAGAGAGATTGTATTAAAATGATCGCTTTTGTCTCTGAAATTACACCGCAACAAAGGAGTTTCTTGGCCAGTGGCGTTGCGTGCGAGTAACCTTGAGTCCCACTAGTGCCAGAAGCTCGTGTTAAGTGAAAAATATTCCAATTGAATATCGTTGCACCACCCCTTTAATAGGCTGCTAAGACCGGCAATCTTGAGGGCGCGAAATGCACGTTACAAAAGAACTGTGGAAGCTCGCCATTAACACGCGCTCAGCAGTCGTGCACACAGCTATGGCCGCCAGAGAATACTTCCAATATCTCGGTGCGAGCGCAGCCGATGGTCACGAGCCGATGGGCGCCAGCTTGCCAGCCGCTACATAACACCCCCTCCAACTAGTCGTGGCTCCCGTAGCGTTGCGGTTGTCGTCGCGCTCGAGTGCCCCTCCGGGTACCAGGGAAAGGGCCAGCGTCTGCCGTCGAAGAAGTTGACGCTGGTTCGCGAGGAAGCACCGCCGGCCTGCTACTGTCTCACTGGGGTGATGCGTCTAGTCGAGCTGGAGTATCTTTACCGGGAGATGGTGCCCGTGGTGGAGTTGGGCTCTGGTCAATCTTGAGGTCCCACACAGGAGACGGAGTCTTCACTTCTTGTTGAGTATTGGCTGTTGTCCATCGCTGACGTATGTGGTTGGTATGCCGGCGCACCGAACCTTCATCTATGCTCACCATCCATGAACGGAGGCCTATCTGACGTTCAATTACGCCAGGAACCCAGTTTTTGCCTTGTGGAAACTTCTTAGTCCAGACCGACTGTCCCACGCTCAGTTCCCGTGTGTTAGTGACGCGTTCCGTGCTGGCTGGCTCTTCAGAAAGTACAGTTTTTAATCGTTCCAGAGCTGATGGAAGTTTTCTGCCATAAAGCGACCATGCTGGCTTTTTTCCCGTAGCAACGCGAATGGTAGTGTGCTGTTTGAATAAAAACCTGGCCAGCGCACAATTCAGCTCTTCCTTTCCCTTTTTCCCGAGTGCACGTTTTAGCTCTTGTACCATGCGCTCCGCCTGGCCATTAGTCGCGGGATGGTACGGTGCACTGCACTAGTTACAGCGATCATCCCGTTGTTAAGGTAAAATGTTTGCATCTCCTCGGAAACTAGCGCCGCGCCATTGTCCAGCACAATCTTCCTTGGTAGACCAAACGTTGCAAAGATGGTCCGTAATTCTTTAATCATGGCGGCAGACGTCATGTTGCGGACCACGCGCACTTCCAGCCACTTGGTGAACGCGTCCACCACAACCAGAAAAGCATGACACTCGACAGGACCTGTAAAGTCCAGGTGAACAGTGTCCCACGTCTCGGTTGGCCTATTCCACACAGGGATAGGTTCCGTCGCAGGTGACTTCCGGTGTATCTGGCAGGTGCTACATGCAGCGACCCATGCTTCAATATCCCAAGTAGCACACGCAGTCGGCCCGACCCCGGGGCTTCCTGGCATCTGAACGGAAAAATTGGGCCGGGAAGGCCGAGCGGCCGAAGAGCCGAAGACCGCTTCCCGACAAGATAAGAGGGCGAGAGTGCGTAAGAAAGGGCAGGCTATGGCGCTGCCGAATGTATCCCGACCGCTGCCGATGGCTTCCCAACTATCACAAGAGCCGCAAGCAACGCTCGTGCCGCGTGCAGGTTCGCTCCTGCTAAAGACGAAGCAGTGCATTCGCGAGCGACCGACAAAAAGAAAAAAAAGAGCACCGGTTGTCCGCCTGCTCTCTTGCTGTTCTCGTTTGCTCCGACTTGTTGCTTTTTCTTTTACTTTAGTTCTCTTTGCGTTTTTTTTTTTTTATTATTATTCCCGAGTCTTGACGAGAATCCTGAGCTCTCATCCTGGAAAACTTTCGCAGTCTCTAGGCAGACGGCTAAGGAGGAGCCGTGGCGTCGACGAAGTCTGGCTGGAGCCTAAACCCGACAAGAGCAAGCCGTTTTCTTTGTCTTCTTTTTTTTTTTGAGAATAAAGGGTTACGTGATACGTGATACCATTCCTACTGCGCATGCGCGAGTTACTTTTGGCAGGCAGGATCACTCGTCTTTTGCGCCTCGGTCGCTTCTGTCCGTTGTTTCCGAGGCGTCGTGGGGGAGGCTGCGTATATCAGTTGTCTAAAGCCCGGTTCACACAGTTGCGTTTGACTGCGTTTGGCTGCGTTGCGGCAGCAAAACACCAGGACATCCCTGCTGCTTATGTCGCGTGCCAAGATGATTCCTTGAATTGGATTCCACGCTTCATACGAAGCACAGATGTGCCGGTGACTCGCTTTCGGTTCTCGCCGCAACGCAGTCAAACGCACTCAAACGCAAGTGTCTGAACCGGCCTTTACACCGTTGCAAGAATGCAAGAGGTAAGACTCAGCTTTCCTATTGCATGGTGTGTAGAAGCGTGAGGTTGAGTAGTGTGTTTGCTGTTCGAATCGAGCATTACTATATTATTCGCAACTTCCCCTGCAAAAAGGGAACCAAGTTGACGTTTTTCTCCCCCCTCACGTGGATGTTAAGAATGACGCGGTGCGATTTGATTCGAACTGAATTCGGTATCAACACCTCTACTTGATATCCAATATGAGAATGTTTTTAACTTCGCCGTATTGATTTGATGCCGGGAACTCGTGTTGTGGCTTTGAAACGGGTTGAAAGGTACGCTGGTAGATGAGTGTAGCACTATATTAGAGTTGCATCATCATTTGATGCGGCGCGGCAGGCCTTTATTATTCTCAAATCCAGATGTGTCGTCGCTATCTACTGGTGAATACCTGAAGCAGAGAAACTGGGTGCTTGCGCCTATTAGAACTTGCAGCGAAAGCCGGCGCAGCCTAGGGAAGCTTAATTACAGCAGGAATGGGTATAAAGGAACACGTGGCTGAAGTTGCGAAAAGTTCGTACTGGGGTGCCGTGGGCCTCATAATAATGATAATAATAATAATTCATTGACAAGGGGTAATTTAGAGACGACACGGGGCGGGTTGGTCGAAGCCAGCGAGGGTTTGTAGAACTGAATTAAAATAGCATAGTTGAACCCTCCCCCCCCCCCCCCCCCCCTCTTCGCGAGAGCAGTTAAAATGATATTAATTCTTATAACAACGTTTGTTCATGTGGTTGGGCCTATCCACGGGACGCAGGTTCGTAAAAGCGGGCCGGGGCGTGTGTGGCTAACCAACAATAGTAATAATGATAATAATAATGGCCTCGGGCTCCAACGAGGTCTTCGTCGAGATTGGTGGAACGTTACTTCAATTTTTTTTTTTTTTTTTCTGGTACACCGCTTGCTGGTTCTGCTTCATTTGAGATACTTGTGATCTTCTTTATCCTGTTATTTGAAGTTTCAGGCATCGACTGCCGTAGATACCGTTTATACTAGTTTTCTTTTTACTTTATTGTTTGTTGTACCCATCTTGATGCAACGGCAACCAGTACCATAACTTGACTTTTCTAATTGTACACCGACTGACATTAAGTCCACAGCAATATGTGGACTTAAGCCTCCGGACCATTGCCGAGGAATTCCTATACACACACGTGAGTAACCATGCTGTGAGCTGCAGTGTGGTTTACTCATATTTCTACAACCGCCAAATAATATACTTGCAATAACGTGTATAGTTTATTAAACTTGCTCATGCAATATTATGTAATAACTTTTATACATGAACTTTGGTTTGTTCATCAGCTTTATATTTCGACCTTTGTTTCAGCGTACGAAAGGAAAGTCCTCACCCTTTTTTCTCAAATGTAAGAGCACATCCAGACCATTATGCAACGGCTAGCGAGGGTAGAAGACAGCTTGTATCAGCTCTCACAGCAGAAGAGCGGAGGTGATGCCTTCCACTTGCATCTGCTACCATTGGAAACAACCGATAGCCTGGACGAACTGGAGGCCAAACTGACGGATGATAACCACAGGCACCAGGTTTTGTTGTCAAAAGGTGAAAACACGATGTTTCGTGATTGAAACGTAATATGTTGTTAAAGGACAAATAACCAATCTCACATCTACTTAATGAGATAAGGGGAAGTATAAAAAACAAAACGTTAGCAGCCATTCTTTTCACATTAGGGTTGTCGACGTTAAAAGGAGTATAATCATTATACTCGTTTTGACGAGTATAATATATAATTAGCTTGAAATAGGACATTATGAACGTCATAATTCAAGTTAATTTAGAATTATCTGTTCAACAAATCCATTGCACAAAATGACCAGAAGACGATATATTATACTTTCATGACTTTCTCCAGAAGGCGTTCTCAAAGGTGTAGAAAAGTCAAAAGAAGACGAGATAGATAGGAGGATTTCAAGATATCTGGTGGAAGCCAGTGACAGGGGAGGTGGTCGCGAGGAAAGAAGGAAGAGGAGCCAGAAAGATGGCAACCCTGCAACATAACGTTGAAAGTTCTAATCACGGAGTAATTTGAATTAGCATTAATTCTATAGCATTCAAATTATCATCCAAGTTTTCCTCGAGACGAGTGATTCCAGAAGGTTTTTGTATACATCTGTGCAGTAAAGTTGTTTCGGATTATTCCTCTGTCGTATTTTTGAGTAAAATTATGTAAGTTTAATATCAAGTCTATATTGTCATGCTGTGAAATACGTGGGCCCAGCTATTCTAACCACTCTAGTAGCTCCAAAAGGTACCCAAATTACAATACAGGAATGAAACTTTGTTCTAAATTAGTTGCAGAAAATGTTGCCAATTAGGTTAGCTTACATATTTTAATTTGTATGCTTATTGCTCTCTTATGCAGTTTCATAAGTACACAGCGCGACCGCAAACCAGGAAATGGTTGTGATGTGCTGATAGAATTCTACCATAGAGCGATAAGATTAGCAAAACTTTTGAAGTAACTGAACACTTCTTACGGTACATTAATAGTTTACTAACTATAAGGGAAACTGGCTACCTTTTTGTGCTAGTTGGACTACAGGACTGACCTATTTGCTGGTCGGCGTTGGGCCGCTTTGCGCGCGCGGCGACCGCAAGTTCCCAATTCGTCATCTTAGGAGTTGCAAAGGTCTCTCATAGATTCATGGCGACCAGCCGGATGAAGCGTTGTTGAAGTCTGCCGAGTGAGCGCGGTACATTACGTGCTCGATCGCTGTTATTTGTCGAATAAGTCTGTTGAAACCTGTGTAAGCGCTCGCTCCTACACTTGAGGACCCATATTGCCGCACGCGCAGCTTGCCAAGTAGGCAGCGCGCGCGTGGCCTAACGGGTATAGCGCCTGCCTCCCACGCGGAAAGCCAGGGTTCGATTCCTGGCCGCGGGGACGCCTTTTTGTTGACATCCAATGTAATGTTCTGGTAAATTCGAGAACCGTGTTGCTTGTTCGAGTTTAGAAAGTTCTACACGCCGAACCTTCTACGCCGATTATTCCAGAAGCCTACGCGTGTACATAAGGGGCTTCGCGTGGCGAGCCAAGTCAGTTTTCGCCCCAGCGTTCGACTCTGCTCTTTCACCGACTTCGACGCCCGCGACGCTCTACTGTTATCCTTTGTTTCCTTCTTTATTTTGGGCACAAGTTCGCCCGATTAAACGTTTAGTTTACTCAGTTATTTGCCGCCTCATCACTTGTCATTCGTGACAATATAACATTTTACGAAAACGCAGCGCTGTATGAGAGCGACACAACTCTTGTCGCGATCGCAGAGAGCTTATAGAGTTTGGAGATGGCTCAACTCAAACTAATTCAGTTCGTATGAAATTCTCTCGGAGATCTGGGCTCTCTATGCTTTCGAAACGAGCTGTACGGCTCTCTTGCAACGCTGCGCTTTTCGTGCATTTTTGTTCTGGTCCTCAGAGTTAGTATCACGGTTTTACACGATATTCCGAGAAATTTCTTCAGAAAACAACGGTCACCGCGCACAAAACGAGCCGTTCAGCGCTCACCGAGCAGGCTTTCACAACGCTTCACCCAGCCGACTTTAGCGTGTCCTAGGGGACTTCCGTTCGCCGTGTGGTGGCGAAGCGGCTGAGCGCGATCCAGCAAAGGTCGGAGGACTACATTTAGGGTGCATTAAAAAACAATATCGGCACGCAGTCGGCAACCGGAGTCGGCCCGACGGCGGGGAATGCTTTACGGCCATGGTCGGGCGGGGGTCGGGAGCCGCAGTCCGCCCAACCACGGCGGCTGACGTCGGGCAGGTCGCGGCTGGGTGTAACAACACCAGCGTCGGCCCAACCTCGGGACCCGACGCTGGGCCGACAATTTCTCCCGATTTCTCCCGAGGTAGGCCCGACGTCGCGCCAACTTTTTGTGCTATCTGGGATCGGCGTCGATCCCGGGCCACCAAACGTAGCTGCGAGCGCAAGCTTTCATCGCGACAATTCCGCGATGTCCCGAATGAATTAGAGCCATGGTCTTTCTTCTCAAGTTGCTAGGAATCACGACCCGTGTCCCCCAGCTTACTCATCCTCTGTGTGTCGGCAACTCTGCCGCTTTACTTCTGTATGGCGAGTACTCTGGGGACTGATACCGGTGAAGAGTGCCTTCTTGTACTACCTGGCATAGGATTACCAGGACGGCGTCACGTGCTGTCTCCCTGGCTATTGGTCTGCGGAGAGCGGTGGGCGGGTCAAAGCCTCAAGCATCAGAATGTCTCCTGGTACTTCTGGCTCCTCCTCCATGGTGGACATGGGAAGTCGGCTTAAAGCGTCCGCATTCTGATGGCGGTTTCCTGGCCTGTACCTCAGCTCATACTTATAACCGGCCAATTTTACGCACCATCTGGTCATCCGCGGTGACAACACTTGTGGAACGGACTTGTCAGCTCATAGGATGCCACGAAGAGGTTGATGATCTGTGTAGATTATCAAGCTTCGCCCGCGACATACTGATGAAAATGGCTGACTTCATACACAATGGCTAGGCCCTCTCGGTCAAGTTGTGAGTATTTTCGCTCAGGGGTTCCCGGTGTCCTGGACGCAAACGCAATCGGAGCCTCTCGGCCATCGGATTCCTACTGTGCTAGTACGGCACCCACACCGTAAGGCGAAGCGTCGCAGAACAACAGCAGTGGTTTTCTTTCGTCATAGTGTGCCAGTACTGTATACGGCACCACCAGATCCTTCAACTTCTGGAAAGCTTCGCTTTGGTTTTCCTCTCACCACCACCGTGTCTTCCGTTCCAGTAGGTAATAGAGCTCTTTCGCAATCGTTGCTCGATTCTGTAGAAATCTGTCATAGAACGCTAACAGTCCCAGAAAGGACTGCAGCTCTGACTTGTTCCTTGGCTCTGGCGCCTGTACTACGGCCTGAATCTGGTCCTGCGTGGGATTTATGCCGTCCGCATTGATGAGGTGGCCAAGAAATTTTACTTCACTCACCCCGAAGCGGCACTTGGTTTCCTGTAGTCTTGTCCTGCATCTTCTAGTCTCGTCAGTACTTGATCGAGTTGATAGTTATGTTCTTCTGCAGTCTCCCCGCAGATGATAATGTCGTCTAGGTACGCACTGACTCCTGAGATGCTTGCTAATGTTGTGTCCATATCTTTCTGGAAGATTGCAGGAGCTGCCGCCACTCCGAAGGGAAGTCTCTTCACTCGATACAGGCCCTCGATGGTGTTGAGTGTCAGTACCTCGGCCATGTCGTCTGTCACCCGTAGTTGTTGATAAGCCTGCGCAAGGTCCAGCGTCGAGAAGACTGTGCCACCCCGGAGGTTAGACAGGGCTTCAGTGGGTGTCGGCAGCGGATAAGCCACCGGTTTCGCGGTATTGTTCACCGTGGTGCGGTAGTCCCCGCAGAGCCTCACCGAACCATCCGTCTTTCCAACCACCACCACGGGCGTGGCCCATGTTGAACGTTGGACCTGCTCCAGGATGCCCTGCTTTTGCAGTGCCATCAGTTCGCATTCCACGACAGCACGCAGGGCGAAACGTACCTGTCGTGCTTTGAGGAATCTTGGCGTTGCTGACTCCTTGATGTCCAACTGGAGAGGTGGGCCGTTGTACCCTGTGATGTCGGACTTGAACACCGCTTTGTGTGCACTGAGAACCTTCTGGACTTCTTTATCTGACGAAAGATGGTGTATCCCGCTGACCTGGATCTTTAGCGCTGGAAACCAATTTTTGCCCATCAAGTTGCACTCTGTTCCACTTGTTACAACCAGCCGTAGAACGTAGTCCTTGGTCTTATGTCTCACGCGCACTTCAGCTGAACCAAAGACACTCAAGCCTTCGCTGGTCTATGTCCGAAGAGTGACGTTCTCTTTCCGCAGGTGCTGCGGTCTGGTCGGCCACACCTTCCGGTATGTGGCCTCATTAATTACCGTAAATGCTGCTCCTGAGTCTACCTCGAATTCTAATAACTTTCCCTCGACCTGGAGAGTCACCAGGTACTTGGGAACGAAACTAGTTGCACGTTGTGCGTTCAGCTCTTGCATGTCCCACCCGTAGCTTTTAACAGAAGCTCCACTTTGTGATTCTAGGGCGTCCTCTTCTGCGCCGCAGTCCATCTGATGGGTTGAGTGACATGTACCAGTCCTCATCCTGTTTTGACAAGCTTTTTCGATGTGTCCTATTTTTTTACAGAAACGGCACGCTACCCTTCTGAATGGGCCACTGTCTTGCCTGTGCCGTCCATGGCAGCGGTAACATCGTAGACCCGGTTGCGTTTGATCCCGATCCGAGGTCTGTTTCGTAGCCTGTGGTTGTGTGACCCTATGCAGTTCCGTCTTGGGAGTTTTAAGCTCCTGCTGCTGTTTTACCGCACTTTCCAGTCTTGTTGTCACGACGTATGCTTGCTTGAACGTGAGCGTTTGCTCTGGGAAAAGCCGTTGCTGCAGACGCTCATATTGCACACCGCACACCAAACGGTCTCTCAGCATTACATTCAGCGGCAGCATGGTTGGATTCAATGTCAAAGGGGCGGCGGCCGCTCGTCCTTCAGCGTTAGTTGAAGCGGTCGATGCTCCGGCGCTAGTTGTGGCCACCGAGAGAGTTGTCAGCACGCCGAAATCGCAGTTCGTGGCTAATTTCTTTAATTCCGCCACATAGGTAGCGATGGACTCGCCTGGCTGTTGGTCGCGGCGTTGGAATTTGCTTCGGCCGAATAGTTCCGAAGGCCGTGGATCGTAATGTTGTTGGAGCATGGACATGATGCTTTCAAAGGCAACTTCGCCGGGCTTCCTCGGGGCCGTTAGCGCTTGCACAGTCTCGTAGGTTTCCGCGCCATAAAGGTTCAGCAGCAGGGCTCTCTACGTCCCGTGGTCCGTTATGTCGTTTGCCTGGAAGAAGAATTCCAACCGCTCCGCCCAGGCCGACCATCCTGTCCCTTGGAATTCTTCGAGCTTGCCTTGTGTCGTAGTCATCCTTGAACCGCTGTTGGAGTTCTCGTCCGCCCTCGTCGCCAATGTTAAATATGAGATGTAGACCTTAGATGGTTGCCTAATCGGTTTATTCCGATGGAGCCTCCGATTGAGCCTGGCGCTACGTTCCTAGCCTGGCGTTTGTCTGCTCGTGCCCCGCGGCTCTCAAGCGCTCGGTGCGAGCGCAGCCGATGGTCACGAAAGGGGGAGAGAATGTTTTTGCTTCAGGGGGAGAGCAGACCTCCAGCCCAGGCCCTGCACGGGGCCTGTGAGTCGGTCAGGATGGTGACCGTGGTCGTGTCCGGATCAAAGTTTGAGTTGTCGACTGTGGTCTATACTGCCAGCGCTATCGCGGCCTCCTCGGCCTCCGCGCAGGTGGGGGAGCCGCGGAGCGAGGCGACGGTTTCGTTACAGCCGTCCGAGTCACATACTGCGACGCAGCGACAGCCTGAGGGAGAGGTTTACGACGCCATGTCCCTGTACAGGGCGTCCGGGTCGTGGTGGTAGCGTATGCGGAGGTAGCAGACGCGCGCGAGTCGCCTACCCGCGTGCGCTTGTGGGTGCATTTTCTTGGGAATGGGCATCAGCCGTACCTTCGCGGCGAAAGTCGACGGCGCGGGCTTCTGCCGTACCTCTTCGAGTAGGGTGGTCGGGACTCGGTAGCAAAGGCGGCGGAGGAGGGCCCTGCCGGTCGTCGGGTGACCAAACCGGGTCCTCTGCCAAGTCTGCTGCGCCTCAACAAGTTCCTCGACCGTGTTGTGGAGGCCTACTTGGAGTTAGCGTTCTGTAGTCGCGTGCTGCGGGAGGCCGACTGCTGTCTTGACTGATGTGCGGAGCGTGGCGTCCAGCGCCTCAACCTCGCAGCGGCGGAAGTTGTGGAAGGGGGCGTGATAAACAACGCGCCTCACGAGAAGAGCCTGGACTATTCTGAGGGTGTCGCTTTCCTTGAGACCCCTGTGACTGTTGGTGACTCGGCGGATCAAGTGAGCTATCTGTCGGCACTGCCTGCGCAGTATCTGGGCTGTGAACGTTGCTTTCCCGTCCCGTTGTAGTAGGAGGCCCAGTATTCGGAGGCGTTTCACTATTGGGACGGGCTGGCCTTCGATGGAGACCTCAATCTTCTCGTTGATCTTGGTCTGGGCTGTATCACGGATCAATAGAAGCTCTAACTTGTCCACCGAGCACGACAGGCCGGCCGCTCTGGCGTACCGTTGGGTAGCCTCTGCTGCCTCCCGCAGCGCGTTCTAGACCTCGTCGTCTGAGCCACTCTTGATCCAGACGGTGATGTCGTTCGCGTAGAATGTGTGGTGGATGCGTGGAATCGCGAGGAGCCCTGCCATCGCGATGTTGAACCGGGTGGGCAAGAGGACGGAGCTCTTGGAGGGGCCCATACCCGTGAGCGGGATAAGGTCAGATCGCTGGTCTCCGAGGCCAAGGGTGGCGGTTCGGTCCGCGAGGAACAAGCGCACGTAATCGTACGTCCACCTGCCGCACCGTGCGCGGGACAAGCCGTCAAGAATTACGTCGTGCGACACGTTATCGAAAGCGCCCTTGATGTCAAGAGCCAGCCCCACCAGGGTCTGAGCCGTACAGGGGTAGTCGAGGACGTCTTCTTTAAGCTGTAGGAGGACATCCTCGGTGGACAGGTTCGGCCGGAAGCCGAACATAGAGGCTGCGAAAAAGCCCGTAGGTGCGGCTGAAGTCGGCGTAGCACCACGTGCTCCATGAGTTTAGAGATGCACGAGGTGAGGAAGATGGGGCGGAGGTTTTGGAGCGACAGAGGTTTGCCCGGCTTGTGACGAAGCGTGATGACTCCTTGCTTCCACCACTCGGGCATTTCCACGGCCGTCCACACCCGGTTGAAATATTGTGTGAGGGCCGTGATGGAGCCATCGTCAAGGTTTTTTTAGGAGCCTGTACGTTACGCCGTCCTTGCCCGGGGCGTTGCTGCGCGAGGTGTTTTGGAGTGCGTTCCGGACCTCCTGCTCTGTGACGTCCGCGTCGAGGACGTGGGGCGTGTAGCCGTCCTCATGTGGGTACTATGTGTATGCGGGGCGAGGTCCGACCGCAAAGTAGCGGTCTCTGAGCGTCGTTCAGAGCTGGTCGTTGGTTTCGTTTTTCGGGAGATCGCGGTGGAGTTTAGTGATGGCCTTTCTCGATTCGATCCGAAACGTAGAAGGGTCGAGCAAGGTGCGCAGCAAGCACTAGGTTTTCTTCATGCCCAGAGAGCGCTGCAGCTGGTCACAGAGTGTGTGCTAATTGGCTTGGATTAGCTCTTCCGCATATTGTTCGGCCTCCTGTGTGAGACGAGCGACACGCGCGCGGAGTTTGCGGTTCTGTTGTTTTATTCTCCACCTCCTCCTGAGACCTCGGCGTGCCTCTCAGAGATGAAGAAGGTGGGGGTCGATGATGGGCGCCTTGTCGGTCGCGTAGACCTTCTTGGTCGCCCGTTCAACGTCTGCCTGTAGCCGTTGGACCCACTGATCGAGTGCTTCGTCGTCGTTGATCGCACGGTCCGTGGTTGGTGTAGTCGTGCTGATCTGACGGAACGCGTCCCAGTTCACTAGCCGTTGCAGCTGGCCCCGCTTGCGGTTGAGCGCGACGGGCACTTGGGTCTCGAGAGTGAGGTGGTCCGACCGCAGGCTCTCACCGAGGTTTGTCCAAGTGCACTCGTCGTGCGTTCTAACGAGCGCGAGTTCCGGACAGGTGTCGCGGCTAGCACTGTTACCTATCCGATCCGGTTGGTCGGGCTCGTTTAGGAGAGACAGCCAAAGAACATCTACGGCGTTCATCAGTCGTCTCCCCTTTATTGCGGCCTTGGCATAGCCGAGCGCGGGGGCGTTGCATTGAAGCCGCCCACCATCACGAGGTCATCGGTCTTCTCGCGGGCGGCGCATATCGCGTCCCGGAAGAGGTCGTCGAGCACATCTCGCGGTCGGCTCGGAGGGCTATATACGTTTAGTAAAAAGATGCCCTTATCGTTTCTCCCCCATGGCAGGAGTTTTAAAAAGACATGCGGCACTGGGCTACTGAGTGCGTGTACAATTGCCGGGATGTGTTTTGCTTCGAGTGTGCAGACGCGAGGTTTGTCCTTCATGTCCGCCAGTTCCTGGCTGAACGCAGCGTTGCCCGACCGGGAAGGTACGCAATCTACTTCCTGTCGTTCCACTTCGTTTCGTTTGTGTTCCTGTGTGGCGATGAACTGTGTGAGGCTGCTGCGCTTGCGGCGATACTCCTGGCAGTTCCACTGCCACACTCGCGTTGTATTTGCGTTGTTTGTGGTTCGTGTTTGCGAGGACCTACTGTTGGGTGAACTGTCTATCGTGTTGATTGGAATTTTTGGTTGGTTGCAGTGCGGGGTCTGGTGGGAGGTGCGATTGGGTTGTTGTTGCTTATGTGGGAGGGAGGGCGAGGGACTCGAATCGCGACGGTTAGTGTTTTGTTGATTATTACCCGTCTTCATGGTGGTGTTGGTTTTGAGGTATGTTGACTTACGTGGTGGGAGACGAGGGGGGGTGGGGGGGGGGGGGGGGGGGGGGTTCAGGAACTGGACGGTGGTACAAGTGCATTCGTCTTGTTTCGTCGTGGTCGCGCTCGCTCTGTGTGTCGATTAGTAGGAGGGGGTTTTGCTCTGGTTGGGGGGACTTCCGTCGGAGGTCGCTGATGGCGGCTCAGACTATTTGGGGGAGCTGCTGCACAATTTGTTGCCCTATTCGCTGTTGTACCTCCCTTATCTCCTGCCGTAGATCCTGCCGTACCTCTGTTATGAGAGCATGTAGCTCGTCGCGTGGTTGTTTTGGGAGCATTTCTCCTAGCTCTTCTATGAGCCGCTTGGCCTCAGCTCTAAGCTCTTGTCGGAAGCGTTCAAAATCTTTCTTGATGTCCTCTTTGATTTCTTTTCTGAATTCTTGCAGGGACTAGGCGTATTCTGTTGGGTATTCCCGGGGGCGTTTTGATTGGACCCTTCGGTTGTCGGTGTGTCGATTGCGTGAGCGATTGTTTGTTTTAGGGGAGGGGAGGTTTGCGGTGGTTTCTCTCCGCGGTATTAGTGTCAGAGTATTTCAAAGGAGAGAGGCACGCGGGACAGTGGGAGTGAGAAGGGTGAGGAGGCCACGCTGCCCTGCTCACGTATGCGCCCTTGTGTCCAGTCTCAGGGGTGTTGATCTTCTTTGCTGGTCCGTCCGTCGTTGCTGTTTATAATGTATCTTTTGGCTCCGCGATCTGGTCGGGGCCGGGGTTTTGGCCTTGTTCGCATTGTAGCTTGGGATGCGTCTGTTGCCGTTCCTTTCTGGTTTAGCATTCGTTTTGGTGCGGCTCGGGTGTCCCGGGGGAGGACCTGAGCTACTGGGATCATATTCCTTCTCCTCCACGTTAGTGGGAATGGTGGAGTCGGGGGTCTTGCGGTGGTAGCTTGGCAGTTCCGGCCAAGGCTCGCCGAGGCAGTGTATGGTAGCGCGGGGTGGAGTTCGTTGTTGCTGCTGTTTCTTCCGCCGATACCGCGCGACGTGTTCCTTGTCGTAGGGGGCCCTTTGACGAGCCGGGCAGCGAGAATCGGTTGCCGGGTGTTCGCCTCCGCAGTTAACGCAGTGGGCGGTGCATTCATCGTCTTCAATGGCACTGCCGGGCGCGCCGCACGCAGTACGGCGACTCTGTTTTAGTTGTGTGCATATGTCGGTGCGGTGTACTAAGCCTAAGCACACACCGCACACTTGCTGCTTCGGCTGCAATGCCTCTTCGTTGTAGCGGCAATGCTCTTCTACGCGAGATACTTTAATCGAGAGATGACGGAGAAGGTGGCAGTAGCAAACAAGAAAGCTTGGGTCTGTGATCGACAACTACAGGTATTTTCAGTCTTGGTGTTTTGCATTCTGCTCGCAATTTTTTTTTTTTTTTCATGCAAAAAGAAATAAACGCTGCACAGTATTCATCTACAATTTTAGCCTTGCCGAAGATTTGCTGTGGCAACAAATAAAAGGTAGAAAACGCAGTTTGTTTGTTTTCTTGTGACAAATATGCGGCAGCGTTTATTGAGAACTGGATACGGCGCTGACAGCGCACGCGAGTCCCTGCTTGTGGATGCTGGTCATTGACGAATATGAAAGACATCAACTATGACCTAAATCTCGTTACACTTTGCTATTGCACGAACATAGAATCGCACTCGGAAGCTCGACCCAAAGCCAGGCAGGCACACATGCTCCTATCCGCTGAATTAGAGTAAAAATCGAAGAAATAGTTGGCGTGTATAATTACAATCGTGACTGCAGCAGCATCTATTTGCAGAGTCCATTTCTTAAAAAGAGGTGCGCAAGGGCCACCGACGTGCCGCCGACCGCCTGATTTCGCAATGAAAAGCCAGCATCCCGAGGTTGCCCAGAGCTTGGCCGGCCTTGCGGACCGGGCGGGCCGCGACGACAGTGCCACCACGCTTGTGCAAACAGAGGGGGCCGGCTTTCCGAAGCGCGGCTAATGCGGAGCTTGTCAGCTGAGCTGATCTAGTAACGTTGGTTTCGATCATGATCATGCAAAAAGATGTAAGAAACGAATGCGCCGCTCAACTCTGTTTTGCTCGGACAGAGTGTGACCGCTCGGACGGCAGATTCCCGGCCCTTAGCGCTTGGCGTACGGATTATGTCGATCGTTCCGCTAGTCGCACTCCTCCATCATGATTTTGAATGACCGTAATTGAAACATCACGTGCACCATATTTTCAGTCATCTAGAGTTACTCCGACGCACTTATTAAGTTTGTTTCTCGCGACTACCGCCAGGGTATTATTTCCGGCTTCTGGTTGGCAACATTCTAATTTGTGAAGACGCCCTGGAACACGCCCAGCCCGCTTTCGGCCAATGGCGCCTCCTCATTTGTCTCCTATACTTCCCAACGAATGGCCAAACTCTCTACATATACGGCTCTAGAAACGACTGAGTGGGGCGAGCTACAGGCTTCGCTCATGCTTTTAGTTGCACCTCCAATTGTGGAAAGCGATCAGGTGGAACCAAGCCACTTCGACAGCAGCGCCACCTTCGCTGCGATCGAAGCAAACGACGACAGAGGCCAAGGTCACATTGCATTTTTTTTATGATTTTGATGTCGGAGGTAACGTCAACACACCACGTCACGACGACATGACGTCACGACGACGCCACGACGTCATCGTCGACTACTACGTTATGCGACGCCAAGATGCTATCGTAAGGCCGTCGTGACATCGCGTCGCGTCGAGGACGACGCCATTTCGCGACATCAAGTCGCCGTTTGTAACGCTGGCATGATGTTGCGCCGCGTTGAGGACGACGTGGACGTGGTCGTCCCGGTCGACGTGGACGTGGTCGACGCATGACGTCCAGGTTGTTTAAAAAATATGCCCCGGCGTTGACCTTGACCAGTGTGCCGGTCGAGCTCGGCGTTAGAACGCAACGCGTTTTTCATTAAAAAAAAAAAAAGGCCAATTCAAACCACTTCACTCGTAGCGCCCGAGAGGGCGCTACGAACGAAATAGCTTGGATTAGCCTTTTTTTTTTTTTCTACAAATGGAGGTGCAGAAATATCTCTCCGGTAACCCCACTCGTTCTTTCTAGTACAATCTACAAGGGCCGCTCATATCAGTGCTGCGCCGCAATTAGTTTCCAAGGGTCGCTGGAGACACGGGCCTCGAGCGCTGGCGCATTTGATGCGACTTGCAAGACCAACGCAAACACGTCAAGGGGCTTTAGTTTTTTTTGACTGCTAAGCTAGACAAACTAGCCCAGCCAGCTGATCTATCGGAGGATTCCAAGCTACCGTAGACAAGCTGGGTAGCTTTTATTCTCTACTGTGACCTTCTGATCCGCGGTTCAGTAATTTATACATGCTTTTGTTCAAGACATCATGAAGTGAGAAAAAGACCTTGCGGCTTCACCTCTTAATTTTTCGCAAAACAAAAAAAAAAATATTGCTCGACATAAACGTTTAGCAGGCCCTTTCTTTCAATACGCAGGTTGACAAGGACGTCGGCTAGAAAGGAATCGACGCTTGGTGATTGATTTATCTGATCAACACGATAACAATTTTAAAGCGACTGGATGCTACAAAATACTGTTTCGACGAACAAAACTTTAGGGCTCAAACTAGCCGGTGATGGTTGAACATATTTTAAAACAAAACCCCGAGACTAGAGAAAAAACGTAGGAGTTTGTGTGTTGTGTCGTCCTTATTTTTTTTTTTTTTTGCCAATTTTGAGGTTTTGTTTTACAATACTGTTTCGCAGAAGACACTGCATATTGGTTAAAGTACAGTGCCCAGATAAAAACTGTGCCTACAAAAAACGGCGTATTTTTTTAGATGTTGGCTAAGTTAGGTAGTTTAAGTAGATCGTTCCGATAACTCCGATAGCTATACACGATACTTCGCCGCGCCTTTGCGCATGCCTACCATATCGCTATCAAAGTTTAAAGGCACGGCCACACTATCGGCAAAACGCCGCGCGTGGCGTGCCACTTTCCCACGTGGAAGGGCTACACCAACCCCCGGTTTGCCGCCGCGGCAGTCACGTGACAGCACACAAGATCTCGCACTCTCTTGATGGTAACGAGCGCATGCGAGATTCTCCCTGTTTTTCGCTTCGGCCTTTGGCTCCGGTAGCTGCGCCGGTCCTCTCCATTGATGGCTGACCCAGACGACGGCCTCCTCACCATCGTGAAAGTTATTATTATCGCCTGCTCTCTAGTGTTGCGACGTCGCCGCGCGCAAAAGTGTTCGAAGACAAAGATTTTGGGTACGCCGGGCCCGGCGTCACCATAACGTTGAAGGGCAGGCTAGAGCCTTGCTGCCTCGACTTACCTGAGCGAGGCTCGTGGCGACTGGAGGCTCAAGAACAACACTCGGTCCGCGGGAAAAGCGTTGCCATTGCCTTGTATGTCACTGAATGCGGTGACTCTGATTGGTGTGCTCTTGCTCGCGGCTCGCGGCCAGAATTAGCGTCGGAGCCCATTCGTTTCGCGGAACAAAAATTCTGCTGCGGAGTAGGTTTTATGGCAAGGCGGCACGTCGTGCGCGGCATTCCTCCGCGTTTTGCCTCCGTTGTGATCGTACTTAAAGAGTATATGTGGGTTTTAATCTCAATTCAGGAACGGTTTTGTAATAGATATCTCAATTTTTACAAAAATATATAATTTTTGGGTTCATTCCTAAAGCAAAAGAGAACGCAAACAGCAAGCTTGGCGGATTTTTATCTTTTTTTTTTTCATTAAAGTGGCCGAGGCCAGAACTCAAGGAATTGCACTAGGACTCTTCTATGACACCTTCAAAATTGATATCATTATGCTAAATAAAATTTTAAAAACCTTGTTTTTTTTTTAATTAATAGAACAAAATGTCTAAGAATCTACAGTTGATGATATTCGTCGATGTTCTACAAGTTTTTACAAGAGGCCTACTTAGAATGTTTTAATGACATTGGTATCATCAGAAATCTCAAATCTAGCTATTTTAATACTATAATTTTGATATTATATGTACAAATTGAAGTTTGTTATATACTTTTGTTAACTTTTTTTATCGATAACAACGTATGATCGTGATCTATTATGAAATATAAATAAAATACATTGTATTTTGTGTATATAACCGGAAACAAATCTGGAATCTTGATAAATGTGCATTGAAATACGGCAGCCTTTGTTGCGGAGTAAAATGACTTTTACAAGGTGTGATCAAAAAGTTACGAAACTAATTTTGCAGCATAAAAATAGAGGGCAGCACAGTGATGCGCGCGCAGCACTCGAAAGAAGGGACTTCCGTGTCTCGTTATACAAAATCAGTCTCGGAACGTTTTGATCACACCTGCTACTTAGCATTGCGCAGAATTTCATTTATATTTAAGCTTATGTGTTAAGTATTAATTTGAGGTAAAACCATGTTAATGCCACAATATTGTCCAGAATATCACCTATGCGGGGGCGGTGTCACAACGTCAGAATATCACCTATGCGGAGGTGGTGTCACAACCAACAAATTTCATTGATTAAAACAGTTTCTCGCTACCACCGCTAGGGGATTATTTTAGGCTTCTGGTTGGCCAAGAGAGCACGAAAAGCCTACTTTCTGCGTCTGGTGCACGCCCGCCCTACCGAAAAATTCGGTATAACGTTTCGCTATCCGGATTATGGAACCGGAAATCTGTTTGGATTCTATCTGGACTCTATCTGGAATTGAGGTTTTCAGAAATTATTCCTTTGTCTGCAATCTGGATTTCGGGCTTCCAGAAACAAATTTCCGGTTCCATAATCCGGATGGTGAAAATTTATACCTTATTGTTCGGTAGGGCGGGCTCTGCCCGCGCCTTCCATTGACTGAACTCTTTGTATACACGGCTCTGGTCGTTTCTAGTTCACTCTAGCCCTTGGAACCAAATGGCGGCGGAGAACCCGCTTGTGGCACGTTTCTTGCGAGTTTCTACAACAATTGTTGGCGGTACTTGTAGGCGCGAATTTTATCAAGGGACTTTGGAGCAAACCATGTGGAGCAAACTGGGCAGCGCTGAGACCTCGTGACGCGCGCGAGAGCACTCCGTGTGCAACGTGCACATGGGACCATAGAGTCATTATAATATACGCTAGACGTTCAACTGGTGCTAGTGTGCTGACGCAAATTGAAGCAGACAGACCCCAGTCGAAAATTGACATCCGGTAATGCATTTCTATGGGGAAAAGTGAGTGCATTTTCTCCCTGCGCTCAATCATAAGAGCAAATATCCCGAATAATTCGTACGTACTGGGTAGCTTGTGTCGTGTTTCCGATCGGAAATCGAGGACCCAAGGGAAAATGTTTGCAAGTGGTACCACTTGCAAGTGGTCTATTGAACAGGCACAACTAGCAAGTGGTACCTGTTCAATAAGCCACTTGCAAGTCGTACCGCTTGAAAGTGGGACCACTTGTGGAACCACATGCTAGTGGTACCACTTGCTAGTGGTACCACTTGCAAACAGTACATTGTCATATAGATGCACAAAAGCAAAGCCACATGTTGGTCTTTCTTACTTTTATTTTGCAGCTGAGTGCTTGTAGAGCAGAATTAAGTACTTCGGCTGATGAAGATTAAAAATCATCAAACCCCAGGTGTCTCAGAGCTTTTCGTGAGTCCTGGATATTTTGTGACAGGACTGTCGACGTGTTAGTGATGACTTGCTGAATAGGCACCTTGTTCTGGTGTTCCAGTGGTGCACTGTTTCTGCAACGACAACAGAAAAATACTAATCTAATAACAGCTCATGGGGACGCAGTCATATAATTGAACAGGTTGAACTCATTTACCTATGACGAGGACAACTTTGAAGGGACTCAGTTTCTTCCGGACCATCACATTTTGTTTTGTTTGTCCTTCGGTGCCACCTTGCTTCCGTAGGTCTTTCGGTCAAGTCCCACGGGACCCCAAATCGCTTGCGCCATGTCTTTGGCTACCATGGTCGGTTTAATTGGTCTGCTTCATTATTTATTTCTGCTTCATAGGAGCTCGAAGGTGAAAGCAAGCTTTTACTCAGCAGCATCACAGACCGTTCCGCCTGGTTCGATCTCCTGCGCGTGTGTCCCCCGCGTCTGAACCTGGATTGTGCCGAACTTTTTCAGTTGAAAAAGAAACTTCGCTGATTCTATATTCCTTGCAACTATGGCCAAAGGGTTAAGGAGATAATTTGGTCAAATTTGGATTACTCCGTCTGGTGCCAGGTTCCCTAGCATCTGTTTCAGAGCCATAGGATTCATGTTAGTGATGATCGTGGTCGGATCAATAGGTTTGACAATGAACACAAGGTTGTGAGTCGGCTGAATGATGATCGTAGCTTCGATCGAATTAGATCTGTATCATCGTTTTTTTTTTTGCTACTTCGGTGATCCATCCACTTCGTCATCAGACTCCTCCATGACGTTATTAAAGGGGCACTCAAGCAGTTTTTGGAGAAGCTACTTTTTGGTGCGATGGCGTTAAGGAAGTGTCAGTGAATGAGTATCTTCAGTTTTAGAAGGCAGAACCGCCTATTAATCACGCAGGAATAAAATACGTGTGGACTCTTTTCTGTACTTGCGAGAACCAATGAAATTATCGTATGTTTGAAAATTTTGGCGGACTTTGTAAAGTTTCGCTAAAGAAACAATTTTCAGTTCATTTAAATATGTTGTGCATGATAATTTCAAAAGACGTAAAATATTTCTAGTTTAGAATACGCGATACTGCAATTATCGTTTCACAAACAAGGGACTACGTTTTCTCCTTGCCTTCCTCCGCGGGGGGTGAATTTCCCGCTCCCCCGGGATGCGCGGAAGCGCACGTATCTGCGCGCGTTGCAGGCCGGTCGGGCCGGTCGTGTCGGTAGCGGGCCGGCCAGGCCTCGGTGGTGGTCGTCGACGTGGACGGCGTGGTGAAAGCTCATCGTTCCGCGTAAAAGCGCTATCCTTGACTGTGAATTTTCGTCGTGTGTCGCTATGATAACCCAGAACGTACTAAAAGGGAAGAGCCACCTACTCGTGCGGCGATGTCGTGGCGGCACTCTCAAGACAGCAGAAACGCCCGTGCCGTCGTGTTTGTTTACTTCGACTACAGTGGTGCTTTCTAAGCATTTGTGTCCTCGAACATCGCCCGGATTTCTTATTTGGCGCATTTCATGCGTGTGCTCAAGTTCAAGGTATTACTGGCGCGTACCGTATAAAGGATGCGAATTTTCACGCGTTTTCATCACCGGAGAGAAGTGATTAGTGTTAGCAATCCTGAACGCTTGCAACGTCTATCTGATCACGAAATCATATTTCTGCGTTGCTATATCGCTGCTAAGATTACATTGTCTTTTATAATCGTAGAAAAGGCGTGTGGCGATATTTGTACTATTGCAATGTCGTGTATTAGAGTCGTGATCGTCCAAGACGGCGTACTGCATCTTTTTATTTTATTTTTTTCATCCACTGTACCCTGCAAGTCTATCAAGAAAAAATAATAATAAAGCTTTAGGCTATAGACAACTGTCTGTCTATATTCGGTTACGGCATTGAGTAGCAGTGCGTCCCCTTTTTAGAGGGGCCGCTGAAACAGCTGACGGCCGCGTATAGAAGCGGTCACCGTGCTGACGACCCGCTGCGCTTGTTGTAGTGGTTGCAGGTGTGTGTACGCGCGGCGCAGAGCGGTCGTTCCGGTCGCAACAAACGCAGTCGTAGGTACGCGCTCGTTGCACATGTCTGAACCAGCCTTTCCCCCGTCCTCCCGAGGCGAAAGGCAACGTGGCGACATCGTTTGACATCACGTACCAGAGGTAACGCTGCGATGTCAAACATTGGTTCGGTTACGACTTGCCCCAACCGCAAATCGAAGAATGCCCGAAAAGCTCTGCGTTTCGCCGTCCTCGGAACCCGAACATGACTCCGAACCGCTGCTATCGTCCACATCGCACGTCGAAGTGGCGTCATAGGAAATCATCCCCAGGTCGGCTGTCCGCCGAAGAATTTCAACCTCTAACGGCGTCAGGTCCTCGAACGTAGAGAACTCCGCCATGATCGAAGCTCGAATGACAAAGAGGTTCGGCCTGGTTCGGCCGATGCGGCTACCTCGGGATCACTGCGCGACGGAACGTCGTCCAACGCCATTGGCCCGAGATCCTTTTGATAAGCGTGGGAGGACCAATGAGAGTGGTTTCGTTTTCGGGTGGATCCGAGGTTTGGCGGCCTTCAATTACATTTTTATTAAAGAAATAATCACCGTATGACTATATTTTTTGGTTTTTAGGGATAGTTAGGGGGTCTAAATTCAGCTGTCATCATCAAAACACGAACTCAAAAACCACTTGAGTGCCCCTTTAAGGTTGTGGGATGATTCGGATGATTGGTCTGCGCTGCACGCTGGTTGCGGTGCGTTTAGATGACTCATTTCCCTTGGTCTCCTTGGCCGGAGACGGGTCACTGCTTCAGAAGCCGAGAACAGCTTCCCCCTTGTTGGAGAATGAGGGGTTGTGGCCGAATCGGTGGCAGATATGTATACAAAATTGATATTTGTCTTTAGTGCAGTGTAGACAATGGTCCTACCGGACTCGTCGTCGTCGTCGTTTTTCGATTGGTTGCTGTCTCCTTCAATTTGCGTCACGGAAGTTGCATGGATACTAGCGCCAGTTGAAACTCTATTATACATTATAATAACTCTATACAGGGGACCCACCTGAACATCAATGCCACGAGTCATACCAGTTTCTTGGCAACACGCTCCGTGTGGCCGAGAAACTGTAGTATGGTGTCGCCATCAAGGGGTCATATTTTAGGCTTCTTCAAAATCGCCGCCGTCAGAGGTGGAAGAAACAGATTTAGGTGATGCCAATGGCCGCTCTTCCCGCGGGGAGCGAGCGAAGAGATCGTGCTGGAAGCTAGCCTCAAACCAGGAGTAGTTGGTTCCGCTCCGCCGCGGAGGACGCTGAGGTATGAGGTCCCTCCTCGGCGGCCACGGTGTCGGTGGCGTAGCATGCTCGCCTTCTTCGCGGTGTGGTGGTGGGGTGGTGGAGTGCGGCCAGTGGCTGGCCTCTTGTTTTGCTTTGGTGCCGTGCCGATCACACGTGCCACCATCGTGCACGAAGCTAAGCCTTAACCCTAAAAATAAGAAAGCAGAGAACACAGATTTACGGACTCTGGCGACTTGGTGGTGGCGTGGCAGCGGTGAAGTACAACAAGAAGCGGTAAGCGAGGGAATGGTGGACCACCGCTGGGCCAAACAACCGGAGCGGTCGGTTTCGGAGGGTCCCCATACTTGGGCGCCATCTATCCCCGTGCGAGTGAAGCGCGCTCGGTGCGCCGAACATAATGTAGCCGCCGCGTCGGACAGAAGGTCATCCCCTAAATGTGTTTCTTCCACCGTGCCTCAGCCCAAGAAGGGTTAGAAGACATATGAAGAGGACATGACGTCATTTATTCAAAGCCTGGTCATAAAAAAAGATAAAAACACGTAAACAAGGAGAATGTAAATATCAGCAAGATTTGGTAAACATCAAAAAGTGCTGAGCTATACGGTAAATTATAATATAATTAAATTGACAATGAATTTCTCTTCTGCGCTTTTTTAACTTTTCAGTTGGATGGACTGAAGAACAAGTCTGTCGTGTCTAAAACAATATCTTGGGGAAAAGGCACCCCTTTTAATAGAGTTATTTAAAACATATAAGCCATATTGAAATCAAATAAACTTGATTTATCTATTTCCATTTTTAAGTCGTTTTTTTTTTCTTAACCCCGGCTTCTGGCCGTGTTAATGTGCGACTGACGTGTGCTATGAATTGCTTTCAGAAGGACGTATTGTGGAGCTGAACCAGAACGGCACCTAGGCCATGGTCGATGGCGTCGGTGTGAAGAACTGACAGCGAAGTGGAGCGATCGAAGTGGCGTAAGAAAGGGAAAGGGAGTGCCCGCTGCAAATAAATAATTGCCGCTGCACAAAATGGCCACCGACAAAGAGGGCACGCCCTGCTGAAGAAATTGATGGAAGGGCGCGCAAATCGTTGCGGAGCCTCGAACGATCTACGTTCAGTGACAGGTTAGGAATGCAGTACTACCTGTACTTCCGGCGAGCGCTCGTTGCCTCTGCCGGGATTTGGCTGCAGATGCCCCGAACTATCATCAAAGGCAGAAAGCTCGCACAGAATGCGTAGCTTAAAATGTTCGCTCTTTCCTACGACACAGTTGCCATCTCGCGGATTCCGAGGAAACTTCAACGGGGGCCTGTGCCGCAACCGTTTTTGTAGGCGTTACCGAGAAGAAAGTAACGAAACACGTTACTCGTTACTTGCAAATAAAAGTAACGCGTTACCGACCTACGTACTTCAAAATGAAAGGAACGCATTACCGTTACCGATAAAAAGTAACGCACGTTACTTTTTAAATTATGAATTAACACGTTTTACTATTTTGACTTTACAGGTATGAATAAGCTTGATATTTTAAGAAACAATACGTCCATGCAGAAACTGAACATAATTACTTTAAAATTTTTATGGTTTCTTCTAAATACTCGCAAGACAAAGCGCAAAGTAATTCGAAAAAAAAAATAAAATTTATATGGGTTGGCGCCTAGAAACACAACAAAAAATGTAAGTGTAACTTTTTTTTTAAGTTTTGGAAAGAAAAAGTAACGAGTAACATAACTCCGATACCCGTTACTCGAAAGAATTAACGTAAGTACTTTACTCGTTAAAGGGCAACTCCGCTTCATTTTTCATATTTAGAAACCTATGCAGCTCTCTTCAGTATCATATAAGAAGACCACATGTCAAGTATTATGATCTAATTCCGTCTATATATTTAATAAACTAGCCAGCAAACTTTCAAATAAGCGAAGTCGCCGAAATCTGCCAACTCTAGCGTGCGACGCGCGGCGCAATCATCAGCGCAGTCAATGCGACGGAGTTGGAGCGGCCAACGTTGAGCCACTACGTCAGAGGCATGACTACGTCATTCTCACGTTTTGTTTGTTTCTACTTCTCAGAGCGACATTGAACGATGACGTCATGAGTTTCTCCTCCCGGTGTTGGCTCAACAGCGTCCACGTGATCACCGTAACGCGGATGCGCTAGTTTGCAGCGCGCTTATCAGACTGTTTCTCCGCTCCCCCTCTCCTCTTTCGTCTTCTCGCCTTCCCCCTGTCCCCCGGGCCATCACCGTCCGGCGTCCACGCCATGCGAAGCGACCTGCCCGCGACGCGTGTCCTGTACCTCGCCCCCACGAACGTCACAAGACCACGTGGTTCGACGTGACGTGGCCATGACTATGTCGACACGAGACCAATGTGGCCTGACGCAACCGAAGTTTCGGTTTCAGTATCAGCTGATGTTTAAATTAAGATTACACAAATAATATTCCACATTTCGCGAATCCGAAGACGTAGAGCTTTTTAGTAGTGCTTTGTGAAATGGAATCACATGTAAACCTAAATTTTTCGGAATTGAGCGGAGTTGCCCTTTAAAGGGGCCCTGCAAGGACGTTTTGACTGCTTTTTAATTTGCACCGAACCTGAGCGCACTGAACGTAGTAACTTATTAAAGTTTTTTTCTCAAATTTCGCTTTATTTTAAAAGGTATAGGCAAATTGGAATGACAAAAACAAGCAAAAAATAACCTCCTTCATGACGTCGTAGGTCCTGGTGTGAGTGGCCGTGAACTAGAGAAGTAGTGAGCTCATCGAGCGCTCACGGCTGCCGCACTCCGTGTCGACGGCTCAAGAGGGCGCCACTAAAGCATGTGTTGAATGTATGAAGCGGGCGGCCAGGGCGGCTCACATTACATTTGCTACGCGATTAAAGACTAATTCGGCATAGCACTTCATTGGCCACAAACGACAGCAAACACGGGGTAAAGATCAGTTCAGAACGGGAGCCACTTGGCGCTGCCATACCGCCAAATGGCCAAATCGCCAGCCAAGCCCGCGCCGAAGGCCTTCGGAACGCTCGGAACCGGTCGGACCCTCGAGCCGGTATACGACGGCAGCGCCGCCGCGTACATCCGGGACCTTTCTACGCTCCGCGTTCGTCAGTGCCTCATCCCACTAGCCCTTTCTAGTATGCGCCGTTTTTTCTGCCGCTTGGTGGCGGGTATGTCGACGGGTCATTTCTTGTTTCCGTACTTTATAAACTGCATTTGTTTCTTTTTTGATCTAAAATACTGAACAAAAACAACTTTCATACATAATTGAAACGGTTCCCGAGACTTATATTTTGTATCTCGACTAAAAAAAAGTAAAGCTTTTAGCGGCTCTGACCAGTAGTAAGGCCAAAACCAAAGACGTCACATATCGCACGCTTTCGGCAACGCGGGTCGCCCTCGTAGGTGGAGGAGGTTTCCGCGTCATCCGGTTAAAATATGACTAGGGTGTGTATTTTCCGGTTTTAACCGAAAAACACCGATAAACATCCGTTGGTGACGAAAGTACAAAATCGGTTAAAACCGAAAAACACCGGTGGTTTAGTGGTTAGTTTCCATGGGTTTTGGGGGAAACGGAAAAAGGGTTTTGTTTGCGTGGGGGTTTTTCGCTGTATAAGAAAGGACCGTTCTGCAAAAAAAAAAAAAATTTGCAGACGTGTTTGAGAAGGCGCGTCCGTCCCGCGTCTGCGGGTTTCCTCAACGTGAGACGCTAAAGCTTGTTGATTCCTTCTCTGCCTACTATCAGATGATTCAAATCAAGTGGTTTAGGACTGTTTTTCAAAACATCTCTGATGACTTAGATTTCATGGATGAATCGTCGTTCTGGTTCCGCGTGCAACTTGTTAATCCGTGCATACAAGTGGAGCTGCCAGAGCGATTTGTGCCGTATGAAAGTATCTATCGGCTGGTCCTCCGAGACGAGCACAAGCTGAGTGATCTAGAATCAGAGTTTCTTTGTTACCGCCAGTAGGCTGTGACTAGCACCGTTGATCCAGTGTTATTTTGGAAACTTCATTTACCTGACTGGCCACTACTGTCCCAAGCCTCGCTGGACATTTTGGGATTTCCTGTGTCCAGCGCAAATGTGGAGCGTGCGTTTTCAAAATTGCGGGTTGTGAACCGCAAGGAACGTGCTGCCATGACGGATGCAAGCCTCTCGAAGTATGCTTGCATCTACTATAATAACCAAGCGTGAGAAATAGATGCTTCCTCGAGAATAAGTGTATGAATATGGGAATAAAATTGGAACTCTCTGTTTGTGATCAATCGCATTTTTTTCCACCGATAATCACCGATTTTAGCCTCGTCGTGAGACGTTCCACCGAAATACACCGGTGTTTCGAAAATAAATAAACACCAAAAAACATCCGCCGATTTTTCTCACAAATAAACACCGGAAAGTACACACCCTAAATATGACGCACCGATATTTAGTTACTCTCTCCGTCCCCGCTGGCTTGCCCGAACCCCAAGAGACGTGGAAACAGGAAAAAAGGTAGACGCTTAAAGGGGTACTCCGCCGATTTCTTCATGGTCCCCGATTTGCTTGAAATTTTGCTAAACTCGCCAGACAACATCGCTAAAATAGTATCCCAAATATTAGGTTAAAATAATTTTTTTTTTCACGAAGTTATTGAATTTACAATTTTGGTCCTCACCGTGTTTTTCAAACTGAAAGTCTCTACTGGCAACAACGAAAAAGTGACGTCATTGGAAGTGCAGGGGTTCACTCTTTGGACTGTAGAATTTGTTCCCAACTGATTTGAAGCAGTTTCATGGTGCCAAATGAATGCTTTGGAAGCTCGCTCCAGGATGCGTGCTCCAGCACGGAACAAATGATTGGCATATTCTATTTTTTTGGACTGCTCGCTCGACTGGCAAGCCTGCCCGCCACTGACGTCACGGCACTGAAAAGTGCGGGTATATTTGAATGTTGGTTTTCGCATCATTTTCATTTGCCGATTTCGCAATAACTATTATGAATTTCGCGATACTAAAGGGTAAAGGCAGGGGAGTCAGAAAATATAGTTAGTTGAGGTAGCTCAAAAATCGCCGGAGTACCCCTTTAAATATGATTGCAGGGCCCCTTTGAAGGGATACTACAACGAAATTTCAGCGCTCATTTTTTGGTTTATATGTGTTCGAAGGAGCAGTATCACATCGAACATACCAATATCTTGTTAAAAAAGTCTCGAAAAATAATTTTAAAACGAATTAAACGATTAGCAAAGAGCACGGTGAATGTCGCTAACGCCTCGCTTGTAATGCCCGTCTAGGAACCATGACAGCTAGTGACGGTGAGTGTCTCGCCTCCGGCCACGACGAGAGGAGAGAGGAAGGAGGAACTCCCCTCTTCCCGAGAATGCCTTTTGTGTGTCGCAGAAGTCGCTATTAGCCCCGAGAGCGAACACAAGCGTCGCTGTGGTCGGCCTTCCACGATTGGCCGAACGCTGACTATGACGTAAGAAAGGGGATTATCATCGACGGAAATAAGAGGAATGAAAGAACTTTAATTTTGACGGTGTTGGCAGTGTTCCTTTAAGAGCGCAATGATTTCAGGCTTCCACCATGCTATTTACAAACACCATCGAACTTGTTGTTTGCAAGGTAATGACGTAACAAGGGGGAACCATAAGAGGGCGCCACCACAACTTCTCGCCGCTAATTGTCCCCCTACAAGATTATAGAAGATTAACCCGTCACTCAGAATCCGTACAAAAGCAGCCGCTTCGGTGGCTGGAACGACTAGGCCATCCTCTCGACGTCAGCCTTGCCGTAGCTTCTTTGCTCGTCCCGAGACGACCTACGTCACGATTGCGTTGGGTGTCACGTGGTCTCCGCTGGGCCTTCTCCGAGCGCTTGCCAGAGTGGGCCGTTTATAACGAAAAATACAGCCACCAGGCTCAAAATACAAACGTGCGATTTTCCTTTACGGATATTGTGGATCATATACAACCTATTTTTGAACATGACGGGAATATTTCAAATTTCGTTGAAGTATCCCTTTAAGGCCCGTTCACACACTGGCATTCTGGCGCCATCTATGCGGTGACCCTGGAACTGCATTTCACAAGAGCGAAGGTCTGCCGGGATTTCCGAGGTCAAATGTGCGTAATACCTATTAAGAAAGGCTCGTTTATAACGTTGACAAAAGTTGTTCGTGCCAAAAAAAAGGATAATGCGCGAGAGAAATAGAAAATATGCCGGACCGCCAAGTTTACACTGCTACCCAATAGATGGCGCCAGAGTGTCCTCTCGTTGTAAGAGGTTTTAAGGAATTCAGTTTTAAGAGGTCGCAAGAGTGTGAACGGGCCTTTACAGTTTTGAAAAGGTAACGAGTACGTTACTTGTTACCGAAAAAAAGTAACGCGTTACAGGTAACGTCGTTTATTTGTAACGCGTTACCGCCAACACTGGCCGCAACATAACGGACGTGATGTCTCTGCGGAGTTCGCGTCCTGATTTCGAAGCAAAGGGCAACGAATACAATGCGTACCGGGATATTCACGCCGTGTATTTCCTGGCGTGTATAGTATAATGTACATGGGCTCTTTTTGTGGCCTAAATATATATATATATATATATATATATATATATATATATATATATATATATATATACAGGGTGTTTTTTTTAAGCTTAACAGAATTGTTTTAAAAAAACCATGAGAGCTAGATTAACGCGGTCTGTGCAGGTGAGTTATACGGCCAGGGGGACATATTATAGGAGGCTAATCGTAACGATCAGTCGGCTAATTAGTTAAAAATCGTTAATGAACTTTTAATTAATGAAAATAGACATATAGTTCCAATTAGAAACTTGCTCAGCGTCATCGAAAACCACTAAATCAGTAATTTTCAGAAAGACTTTGAGCGCGTGAGAAGCGTAGTAGTGCACTAAAGTTACCACTCGTGGAGCACGTACAAAGCTAGCGGTTGCGATAAGGCGCCCGCGCAATTTTTGCGTCGCTTATCTAGCCCCAGCCTTGTACCTGCTCCACGAGCGGTAACTTTCGTGCACTACTACGCTTCTTACGCGCTCAAAGTCGTTCTGAAAATTACTGATTTAGTGGTTTTCGATGACGCTGAGCAAGTTTCTAATTGGAACTATATGTCTATTTTCATTAATTAAAAAGTTAATTAACGAATTTTAACTAATTAGCCGACTGATCGTTACGATTAGTCCCCTATACTATGTCCCCCTTGCCTTATAACTCACCTGCGCAGACCGCATTAACCTAGCTTTCATTGTTTGTTTTTAAAAATTCTGTTAAGCTTAAAAAAAACACCCTATATATATATATATATATATATATATATATATATATATATATATATATATATATATATATATATATATATATATATATATATATATATATATGTCAGATATCATGTCAGATATCCGTACTTGCGGAGTTGCTATGCTAGGAGTTTATTGTATCATATTACGACAGTTTCGCCGAAGGCTCGGCTTCGTCAGGAGATGGCATACAATACAATACAGGAGATGGCATGTATGCCATCTCCTGACGAAGCCGAGCCTCTCGGCGAAACTGTCGTAATATGATGCAATAAACTCCTAGCATAGCAACTCCGCAAGTACGGATCTCTGACGTATTACATTTTCCCGGTCCATTGTTCTCAAACTACTCTGCTTCACCTATATATATATATATATATATATCTTGGCGAGAGGATTTTTGAAATAAGTAAATGATATCCACTGGACAGCGTTATCAGCCGTGTTCAAACAACTTGTAAGCGCAAACAGAGAAGGCCACGAAGAGGGGGACACGGACAAGCGCCGTGTTAAGCCACAGTCACACTGCTCGAATACATCACGCAAAAGACGCGGCATTCCCTGCAGACGTGAGAACAGAATTCCTTGCGTACGAGCCTCAAATACGCATATGTGTTCATGTTTGCTTCGCACATACCTATATGTTTCGAGCACGTCTGCAGACAGTAGTGAGTTTCAGGGAACCGTTCTTGCACGTAGATACGGGCACGATGGGCCCTTCAGTATACGAACTACGCATATGCTGCTGCAGATGACTCGCACACGCGCAGTTCGTATACCGGACGGCCCATCGTGCCGTATCGGGTGTTCAAAAACGCTTTCCTAAAACTCGCTAATATTTATATGACCAATGTGATGGTACCGCTATGCAAGAAACAAAAAAAAAAAAAAACACGCCTCAGACAGTATTTGCAGACTGTCTCGTGTACGACGGAGTAGCAGTGAGGCTGTGGCTTTAAACTAGCTCTCATTAAACTGGTTAAAAGTGGCGCTTGTCCACGTCCCCTTTTTTGCGTCCGTCTCTGTTTGCGCTTTCAAGTTTCCTGAGCATCGTGCATCAACTAGCCCAACGATAAGCCTTATCTGGGTGGTACATCCAAGGTCACGATGTGTTACGTGATTATTATCAAATTACCTCAACTTCACCAGTATCTGTTTTCCTTTTTTGAGTATGTGTATAGTCTCTAAATCATGTATTTGTGCTTCAAGTCGTGTCTTTGTAGCCCGTCGGGTGAAGAGTGACATGACAGTGGTTAGGCCAGAAAACTAAATTGTGCCTTGTGTTACTCGGTGACGAATTTAACCTACGAAGAACCTAATCAATTTAAACAACCTAAGACGAACCTAAATTAATTAAAACAACCAAGCGCGCAAGAAAACTTCGGATAACGCTCGATTTATTATCCAAGATTCACACCAAAAATGGTTTGTACAGCCGATTTGCTAAAACAAGAGACGAGAAAGACCTCGAAATATTTCATACCTACGGCAACGTCTTAACAAAAAATTACGGCGTGCTAGAGAATGCTACTACTTCAAGGTGTTCAAAGCAGCAGAGTGGCATACGGACGTCACGTGGAAGGAGCTTAAACTCTCCTTTTAATCCAAATGGTTCTTATATTTCGATAATAAAACAGTGCGTAATGGTGTTGAACTAACCTGATGTTTTTTGGCGAACGCTTTTAAGGAGCAATTTGTGAATATTGCAAGTGGGATTGATACTGTGAAGTCTTGGGTTTTTGATGACGGTAGAAATGTAACTCCATTTTTTTTTCGATCCGGTTGTAGAGCCTGAGGTCATTAATGTGATTTTACAACTTAAGAATAGTGGAGCTTGTGACGTGGATGGTGTACAAATGAGGCCTGTTAAGTATGTCGTTCATTTAGTAGCGCCAGTGCTAACGGATACATTTAATCTTTCTTTGGTTACTGGCGTTTTTCCTACACGAATGCAGAAAGCCAAAGTGTCAGTACTACACAAAAGGGGAGTGTAAATGATATGGGCAATTTCAGACCGATTTCTATCTTGCCAGTATTTTCTAAAGCACTTGAAAAGGTACTTCATACGCTTCTAACTAATTTTTCAACTAGCCTACCCGACTCGTTCAGAAAAACAAAATCATCTTGCAAAATCTTGAAGAAAAAAAATGGTTTTCTTGGAGTTTTTTTTACAAAGGATTTTGACTGCCTCAATCATGAAACTTTACTAGCAAAATTGGATACATATTGGATTTGAGGGCGTGCTTTGCAGTGTGAAGTCTTGCCTATGTTGTATTTTTGTTGACTTTTCCCCCCGTCGCGAGCGTGTTTGTGATTAGTCTGTATTAGATTAGACTAGAATGGTAAACCGAAATTTAGATTTTAAAAAAAATGCAGGAGATGTATGCGCGACGCTACAATCCCTGCAACACTACTCGTAAGGCGATATCTCGAATGGACGGCCGTATTATTGGAAAAACGAGGTCGAGATTGAACGAGGCAGACGAGGCGCGTGACGTCAAGATATCTCGTTTCCTCCTCTCTTCGCTTCGCCCCCTCAAGGCGGCGAGGCGGAGAAGACGCGAGGCCGTTCCTCTCCTTCTCGGAGAAACATGACGTAAACATATCTGTCAAATGCCTTCTTTTTATTTTTTGAAAAATACGGTCATCCGTTCGAGATATCGCTGTACGAGTGGTGTCTTGGTGTTTGTAGCATCCTGTTGCACGCTTTTACCGCCGTGTTTTGCAGAATCCAGATTTTGGTTCAGCATCTCTTTAAGAGCTAAAGAAGACGTTCCATTTGACTCCCACACAGGTAGTTTATTTAAGAAGTTTCGCGTTATCAATATACATGCTCGCTCTGTTTGTCTATAGACTTTTCACTACCCTAAACTAGAACAAATTAGGGGTACAAAATTTTTGATGAACCTTGGACAGCTCTGTAAAAATATTCACGCGTATTCTACCCGTCATGCGGAATGTTGGGAGGTGGTCAACGCAAGAACGAACTATGGCACACAAATGTTTAAACATACAATCCTAAAAATACTTAAGCTACTTGAAGATAAAGGATTGGAATTGAGTACATTGTTCCTTAGAGAAATTCGACAAATTTTCTTCAGAAATGAATCTGAGTATGAATTAAACTTTTGGGGTCTCATAACTTCTGTCTGTAAATAGGTCCCTTTTTTTCTTATAGCCGATGATAAATATATTATGTCTGAAACATGCAATGTTAAGTGTTGGTAAGGACTTCTCGAGCTGTGCTATACCGATTTTTTCCTTGATCACCACCATCAACGTACGATAAAAATAAACTCTTTATTGTTATCATTATCATATATCAAAACTACGAAAGTGAGCGAGAGATAAGGCACCGAAAGCCTTTTTTTTTTATTCATTTTTAACGGCGGACAACAACTATTTTGTTAAAATGTGTCACTAAGACAGATATTAAGAAACAAACATTAGTTCAGTTTAGGAAGTCAGTTCGTAATTTATTACGTCACACTCGTGCCCTGACGTTGGTCGCGACCGATACCACTATCTAGAAGAAATCATTTATTTATTTAAAACGTCCGTTTTTTAATATTTGTAGGCTAATCGGTGTGCAGGCTTTGTATGTAAGGATTTGCCCATTGCCTGAAATAAACAGTTTGAGCCTGGTAGCACTTGAAACGCTGTTCTCCCTCGACCCTACAGCATTTGCTTTCTTCGTGCGAGGAAATGATGCCCACTTTTCCGACAAGGCTTGTGTAGGAAATACTAGACAGGCTGAGCCAGCTAGGATGGCTCTGACTCGACATCTTAGCTTACATTTTTGAAGATGGCTCTCGAAAGGGAGTCACTGCAAGCGCGCAGGCAAAAGGCTTATTTTTATGTTCTGTTCTTAGCTATCAACAGAGAATGACCAGTGTATGGATGCCGCGATCAATTACTAGCGTAACTGAACGTCGATGTGCAAGGATTTTTCTTACAAAGTCACCTGATACCGCAAATTTAGGCTGGCGTGTTCAGAGCGGAGAAGCTAAACAAGAACAACCACACCTGAAACTTATATTATTTCAAAATCGACTTATTCAAGCTAGTTCTAGCAGACCGAACTCTCTCCACATAAACAGCTATTAATCGAGTTCAGCGAGAGCGCCTCCAGAGAGCAATTTGAACGCGCGTTTTTCCGGCTCTAACTCTCTCTGTAATTCGTGCTGGCAAACAGTCGCCCTATCTGGATACTATGAGTCTGTATATTGTTTTCCAACTCATTGAAGTTTATTTACACAACTCGCACAAAACAGTGCTTTACTAAACGGCGTATATGTCTATGGCTCGCCATAGAGCAAACAATACACTCGACGTTAAACAACCACGTCACACGACCGCGTCACTTGTTTGGGCACAGACACAACATGGCATACAAACGCCTCAACATGCGTACGCGTGAGTGAAGACCAGAATTAAACTTAAGGTTGTTTTATGCTAGATGCCTCCCTAAAGTTACATGAAGACTCGTAAAATTACAGGAAGCATGAAATCGTAAATCGATGTCAAAAATCCTGGAATTTATACGCAACCAGGAATTTGTAGGTTATGCGGAGAGCAAGTCAATCAAAGCCATCAGAGCAACGCCTAGCTCTGATTGGCTTTGATTGAAAAGATAGTGGGTAGACCGCAATGCTAGATGCCTTGAGGTCTACACACTATTTTTTCAATCAGCCAATAAAAACTCGGTGTCGTTTTGACGTCACCGCAACTTCTGCCCAAGAAGCAGACGACTTGCCCTCCGCATTGGGTGACTGACTATTCTGGTCTATAAATATTTGCAATGTTGTTTCGTTTGTCCACGTCCACAGCTGTGGAAACACTTGCTTTCCAACGTGTCCAATACGGCGGGCAAGTTCGTCTGCTCCTTGCGCATCTCGTGCGTTTGTCTACACCCCATATACGATCACTTGCCTTTGTTTACCCCCGACCTCAAGGAATGACGACGCGCGCTGGGCTGCCTCGTCATCGTGCGTTCCCTACGCGATATCTATGTTGTCCTTTAATTGGTGTGCCCCTTCATACGTTCCGACGTCCCAAAGATGCATTTTGGAACACCTTTTCGCCGTGTAACAGTGGTACGAAGACTGATGAACGTGGACAAGGAGTTTGAGGTGCCTGCTGCTTTAATCTTAGCCTCAGATAGTTCAAAAAAGCTGCCTGAAGCTTCTAAACTTGTAAGGATTATTCCTAACTTTCAATCACAGTGCTAAGTTTAATTTAGCTTTATTCTAAGACTTTATAGCTGCGTACTGGAACAGATGAGCAGTTGACTGTACCCTGGAACATTGTAGAAAAAAACGCGAGTAATCACGAGCGGAAACCATAATAAAGCCAGATAAAAATATAAACAGAATGCTCTGGAGAGGTCTAGGCAGTTTTTAAACCGAGGGGCAGTTATGGGAAGACAGGACCTTGTGAACTCAACTGATTCCAACACAATACTCAAGTACTTCCACATTTCCGCAACCAGTGAGAGCAGCCAGGGCTTTTCTTTAAGGGGGGGTGGGGGGGGGGGGGGGGGGCGTAGCAGTTGAGGTATAAGTAGGGTTCCGTGTTTTCGAAGTTTATTTTTCGTCAAATTCGGAGGGTGTTTTGCGGAGTTTATTTTTTGCCGAAGATTCGGAGTTTATCGGAGTTTGTATTTTTTTTATTCCCAGTTCTCCGAAATTCAGAGTTTAATTTCGCTGTGTTTCCTATTAAAAATAAATAAATAAATAATAACCGAATGTACGTATGCCAGATAACAAATAAAACGGGCTTGTATCAATTCAAATATCTTGAGTTGAGGTGCCATTGCCATTGGCAATACTAATTTATCCACGACAAAAGTCACACACAAGTGGCGCTTCGATAAACGCCGATACCTTCAAATCAATAAACTCCCGGAGGTAGTCGCTAGGAAGCTCGTAGTCATCCCATCCTATTCCATCAATCTAGCCCGCGGCCGCGCGAGGTGGAGTGGATAAGGAGGTAATAGAAAGTTTAAACTGCCCCTCTTCCCAATTTTATGCAATCCCTATGGTCCATAGCTTTCACTGTTACTAAAACATACCCTTTCCCTTCTCTAAATCACAAATCGCACGGCCCAAACGGGAAACCAAAAGAGTGGCTTTTGTCGTGACCCGAATGTACAACGAACGACCTGTTGCCCTGAATCAACCTTGAAGAGACAAGCGGCAAGCCCCCTTTTGACAACGGTCCGAGATTTGAAAGATAATTATGGTGGAATTTTCCCAGGAACATTGGCTCTGTGCTGATCAAACTGAAAAAAAAAAAAAAAAAGTCTAACTTTTTTTTTTGACGGGGGGGGGGGGGGGGGGGGAATGGCATTGACACCTAAATATTCGGAGTTTATCGGATAAATCCGAATTGACCAGAATTTTACCACCGGGCGTTTTTCGGAGTTTTTTCGGATTTATCCGAAAAAACGGAGCTTTAGTTATAAGCAGTGGCTGTGTCTTGTATGTGTAAGCTGTGTGTGTGAGGCAAAAGCTACAAGCACGAGAATGTTGCACTGAAAAATGTCTGCACTGCAAACGTGTGCGTGCTTGCAGGGATGCTGAAGGCTCAGGGCTCGAAGTAGTATCTAATGTTACGCTTGCATTGAAAATGGAATGAACTATAGTAGGAGGGGGCAACGGTATGAGTCTACCCCCTTCGATGCATAGAGACCGTGTCTGCTCTTTACGAAGTAGATCAAATGCAAGATAAAAAAAGCGCCATCTAGTGTACTCATGATCAGTTATCACATTTCTGCCACATTGGGAAGTTCCCGTACCGATAGTTTCGCCCGAAAGACAATGGTCCCGTCAAAGTGGGATTTCGCATAGGGATTCTTGTATGCATCTGGGCCAGCATGGTGCAGTTTAGCTACACACAGTGACGGATAATGCATTCTAGGTACCAACCACTTTCATTGATACGCTGTAGGCACCATACAGAAGGTTAGAAGCAGAAGCCCCTGCTGAAAATAAATGCACAGCACGCAGAACCGAAGCCATTGTGTCAGCAACGTGTAGTCCTCCAACCTTTGTAACATACGTAGAAGGTAATGCCTCGACAGTTCGTTGTCGGTGTCGGAAGTGTTCCCACAAGGACATCCGGCTGTGCGAGAGCCAGACGCTTTCCTTCTTGTAGGCGGGACAAAAGATGAGCGCTGCAATGCTTTGTGAGAAACAACAGCTGCACCCCCTTTTCCTGCCCCCAATGCCACGCTCCCTATCGCATTTTCAAAAAAAAAATGAACACAACAAAGACACGAATGAGAGAAGCTGTACCTTCGCGCTACGGAAGAAACGCGCTACCCTATCGAGGAAGGGCTGGGGTAGGCGGCACTGAACCGATACCACCTAGAAGACAAGTCCTCCGCATGACGTCATTGTTAGTGAACCCCCGCCCCGCCCCGATCGCCCGTAGCCGCAAGTAAAACAAGTTCAGGCTTCTCGCTGTGCGTTACTAATTTTCCCCTTCATGTGTTTAATTAAGATGCTTGTGCATCATAGATTAGCGTTGGATATTTTATCAAGACGTACACATTTTATAAGCCAAAAGCATGGTATCTTCCTTCGACAGCCATATCCTGTAAGGAACTACTTCCCTTTGGACATAAATAAATCGCAAAATATTTTTTTTTAATATGACAACTAGTAGAGGTCGTGTCGTATTGGCCTGAATTTAGTCGATTAAGAGCTCGAAGTGGACGCTCCCGACGCGACCCTGCTGGTCGTGGTGGATGTTCTTGGCCCAAGCCTTGCACTCCACGTTGATGATAACTCCCCGCTGGGGCCGCGGAAATTGGGCAAAGATGAAGGGCGACTGGTATCCTGGCGTGTTCCTGTACGGGAAGTAATAGTTCGGTATGCCGAGGTTCGGGTAGTAGGACGAGCGGTCCCACGTTTTCCTTGTCCGCAGGGTTCTGCAAGGAGGCAGCAGAGCGCCACAAGTTAGCGCAGCACGTCGACAGCAGCAGCAGCCAGAGTGCTCAATCGCGAAATATAGGTGGTTTACCTCTTGTGACAATAGCTAAGTCCGTAACAGCTAAGCCCCTTTCAGGTCAACCTTCCAAAGCGCTTTCGCACTGCCGATTCCGCGCCATTAAGAACGTCAATCTTGGTAGATTATAGTGTGAGTTCGCTTTGAACATGCGCTGTGAACGGAGCACTCAAATATGGCGTTCACAGAATGCCCCTTATGCGGTGAGAAACCGACGGGGAGGAGATCTCCTCTCCAATTACAGCGAACAAGAGCGTCGTCTGCTTTCGCGCAGTCCGGAGTTCGAACGCCTGACTTTGCGCGGGAAGCAGGCGATCGCTCTTGTGAGCTCTGATTTGAGGGGAGAGTGGATACAGATAAAGGTTGCAAGTCTTTGCGTCCACCCACTATACCTTCCAATCAGGGGTCGGCGTTTTGACGTCACTGCACGCTCTCCTCTTCTTCTCTTCCTCATTTTTTCAAGGTATAAGGTGTTACACTTATCAAAACTGTTCCCACCCTTAGCAGCAAACGCTGGCAACACAACATGCGATGGATTGCCCCTAAATATGTCAGCGACTACGGATTTTGTTCCCGTGTGAAAAGATAAATTAACCGCGTAATTACTTCAGTAGGAGAGTAATATAAGCTACTAAAAGGCTATCCATTAAAGTAAATAACTTCCCACAATTTTTCGCCCCGGTAGCTTGGACTTGCCAACCCACAATTATACTGTTATAATTTCCGACATGCTTGTTCCTGGACATTCCCGCACCCCGGTGTTCGTTTGACTTGGGTATGCACGCAAGCACCCTTTACTTTAAGCAAACGGGGACAACTGGGCTGCTTATTATATAAGAGCCCGTCCTCGTTCTGACTTACTAATTTGAACCTCTCAACAAGAAAAAAAACTCTCAAAATGCCTTTTCTTTTCGCAATCGACAGAGTTCTTTTGGAACTTTTACTAAACATTTTTACGGTAGCACTAAACAGTAATTTTACGAGTATGCAACAATTTGGGCACGAGTTCCCCAATAACAAACTTAAATACGACTTCATGACGTCCGTGCACCAAAACGTCCTAAACCAAATTGTTTGAATCCTGCGCCGCTTAGAGCCACTCAGTTGGCGTGCAAAACGATCAAATTCGAATGGTCACAAATGCAAACAATCGTATTCTGATGTTCTGGGAAGGTTCAGACGAGAAGTAGCAAATGAGAATGGATCGAAATAAAAAAAAGGGCGGAATGAGAATGGGACGTTTTGAGATACATCAATGCCAATTTTCCCGTCAACACCGCGACGAGATTCAAGCTGTGCATCTGTGTACTGAGTGCACATTGGGAAATAAACGGTGCAGCATGCCCGTGATTGCATGAAGTTTAATGTCTCCGGGGATATCAATTACAACCTGAGGAGTCCCTGAAGGAGCAGTGCATCGTTTCTTCGGCTGCACATCAGACTAAGCTGGTCAAGTTCCAAGTTACCAAACAAAACTCCTGCACTGCATCGTCTCGCACAAAGAATGCTGACTGATTATCAAATCGGTGTCCTTCCCAACGAAAATGGTTATGAAAGAATGAATTGTGTCTCTTCCGGCTAATATCTATAAATGAGCCCTTTGTAATTTTTCTTTTACGCCGCATCGCTCTTGTCCAATTACAGAAATTGACTAACGTTTCGTGATTAGGACATATTAAAAAAAAACATGGCTACACCCGATTATATAGTTTTCTTTCAAGATGTCTGATAATACCAAGATGCAGATGTCGTTAGAAACTGTCTTGCTGCTTTAAAAGCTACATCACAATAGCTTGTTGTGGCAGAACTAAGCCTTTTTGTCCCATGCAAAACGTGCATTGACGACGCAATCGAAAAACACCCTTCACAGATAGCACTCTCATCAATCGGCGTAATGGCTTAATCAGTCATTTATCCGGGATTCGGGAATTGCGAACAGCCGTCATTTGTTGCAATACTTGACGTTGCGAGCTTCTTAATGTATAATAACGGAACGTGCAAGGTGGCAGAATGGCAGAAATAACCCTGCTCGCCAGACTCCATGGCTTTGGCTAGACAAAGGTGAAATGCAGAGAAGCTTCAGAAAATTCCGTTAATTAAAAACCGAGCGTGCTGGTGAGGTTCAATTTTTACACACTTATGTCCGAGTCCCACTAGAGCGACAAACAGAAATGGCCGACACCGACAACCCTCCAACACGAGCATCATGTGGACGCGAGGGAATCTTTGGCAGGCTTGCAATCACTTGTGCTTACTTCGCGAGCACCGAGAGACTGCGAAAAGTACCATCGCGTGGATGCTGCACGTGTTTGGGGCTTGTCGGTGCCGGTTGTTTCTGTCTGTCGCTCTAGTAGGACTCGGGCATAAAGAATAGCCAAACAGGACGGAACAAAGAACACGACATCTTCCAACTGTGCTTGGTTTCAGCTAAAGTCCAGATGCACCCGACCCTACGAGCTAATGAGGCCAACCATGCAGCGTTAAAAGCACAAGTCTTTGGACCTTTTTCCGTTTGTGATTCATATAGCGATGATAGAACGTGTACATAAACATGACGAACGCCATGATGGTGCGCTCTTGACTCTGTCTGATTGGCCTCGTCAGCTCGTAGCGTCGGCAGAGTCTGGACTTAAGCTGAAACGAAGCATAGCAACAAGAAGAATGAGACGGAACCGCCTCCCAAAGGCGTCTACAAATCTTGGAAGGAGAAGAATAAAAAATGTTGAAGGAAATGGAAATGTCAAATGGGAAAAGACATCAAACTAATGGTAAATTCGCGAGCTGCTTTCAGCGCGCTCTAGAACGGTCTTTGAGAGCGCGCCATACCGGGTGGTGTAAAAAGAGCGCGGCGATGTGATTAAGTGGATCATTCCGAGAGCTTCCCGCAGAGCGCTCCCTTTGTACTGCTAGGGAGCGCACTCGGAGGGATAGAAGCCCTCGGAATGAACCACGCGATCACGTTGCCGCGCTCTTTTTCCACCACCCAATCTGGCGCGCTCTCGAAAGAGCTCTTTAGAGCGCGTCGAAAGCACCACGTGAATTCACCATAAAATACACCAATTTTGTGTTTAAAAAAAAATGAAATCCGTTTACAACTCCCTGTAACGCCGGATTAGAGCGCAGCTCTTGAGGAGGAGGAAGGGAAGGGTACTGAGGGGAAGGTATACCCCTCCTCCTCACCTCCTCATCCTGTCTGCTACTCCTCCCTCCGAGCGGCGTCGCCGTCGCCTCGCGAGGGTCACGTGACGTCATCGGAGTGACGTGACGTCACCGGGGTCACGTGACCCCTATGAGGTCACGTGACGTCACTGATGACGTCATCATCACTAATAACGTCATCAGTGACGATGGCGATGCCGATGCGGATGCCGATGACGTCATCAGTGACGTCACTGATAACGTCATCAGTGACGCTGACGATGCTGATGCCGATGCTGATGACGTCACTGATGACGTCATCAGCGCCTATGACGATGCCGATTACGTCATCAGTAACGTCGCTGATGACGTCATCAATGACGATGCCGATGACGTCACTGATGACGTCATCCGTGACGTCACGCGTCCCATAATGCACGGCGCGGTTAACGCCGACGCCGCTCAAGCCGGAAACGGGCGCCTAAGAGCTGCACTCTAAAATGAGATTAAAAGCTTTAAAACACAGCATCACGTCGGCGTGTGAAGCAGTCTGGAAAGTTCAGGTCTAAGAAATTCAACTTCTGTTTTCGTCAGTGAGCGCGTAGGAGCAGAAATATTGTTGTACACCGCACTCAGAACAAATGACTCGATGATTTCCTACCCAAATTTATTCTTGTGCCCCTAAAATTCTGGTATCGTGAAAGCAAGGTATTCAGTCATCACACGTACGTCCGGCCATAAACAACGATGGGGCGAGAGTACCCATCGGAACCCTTTGAAGCCTCTGGTATCACGAAAGCAAGGTGTACAGTCATCAAACGTGCGGCCATAAACAACGATAGGGTGAAAGGACTCATCGGAGGCCTTTAAAGACGTTGGTGATCCCCTATGCGGAACACCTCTGATCACCATTGGAGATCTCTTGCTGCCATGTTCGGCACGGGTGTTGCCTTTTCCTGCCGCATGCGCCTCAAACAGATGTGCCAAATGGTCAATATGAGCGACGTTCCAATAGGGTACGGTGTCACACATGCCAAAAAGTGTGGTAATTGTAAAGACAAGAAGGTGTACTTGATCCCCCTGAGCTGTGTGAACCACCGACTTAGGGAACATAACCTCGAGGTTTCAAAAGCCTCCGATGAATCCTGTCACCTCATCGTTGTTCATGGCCACACGTGTAATGACTGCACACTTTGATTTCGCGATACCCGAATTATAAGGGACACAAGACCAGATTTGGGAGAGAAATCATCGAGTTATTTGTTATTGGTGAGGTGTGCAACAATATTTCTGCTCCTTCCGAAGGAGCAGAAATATTGTTGCACAGAGTGACTCTGACGAAAGCAGAAGTTGAATTTCTTAAGCCTGGACTTTCCAGATTGCTTCACACACCGAGGTGATACAGTGTTTTGAAGCTTTTAATCTAATTTTTCAGACAACATTCATGTATTATAATTCTATCTCTTTTCCCGTCTGACGTTTCCCTTTCCTTTAACATTGTTTATACTTCTCCTTTCAAGATTCGTAGACGTCTTTGGGGGCGGTTCTGTTCCGTTCTTGTTGCTGCTAGTTGAAATATGTCATGTTCTGTGCTCCGTCCTATGTGAGTAGTCTTGTGCAAGAAAAAAAAAAGGAAATTCCATTGGCAGTGAACAAAGGAAACGAAAGTCCCCATGTTAACTTCTTGTGACGAGGTGCATTTTTCGGCAAGTTGTTTCCTCCCCAATAGGAGTTTGCCCTGTTAAGAAATACATGTATTGCACGTTACGTCATAGCCATCATGCTGGGGGTCAATCCTACCTCTTATCGCAGAGAAAAACAAATTCCATTGTGCGAAATATACGCTTTACCAGGTACGCGCTCTGCAGCAAGGCCACCAAAACGGCCGATTACAAGACGTCATTGCAAGCCATATACTATACTATTATCCATAGTTGGTGAGAGGCTAAAAATTCAGTGCGCATTCTACCTCCAGCCCGAGCTTTCTGCCTTTGGCAACACATCGTCGCACGCGCAGCCGAAGCCCAGTGAAAGGTATCATGCGCGTGCTGGAGGCGGAGCTTCCTCTGAATTCTTAGCTTGTCACCGGCTACACAGTTAACTATCCCTACGTACGTGAATCGTCCCCCTCCCAAGTTATTTGTACCTGACCAAGGATTCTGTGAAGTGGTAAAGTGTTCTTGTCCGCTAAATAAAAAAAAACTAGCATCTCTGTGGCATGTGCGCCATCGTGTGTGGAGACTTACCTCCCCCTCACAGCTGATGTAGACGTATCTGGGGTCGTAGTTGTCCTGGATGTACTTTGGCAACTTGGCAGGCAAGGAGCCGTCCTCGTACGGTTCCGGCACCCAGCCAAGGGTCTGACGAAGTCGAGGACATTCATTCAGAACTTCCACAAAAGATATGTCTGGCAATCGTATACGCTTACGGCCTATCATACCTTGCTGTATACTACAGCCAAAGCAACAAACGAGGCTTTTTGCTTTAAGACCTACCTCAGCTGCGCACACTTCTGCATCAGCGGGCCCAGCTAAAGCTATAAAATAGTGCTTTTACTCCGTTTCTCACTTAGTGTACAATACTGACACACCTACTGGTGCGAGCCCGAGTCTTGATTCTAAGTCTCATTTGCCAGGGCTCTCACGTATATAAAGCATAAGATGAAGTTCATGCCAGTAGCCTTGACAGGGTTGTATATTATAAAATGAAGTATTGAAACTCCGCTGCCGTACATGGTAAGGTAGAATAGATAACAGAAACATTATGTAACTATGAGGAGAAAGATAATACAAATAAGTACCACTAGATATAAAATGGCTTTCATTTCACTATCTCGAGTTTATGGAAACGACTACTAACTAAAACCAATTCGTAAAAAAAAAAAAAAAACTCTGCAAAAATATTTTATCTGTTATCTGTTTTTATGTAGCCGCCTTCGGTTCAGATTCTAAAATTCTACAATCCTCGAGGTCCTATGGCTGATTTATGCACTACATTTTTTTTTTTTTTTTTTTTCACAAGACAAAGCGATCTACTCAATTTTAATTAGACCAAAATAGATGTGCACAGTACGACAGAGTTAGCGCGAACAAATCACTGGTGCTTTCTCACATTTTATTGAAACATTCAATATTGCCACGCCCTTGGAGTACGAGAGCACATTATGCCAAAACCAACGTTTTCAATGGCAATATTTCAGCAATAACAAGTAAATAGGGAAAACCTCTGACGGCCTGCTCATGTCAACGTTGTCGCGCTCCGTATTTTCCCAGTCAACGGCAGAGTTTGTAAGCGTACCGCAGCTCGGAGACAGTGGAGAGGAAGCTTGCGATAATGAGCTCAAGAATCATCGGTCCTATCCCCACCCCTAGCTATTTTAGCCTGGATGAGTATGGCTCTATAGCGTGTGTCACCACTGCGTGATGCAAGTTAAAAACCCTAGCTTAGCAGTCGAATTGAGCTGGATAAGCATGTCATCTGCAATGCGAACGGTTTCCCCAAATAAGGGCAGACCTAAACCTCACGCTGTCTAAACATCCAACGTAAAGTTTGCTCTAGAGTACATTTTATTCAATGTCCGACGTTCGCGGTCTTGAAGAGACCCGCTACGTGCATCCTGTTAATCAACCGAGATACTCAGTTTCACACCTAAGTTCGACAGCAGCTGACGCCATGATTCGATGAAGAATCAAGCAGCGCCAAAAATGCATTGTCACGGCACTCATCGTCTGTGTACACGTCTGCTATCACCGACTAATCCAGTCGCGCACAGTCATAGTCCCCTATATACTGACAAAGCATGGCAGATCGCCACGAGAAGCGGCCGCCAAAATGGAAAAATGGAAGCGGCAAACAACGGATGAAAGGAGAGCCACGTGAGTGGCGCCCCACTGCGGTGAGACACTGAAACACACTTCTCCTGCGCGAACGAGTGTGTTTCGGGTCCTCACCGCTGCAAAAGCTGTGCGTGGACGTCCAGGTTTCCCTAGAGTAACTGTATATGCTCCGCTTGCGGAGTACCGCAATTGTGCCATTCTGGAGCCAAGCACTGCGGGAAGCCACGGTCGGTTTTTGCAGGGGCCACGAAGGCACAGACGCGAGGCGGCGTGCTGTGGTGTGCTGTGGCGCGATGCGTAAGGAAAATAGTGCTGCGTGCGGCGACGAACCGCGCATGCGCCGTCATCGTTCTCCCGTCGTTTTCTGTTTCCCTCTCGATTGCAAAAATCGCACCCGCGGGTCGCGTGTGAAGTGAAGTTGTCAAGTCGCTGTTGCCGGGACGTATATAGATAGCATCGAGAGCTCGCTGTCTGCCCAACTTTTGGAGGACCTTTCACCTCGAGCGATCGCAAGACGCAGGAGAACGCAGGCCTGCTGTGTTTAATCGAAAAGCGGGTGCCGCTGCTCAACCTGTGACTTTTTTTTTTAGCAGGCTGTTTGGTTTTATGTAGACTGAGCAGTGCTTTACCTTCGTGCGTCCCAATTATATGCGAATCTAAGGAATGTCGAGCACCCGCACTTTCATGCTAAAATAGTGTACAACTTTTTTTTTTTTTTTATCCGAAGTTTTTGCCATTTCGCGAATTCGAGACGCCCGAATTAATAGAGCTCTTGGAGATAGATCGTGCCTCGCCGTCGGAATCCTGTGCGCGTGCAAGATTCATTGCGGTAAACGACGCAGCGGCTGACGAAAACGCTGTCCCCTTGCTTTCGGGCGAGAGCTCGGCGACTCGCCAAGATGGCCAGATGTGCCGGTCGCGGATCGCGTATCACTCCGCGAGAGCCGCAGACGCGAGCAACGCGATCGTCGCCCGTGTCGTCTGCTTCGTATACCTTGGAAGCGAATGTCCTAAAATATCGCTCGCGTTATAAAAAACAGAATTGTATTGTACCCAGTTGACGCACATAATGTTCAATGACTTGGGAAGCTTTCGATTCGTTCGATTTTAGTCAAGGATCTATATTTTGCGAACGCAAAGCGGAAAATATGTTCCCCCGAAACTCGGCGCTCTGGAAGGCCGCTTTCCCGCACGAAGGTCGGATCCAGTTCTGCCCACGTGACCACTCTTCCGCCAATACGGAGATGGCGGCGAAAGGCAAAGGAACGCGATACTCTGCCTCTGCAAGCAGAGCCTATACAGTTGCTCTAGGTTTCCCGAGAAATGGACTCTTTGATGCTCTGTGCTACCAGATCCTCGCGCTCCAAATCTGCGACCGGGCACTCTATGGCTCCGTCGTCGAACTGCCAGGCTTTGTGAGTATAGAAGAGGCTAGGCACAGTGAAGGCGCCGGGATCCTTAGCATTTTTTTTTGTGCGTGACTGGTTTAACCGGTGAAAGCAAGTCCCCGAAGACAACTACAGCCATGACGGTGTACTTTTGACGCTACTTGAATCGCCTCCATTGGATCGTAGCGGAGTTTATTTTATGTTTACCCTGGTTTTCCCGATGCCGTACGTATGTTAAACAAAGCTTTTAGATTAAGTTGCGCAACAAGCATGCGCTTCACGCAATCTCTTTCACTGCGCCGTTGTGCATAAAGGCGGTGCATGATATGCACTTGGCGCATATCATGAGAGTAGATGTGGAGAAGCACACCCACCCTATTTAGCTTGAGTAGGATACAGGGTTGACCGAGGTCGTAGCCGAAGTTGTTGGCTGCTGAACAGTTGCTGGCAATGGATTCGAGGGAAAAAACGCAGGTCTTGTTTTCGTCGGGGTCGAGCGGATGGGTGAAGTCGCAGTGGCGCAGGTGCTCTCTATTAGCCGCCTGACGCTGGTAGTCTGCGGAGCAAACATCCCTTTCATGATACATAATCCAACTTATGTTGCAACGCACAAAGGGGGACGATGTGAAAGGGGTGTCGAAAGTCGAAACCCGTTTCAGGTTCAAAGCTCGGAAGGCTGGAAATATTTCAAATCTCTCTGGAGCAGGGGCCGGCGTCATTTTGCAGCGGCGGGTCGTGTCGTCAGAAAGCCGACAGGAAGGTTGCCGGACGGCAAGTCGCGAAGGTAAAAGCAGTGTGTGTGTGTGTGGGGTGGGGTGGGGGGGGGCGAAGAAAAGACAAAAGGAAAGTGAAGACGTTCTCTGCCCAAGTATGGGGATGCCGGACAGTGCCAATCGGAAGTGCCCCTTATTCCTCTCTAACTCCATTTGAGGTTAAAATCTGCCGTGTGGTCCTTGAGTCTGTGTAAGGAAGAGGCAAGGGGGGTGCTTTCATGGTGTCGTCGTGTCGTGAACATAAAACTGCCGAGGGCCTCGGGTTGTGGGCCCCTGCTCTAGTGCTTCAAGATTGAGGGTTTAAAAAAGTTCGGTTTTGAAGTCCGCAAGGTATCTAGTTCAAGTTCATATAGAGAGACACGTAGGCTAGAGTCACAGTAGCTACACGTCATAGCGCGAAGCTCCGAGCAACGTAATGCAGCTGTGAAGTATGCCTTCGGCACGAGAGCGTTTGTAGACTTCACAACTGCACGCGAATTTCACCTTCGAATTTGCAGGCAATGCCCAAAGTGTTCAGATCTTGTCAACTTCATACAATAAGAGGTTTGGCAGATGTGTCTGCTCAAGAACTTGGACACATAAAAGTTGATAGAACTAGCTTTCCCAGTGGGGCTCAAAGTTCGAATGACACTTTACAGAGTACAGGAATATGAGCTGGCTCAGCAGCCTTCAAGGCACGGAAGCCTTGCAAGAAACTCCAAGTTCGTCAAGCTGTTAAAACTTTAAAAAATCTTGGAATATGAGACTGCCGCATTTCCTATTGTCGCAATGTGGCAGTCGGTTTCATAGCTTAGCATGCCAGAGGCACCCCATGCGACATTTTATCCCTTTTGGCTAGCATTAAACTGGCCCAGCTCGTATTGCCGCTGACTGCACAGTCTCCACCAATATAAAATAACCTCTCGGACCGCGTTGCCCAGACAGTGATTGGGTGGGCCGTGGAGCGCGTTCTGGACAGATCCATATCGCTCCGAAGGAACCAAACTCGAGAACGACCCCGAACGGAATCGGCGTTCACTGAGGAAGCGCCTTCCCTCCCCTCGGATTGGAATGGAATTGCACAAAGCATAAGCAGCGCCCACGGCAGCCGCCATATCGGTCACGCGCTCCGAGTGGGTCTTTTTTCACTGGTGGAGACCGTACCTCAGAGTACCCCTCAGACCTTATACCTATGGAAGCACTAAAAAAAACCTACGCTTAGAGTATCGGCACTCCAATCCCTGGTTTTTGTTTTGGTACCGCCATTTCGGTTCTTAGTTGAGGGCGGGCGCAATAGACCCTTTTCAAAAGTCCAAGCCAACACTTTTCCGCATAGCTTGATCGCATACTTTGAGCGTGTATTAGGACACGAAGGCTGCGTCAGCGTATACGGCGTGAACTCGGCTCCGCTCGCATTGGACACGAGTGCTGACGTCAGCGTTTCGCGTGGTCTCGGATCGAATCACGCGCTTCGTGTCCAAGCAATGGCGACCACCAGTGTCGCTTGATGAACCCTTGAAAGGGGTCTATTGGCACTCATCGCGAGTCGGAAATGTGACTTTCTTAGCTTTTAGATATGTTGTCACTGTCAGGAACCTCAGATGGTGTCGTTTTGCTGTATCGCAAGCTGTTTTTTTTTTCACTTCTGGTGCACAGAAAATCGTTTCCTGCGATTTCAGACGAAGCGTCAGGGTAGCTGGCAACAATGGTTATGAGCACCAAGATGGCTGAAGTGTGGCGATACTCCGAAGCGTGGCTTAGTTCGTGTCTCAAGCTACGCCATATATGCCTCACACCCCTTGCGACTTCTGTGGCAAAAGCACCGACCCGTGAGGTACTCGCTGAGGTCGTCAACCCAATGCTTCCAGGTGTTCTGGCTGTCGGTCCTGATGTAGATGAGTGTGCTGTTCGCCCTATCCACCGGCTGATTTGGACGGAAGCTCAACCCTGAAACAGCGAAGGCTGTGTCAAGTCGACGCCGCATCCACGCCGCTACATTGGACAGCCGGAGCGCGGCTTAACAGCATTGCGAGGACCTGTTCCGCACAAAGCCAGATCTGGGGACCAGATCCAAAGAACCAAAAATAATATCGAAATGTGAACAAACTTAGGGCAATGACAGAAATATTACATTCGCATATTCCTACGTAATGTACAGTATAGGCAAAACAAATATTGAGAGCTCCGAATTTTAACGGAACCCCCCAATCAATTTTGTCCGTCCATCCGTGGCATTTCTCCTGAGTTGGTGTTTAGGTCACGTGATGTCGAGTGATGTCAGGTGACCTATACGCTAATTTGTTTCCCCCGCTGAATTTAGCGGCAAAAGTGCTGTCACGTTACGTGTAGACCACTTCAGTTACCCCGCTATATTTAGCGGCAAGATTTGTGTCATGTGACCTGACATAACGTGACCCATACACCAACTTAGCTTCCCCGCTCAGTGGACCGGGGAATTTGATGAAAACAATAGTGCTTCAATTACCGAAACGACGGTTTAATGTCTTCTAAGATATTCTAAGAATGAAGATTCGGGTCGCTGCCAAGTTATGTTTTTATATTTATTTTTATGTGGAGGTTGAATGTAAGTAATGGATTCGAGTAATTTACGCCCAACAAGGTAGATAGGCTTAGAGCGAAAAACTGGTATCCCGTTTACCAGGAAAAGGTGACCCCTACTCGGCTGCCGCCATGTTGTACAATTTTGACAACTAGACACTGGACCGTACCAAATCCTGAGGCTTTTACGCAAAACTGAGCCGATATTTGTATTGCGATCGCGGTAAAAAAACATGAACTATTTTTTCAATGCTGTTAGCTCCGGAGATTAGTGTCTAGCTTCGATAACAAAACCAAAATATAGCACCGCGGCTGACGGCATCTAGAGGAGGCATTGCGAAGCTGCCCCAGTTTTTGTCGTAAAAGCATATTTTGGACTTAAAACAAACGAAACGTAACTTATCTCGTCGGTGCTGTAATTAAAGATCAATAATCAATTATTTGTGCGCGGTGCTTCGTTAAAACCTAGACGTAAAACTATAAGGTCACGTGTCTAGTGGTCAAAAATGTGCAACAATTCGGCGGACAAATGGGGGTCACTTTCAGCTGCCAGTTTATCGCTCTAAGTCTTAGATCGATAAACTGGCAGTTCAAAGTGACCCCCCAATCGGCCGCCGAAAGGCCCTCTATCTCGTTGTTTACGCACTCCAAAAGTAATCAAAATACTCTCGCGATTACTGCCTAAGAAAATATTCAAATGAATACAAAATTACTGGAAAAAACACTGATTACAAGTAATTTTCTTACCTGCAACGAGTACTGTTCGTAAAAATAATATTGTAATGTTTATCTACAACAAAAGTTGTTGGTTCGTAGAGGGAAGCCCGTTTGCGGTAGGTAGACAGTCCAGAACATGATTTGAATTGGTTTTAAATGCGATAGAAAACTTCTTGGGCGTCGACAAGAAATATTCCTAGAATTTCCACAGCGGTTCTTGAGCAGGTTAATAAGGAGACATTCACGCGGTACGAGACGGTGCAAAATGCTATCGCATTTCAAAGACGGCAATCTGGGCAGCGATTTCGTCAACAAGGTTTACGTTTTTGTTCACCCCGTACGCTTCTTAAGAAACAAAATGAGCTCACTTACCGGGACCCTGCCCGTAGACCGCCACGGTTAACGTGCCAACAAAGAAGCCCAGAAGCTGGTTGCGTCGAGCCATGCTTGCTGTCGGTATCGGACAACAACAAATCGCTAACGTTCTCTCTACTGTCGGCTCCCGCAACCCAGTGCCGACTTAGCCGCCGGACACCGGGTCTTTCCTTGGTCGGCCAAGATAAGCATTCACGCCAGGGTTCCGACTTCGGTCAAAAGTGACAGCGAGAGCGATCTCGGCTGCTGATTGGAGGAGACGCCACAGCTTGCTGCTGGGCGTGCGTAGTTGACCAATGAGAGAGCTGTGACCCGTTCTCGAGTTCACGGCCACTTATTATTTGGGTGAGAAGCTCTTACCAACACACAAATGGCGAGAGACGTCTATCGGCCTTCGAGGTGCTTGACCCGAACCTTTCTTTATTCACCGGAAGAACAGTCTGCGACCGAGATCTGAGACCGTTCCGTGAGAGGGAAATTAGATATCGCTCTCGCTCTGTCGGTGACCGAAATTAGACCCCTGGGGTGGCTTCTGCCAAATGGCCTCGAAATTATCGCGTGTTGCGTCCTCTTGGCGCCGATGAGCGTTGGCGCTAGGGATGCCGCGAACTTTTTTCGAACCGAAGGTTCGATGATCAAATCAAGCGGTTCGAAAGGTTCGAAAGATTTCGAATTTTCGAACTTTCCATATCGAGAAATTCGACAGAAGTCGAATTTTCTAACTTATTAAACTAAGAAGTTTGACGTTTTTCGAAATTTCGAACTTATTACGCTGCGAAATTCGATGCTCGTTGAACTTTCGAACTTGATAGACTAACAAATTCGATGATTTTCGAACTTTCGAACTTCTTGCACTAAAAAGTTCGAAGCTTTTCGAACTTTCGAACTTCCTACGCTAAGAAATTCGATAAGTTTCGAACTTTCAAACTTATTAATCTAAAGAATTCGAAAATTGTCGAACTTTCGATTCCTGAAAAATCTAAAGTTCGACGAACTTCGAAAGACCGGCAGGCGGTTTCATTTGGATTCAAGCAGTGAGGTACATTCGTAATTTTTTTTTTTTTTTTCAATTTTACATGCGGTGCCGCATTCCTTGCGAAAGACAATGCCGTTTATTTCAATTATCTGGCATGCTTGGTTTTAAAGAAATAGATTCCCGAAGGAGCGCTATAGCCGAAGCTATTTATGGTAGAGATGTTAAACTTTTTAAGAATGATCTATGTATAGCCTAGGTAAGTATCGTCTTAAGATATGATTATTGTTATTCAAGACGAGTTTCGAAGAAATATCCAAACATGTATCTACGGGCAATTATGTCCTAAAGTCGGTAATTTTTTTCGTCGACATTGTTTGAGGTATCGCATTTAAATTAACACCACAGACAGTACATATCATTACCATCTGCAGAATACAAAATAATGTATTTATTGTTTTTTTTTTCACGTTTAGGAATAAATTAACTCATGGGAGAAGATTTCTAAAATTGTTCAAGTTCAGCACGTCATAAAAAAAAACAATTTTATTTTATTTTTTTTTTTTCTCATTTCACGTCCGTGTGACCTGTTTCTTTTGGATTGTACACATTTTGGTAGGAGAAACTTGTTTCATAGTTTTGGGCCTCTGAATATGCAAGAATACAACACTTCCGGCGGGTTCTTGATAGTTTTTTTTTTTTTTTTTTCTCTCCAGCTTTTCATTTTTGCATTTATTGTTATGTTTATTTATTTATTATTTTTTACCAATGGCACAGTTATTTAGGTCGAAAACACATAGCTTTGAACTTCCGAGCCACCGAGCATGTGACGAGTAGTGCCTTCTGACAACGAGTTTCTAACAATGACCATCTACGCGATCTTTTGTGCAGTGAAGAGCGACAGTAGCTATACATATGCCTAAATAATTTCGGATTAAAATAAGCTCGACCATGCCCTCTTTCCCCGCATTGTTTACTTTAACAGTCCGAAATATCTGGGGGGGGGGGGGGGGGGGAGAGAGAGAGAGACTGGAGCCCCCCGTTTTTCCTCTTCCGACGCCACTGGTATGGTAGAACGCTCCTCGACCTCAAGTTGTATCAGCTTCTGTGCTTTTCGCTCGGCGTTTCTTCCGTCCCGGAAAATAAACCTCCAAAGCAATTACAAACAAAAAAATTGTCAAGGTGCAGGCGAGCTGATATATGTTGATCATGATGCAAAATCCTGAGACTGGGAATGAAATTCGCAAGAAATAGAGAAAGAAAAAAGGGGACATGATAACGTCTCGAACTCAGCTGAGTTGAGTTTGAGACGTTGTCCTGAGCTGACTTTTCAGCTGAGTTGAGTTTGAGACGTTGTCCTGAGCTGAGTTTGAGACGTTTTCCTGAGCTGAGTTTGAGACGTTGTCCTTAGCTGAGTTTGAGACGTTGTCCTGCCCCCTTTTTTCTGTCTTCTTACACTTTTTCTTTCAAATTTCATTCACAGAGCTGAGTTTGAGGCGTTATCCTGTCCCCTTTTTTCTGTCTTCTTACACTTTTTCTTTCAAATTTCATTCCCAGTCTCAGGGTTTTGCATCATGTACAAACTAAACTTACTATATACCAGCGTCACTTGGGCGGCGTTCGATCGGATTACTACCAGCGTGCAAGGGGGTAGGGAGGCAGTTTTCCAGATCGCTTCAAGATTTTTCTGAGCCTCAACCACCTGCCTGCCCCTGGCCGTTTCAAACTGGATGAGTATCGTTAAACAGTGCGTTCGTGTGATCGCTACTTCGTGATGCACGTTAATGACCACCCCGGGCTGGCGGTCACAATTACTGATCTATGGTCAAACGTCACTCTGCACTGGCAAATATTCCAACACATCCGGGAAACTCGTCGTTTCATTTAATTGCCTGACCAACTTCGCGCAGTCTAAATATCACATCCGAAGTTTTCTAAACGTGATTTCGTGAAAACCAGTGAGGCGTGAAAACGTTATTTGAAACTGAAACTGTGGCGGAACATTAAAACCGGACCTCGAGCTTTGCGCACTTGGACTTCAAAGAAATTGGAAACCTTCGAAGTTTTTTTTTTTTTTTTCAAAATTAGCCCTGAAAGAGAATCGAAACTTTCGAACTTTTCAAACTTTATGTAGAAAGAAATTCGAAATCTTCGAATTCATCCAACTTTATGTTTATAAGAATTCGAAACGTTCGAATTTTTCAAATTTCAGATCCAAAGAAATTCGAAACATTCGAATATTTCGAATTTTCAAGTTAGGAAAGTTCAAAATCTTCGAATTTCTCGAAGCTCAAGTAAAACAATATTCGAAATAATCGAACCCGACCTTTTGGAAACCGTGAAAGCTTCGAACTTTTCGAATTCGAAACTACACGATTTCTGAAAGTTGCGAATTTTTCGAATTCGAACCTCCGTACGGTCGAAAATATCGAAACCTTTCGATTTCGAACATCAGTTCGGTTCGAAAATATCGAAACCTTTCGAATTCGAACCTAGGGTGGTTCGCGGCATCCCTAGTTTGCGCTGGCTTAGCGCTGTCGTCCTCTCTTCAGGCCGTCGAAACTAGAAACATGGTCTCGAAGGAAGCTCCTCGAGCTGCGACCAAATTCACTAATCAGTTAATGAACGAGAGAAAAAAAGGGCAATCTAAGAAAAACTTTTTCAGGCAAACGTCTAAACGTGCCTTGTAAAAAAAAAAAAAAAAAAAAAAAGATCTATGTGTATAGCTGTATCTGGTACGCACGTTTCGTTGTTGTTTTTTTTTTCGTTTTTTTTTTCTACGTGAGAAGTAAGTTTAAAATAAAACGATAAAAATCCAAATATTATGCATTGTTATAATCGGATATTCTCTTAAACCTTGTTGTTGTGGTTGTTTTCAACGTTTAAATTACTTTTTGTTTACACTACCGGTGCGGTTATTTTGACAGAGCCGTATTGCGCTTCTAAAATACCAATCGCCCTGGTTTTCCTTTCCTGACTGCTTTGTCAAAATATCCCTGCTGCACATTTGCAAGAATTTTTCTGCGGTATCTCATTTTCGTTTTTTTTTTTTTTTTTTTTTTTTTTAGTGTCAGGCAGCTGAGAAGAATCAGTGGAGTTCTTGAATTTAACTTTGCCGCGCCGACGACGATGGTTGGGTCGCCACCGTCTTCTCGATTTTTTTCGAGTCTCTCGACTAAACCTCCCTTCTGTTTAAAGTTACCTTTCGGCTCTAGATTTTAATTTGGCTTTATTTTATTATATTTTTTTAAGTTTTGATAGAATGTTTGGTTCGGTTTGGGATTCCCGCTCGGCGGAATGTTCTGAACTGACGGAACGATTTAATTTCTCTTGACGTCTCAATTTGACTGGAAGCCTCAATTCGACCCATACACGTCAACGTGACGTGACTGGAAAAGTATATCCTTGCTGTTGAGCTGATCAGACGTCCTAGGGGTTTACTGTCTAGCTAAGATGTCGATCCTTCGTTCAGTTGAAGGACTTCAATATGTTGCAGAAATTGACCCTTTTCAAAGCTCCCTCCAGCAACATCGGCGATCGCCACTGCTTGGGCACGAAACGAGTTACTGGATACGAATCCTCGCCGAACGCCGAAGCTGCACTCGGTTCTCAATACGAACTGAGCAGAGTACGCGTCACGCTCACGCAACCCTCGTGTTCAATAAATGCTCAAAGTGCGTGTCCAAACAATGGCAGCTTCTGAGGATTGGCGATGTAGCTGCTAGATGGCGGGCAAGCTTCAAAAAGCTCTATGGAAGAGGCTTTTGGCAGCATATAGACCTTATTTTCAAAGGGCGCCGCCATCTTTAGAATTGCGGCGCCGACGGCGCCGTCTAGCGGCTTAAAACTTGAGATGCCAGCTGGTTCTGGCAGCACAGCTATCTGGGTAGGTAACGGTGTGGGTAAGGGGGGACTTGACTAGGTTTGGCTATGGTGGGCTACAATAACTTGGCTGGAACTCGGCCGGTTGAATCGAGCTGGCTAATGACAGGCCATCACCTGGCCTCCGCGAAAGAACGAGGACGAAGGCGGTAGGGCATTTTGATTGAGTTTCCAGAACGAATAAATATATGATAAGTTTAATGTAGCCTATGCAAGTAAGCTCTCTGCATTTGATAGCTGTACCTTGGGTGGTGTCGCGTAGACGTTTCCATATACTTCACATGCCATGGAGGAATAGCATACCTTCCAGTGATAACCTAATCGTAGCATCGGCACTGGGCTGGAATCGGTCCGCTTGCCTTGGACGAAGTATACGAGCATAAACGTGACAATAAGTTCGATACAAAACCCTCACGATTCACGCTCGCAATCGACTGACTTCATAAATAAAGATCCATGGGGAACACGTGAAGCTCAATAACATTGCAGCCACAGTCACGATGCAGCCTCTTGTGGACAGCGCACACTTTCCACGATTGTTCTTATGCTTATTAAAATTATTTGTGCACCCGATGACGGCGCAGTGATAACTAGACAACCGTAGATTTTCGAAAATTGTAAGGCTGACTTCCATAGAGCGAATTATGCAACGAATAGCGGACGAACGTCACCCGAGTGCACGCTCACTTTGCGCGCGACGTAGCAGCCACTGTGCTGATTCCACGCGCAGAGCGGATGGTGCGTACAGTCAAGGATCTATTGCGGAAGTCATAAGACCCTATTTGTCGTTACTAACATATCGGGACACTCCTGGAGTCAATGGTGTCAGCCCTGTCCAGCTTTTGATAGGCGGACGTCTACAGACCCGATTCGCTCGCACGTCGGAACGGCTCGAGCCGGACTGGCCCTCGTTGGTCGCAGTCACGCAGCGCGACCATGCCAACCGGAGGCGGCAAGCAGCCGATTTCAACCGGAGGCACGCTGCACATTCTGAGCAAGTCTGAATGCGTTACACTAGAGGCCACCCAACACTTCAGGGACCTGCGCAACGCCCTTGTTCTTGCGTTGTGGAGACTCCGACGGGCACCTTCCAGCGCCACAGGTTGCACCAGCTCCCAACCTCTCTAGCAGCCCAGCGAACCAAGCCATCGGCTCCTCCAATGGGACTCTAACGGCTGCCGAGACCGCCCCAGCGACGCCGGTAGTTCAATTGACTACGACTCTGGCGATTCTGCCGACAACTCCAGCCGCGAAGCACACCCAGGTGTCTCGACCAGAGGCTTCGGCGACTCTCAACTCGCCCCCCGCGCAGTTCTTCCACGCGCGTCTCCCGTTTTGGCCGGAGACTCCGAGCACCGAAAAGACTGGATCTCTGAGTATGTTCTTGGTTTATATTCCCGCGCGCGCAGCTGTCCAAGTAGGTAGCGCGCGCGTGGCCCAACGGTTATTGTGCCTGCCTCCCACGCGAAAAGCCAGGGTTCGATTCCTGGGAGCGACGTGTATTTTGTTCATTCCTGCAATTTAGTGTTTGGTAAATTCGAGAATCCTGTTGCTTGCTCGAGGTCAGAATGTTCTACGCGTCGATCCTTCCACGCCGATCATTCCAGAAGCCCACGCGTGTACGTAAGGGGCTTCGCGTGGCGAGCCAAAGTCAGTCTCGCTCCAGCGCTCGATCCTGCTGTTTGGCCGACATCGACGCGTGCGACACTAACTTACTTCTATTTTGTTTTGGGCACACGTTCGCCTCATTAAACGTTCAGTTCCTTCAGTTATTCTTCGCCTCATCATTTGTCATTCGTGACAATATTTAGGAGTTGGATGCCCCTTCTTTTGTTTCACAGGACTGAGGCTGTAGTGTACCGCGTGTCTATCAGAAGGCACCACTATTGCCGCTACTGACTGCATCCACCCTACCCAATAAGATGCCGAATAAACCCTGAAGGGGCACTTCCCCGCCTGGACCCAGGCCGGTGTCGTTCTCACTCTTCAAAAGTCTCTACCGGCACCAATAAACATGTGACGTCAGGGGAAGGCAGGGGTTAACTCTTTGGACTGTAGATTTTGCTCCCAACTGATTACAAGCAGCTTCATGGTGTCAAAACGTACACTTTGGAAGTTCGCTCCAGCACCCGCTCAGCAGCACGAAACAAATGCTCGGCATAGTATATTTTTAGACTGCCCGCTCGACCTGCAAGCCTGCTTTCCCCTGACGTCACGGCAATGAAAAGCGCAGGTATACCATACTTGAATATTGGTTTGGCATCATTTTCACTTGCCAATTTCACAATAACTATTTTAAATCTTGCGGGACTAAATAGCATACCGGAAATGGCAAGGGCCGGTGATTCCGAAAATACCGTTAGTCGGAGTAGATTGAGAAATCGCCGGAATACCTCTCTAAGGCTGGCTAACATCCGGCTATATAAACATACATACTACACAATTATTTTTATTACATTTGTTAACGAAAAGTGAGCCTTAGCTGTCCGTAGTCCTTTTCTTCCTTCGGTCTTGGGCACAGCCCAAGACGCAACCTTGTCCCCAACTTACCATTCTTTTTTCCAGCAGACTCGTCCTTTCTGATGCTGTTCGAGAGACTGCTCTGTGCATGGCACTGAGTAACTCTGCTTTTTACAGCGGTGACTCTTAGTGCCTCTTTCTGTCGAAATCCGGTGGCGTTCATGCGCAAAAGCCAAGCTTGCACGTAACGCGTTACAAGAAATGGATTACTTGTAATCGATTACACTTGACTGTAATTTTGTAACGCTTCAAGTACTTCCTTTAGCGAGTAATGGTTCTTGTAATTCAATTACTTTCTTGCTGTAATCGATTACAAAATTACCCTTTTTTTTGCGAGAGGGGTTAGAAGTGCAGGAGTCACTCAGTTCTGGGCACAACCGGTCAACAGGTTAAGAAAAAGCTGCGAGCTGGAGAAGAGGAAGCAGACAAAAGCTTGGGAGATGAAGTCGCCGACACTCGCGAGCTCCAAAGTCTTTGAGAGCGAACGAGAATCGCCGTTCGGTTGGAGCCGTTCCCCACTTCGCGCGTAACCTGAGCGCCCCGTACCTGAGGCGTCTTTCTTTGATTTTGTTTTATCTTTGATAAACGAGACCTCAGTCATCAGCCTGACTCCGGCACGAAAGGTTGTCTGTGTGTTCTCTTCTCCAAAATGACCTAAAGCGAAACAGAGAGGAGATACCTCCTCTCCACTCCAAGCTTGCGTTTGCTTTCTCCTCTCTTCCTCGTAAACGTTTTCTAACCTGTCATTGATTGTTTTCTTTTATAGAAGATTCGCCACTTAGAAGATTTCTATACTCCACTTCACCTTACGTCCGGACGCAGCGGACGCTACAAGCTACTACTACTAAGCGTTGTGAAGATGGGGTCCTATCCAATCCCGCTCTGTGGAGGTAGTCCGTGATGCGCTTTCCACGCGTCGCTGTGCCCCCTATCCAAGGTCACGTGACACCCACACGGCCCTGGATTGGCTCTGAGTGCTCGTATTTAGCATCCGCTGTGCCCGTACGTAAGGTGAAACGGAATATAAATAATGTTGGCCTGCTGTCTTTTTTTTTTTTGCCTCTTTTTTTTTTATCCTGTTGGTTTCAACTTCTCTTCGGAGGAAATTGACGTATCCAATTAACAATATCTTTTTTCCACGTGGCGGAGGTGACGTGCTCTTCTCGTTGTTATAAAAATGAAAAATATTCTCCTGATTTCGGCAGTTCGTAAATAAATTGGAAGCGATAGCATCATGGAGGAACGCGGCCTCGATTCTCCGTGACCTCAGCTTGCACCTATGTTCACACTTAAAGACGTGAAAGATAAAATCAACGTGACGTTCGAATGTTAGCTTTGTCGGCCACTACTCAAGATTCTTTCATGTTCAAGGGCGACCAGCTCAAACTTGCGGACGCACATAAAGGTAACGTGCTTTTCTGTTACGTTGATAATTTTACTGCGCAATATTAAAATGTTTAATTTGTCCCTTAATTTCTGGGATGCTTGGCAAGTTTCGCTCGGCAGTTTTAGGTGTCAAGCTCTAGTTTTCTACTGGCCACTCTATTTTCCAGGCATACTTCCAGCAGCGCCGTTGTTCGTGTACCTTCTCGTTCTTGTCCATGTCTTATGACTGTTTTTAGCTTTTAACCAGGAAACAGTTTGCATTCAAATCCATGAGCATGCTGCTACAAACTTTTGACAGGTTTAGGGGGTATCACTTTCGAACATCTATATTCTTAGTTCGTATTTGGTACGTTTCATTGGGTTTGTCAAAAGTATGTCTTTGTCCCTAATATTAGTTCCCGAATAATATCCCTCCATCTACTGTACCAATTGAAACTAGGAGCTCTGTTCATGACACCATGATTGGTTGGCGGATGACCCACGCAAACTTCGACATTGAACTGCTGCTGAAACTGAACAAGGTGTAGAAGACAAAAAAAAAAAAAAACAAGAAATGTATATGCGGACCACCTATCTAAATGTGTATATGTGCGAAGATAGGCGCCGAAAAAACAAGGACGAGAAAAGACATAAACACTGGCGCCAGTGTTTACGTCTCTTTTCGTCCTTGTGTTTATCGGCGCCTATCTTCGATCATGAACCAACTGGCCCAAATTGCCATCTTAATGGTGTATATGTGCTACCGTAATAAAAAACGTTGTATGAAAAGTAACGTGGGAAGCAATCGATTACTTTAGAGTAATTTTTCGATTACTTTCTGAGGCTGTAATTGTAAGTGTAATCGGTTACTTCTTACAGTGAAGTATTTGTAATTGTAATCGATTACTTTTTCAGTAACGTGTACAAGTCCGGAAAAAATCCACGTGATCGCGCTCTATTGCCGTCATGTTTTGCACAACCACGTCTAAAGGTTCATTCACACATTTGCGACTCCTTAGAACCGAGCGCCTTAAAACCCCTTAAAATCTCTTACGACGGAGAACACACTGACACGCTGGCGCCATCTACACGGTGACCCCGCAGCTGCATTTCACTAGAGCGGCGGTTTGGCGGTATTTGCGAGGTCAGATGTACGTACTACTAATGAAAAATGTTTGTTTAAAACATTGACAAAAGGTTTTCGAGCCGAGAAAGAAAGAATGATGCGCGAAAGAAATTGAAAATTACGGGACCGCCTGGTGTTCCACTTCTACCCAATAGGTGGTGCCAGTGTGTCCTCTCGTCGTAAGAGATTTTAAGAGGTTTCACACATCTCCCTAAGCACATCCACTACAACTATTACACTAAAAGTAAAGCTCCTAAAAATACGCTAAAGCACATCAACTAAAATCACACCTCCTAGAGCACACCTTTCAGCAAAGCAGCAGCTGTCGCCGTTAATCGCAGAACATTTGTGTGGTCGTCTGTAACTTTTTGGTCTTGTTGTTTTCTTTCGTGGCGTCCTTGAGCGAGGTGAGCTAAATCCCGCGCAGTCGAAATTTAGTCTAAATTATTTCATTTCGCTCGGCAGGGGCGCTGCAAAATCTTGAGAGCTATAGTCGGTAACAGGGTCAAAGTAAAGTTGAAGCCCCTCCCAACTGTTTCCCTTTTAGCAGAGCGAGCACCGGAGAGGAGGCGACCTCCTCCACATCGTTCGCTCTGTGAGAGTGGAAAGAGGTCGTGTAGAGAAATAGGCTAAATATGATCCACAATATCCGTAAACGACAACCGCACGTTTGTATTTTGAGCCTGATGGCTGTATTTTTCGTTATAAACGGCCCACTCTGGCAAACCTCGAAGAGCAGCCAGCGGAGACCACGTCACATCCGCAGCAATCATGACGTAGTTTGTCTCGGGACCTTACGTCCGGACGCAGCGGACGCTGCGAGCTCTCCAAGCCAATCCCGCTCTGTGGACGTAGCCCGTGATACGCTTTCCGCGCGTCGCTCTGCCCCCTCTCCAAGGTCACGTGACATTCACACGGCCTTGGATAGGCCCCGGTGTCTTGTAGCATCCGCTGAAAGCAGCCGAAGCACACCAGCGATCGGGCCACCGGAAGTAATCCCAAAGCTGTCTTTGTGCGAATGTTGAGTGACGGGTAAATCTTCTATAATCTTCTATAATCTTTGCTAATCGTTTAATTCATTTTAAAATTTCTTTTTGTGTCTTTTTCAACGAGAGATATGTGTGTCTGATGTGATAATGCTCCATTGAACACGAATAAACCAAGAAATAAGCGCCTACCTTTTTTTGCGGTTTCCACGTCTCTTGGGGTTCGGGCAAACCAGCGGGCACGGAGAGATTAACTAAATATCAGTGCGTCATATTTTAACCGGACGACGCGGAAACCTCCTCCACCTACGGGGGCGACCCGCGGTACCGAAAGCGCGCGAAATGTGTGGTATTTGGTCCTGGGCTTACTACTGGTCAGAGCCGCTAAAAGCTTCTTTTTAGTCGAAATAGAAAATATAAGTGGCGCGAACCGTTTCAATTATTTATGAAAGTAGTTTTTGTTCAGTATTTTAGGTAAGAAAAAAAAAACAAATGCAGTTTATAAAGTCCGGAAACTAGAAACGACCCGTCGACATACCCGCCACCAAGCGGTAAAAAAGGCGGCGCCTACTAGAAAGGAATAGTGGGATCAGGCTCCGACGAGCGGCGAGCGTAGGAAATGTCCCGGATGTACGCGGCGGCGCTGCGGTCGTTTACGGACTCGAGGATCCGACCGGTTCTGGGCGTTCCGAAGGCCTTCGGCGCAGGTTTGGCTTGCTGTTCGGCCGTTTCGCGGTATGGCAGCGCGAAGTGGCTCTCGTTCTGAACTGATCTTTAACCCGTGTTTGCTGTCGTTTGTGGCCAATGAAGTGTCATGACGAATTAGTGGTTAATCGCGCAGCAAATGCAATGCGAGCCACCCTGGCTGCCCGCTTCATACAGCCTCTCCAGAACATGCTTTAGTGGCGCCCTCTCGAGCCGTCGACACGGAGTGCGGCAGCCGTGAGCGCTCGCTGAGCTCACTATATCCCTCATCTAGTTCACGGCCACTCAAGCGGCCAAAGACGTCATGAAGGAGGTTATTCTTTGCTTGTTTTGTAATTTTAATTTGCCTATAACTTTTAAAATAAAGCGAAATTCGAGAGAAGAAAAGTTTCATTAAGTTACTACGTTTAGTGCGCTCAGGTTCGGTGCAAACTAAACACCAGTAAAAAAGTCCGACCCAGTGCGAGGGTTTCTATGGCAACATCTGCGTCGGCTCCAACAAAACCGGTTTGCCATAGCAACCCTCGCAGTCGGTCCGACTCAACGCAAGTGTGTGAATCGCCCTTTAACCTGTGTAACCGTCTGTGCATGCCTACTGCCACCTGCCCTAAAACGTTGCATCTCCTTCAACGTCCCATCGTATCATGAGTCGCCGCTTCCCGAGGCAATTAATTCGCTTTTCGGCTAGCTAAAGCTCAAATAGCTGAGCCTTGTGTGGGCTTCATATGCTTGCATGTCGCCAGATATAACCTGTTCGCCTCCTCTACTTCCTTAACAGCTATTTTAAAGTGTTTGTCTGTGTAAAAGGTTGGATCTCGATGTCCCCGACAAGGTGAGAACGACAGGAAGGAGCTTCAGTTGCTTCTCCTCCAGCGCGAGCTTCGTTTAGCTTCAATTGTGCTTCGGCGTCTTGTAATCCTCGAAAGTGGACGCGCAGCCGAAGCACGGCGGAAGGCAAGGAGCGCGTGCTGAAGACCGGGGGCGTTCGAAAGAGACGCCCTGGTGTTCTCACCTTGTCAGTGACCACGGTAACAATGCATGTTAAGGTTCATTTGCCTTCTCGTGTATATTGTGCTTCTGCCCTGTGTGAACATGTTACATGGCAGCAAAGGTCCCATGCGCTTCGATTTATGCCTGATGAGTTTTCTGGGTCTCAATTATTGTGTAGATATCATAATTAGCGAAATATTAAATTTCAAAATAAAGTAGATGTACTCATCTACCTTAGATTCGTTTTTTTAGTGTTCACTGTAACTTTCAATTTGGTATTTAAATTCTTATATAAGGTTATTTACTTATTTCTTTTCTCATTTATATTTACATATATATATAGGATGATTCAAGTCACCAGGCTCGATCTAAAATGGACCGTAAAAATCGACGCGTGCACGTAGCAATCTAAACTTTTCGTCAAAGGTATATTTCACAGGCCGGTTTTTCTCTTGTAAAATTACAAAGCGTAGCTCTTTTTCTGTAAACAATAAGGCCAAGAAACGTGCCAGGGTCTATGGCGGGCAGCGACGCAGACGACAGGGATCCAGTAGCGGGGTGTGTTTGGCGTTCGTATTGATAGATGGCGCGACCTCCTTATCGCGACGGCTCGCGACCACCATGGTTTATTAAAAATGAACATAATCTTTTTGAAATGTACCTTCGGTTAAAAAATAAATGCGGACAATAAAAGCAAAACTTAAAGTTAAAAAAAAAAAACGCGTCTGCATAACGGCGGCGCTTTTGCTGCCAACGGATTCCGTCTGCGTGTCGTCTACTTTCTTTCACTGGTTGGCTGCACCTTCAGACGCTGCTCCCGACGCCATCTATCAATACGAACGCCAAACACACCCCGCTACTGGACGTGGTCGTCTGGTTCACCGCCCGCCGTAGACCCTGGCAAGTTCCATGGCCCTATTTTTTACTAAAAGAGAACTACGCTTTGTAATTTTACAAGAAAAAAACGACCTGTGAAATACTCCTTTGACGAAAATTTTAGATGGCTACGTGCAGGCGTCTATTTTTACGGTCTATTTTAGATCGAGCCTGGTGACTTGGACCACCCTAGAAATATGTAAATATAAATTAGAAAAAAATAAGTAAATAACCCTATATAAGAATTTAAATACCAAATTGAAAGTTACAGTGAACATTAAAAAACGAATCTAAGGTAGATGAATACATCTACTTTATTTTGAAATTTAATATTTCGCTAATTATGATATCTACACAATAATTGAGACCCAGAAAACTCAGCAGGCATAAATCGAAGCTCATGGGAACTTTGCTGCCATGTAACATGTTCACACAGGGCGAAGAATGGTGACGATGGTTATGACAATGTACAATTAATAATATGACAAGAGGACACGCCTTACGACAATCAATTTTCTTTTTTTTCATATATACATATATGTGTGTGTGTGCGTGTGTGTGTTTGTATGTGGTGTGTGTGTGTGTGTGTGTGTGTGTGTGTGTGTGTGTGCGCGCGCGCGCGCGTGTGTGTGTGTGTGTGTGCGCGCGCGCGCGCGCGCGCGCGCGCGCGCGCGCGCGCGCGTGTGTGTGTGTGTGCGCGCGCGCGCGCGCGCGCGCGCGCGCGCGCGCGTGTGTGTGTGTGTGCGCGCGCGCGCGCGTGTGTGTGTGTGTGCGCGCGCGCGCGCGTGTGTGTGTGTGTGCGCGCGCGCGCGCGTGTGTGTGTGTGTGCGCGCGCGCGCGCGCGCGCGTGTGTGTGTGTGTGGTGTGTGTGTGTGTGTGTGTGTGTGTGTGTGCGCGCGCGCGCGCGCGCGTGTGTGTGTGTGTGGTGTGTGTGTGTGTGCGCGCGCGCGCGCGCGTGTGTGTGTGTGTGTGTGTGTGTGCGCGCGCGCGCGCGTGTGTGTGTGTGTGCGCGCGCGCGCGCGCGTGTGTGTGTGTGTGCGCGCGCGCGCGCGCGCGCGCGCGCGCGTGTGTGTGTGTGTGGTGTGTGTGTCGGTGTGTGTGTGTGTGTGTGTGTGTGTATGTTTACGTGGTTGGTTCGTGTTTCAGCGCCGTTTCTTAAGGCGGGCTTATATTTTTGCCGGTAGCAGCGGGCCACGGGACCGGGCTTCATTGGAAGAACCGTGGCCAGTCACGGGCCGGTCGGAAGATCCCCCCCCCCCCCCCCCCGAAATTCAGCCGACCCTATAATATACACATACATTTTTAACCCCCCCCCCCTCCCCCCTCTCCACGAGGACCGGATTTGGCCCGCGAGCCGGGATTTTCAGACCCCTGATAAACAGAAGTCGTGCCTATTCTCCGGGACGCTGGTGCCATCTCGCGACGCCAGGGGGAAACGGGTGGAACGTCACGGGCGGTATTCAGAAAGCGCGGGCACTTGAAACCCAATCACACACTTGCGTTTTCTTAAGGGGACACTGACAGGGTATTTATCCTCGCCAAGGTTATTATTTGTACATGACACGTGAGAGCTCAACTACCCAAAACACAATTTCCGGCTCGAAATTCGCTTTCTTTCCGCCCTAAAACCGCCGATCGAGAACTGGCCGGTTTGGGTCGCGCTCACTCTCTTCTTGTGTGGTCACGTGCCGTTCTCTGTGGATTAGACACACACATCAAATATAATCAAAGTCGTGCGTCATCGAAGGCACACACTCAATATAAAAATGGAAAAAAAAAAGATAGAATACACACTTTTTTCCGGCTTCAAAATTGCTGCAATTGCTTTGAATGAAAAAAGAAAATAAGTTGCACATAGAATCAGAAGCACTCTGTGCATTCTCTGCGTAATTTTCAACATGGCGTCGTATCGCGGGTGTCGCTGGCTGGACGGCTGGGTGAAGCGTACCAAGCGATGGCGGCGGACTGCGGGCGTGGGGCATCTACTTCGGGACTGTCGTTCGCGGTACCGGCGAATCTGTCTAGCTTCGGAAAATAAATCGTTTACCGAACAAAACAATTAAGATTTCTTTCGTACTAAGCGCCCGATCACCAAGTTGATTCGCACGAAGACGTCGCCGAGTCGCCTTCTCCTGGTAGAAGACATCGCTCGTTTTACGAACACGAATTGGTAAGAGCATAAGAAAACGCGTGAACGTCAAGCGCGAAGTGCTTGATTTTGTCGTTTTTCGTGCGGGAAAGAACAAAACAAAAAAAAAAACGAAAAAAGAAAACGCGGTTGGGTGTAGTTACGTGATTTCCGGCAACTCTCTCTCCTACATTTCTTCTTCCCCAGTTCAACTTCGGTGTCGAGCAGTTGCGTTTTTTTTTTTTTTTTACTTTATTAGAAATAAACGTGACGGTGCCGCTGTAGCAAAATATCGATTGGATAGTGTTCTGACACCATACTAAAACGCCTGGCAAAAAACTTTTTTTTGGGTGCGGCGGGGGGGGGGGGGGGGGGGGGGGGGGGGGCTAAGGAGCCGCAAGTGCTTGAACGGGCCTTTATGATTGACCAAATGAACTGAAGAGCGTGTAGGTGACGAGAGGGTGAATAATGAACAAACAGGACAATGAACGACCTTCTTAGCGATTGTGGCTTATTACGTTATTACGCTTGACTTGGCAGAGCTGGTCTGTAATAATAATAATAATATAAAAAGCATTCTTTGCCAGTAACGCCAGAACAGCGCAAGGGTGGGGGCAGACAATTTTTTCCTAATAGGGCACGTCCACATAATCCTCTTCCCACCCCCCTCTCCACCACCATCTTCAAAAAGATGGCAGACCCAGGACGCCAGACGTGTGGCTCCGACCGTAGCCTCCTTTGTTCTAGAAAGCCTGTCTAATCGCAAAAGAACGTGGCCGCTATAAAGGAGATCAGAGAAGAGGGCGCGCAGCAGGGGCTCTCTCTGGCAAGCGCCAAACGAATGCCCCAGCGGTAAAATACGCAAACGCGCTCTTTTTTTCTCTCTTTTTTTCCCCTTATTTTTTAGGAAAGGAGAACATTTTGCGTTAACCCTTCTCTATTACGCCCCTCTCCCGTTCCTCCACGCTTCGGTAGCCTCTTTTCTTTTTTCTCCGTTGCGGTTCGTTGTTTCGCGGAGAGGCCATCGCTCGTATTGTTGGCGCTGGCTGACAGGTTGCCCCGGAAGTGGCTCCGCGCTACCATATGGTTAACCGTTCGGCGCTGCCCCTCGCCTTTTTCGGGCAGCCGCGGCTCAATGGCTCCGTCGTGGAATTGACAGACTTTCTAAGATAAAAGGGGCTACACCCCGACCCAAGCGCTCAGTTGAATTACACAAGAAAGCTATCCTCGATTTAATGGTGGTTTACATAAGATCTGGTACCCATCAGGTCATCTACTCAGGATACTCGGCCAAGGCAGACGATCGCGAAGCAGACAATTCTTTTATAAAAATTAATGCACGTTTTAGCTCAATTAATTTGTCGCCCAGCCAACTTCCAAAACTACCCTTTTGGCGATTCGGGAGCATGCATATGCGTCTAAGCAGTTCTACGAAAGATACAACAAAAAAGCGGGGAACATTGATTATGCGCACAGAAAGATAACATCATTGGGAGCTTATAAAAGAATGGCATTTCTTTTTAATTGCACGGGCTCAAATTATGGCGTCAATGGCATATGTATAGGCCCACAGGCGTATAGTATTTAATGCAGAGCGCAAGTTTGTCTGCTTCTCGCGCAGAGGTTGCAGTGACGTCGGAACGCCGAGCTCTGATTGGCTCTGATTGAAGGATAGTGGGTAGACCTCAAAGCAAGCTGCCTTGAGGTCTACCCACTATCCTTCAGTCAGAGGCAATCAGAGCTCGGCATTCTGACGTCACCGCAACCCCTGTCCGAGAAGCGGAAGAACTTGCGCTCCGCGTATGCAAATTGAATCATTAATTCTCAGATACAAGGATCCAAGTGTGTCAACCAAAACGGCAAAGATGCGATGTTTGGCATTTTTATTTTTGACATAAAATAAATCAAATTTGTTTAATTTAAAGGAAAAATAGAGCATGAGTCATATATTTACATGAAAAATTACTGTGAGTGTTTTTGTTGTTAAATATTTATTACAACCCACAGAACTGGGCACAAAAATCAAGCAGCCTAAACGTAGCACTCCATCTTGCTCCACCATATTTTAACGGGAAAAATAAGTTTTCTTAAAAAATTTGAAAAGGATTGTGTTTGCGGAAGAGGGGCATAATATATAATTTTGTTAGGCAAAACAAAATACCCATCCCGTCACGCGTTTTTGGTTTCAAATGAAACCACCCTAATACGGAAAGGAGTTTCTTGTCCAGGGAATCCTATAGTCGTGGTTGATTGCAAAACTTATCAAGGGCCCTAATCGCCAAATTCAGCAGAATAAGAAGGGCTAGCACCGTTTAATAATGTATGACATTTCGCCAAACAAACCATACGTCGAAGCCTGATGCTTTTTATCATTTTCCAGCCTCGTGTGCAGAATGCCGTAGCTTTTGACGCTGTACAATGGGTGGCGCACAACAGCTCGCAAATCGTCGATTCGCCCAACTGCAAACAAATCCTTCGTGTTATGACAAAAAGACGATGTTGCTTTCTTCTTCAAGATCGAACTTTTTTTGTTATTCGTGCGTGCGTGCGAAATGTCATTCATTAAAAAATGTATGATATTGTCACCAAGAAAATAGGTTATTCTTCGTTAATAATGATTATGTTATTAAAGACAACTGCTTATTTAACCGATATGAGAGAAACTCAATACCAAAACAAATGACAATCCGCCAATAAACTTGGGAGAGAAATACTTCTAACCTCGGGAAACTTCCCCTGCCGTCCTCCTCGAACAAACCTTGAGCGAGTGCACCGACCACAGCCGAATTTGACAAACAAGGATCTCCACAAAAGCGGACGAGCCGAACTCCTCCAGAACCTGACAGCCGTAAGGGTTCCCGAGTTTACAAGTTAGCGGGCGGAAGACTCCACAGCTGGGGGGATCAGACGTGCAGGTTGACCTAATGGGGCAGGGTGATGTTCACGACATGGTATCCGGGGCCGGCTTTTTGCGGGCCTCTCGAAGCTGCTTATACTGGGTTTAGCAGCCTTCTGGAGCCATCCCGGCAATCAATCGCAGATGGTTTTCTTGGCACCAGTCAAAAGGCTCGGAGCCCAAAGCAAACATGCGCATGCGAAAGCAAGCGCATACACAACACAAAACTCATTTCGGATGAACTTCACAAGACCAATTAAAACGAGATAAAGTACGTCCCAAGCCATGATCACAAGAGCAGGCATGTACACAAGCGTGTAACCAAAAGGAAGTACGCAAGTACATAAACAACAAGACAAATTTATATGGCACCAAAAACAAACCCCACTCAACCGTTGAAACCATTCCCGAATTCCCTGAAGGCCGATGCACACACTTGCGTTGAGTCCGACCGAGGTCGAGGGTTGCTATGGCGACAGCTGCGTCCAACAAAACAGGGTGAAACCCGGTTTCGTTGGAGCCGACGCAGCTGTTGCCATAGAAACCCTCCCGGTCGGTCGGACACAACGCAAGTGTGAGTATCGCCCTTGACCCATATCTGCTGCCGACTGCCAGAGCTTCAGGCAGAACTGTCCGTGGACCAGGAGCCATATACCGGGTGTTCATTTTAATTCGAACAGATTTATTACAAAAAATCCGTAAAAGATGCACTAGTACGGTTTGTTCAAGTGAGTTATACGGCTAGGGGGACATTATGTGGGTGGCTAATCCTTGCGAGAAGTTGGCTAATTAATTAAAATTCGTTAATTAACTTTTTAATTAATGAAAATAGACATATGGTTCTAATTAGAAATTTGCTCAGCGTCATTGAAAACCCCTAATTCAGTCATTTTCAGAAAGACTTTGAGTGCGTAAGAAGCGTAGTAGTGCACTAAAGTTACCACTCGTGGAGCAGGTACAAGGCTGGGGCTAGAGAAGAGACGGAAAAATCGCACGGGCGCCTTATCGCAACCTCTAGCTTTGTACCTGCTCCACGAGCGGTAACTTCAGTTCACTACTACGCTTCTCACGCGCTCAAAGTCTTTTTGAAAATGACTGATGTAGGGGTTTTCGACGACGCTGAGCAAATTTCTAATTGGAACCATATGTCTATTTTCATTAATTAAAAAGTTAATTAACGAATTTTAAGTAATTAGCCAACTTCTCGCAAGGATTAGCCACCCACATAATGTCCCCCTAGTCGTATAACTCACTTGAACAAACCGTACTAGTGCATCTTTTACGGATTTTTTGTAATAAATCTGTTCGAATTAAAAATGAACACCCGGTATATGTGAAAAAAAAAAAGAAACGGACAGTGTCACTTGACTCTTCGAGCGGGGGTTTTCGTGAACCACTTCAATTGAAAGTCCTCATCCGCCTCAGGGCGTCAACCAGCGGCCGACTACACTGGGGGACGCGCGGATAGGCCGCAAAACAAAGCAATGCTTAAACAACAAAGCCGCGAGGACATAACTTCGCGACAATATATGGTTTTAAACAAAAGACAACCATTAAGCACTAAACCCTTTGAAAAACATTGACCATTCATACAACATATCAAGATATATTAACTTAAAATTGGATATATGAGAATATTCTAAGCTACGAATAAATCGCGAACGGAGTTTTTGCCATTTGATTCGATTCGCAGTACATATTGGTTGATCAATGTAGCCCTTTCAGTCATTGTGTCTCCGTATGTACACGCAATCGTTTTAGGCTTTTTGTTCGCGCTAGAAGCCATAAATGACACCTCGCGCTGCTGCGGCTTATACTTGAGACATTTTTAGCCATTATGTGGCGCCATCTAGTACCAGGAGCTCGAAGCATGAATAAAATCACGCATTCAAGATGGACGCCTCTGCGTTTTATCGAAGCTCCGGTGAGCGCCTGTTCAAATTTGGCTTCTGAATGAGTATCATCGTTCCCGGAGACATAAGAGATCTGTATTTTAATAGAAACACATATTCTCTTCGATAAAATACCAAACACGAGCTTGGCACTAGTCATATCAGGTGAATAACAAAACACGCCCATGAGCGTGCACAAGCGTACACAACGTGACTCAATCAGTACTGCGGGCTTTGACTCAGTGCACAGACCCAGGCAGGCTCTATTCGTGCACGAAAATTGAATTGTTTGTATTTTTCCAACAGCCATCAAGAAACACGCAAGAAAAAAAATGAAATACATCAGTGTGTGCAGCTGAAGCGATATTTCTTGCGATTACCGACGGCAATGTGTCTGAGCCGGAATGCGGTGCCGCAAGGGTGACGTCTTTCTGCGCATCAGTTCCAAAAATTACTGTTTTTTTTTTCTCTACCGCAACCCATGACGTCACTTTTGATGACTAAGAACTGCATGCAACACATGTTTCTGAGTAATTGAATAAATTTGTTTGACCAGAGTTTAGCCCATAAAGGTGGCCTTGAGCCACACTGTGTACATATGAGCACGCATCCTCATTTAATTAATATAATTCAAAAAGAGCCCGAATTTGTGAATTTGAAGTCATGAGGCTAGAATAAGGAACTTCTGTAAAGATAAAAAATTTTGAACTACAATTTTGAAATTCGTGACCGAAAGGGGTAGGTAAGGTTGTTCGAATAATAACTGAACCTACGAATAATGTCCTCGAAATTCCCCGATATCTAGCGCTCTGCTTCACTGCTTCGCACCGGAGCTCTGCTGTCAAGCTTCCTCGCTGCGCGCCGGTGCCCGCGTTTCAAGCTTCACTGCTTTGCACCAGAGTGCCAGGGGAAACGGCTGGCGTGAATTCAGTAAACTAAATTCGATGGTACCGAATTTTTTTTAGCAGTTTTTTAGTTATTTCTTTACTTCGACCCCTCATTTTAAAGAAACCGCAAACTATATCCAAGTGAATAGGGTAGTCATTGCTTTGCTTGCCATGCTACATCATTCATGAGTCAGCTTTCCGAAGGAGGTGGTGCGAGCGAGATGGAGATAACCGACATTGAGAACTCCCCGAAAGTTGCATAAAAAAAATATACAAAGAATTGTTCTGTCCCGCAAAGCAGGTTGCGACAGGGCAGATTTTTAGTGACCAGTGTGGCCACATTTATTTACAGCGGCAAACAATATACAGACGGAGAAAAACTTGCGTTAAAAGAACAAATCTTCAACCCTTTTTGGTCCCAGAGCCGAATCTCCCTGAAGGCTTTCACGCTTTTTCATTTATAGGCGCCGCGAGGGATTCCCCTTTCTCTCTAACCAGCACACACTTAAACCCCGAGGTTACAGAGGTTGTGCCGTACACACCAGGGGCGTAGCCAGGGAGGGGGGGGGGTGCTTATGGAACTTCAGCCCCCCCCCCCCCCATCGAAATCTAGCGGACCCTATAATATACGCATGCATTTTGACCCCTCCTTCCCCTCTCCGCACACCAAGTCATGGACATTCCAGCTACCCAACCCCCCCCCCCCCCCCCCAAAAAAAAAAAAAAAAAATTACTGGCTACGCCACTGGTACACAGTATTGCCCCAGTTCACAGCACTGAGCACTCGCGGTCTTCGTCACCAGACACATCACATCCCGAGTGCCTACGTGAGCAAGCTCCGCTGCTTCATGGCGAGTTGCGCCCAAGTGTCCTATCCCACGGTAGAGCACAAGCCCAGATCAAGGTACATTTCGAGTACGTGCGTGAGCGGGCACGTGCCTGATGGCGGGCTACGTTTAAGCGTAATATTCCATGCGTACCGATATTACAAAAGAAACAACACCCGACTGCGTCATTCACGGCTAGTAATACAATACTCCATGAGAAACGTAACACAGTCCTCGGAGAGAAGCGTCGTCGTCGAAAGACCCGTAGAATAGAGCTCGATCGCTTCAAAGGGAAGCTGACACAAATAAAGTTACCCCACGCTCTTCGGTAGAGTAAAAAAGTCGATCACAATTGCGCAAAAAAAAAAAAAAAATTCTAACTTAACGTTACCCACCTTATCTGATCGGAGCCTACAAAACTTTTACATAAAGTTTCTCACATAATACAATTTTGTTTACATGTTACCTTACTAGAGATTTACAGCCGCATCTTCTTGAAATATCTGTGCTGAATTCACATTAAACGGAAAATGTGTGAATTAAAACAATATTCAAATTCAATGTGCAGTCAGTTTTAATATTTGCTTTTGATTCGCAAGAGAGAAAGTCTGTATTCGCACTCCTCTTCAAAATATATATGACTAGAGTACTTTCCAACTGCTGCATATTATGCAATTTTTGGGCACAAACATGGCCACAGCATGCAGGAAATGCATGTGTTCTGACACAATAAAAGAAGTTGTTCACCAGAAGCCCGGGGCCTAATGCCACACGTTGTGTGCATTAAACCTTGTACTAATGTATCATATGAGAAGACAAGAGAAGCACTAAGCTAAAAGGCAGACTGAACTCAAAACCCAGTGCCATATATCTAAAGTGCGATATTGGGCGCAGAGATTCCGAAGAGACTGCCAGCAGATCAGTCACCCACAATCTGCATAGCTTTGCAATTGGAACACAAAATCCATTCAACTTCAGAAGGCCAGCAGTGACTTCTTAAGGGCGACCTGCAAAAATCGCCTTCCGACTGCAAGAAAAACTTCCACCAGTATCTTTCCCTCTATTCTTCCTCTTTGCCTGAAAGGGGGAACAAGAAAGTATTTCCTTTTTCTGGAATCGAAAAAAAAAAAATATATATATATATATATATATATATCAAGCATTTTCTTTACTTCTAGCTGTGCTTCGGGCTTTAATTTGAAGGACCTATACGCGTTAGGCTCCAACGCCCTAGAGGTGGCGGGGCGGTAGTTCCAAAATGGCAGAAGAGAAAGGGGAAAGATTCTCCAGGATTTCACGTGCGCCTGCTTGCTGGTCAGTGCGCTAAAAATGATTTATTTGTCTACAAATGCGGAGCGGTTACGGTAGCATCATATTACAGGTGATGGAGATGTTGATGCGCGGTAGGAAAATGATCATGCTGATATTTAGAAGTTGCATAAACCTCAACTTGCGAATCTTTGTGGTGGGCGAGCGCGTTTTAGGCACCGGCCACGTCACTGTTTGTGGCAAAATATTTTTAAATTTGATGAAGATATTGTGTTTGCGCTTTGCCTGACCAGCCAGCAGTGCTCTAAAAAGTCAGCCGCGCACGGTGACCGTCAAGCTTCAGAAGAGCAGCGTTCACAGTATTGATATGTCTTCGTGTCGCAGGCTCGCCACTCGCTGCTAACCGTGTCGGTTTTAGTGCGTTGCAACACGTGCTCAAACTGCTCTATGGTCTATGGACTAGGAAGTTTGTTACCGCAGGCTAAAGTGCGGTGTAGCTACAGTGTTGTAGTGGCAAGAGCGGCGCCCGCTTAATACGGGCCAAGTGAAGACGGTCCACGTAGATGCCCGCGAGTGGCGCTGGAGTTCCGGGCCGCTCGGAACTGCTTTATTCCCGCCTGCCGTGCTCCATAGACATTGCTGTAGCAGAGAGAACCCAGAAAATCAATGACAGTAACATGTCATTGGCAAGCTGCATACAACGTGAGGTACTGCTTTTGGACACGGGGTCAACAGGGGAGAGCACAAGCTATAACGGCAATATCTGCGCTTCACTCGAGTGTTCGCAAAGACCGTATCAAGATAGGATTGAAAAGCTCGAAAATCAGATACACAGGTTGACTGACCGTCTGCAACAAGCTGACAATGGCAGAATAACAAGTGAGCTGGTGGCTCAGCGGTTGCAGAGGCTTGAAAAGAAGTGGCAAAAACAGGAATAAGAAAGGGAAACACTGGTGAGTTTGATCACCAGATGTGAAGGACTGGAAGCAAGGCTCAACAGGCTACTGAATGCTCAGATAGAAGATCTGCATGTGGCGCCGCTGACAAATCCCTGCAACAACGAAGGGGTGTGCTCTACCTGGACACTTCCAATCAACAGACCCTTGACGGACACCCTGGAGAGAAAAAGCGTGGAAAATGCGCATGACGGTAAACCACCCGTCGTCAAGTGAAGCGCTAACGACACGGGCCCGAAATGTGATTCTGACGTCGCTCAACCAGCGCACAGTGTGGGAGGAATAAGACGACAATCTCTCCCATTGGCTTCAGGTACAACCAAGCAGGCGCCCGCAACTAATATGGCCATCAGTGAACCCTCGACGAGTTGTAAAACAACCGCCCAGCCAATTACACGACCACCGTGTGGGTATACTACGGGAGGTATTGATTGCTGGAGACCACAATGTAGGGCTGTTTGCCCCGGCCTTTCACAGTGAAATGACAGATGACCAAAGCTTCGAAATCTTGATGAACAGAAGAGCGACCACGGAAACAGTTCACGCAATGATCGAGGAATATGAAAAACAGGCAGAGTGAATTCCAAGGATGTACAGTCGGGGACAAAAGTCCACAGGACGCGGGAGCTGCGACTGAAACGCATTGCTCTGCCATCTGCCGGCGGGTCGCCTGGTTTCGAGATCACACAAAAGCGCATGCGCGTCCTACTATGCTTGCAAACATGTGTGTTTTCCCGCTCTTCTGCGGCACAGCGCCTAAAGGGGTGTCCAAACAGGACACTACAAAACGCACGACTCCAACAAATCGTGAAAATTGAAGCGGACGCCTCACGCTTCAATTTTCACGATTTGTCGGAGTCGTGCGTTTTGTAGTGTCCTGTTTGGACACCCCTTAACTGGAACTCGGGCGCGCGGTACCGCCTCAAAGATAGCGCTGGCGGCTGACGAGCGTTTGCTACACATTCCGAAACTCGAGATACTGCCTGCGGCATTGCGCCGCATTTCGCCGTGTCAGCGCAAATTGCTTTATAACCAGTTCAGCTTATCGCTCAGTTGAGCTGCCGTGACTTCTTGCTTTATAGGTGCCATGTCAGTAAGCTCTATCTCCGAGGCGGTACCACGCGCCCGATTCCGAGTTAGGCACCGCGCCGCAGAAGAGCGGGAAAGCGCACATGTTGGCAGGCAGAGTAGGACGCGCATGCGCTTTTCTGTGATCTCGAAACCAGGCGACCCGCCGGCAGATGGCAGATCAATGCGTTTCAGTCGCAGCTCGCGTGTCCTGGAGACTTTTGTCCCCGACTGTACATTGTGCATGTTGGGATCAACGACCTTTTGCTAGGACATCAACCGGATGCCATCGTGGAGGGCCTCGAAAACAAATGGGGCAAGAGGCAAGGTGCCTTAACGGTTTGCTCCATTCCTGAAGTTGCGACCAGGGGCAAAGAGATACAAGCGGCAGCTATGTTGTTAAATGCGAAGCTCAGAAATATGTGCAGGAAAATACGAGTCAAGTATGCTGACTTCACTCAGGACCTAGCAATCAATGCCGCCATGAAACAAGACGGGCTGCACGACAACCACCAAGGTATCCGGATAGTGACAAACCGCTTGGCGGAGATAGCGCAGAATTTTTTAGGCGATTGGAGCAAGAAGAGGATCAACACGGGAAGCAGCGGCGTAGACTTTCCATTTTCCGGGGGGGGGGGGAGGTGCTGCGCGTTACCTTTTCGCCAGAACTGGAGATTGAAGCTAACGAAAGCACGCTGGGATTCCATTTTCCATGCATTCTATCAACGAAGGCAACCTGAGCGTTATTTTGTTTACATGCCACTACTAGTTTCAAGCTTCTTGATGTCCTTGTGACCTGTCAAAATGTGTTGCCCTAAGCTGTGTGTTCGATCATCGCGTTTCACACGTGCCCCAAAAGCTGCCATCCACAATATTTCTGTTATAACATGCCAACACTCCGCAAAAAAAAAGGGGGGAGGGGGAGGGGGGGGGGGGGGGGGGGGTCGTCGGCCCTGTTTCATGCTTGTAAATCGACCGTCTTTCGTGCAAACTTTGTTGTACGCAAGGAGGTTATAAGTAGGGTTCCGCGTTTTCGGTATCTATTTTTCTTCAGATTCAAGGGTTATTTATCGGTGTTTATTTTTTCTCTTGGAATCGGTGTTTCTCGGTGTTTAATTTCAATGCTGGAAAGAAATCGGTGAATATCGGGACTTGCGTTGCAAAGCGACTGCATAATTACTAGAAAAACCTCAGCACACCTCACATTACACACGTTTATTCTACACACACCAAACACGTCACACAATTAACATACATACGGAAATAACAAAAAGCGTGACGCTTTCACAAGCATGATATCAAAACTCAAACTTACTGAGAAAAAAATTGACATGTACATTGTCAGAGACTTGTCAGTCATTGGAGCACGCTCCTTGCGGCTGAGGAAACGCAGTCCAGAAAACGCACGCTCCACGTTCGCGTTTGAAACGGGGATGGTGAGAAAATCAAAAGAAACTTTTGACAAGACTTCAGAAGCTGCCAATGCAAACTTCGGCAGATGGAACTTTATGCAATGAATATTCTAGGAGTTCCTCTTTTAACGATGGTAGGTCGGCGGAGCTCAGGAACGGGGCAATAAACATGGTTTCAAAAGAAAGGGACGACTCCAAGGACAGTTCAGTGGGGCTGTGTTCCGGGTCAACGAGAAAAGAAAGCGGGCTAGAAGATTCTTTCAGCAAAGCTGCCATTTTTTCCGCAGCTTGAATTCGGTGTTTCTCGGTTTTTACCGATTAAAAAAAAAACGCCTCGGAGGTTAATTATCGGTATTTCTCGGTATATAGCGAAAACACAGAACCCTAGTTGTAAGTACTAAGAGGGGGCACGTTGCAATATTGGTGAAACTTAAGGGCTGTTTATACTCCGACGATGAGCGCAGGGAACGTAGCGTAGCGCAGAACGTGCGCCTTTCATTGGCCGGCAACCAGGAACTCGATATCTGCGACCAATCGGTTCAGTCCACGCGGCGGTACGCCGCGCCCGTCGACGTTACGTTGGAGTATAAACGTACCTTTAGTCATAAAAAGTTTAAACGATATTGTGGCCAGCGTGACCGTAGATCTCTCTGGCGATTGGTACGCGTTACATGTCACGTGCGAGGTGGGCTAGCTACGGTCAGGTGATGTGGTCACGTTGGCGTGATAAGTGAGGAGAGTAAAGGCCTGTTCACACATGCAACGGAGCGCTACAAGCATAGCGCTAACCTCGCGCTAAGCGCGTGCTGACCGGAGCGTTCACCAGCTTTGTATCGCACCGCCAAAACTGTTGCTCGTGGCAGGCGATAAGTAGCTGACGGCACGTGAGGAGCGCTACATCAACGCTTCGCTGCATGTGAGAACCGGCCTTAAGAAGGAAAATGAGAAAGAGGCGAGGCGTCAAGGGAGCATGGCTTGTGGAGGCTACGCGGCCGACGTCATACCCTCTCCTACCCTTCAATCCTCCTTGGTTGTATGCATGGGCGTACCAACCCGGGAGGGGGGGGGGGGCAAGGGGGGCGCCTGCCCCCCCCCCCCCAGTTCTCAGAGTGGGGGGGCAAGGCATGTGTTTTGCCCCCCCCCCCCCTCCCTGAAACAGCAGCCACTGGGCAGGCTTTGGGCAGGGCATACACTGGTCGGCGGCGCCCAAGGGATACCAAAAGCACCGCCCCCGGCCCGGGGAGGGGTGTGTGGTTTGCCCCCCCCCCCCCCCCCAAAAAAAAAAAAAAGAGTTGGTACGCCACTAGTTGTATCATGTGTTATGTTTGTGATTCTTTTTGATTGAATTATACCATGCAGAGTTCTAATAAACAGACCCCTACGTGAAAAATGCTTTCTTGTCTTAATGTGATCGCCTGGAAATGGTGTCCTATGACGGTCGCTTTCAAACAAAAAACAATATGCAAAGCGAGAACGCGAGGAACAAGGGAACTAAAATATCATGGGAGCCGCCATCTTTGTAAGCAAAACAACGAAACCGAAGCATAAAAAGTGGTTCAGTTCGCGATATGTGGTGAGGGGCGCTGCCTGCAATAATACTCTCAACGACCTCTTTCCTGATTACCACAGGCTTATTCTACAGTGGGCAAACTGTATAGACGCTTTCAGCGCGCGCCAGATTGAGCCGCCATAGCTGACCTTCTCTTGTCTTACCGAGATGCCGAGCCACTGAAGCGGGCGTTGACGAGTCTCCAGAAGGGCCTCTGCTGGAGAGAGGAACCTGTCCTGCTGTGGTAATGATGAAGTGGAGCAAACGGAATAAGAGGGAACAACAACTGAAGGTCGGTTATGGCGGCGCCCTTGCACAGCTGCCTGAAAGCGTCTATATGCTAAACTGTGCTTAACCCTTTATAACGGGAGATCACTTGCTCCACCTGAATGGATGAATGTTAATGGCTATACCCTTTGTAACGGGCGGCAGCTTGCGCCACCTAGCTTAATAAAAAGACAAACATATGTTTCCTCCCGCCCTTCTAAGCCAATTTTCTCCCCCTATCCCCATGCAGTGTGGGATATCACCAGGATGACCTTTGGGGGATCGGGCAAAAAAAAAATGAAAGCCGTTAACAACTCCCTGTAACGCGGAATTAGAGCGCAGCTCTTGAGGAGCAGGGGAAGGTACGGGGGGGGGGGGGGGTCACGTGACCTCGGGGGGGGGGGGGGGCGAGGGGGGAGGGGGGCGGGGTCACGTGACCTCGAGGGGTGGGGGGCGGAGAAAATTTTCCGCCAAATCTAGCGGGGAAAATTTTGCGCTAGATTTAGCGGGGAAAAGTTTCTGCTAGGTTTAGCGGGGAAAATTTTCTGCTAAATTTAGCGGGGAAAATTTTCCGCTAGATTTAGCTGGGAAAATTTTCCGCTAAATTTAGCGGGGAAAATTTCCCCCTAGATTTAGCGGGGAAAATTTTCCGCTAGGTTTAGTGGGGAAAATTTTCTGCTAAATTTAGCGGGGAAAATTTTCCGCTAGATTTAGCTGGGAAAATTTTCCGCTAAATTTAGCGGGGAAAATTTTCCGCTAGATTTAGCGGGGAAAATTTCCTCTAGATTTAGCGGGGAAAATTTTCTGCTAGATTTAGCGGGGAAAATTTTCCGCTAGATTTAGCGGGGAAAATTTTCCGCTAGATTTAGCGGGGAAAATTTTCCGCTAAATTTAGCGGGGAAAATTTTCCGCTAAATTTAGCGGGGAAAATTTTCCGCTAGATATACACCTTTCTCGTTTAGCCTCGCACCCAGTCACGTTGTCCCCCTATCCGGTATGCGTTCCGAAAAAAAAAAAGCAAGAGATCACAACCCCGAACAAGTAAAAAAGTATAGAAGGGTCATAACAAGAACGACTGACGGTTGCAATTAAAATGTTAACACGTTCTACTGTCCAGGTGAGAAGAAAACAATGTTTTCACGCATACCGGAAGTTCCAGAATCAAAGATGGCGGCGCCCACGTAGAAAAGGTGTATAGCGGGGAAAATTTTCCGCTAAATTTAGCAGGGAAAGTTTCCACTAGATTTAGCGGGGAAAATTTTCCGCTAGATTTAGGGGGGAAATTTTCCGCTAGATTTAGCGGGGAAAATTTTCCGCTAAATTTAGCGGGGAAAATTTTCCGCTAGATTTAGCGGGGAAAATTTTCCGCTAAATTTAGCGGGGAAAATTTTCCGCTAGGTTTAGCGGAGAAAATTTTCCGCTAGATTTAGCGGAGAAAATTTTCCGCTAAATTAGCGGGGAAATTTACCCATCATGCACCGCGCGATTACGCCGACGGCGACGGCGACGCCGCTCAAGCCGGAAACGGGCGCCTAAAGGCTGAACTCCATGGGACGAATTATGTGACGAATAACTGGCGAACGCCGCCCGACGGCTTTTGCTCTGCGCGTGGAATCAACACAGTGGCTGCTACGTCGCGCGCAAAGCGAGCGTGCCGTCGGGCGGCGTTCGCCAGTTATTCGTCACATAATTCGTCCCATGGAGTTCAGCCTTAAGAGCTGCGCTCTAAAATAATGAAAGCCGTTTAACTCCCTGTAACGCCGAATTAGAGCGCAGCTCTTGAGGAGCAGGGGAAGGTACGGGGGAGGGAGGTCACATGACCTCGGGGGGGTCACGTGACCAGGGGGGTCACGTGACCTGGGGGGGTCACGTGACCTGGAGAGGGGGGCGGAGAACAATTTCTGCTAAATTTAGCGGGAAAACTTTTCCCCGCTAAATTTAGCGGAAAATGTTCCCGCTAAATCTAGCGGAAAATGTTTCCGCTAAATTTAGCGGAGAAACTTTTCCGCTAAATTTAGCGGGGAAAAAGTTTCCGCTAGATTTAGCGGGGAAAATTTTCTGCTAGATTTAGCGGGGAAAATTTTCCGCTAGATTTAGCGAGAAAATTTTCCGCTAAATTTAGCGGGGAAAATTTTCCGCTAGATTTAGCGGGAAATTTTTCCGCTAAATTTAGCGGGGAAATTTTCCGCTAGAGTTAGCGGGGAAAATTTTCCGCTAGATTTAGTGGGGAAACTTTTCCGCTAAATTTAGCGGGGAAATTTACCCATCATGCACCGCGCGGTTACGCCGACGGCGACGGCGACGCCGACGCCGCTCAAGCCGGAAACGGGCGCCTAAGAGCTGCGCTCTAAAAACAAAACTACCGAAAAAACATCGCCTCTCGCCTCTTCCCCCCGGCGAGGGAGTCGCCAATTTTCCTCTGGTCAAACCTTGGCGGCGTTACCCCAGCACCGGACGCACTGGGGGACAGGGTTGAGACTTTGGGCCGGAGCCACGCGGGAGAGTGTCCCTATTTCCTCTGCCCCGCCTGTCCCCAGCTGTGCTAGTTGTAGTTGCATCACTCAATTTTCTCTAGATGATTTCCACCAATCTTCTAATCGCCTCTTTGTAACTGTAATCCTTTTCTCTTCCGTCCTTCCATCGTCGCCAGCAAAACCTAGGGCCCCTACCAAATCTGTTACCCCTTCAGGGAGGACAGGGCGAAGCTTCGTGCACTTCAAAATCAAGTGCTCTAGTGTCTCACTCTTATTATGGCAGGCAGCACATAATTTGTCTCCTGAAATTTAGCCCTACACGTCCTCCGTCCTCAAAACTCCTGTTCTCGCCTCAAACAGTAAAGAACTTGCCAAGAATTGTCAAACACATTTTCCTTTCTTATGTCCTGTTTTTGTAATTTGTACATTGTTAGAGCTGATTTTAGAACGTAGAAAGGCTGCCGTTTCCGGCTTGAGCGTCGTCGGCGTAACCGCGCGTAGCATAATGGGACGTTTTCCATAATGACGTCACACATGACTCCACGAGGGTTACCCTAGTGAGGGTCACGAGGGTAACGTCACGACGTTACCCTTGTGACGTCACGTGTGAAGTTATTGTAGGAAACACGTGACATGACGTGTGACGTCACAGAATCTAACATTGACCAACTGACATTGACTCCGTAAGTGTGACGTCATGGGTCCAAACAAACCGTTGCTAGGGTCGTTGTTATGGACGAATACATGTGGCTCGGTTTCGCTACGAAAACCCGACCGTTCAAAAATCAGGAGTAGGATTTAAACTTCTAAAAATCACAAATCTAGAAAGCTTGAATGTCATACATGTTTCGACAGAAGTGTGCCGGTAATCGCTCGTTTCTGAAATATTTACGACTCCAACTTCCGGTCCTCAAAATGCCTGCAGCAGACGACGAATGCGAGAAGTATGCCGTCTGCCGAACGCCGGCCGGCCAAACCGGGGCCGCCGTTTGAATTGTGTGAATAAAGACGATATTCTGACATCGCATTTGTTTGAAATATAGTGAGTTTCAGACACATATAAGAATTCATAGTGGGGTGCGATGCAAAATATGGTTTATCGAAAGTCCGGGCGTCGATCGAGATGATCGTCTGCTAAAAGATCGCATTGCACCCGTGAGAAAAGCACTTCAGGCGATCGGTAGAGATCCCAAATTTTGTTTCCGGACTCGCGCTATGCGAGGGTGCTTCGTATACCTGGTTGTAACCATCGCGTGGTGAAAGACCCTTGCAGTTTCTTCAGATTTCCGCAAGACCCCAAAGCGCGAAAGAACTGAATAAAAAAACATAAGGTGAGTTCATTACAGATTGTACTCGCATCGCGGGTTCGATGGAGATCTTCCCCAAAAGAGCACATCCACGGAGTTTTATGTATACTAAGGGGAAAAAAAAGCAAAATACTGCGAAATTGCGATAAACATGCAATTATTTAATAACCTGACAACCACAATAATAATAAAATGAAGACGCCCGCTGCAACAGAGGCCAGCAAATCTATCGTGTCGTCTGCTACCAAAGCAAAGCGGAGTGTAAGTCTTCAGAAATGTCTTTCATCGTTGCGATACGACACTGAGACGACAAGAACATCTTCATAATTCGATGTCAAGAAGTTAGGTTGCTTACAAAAAATTGATTAGTTACTTGTAAGCAACAATCTAGCCTCATGTGGAGTCTCCGTGCATTAGTCCATAGCAACGTCCCTAGCAACGGTTTGTTTGGACCCAGACGCCTTGTTATGACGTCATCACTTACGGGGTCAATTGCCAATATTCCCACTAAATTTAGCGGGAAAAGTTTTTGTTAAATTTGGCAGAGAAATATTACTAAATTTACGTGACATCACGGGGTCAAAATTTTCCAACTAAATTTAGCGGAAACGTTTCCCGCTAAATTTAGCGGGGAAAGAAGAGGGACAAACCCTCCCCTCCTCCTCCTCAAGAGTTGCGCTCTAATTCGGCGTTACATAAAATTGTAAACGTCTTTCAGTTTTCCTGCATTCTTACCTCCCACATTTTTCTTTCCGCCTCTTTCATTCCTTTTTCCTCTAAAGTAGTCTGCTCAGCCCAATCACTAGTGTGTAGGTATTTAGATGCAACCTTTATGGTTCGGTTTGTCAATTTTGTGTCTTGAATGCCATCCGTGCTCACCGCGTACCATCCATTTCGGCCAACCTTTCTTCAAATTTCAACTTACTACTTGATCTTCATTTGGCGTCTTTCCATTTGCTCCCAGTGCCGATCTGCCTACGCTTCCTTGACGAATTTCTAATTATGATTGAACTTCCGATTTCATGCACAGTACCCCATGCCGAAATAGTCCTGGTACTATCACTCCTTTCAGCTGTGCAAGGGCGCCGCCATAACCGACCTTCAGTTTTTGTTTACTCTTATTCTGTTCGCTTCACTTCATCATTGCCACAGCAGGACAGGTTATTGCCCCTTTTGGTGCTAATCTGTCCTTCTCCTGAGCATAGCCCTTTGTGGAGGCTCGTCAACGCCCGCTTCAGTGGCGCGCCATCTGGGTATAAGACAAGAGAAGGTCGGCAATGGCGGCTCAATCTGGCGCGTGTTTAAAGCGTCTATAGTTCCATAGTGCCTTGAGCTTCATATAGAGTAACTTTTTTTTATTTTCTAATTATCTTCCTCGTGTTCCTCTAGATATTTCCTTCCCTCATTGAGCCAGACTCCCAGGTATCTGTATTTTCCTACATGGTCTATTACAATGTCTAGTATCCTCAGGGATTCCAGATTTGTCACTACTAAAACTCGTGCCCAAGGTCTTCCCTTCCTCTACACACATTCCAGCTAGTTCCTGTAAAGGATCCTGGTTATTTGCCACAAGTATCATGTCGTCCGCATACATCTGCAGTCCTCTTGTATTACCTGTACTACATTTCTCCCCTCCTCCCATATAACTCACATCAAAACCTCAGTTGCCCTGCTCTAATTTCTTTTCCATTTCACTGATATATCATGAAGAGTAGAGGGGACAGCCCTGCCTGTGTCCTTTTTGTTGCTGCGGGTTTAGTTTCTGCCTTCCCATGTTACAACTACCTTATTGCCTGTGTACACTGTACACCTGCCGAAGGAAACTAACCAAATTGGCATCCCAATTACACTCCTTCAGCTGACCAGTTTCTCCTGGCTCACATTATTGTACGCTCCCTTGATGTCCAAAACGCTAGCCATAAAGGAGTTGGGTTCTTCATTGCTACTTCTATACATTGTGTAGTGACGATTAAGTTATATTCCAGATCTTCTATCTCTTCGGAATCTGTTTTGGAGCTCACCCAGTATTTGCAAATCTTCTGCCCATTACTCCTCCATTCTCCACTTCCCTCTGCATAGCTAATCTGTACAGAGCTGAAGTTACCGTTATTGGGCAATATGACTTAATGCTGTCCGTTTCCTTTGCCTTTATATATTAGTCTCATTTTACTTCGTTTCCAATCATTGGGTACCTTTACTCCCATCATTATTTGATTAATCCATGCCATAACTTCCATTTGCTTGTTTTTCCTACCGTCTTAATGAGCTGCATGGGTATACAGCCTGGGCCTGTTGCTGTACCCACTGGAACCTTACTTTCTGCCTTATCCCATTTTCTTGTGGTCATCTCCATTGTTATATAATCCTGCTCCTCTACACAGCCACTGTCAGTGGTATCCACTGTCTCCCTCTCCAAGCTGGGAGAAAGCCTCTTCAATTGTCCACCCCATATATTCCCGTGTGGCCAGCACGTGTTGGAAACCCTCAGTCTTTCTCCCCTGCGCTTTAATGTGCTCCCAAAACCTTTCCGCCGCATTCCTATCTTTTTTTATTTATTTCCATCATCCACTGCACTCTTGACTTTGGCCTGTATTAGTGTGGATGATGACGATGATGATGGGATGGTGAAGATGGTGAAGAGCGTCAGGCCTAGCAGCAGCCTTCGCGACGGTGGTCTTCGCTGGGCCGCTATGGGCTGCTGACTTCTAGCACGCCAGTCTCCAGGGCCAGGCGAGGGCTCCCTGCGTACCCAGCTTGCAGACGAGCCGGCCGAATTTCCCGTGACTCAGGGAGTCCAGCAACCCCGTGGTGCAGCTCCAGGGGTCGGCGCCGGTGTTGGTCGGGCAGCGGTCTTCGCGAAAACTGGCCTACCGAGCATCTCAAGCACCTTGTCGATCGAAAGCATGGTGGCGCCACTGGTCCGGCTGGCTATCCGACGATGGAAAAGACAGTCTTACGCCCAGCTGGCTCCCTCTTCTGCGCAGTTCTTTTCTCCGTGCCGATTTGGACACCTCTTTACATAGCCTTGCTCCTGTCACGAGCAATCCATCGTGTCCTCATGGTTTCCGAAATTGTGATAAAGGAGTGAGACAATGACGATCTTGCTTCACAGGTCCTCACCACACGGCATTACGCACATCCTATCCAACTAGCGGGAAAATTGACGTCGCATGACTTCATCACCAATTCAGTCTCCCCGCTAAATTTAGCGGGGAAAATGAAGTCACATGACATGGTGTCACGTCACATAGTCACTTCAACAGCCGCCTCCAAAACAGTGGCGCTCTGCGAAAGGAACGGGAGGCGAACCGCGGTGGGCGAGGGAGGGCGTCTGCCTCTGCAAGCAGCGTCTGCGAGCTGTTTTGTAACTGAGCTAATCCCAACGTTGACGTCAGATTAGCAGTTATGGAACTGTTCATAGACCACTGATCTGCATGAGAATTGCAGAATCGCACTTCCCCGCTTGCGCGCTGCAGAGCGAGTGCAGCCACTGGATGGCCATCTTGCATGCGGCGATATCACGTTTTTGCTAGCGTTGTAGAGGCTGGCAACAGCGCGCTCAAGAAGAGTTTTCTACTCGTTCGTCGTCGTCATTTGCCGAAGAAGTTTTATAAAACCCTGTGTAAGCGATAAGACTTACCGTTGAGAACATGTGGAAATTTTTACTAAAGCGAAGTGCCGCAGGAAAAAGGCACAACACGTCGAAAGCAAGTTTCGTCTGTCTCGCGGCGTGATCAAAGCTTCCTTGGCACGCTAAAGTTCTGCGTCTGTCTTCGCACGCTTGGATACCGATCAAGAATCGACGCCGTGTGGACATGATGAAACCGAGTATAGAACCAACAGCTAACATGAGACGAAACAATAAATGCACAGCACACAGAACCAAGGCAATTGTGTCAGCAACTTTTACTCCTCCAAGCTTTGTAACATACGTACAAGGTAATCCCTCGCCAGTGTGTTGTCGGGCGTGTTCCTACGAGGATACAGGCCGGCTGCGCGAGAGCCAGACGCTCGCCTCCTTGTTGGCGGGACAAAGCACGAGCGCTGCAATCTTTTGTGAGAAACAACACTGCCCCCCTCCCCCCCTTCCTGCCCAGAGTGCCACGCTTCTATGCCAAAGGAGACGGAACTGCGGAGCCTACGCAAACGTCTGTTGTTGTGCGATCAACGAGGACGTGCGCTCCAAGCGGAGTTGCACCGGCGGTGACTTAAAAAGCACTAAAAGAGCGGCGTCGCGATTTCCGAACGCGGCAGAGCCGGACGAGAAAAATGCAGTTTCAAAAACCGAGAGGCCGGCTCCAAGCACTAGCACAGCTATCACGCGCTAGAGGGGTAACTTTTTTGCTTCGCTCGATAATAACCTGCCCCCCCCCCCCCCCCCCCCCCCCCTCTAAAAAAAAAAGATAAATAAAAGCAAAGATCTTTCACCGGTGCAGAGAGAAACGAAGAGTTTTTAAAGGGCGGGAGCGACGCTTCAGAGCGTACGAATATCCAGGGTTGCTCGAGATCTCGCCTAAGGGCCGGCAAACCAGGGGCCGGGAAGCCAGCTATTTCGGTCAAGCGGTGAAGCTAAACTAACTGGCGTGCCAGGGGTGTAACTCTTTAAAGGCCCCCGCCCCCCCAACCGTTGAGATGGGGGTGGTAACAATACTGGGGGTGGGAGGGCGGGGGGGTCAAAACCACGGCTGGGGGGGGGGGCCGCTTCTGGGAGGCGAAACAATGGAAACAAAGCAGTACCGCCGGACATTCTGAAGGAACACCTCCCACTGTACATCTAAACCTCTAAAAAAAACTAAAAAAAAACTAAGAAGGCAATGTAGAGTGGAAGCTGACAACCCCCAAACCCAACAACCTACGTAAAAATCTAACTAGCGACGACGAAAAAAAAAAAAAGAAACAGCGAAGGAAGCCGCTACTTTGGAATGTCCTTCTTAGCAGCCACCTTTTTGCACGTGACGAGGCAGTTTTGTTTTTTTCTTTCAGTAGCTGTCCCTTCTAACCGTCGTCTCTGAGGCGACGGCACTTTTGACCAGACATCTGCAACAATGAAGAAACGTTCGAAAGGACCAAGAAGAACAAAGAGACCGCAGACTAGGTTCCTGTCTCCTATGAAAAAGATTTAAAAAAAAAAAGACAATGAAGGTCGGGGCAGAGAAAACGGAACAAAAATGCGTTCCCAACTTTCCCGCCGTCGACGCGAAAGACCGCCGGCACACAGCCGAGTTGGTGGGCAAGTCTCGATAAATGTAGAGTGGCCGGAAAAATAATAAAATAAAAAATGAAGACAACAAAGAAAAGTGAGGGTAGGCGCACCCTTTCACGTTACGAAAGGCCCGCGCTACCCATCGAGGGAGGGATGGGGTGGGTGGCGATGGACTCAGTCGATCATGAGCTCGAAGTGGACGCTGCCAACGCGATCTTGCCGGTCGTGGTGGATGTTCTTGGCCCAGGCCTTGCACTCCATGTTGATGAGCACGCCCCGCTCGGCATGCCAAAACTGGACAAAGATGAACGGTGACACGTAGCCCGGCGTGTTCCTGTACGGGAAGTAGTAGTTCTCTATGCCGTTGCTCGGGTAGTATGCCAGCGGTCCCATGTTTTCCTCGTCAGCAACGTTCTGCAGGGAAGCGGCAGAGCACCGTAAGTGAGCACAGCACATCAACAGTAGCAGCTAGAGTGCTTAAGGGGGGACACTATCCAGAAAAAACAATTTCTGCAAAAGAAGTTATTTTTATAAAATGCTCTATTTACATCCACCAACATATAGAGAGTATTCCCAGAAAGTTTCATTAGTTTACACTGCATAGTTATTTTTTTTTTTTATAAATTATCTTCGGTCTATCGATGCTAAAGAAAAGGTAGGGGTTGGAGCACTTTGAATGCATTTTTCTCCGTTCCACTTTTCTGCATAAATTTCGCTTTAGGAAAACTATCGTTTTCCTATTATACACAATAGAGAATTATTCTTAGGTGGTTTTCAGGGGTAGAATCTTGTGAGGAACATGCCTGGCTGGTTAGTTTCTCTACTTTGACATTCGTTCATGCCAGAAAACTACATTTGTAAAACAGTGCAGACATGAAAAAAAAATGTAATCTTCTTATGGAGTACACTTATGAAAAACAATGCAATATAGCGAAATAACTAGCTGGGTATGTGCTATGGGTATTCCTATGACTATATTACACATAAAAATCACAAATTTGTATTTTATTTTAAAACGATAGTTTCTTTAAGCAAACACACTGACTTCGATATTGTAACATTTGTAACAAGTTTCAGAAACAATAAAATTTGGCAGGGATGGGCTTGCCACTCAAATAAAATTCCACTCCAAATTTGATTGAAATTGAGCAAGCAGTACAGAAGTTGACTTTACTGGGTAGTGTCCCCCCTTAAGTGCAAAGTACTACGAGATGTTACAGCTGTAGATGCTGGCAACAAAACATTGCATGGATCGTTTTACAATTAAACTGCAGGGTTAATTTAGTGGAATGATGACATATAACTACTAAAAGTCTATGAGTGAAAGAAACTCGTCACAACGGGCCATAGGCCAAGCGCAAGGGGTGGTGCTTAAATTTCTGGACACGGCCTTCGCATACCGCCCCGAACACTCACACAATAGACCCGATTACAAAGCTAGAATGAGAAGGCGAGGACGACTGTCAGCCATTGCCCGAGAAGGAGCTCTTGGCATTTTTCGGTTGTGCCTCGTAGTTCCTGCTCAATTCCAGAGCGCTCAACTAACTATCCTCGAATGTAATACAACACCTGGAAAATAACTGTGGCTGTGCCCAACCGTGCAGCTCTCTCGCAGATGTCCGGCAATACTATCAAGACTGACGTCGTACGGAAACTGTCCTGCTGGCATCGAGGCTCCAAAACACCATTAGGTTGCTGTGACATGGTTAAGGGGGAACACTACTCCGGAAGGCTAACTTTTGAACCGTTTGTCTTATTTGCATGAAATTTGCAGGGTGTACTCATAGCACTGGACAAGGATGCTGTGGAAATTTTCAACCCTATAAATTTATCCCACGATGAGTTACATAAAAGTTCATGTGTATCTGCTGAGGAAAGCTATCGTTTAGAAAGGGTAATGAAACTGGCCAGTTTTTTTGCTGGAACATACAGCAGAATACTTGCTTCAGACGACTATGAAAAGAAATTTAAAAAATTATAAAATTTATTCACAAAAAAAAATATATAGAAAAAAGTTTTTGGTGTACATTTGATTTAAAAGAAATATAAACTTTTCATAACAAAAGAGCATAAAAATGCAGAAAGTAAGTTCAGTCGTGTTCTCCAGAAAATTTCAATACAGAAAAACCAAAATATATCTGCACGCATAATTTGATTATGAAATGATAGCTTCCCTGAACTGATATTTGACACTAAAAAGTGAAGCTGAGATAAATGCGTTTGCAGTTTCAAGATGGATGTTTTTTTATTTTTTTGCACTTTTAATGTCACTATACTCTGTTTCACCTTACGATGTACCGCAGCAAAGGCTACAAGCGCGAGCTCCTTGCTCTAGGGCACATCTATGCGGCACAAAAACTCGTGCATTAAGGGAAGCGGCCAACGCTATGAGCTCGCGCTTCTAGCCTTCGCTGTGGTACAACATAAGGTGAAACGGAGTATAGAATCCGCCAGCTGCATAGGTGACACCTTCTTCCTCAACCCTCTTCTGCTCTGCTGCTACTGCTTCTAACTTCCTACGCTTGTGGGCAGTCTTCGAGGTATCCATCGCCTTTGCCTTGGCCTGCGTGATCTTCAGCTCAGTTGCTTTTTTCGTGTGCTCCAGATGGTGGCTTCCAGGCTTCACGCCCATCTTCTCGAGCACCCTCTCAAAGCCCTGCGGACCCAGGTTAAACTCGAGAACCGCCATTGCAGCAGCGGTTTCAACAGTACGTAGGGATGCAAACTCTGTCTTTGGGCACCTCTTTCAGACGAGCGCATTGTAGGATTCATTGGCATTTTGAGTTCTCATCCTGCAGCATCTTGCCAGCAGGGTCTTGTCTGACAGACGGTTGTACAGTGGCACCAGCTCTTTTACTATGTCCCTCGAGAAGGCTGGCCGATGTGGGCGTGGTGCACTTGGCTTGCCAGCTGCTACCAGGGCTTTGTGGCGATTAAGATGACACCAGGAGTCTTCACCCTGAGGACATGCCTGGTGCAGGGGCTCGGCATCAGTCGAGTAGCTGTGCAATAAGCTTGCAAAGACCCCCTTCTGCATCTGTACAACATATGGAGCATTGTCCTTCAATGCGGTTGCATAGAAGCTTGTAAGTCTCTTCATCACGACATTAGTGAGCTTGCCTTTTCATCCAAGCCCCTTCTCGGTTTTTTTCACCTTGTCCATTCCAGCATACATACGCTTTGCCACATGGTTGACGCAGTCTTCTTTCTGCATATCCTTGTCGTAGAGGCCTAAGCTTGCAACATGGTTGAAGCCTTACTGTCCCCGTCACTGAGCACCGTCACATACTGCATGTTGTGCTGTTCCACTGAGCGGCTGAAGATGTCACCAGCTGCTTGCACTTCCATCGCATTAGAGGAGCCCTCAAAGTTCTTCTGGCAGACTTCCTGAGGCGACTTTGCCCAAGCTTGATATTCATTTGAATCTTTCTTGGGATTGAGGTCCTTAGTCCTCGATCTCTCAACGGAGAAATCGAGGACTAAGCCAGTTTAGAGTTCGATGACTGCACCGACCCCAAAGTGCGACGTGTGGCCGCGCTTTTGCCACGTGCCGTCGCAACTGACGCAGACGTCAAGAAGATTGTCTCCGTCCTGTACTCCACCTTAAGACTTCTCTGCCTGCATCTTTCTCACAGCCTCCGCGGCCTCCTTCATCGCGTCACTTGCCGCTTCCATTGACGCATCATGCATTTTGGCTGCTATGTTCCGGTAGGTCTTCAGATGCATCGGCGGTGGTGCACTCATGCCTCCAAAAAAGTTTTTTTAGCTTCGTGAAGCTCATTCCGCAGTCCCAACCGACAACACAGGCGCGCAGCGAGTTCGTTTTGCTGAGTCGTTCCCACGGGCGCGGAGTGCGGTGCCCTCGCTATCTCCCCACAAGAACTGCAGACGATCACAAACTGTAAATTTGCTCTAGTTCCATCTTCTGCCAACTCCAATCCGCATCCCAAACAAGTGGGACACAACAAGGCGCTCACCAGAGTCCGCACGGCTGAAACGTGCACAAAGCAATGTCCGTCGAGCGATTGAAATGGATCGCTGTCGTCGATCGGTTCACGCTCGGCCTCGCTGCATTCCGAAAGCAGAATCTTCCGCTCGAAAGTGGTCAAATCATTGACTTCCTCCGGGAGCGAAGCATTCACAAATGCGACGTAGAAGCATCCTCCGATGGTTCCGACGAAGTCAAACTGCAGCTTGACTGTGTGGGCGACGCAGTCAACTCCGGAGCTTCTGAGCACTTGCGGGATCCGCGACCTCTCGGTTTTGTGAAGCGAGAGCGTCTACCAAAGCTTCTATGCGTATTAGCTTTAGTTGCGGGCATTTCTTAGTGAAGACAGAAGCAGGGAAGATAGAAGAGAAACGGAGCGAAGTGGTCATATCAGCGAAAAAACGTGTTCTGAACGCGAACCACGCGCGAAGAATCACGTGACCAAGGACAGCCACTCGCAGCGCGGGTTTCATAACCTCAGCCAAGAGCAGCGCCCGTTAGTTTTTTTAGCGCCATTCTTGCCCCAGAATGAGCGTTTTCTACGGGGCGGTCTCCCGCGCACGGAGGGGTAAAGAAATAAATAAAGAAGTAAATTCGAAAGCCCGCGAAACGACGCTTCGAACGAGACCACCAGATCCACGCTAGGCCTAGCAGCCGCGGAGGAATCGTGTTTCGAAACTGATGCTTATCGCGGTTCTCTCAGTGCTCAGCCAAGCACGGCACTCCTCGCGCGCGTTACCGGCGAGTCAATAATGATTATTTTTGGCGTTGTTTGTCAACGCACGCTGATAAAACTTTTTGAGGGTGTTCATTATTAAGCATAGATGCCAAAATTATGCAATTCTGAAAATGTGTTTTTTCGCGAAAAATCGGTAGTTCGGGGCAGTGTCCCCCTTTAAGACGTTTTGTTGAATGCCAAACAGGTACTAACAACCCAGCCGAAAACACCTTAGTGCCGATCGGACAGCACTGCCATTTATCGGCCCAATGGCTTTCGTCAGGCATTATGCTAGGATGCTGCAATTCTGAAGAGTAATTATCTCCTGGGACAACTAGAGTTGAAGGAAAACTCAATTCCAAATCAAACTTTTTTTTGTTAAGTGTCTGGATTGGCAATGCGTCAAAAAATTAACTTTCCCAAAGAACAAAAAATATTGGTGCTGCTGTATTTATGTCATGAGACAAACTTCAAGATAGAAGCGGTTCTCGTATTCCGGCACAAGGATCCGAAATAGAACCAAGTTTCAGAACAACACCTAGAAACACTAAACTTTCAGAAAACACTTTTCTAAGCGCCTGGGTTTTGCAACCCATATACAGCACTAAAAACTTGTTTTTGGGTGAAGTCTATTTTTTGATGCGTGTGTCACAGAAAAATCCACTTACAAAAAGATTAAAAAGAAACAAAAAACCTGAAAATGTTGTCTTAGCCAATTATCACTGTACCTGGACATGGCCCCTAAAAGCGCCCGAAATACCCCCATGTTTCAGGATGGTGAAAATTACTGGGCAATACTGCAAATGTATCGTGTTGAGAATACCAGCCTTGAAAGAGGCATTTTGTTTTATTAGTTTTGAAGAAACAAACAAATGCTCGATAAATCTTGCATGAAGGGTAAGAAATCCACACTTCTTATGTGAAAGCTAGGTGATACTCATGCGCAACGTATTCAGGTGCATATGCGTGCTACGGCCACAGTCTGCTCACGTGTGTGAAATTGATCGACAACAGAACCTCGAGGGGAAACCCCTCGTATACAAACTGAAGACTGACCCTTATCGACTACGGCATCGATGATGCCAGTGGCGTCGTCGACAACACCATCGCTGTGGCCACCGTAACGACAAGTCCCATGTACACTAATAGTGCCCATTTGAGGTTAAGGGTTGTTTAAAGTGTCTGTCTTCGCTAACATAAAGAGTTTGCCCAAAGCACTATGCACCAACGTGCGATGGCAACTTACCTCTCCCTCACAGGTGATGTAAACATAGCGGGGGTCGTAGCTGTCCTGGATGTACTTTGGCAACTTGGAAGGGAAGGAGCCGTTCTCAAACGGTTCTGGCACCCAGTCGAAGATCTGGAGAAGTTGACAACATTAATACAGAGCTCCCAACAAAAAAGATAACTGTAAAGGTATGTCCTCACACCTTAAGCTATATCACACCCGAAGCTACAAGCAAGAGCCACTTGCTTTAAAGGACACATGCAAAGGAAGAAAACTTTTTTTTTAAACTGCCTAGATGGAAAAAGAATGCCATAAATCGAATTTACAACAAAAATTTTTTATAGCTATATTGAAGACGCGAAACAAATTTGTAGTTGACGCCCGCAGAACTGCTATAGTCACGTGGTGCTTGTGCTCTTTCAGGAGCTTCATATGGATTCTAAGTTACTTTTTTAGGGGTGAACCTCCTTAGGGGCTGGCCATGTCCGTCCGCCGTCTGTTGTCCGCCGTAGGCCGGCGTCGGGTGCTCCTGCTTCTGCTCGTGAGATCACGTGCTCACGTGCTTGTGTAGGGAAAAAAAAAAATTGGAAAAAAAAAGGTGAAAAAAATTATGAAAAAAGAAAAAGAAGAAAACCACACATTCTCCTACTGACATGAATGAAAAGGCTCAAAGAAAAAGAAGAAAAAAAAAAGAGTAGGGGGTTCTGAGATTCCATCCCATCTGTCTGCTTAAAAAAAGAAAAAGAAGAAAACCACACATTCTCCTACTGACATGAATGAAAAGGCTCAAAGAAAAAGAAGAAAAAAAAGAGTAGGGGGTTCTGAGATGCCATCCCATCTGTCTGCTTAAAAAAAGAAAAAGAAGAAAACCACACATTCTCCTACTGACATGAATGAAAAGGCTCGGCATGCTGCGGCTCGGTGTCTACGCAGACAAGGACCACCAGAGCTTCGCCCAAAGCAACATCATTCACCACGTGGAGATGCGGTCAATTTTAATCTTTGTTTGAAGTGCAACAAAAAAACAGATTAATAAGTAACTTTCAGAACCCAAGGGAAGCTCCTGAAAGAGCGGAAGCACCACGTGATAGACCTGTGCGCCGGTCAGAAACTGACGGCGGTGGCACGCCAGAACGTTCTCTTCCGGCAACTGCGTGAAAGAAGCGTTCAACCGGTGGCACACCACGCTCAGCATGCAGTGCGACTTTGCGCCAGCAGAGGTGGAACGCAGCGGCGCACAGGCGTACCACAAGAACAGTGGCGGCTCCCGTGGGTACCAACTACAAATTCAATTTGCGCCATAAATACACCTCTAAAAAAAATTTGTTTTCGTTGTAATAATGTTTTATAACATTCTTCTTCCATCGAGGCTGTTTAAAAAACATTTTTTTTCCTCTGCATGTGTCCTTTAAAGGGATACTTCAACAAAATATGAAATATACCTGTTGTGTTCAAAAATAGGTTGAATATTATCCACAATATTCGTAAATGACATTCGCACGTTTGTATTTTGAGCCAGGGGGCTGTATTTTTCGTTATAATTGGCACATTCTGGCAAGCACTCGGAGAACAGCCAGCAGAGAGCATGTGACATCCAATGCAATCGTGACTTAGTTTGTCTCGGGACGAGCAAAGCTACGGCGAGGCAGACGTCAGGAGGATGGCCTAGTCCAGTGGTTCTCAACCATCTATGTTTCACGGACCCCTTGTGGATCGACGGAGATGATGGAGGACCCCGTTGGTGATGAGGGGAGGGGAAAGGTATAGGTTAAATATAATAATGATTTAATAAATGCATATAACTAAGGGCTAGTGTGAAGTAGACCTTTGTTATTGACATACACAGGAGAAAACTTGCCCGAAAACTGAAACATCTCTTCCCGACCTGAAAAAAGACAACTTTTATTGCCGGGCTTGACTGATGAGGCAGCGCTTCGCTGACCTCTAGAATGTCTTCGCGGACCCCACAGGGTCCGCGGACCCCCATTTGAGAACCACTGGCCTAGTCGTTCCAGGCACTGAAGCGGCTGCTTTTGTACAAACTTTGAGTGACGGGTTAATCTTCTAATCTTGTAGAGGGACAATAGCGACTTCTGGTTCACATAAAAGATATTCTCGGGGAGAGGGGAGTTCCTCCTTCCCTCCTCTCTCGTGGTGGCCGAAGGCGAGACAATTACCGTCGCTACCTCTTAATGTTCCTAAACAGGCATTACAAACGAGGCATTAGCGACATCCACCAGATGCTCTTTGCTAATCGTTTAATTCGTTTTAACATTCCTTTTCGTGACTTTTTTTAACAAGATATTGGAGCGTTCAATGTGATACTGCTCCTTTGAACACAGACCAAAAAATAAGCGCCGAAATTTTGTTGTAGTATCCCTTTAAGGTCCACCTTGGTCGCACTCGTGCACCAGGAGCACCTACCAGAGCTATGAGCGTGCGCCTAAACTCAGTCTCATAATAAGTATAGACCGTTCCATTAGGGTGATAGCAGAGAGGGTAATGGAGAGAAAAAATGCCCTCTCCCTCTCACCCCGCATGTCGTCTGCTCCGCCGAGTGGGCAGTACCTGACATCCGGCTGGCGTGCAAACTCTGTTTAAAATCGTGACATTTTGGAAATTTCAAGCGCAAATACGCAGATTTTTTTATGCCAGTTGTCGTGTAATACTATGCTAGATAAAAAGACTAACAGGGTCCAATTGCACTGTTACCTGCGTGCAAATAAATAGGGAGAACTGTGTCAGATTGGCCGGTCTCTCTGGCGAAAAGTAAATCCGGTTGCTGTACCTTCTTTATTATACAAAGTTTGTACTGATGTAGTCCATTAGCGACCATGAGTTGAAGCCTGAAATAATAAATAAAAACGTGCTCTCCTGCCGCAATATACGCAGTAGTTGAGTAGTACTGCCGGCTGACTCAACTGCTATTTAAGCAACGGAAAAAAGATATACTAGTTGATCATTTACCGAAATAGAACAAAAGAGAGCTATAGGCTGATTTTGGAGTAGCCATAACCATTCTAAGAACGAGAACCACTTCACAACGGCAGCCACGAGCGAGAGTTTGACGTTCCGTACAGCCCGCCGGTACAGCTCAAAGATGGAGAATGGCAACCTCCCGGTTTGTCGTCTGCTAGCGGAGTCGGGCGCGTGCCCTCTCTCTCGTTTTACCTTGCCGAACCCGCTGAATTTCCCGCATGTATGGAGAGGGCGCTGCTGTCAAACAAAATGGTGCCGCCCAGAGAGCGCTAAATGGAATGGTCTATACAATGCCAACAAATTTGCCTGCTTGAGTCGGAGCTTGATCTGCGAGTGCAGTCACGCAAATGGGGCACAATACGAAGTCTTCTGGGTTCAATCCCCCCTCCTGCCCATTCCGGTTATATCTCTCACCTAGCGCAAACAGGTGTCGTCGTACAAGGGCAGACCTACCTAACGCCACATTACATCAGTGTAAAATTTGCTTTGCAGTGCATTTGTAACAGACACCACATGCCCGACATCCTTGCTTCCAGAGAGACCCGTTACATGCATCCTGCCAATCAGCCGAGACACAGTGCCCGCCCCGTGTTTATTGCGGGTTTACCCGAGTCCTCAAGATGCCTTACGTGCCGGGTAGTGCAAAACCTTCCGATTTAACTTGCGCATCAAGCTCGTCGCACGAGTTGCATGCCGTCTCTCACTACGCCGCTGTGGATCAACGAAAGCGTGCAGGGCATTTTAGGTGAGCAAAAATAGAAAGGCACACCCACCCTATTCAACTTGAGCAGGATACAGGGTTGACCGTACTCGTAGCCAAAGTTGTTGGACGCCGAACAGTTGTTGTTGATATTCTCGATGGCAAAGCGGCAGGCCTTGTTCTCGTTAGGGTCGCGCTGCTGGGTGAAGTCGCAGTTGCGCAGGTGCTCTCCATCACCCTCCTGACGCTGGTAGTCTGCAGAGCAAAGCATCACCCTCATGTAACCAGCAGGTCTCATTATGCAGAACCATCTTAGGTTGCAAAGCACGAAGTGTAGACTGCATACAAGGGGTCCCGCGGCCCGTATAAAGTTCAGAGATTGGAAAGGAGCAACTTCTGAACGCTTTTGATATTCCAGTACGGCCGATTAAAATGTCTGGTTCTGAACCAGACTAACGGGGCAAAGATGCATGTAGGCTTGAGACACAGCAAGCTCGGGGTATAGTGCAAAGCTCCAGGGGCAAAAATGTAGTTTCGAAGTACCCTTCCGGTCCGAGTGTGTTCGAAGAGCACGCGTAGCACACGAGTTTCGCCTTCAAATATCGAGACAAGGCTCAAAGTTTCTCAAACCTGTCAACTTTCTACGTTGAGAAGTTCGGCAAATGCGTCTGCTTAACAAGATTCAAAGTTCGAAGTTTATTGAACTAAAGTACTCCATAGGGTTCAAAGTTCTAACAACACTGTAAGGGGTGCCACAACACAAGCTGGCACAGTCACGTTGAGGCGTGGGTGGACTTGGGTAGGTCAAGCTGTTAAAGAGAAAGGCGCGAACTACCACAACTTCCATTGTCGCAACGTGAACGCTGGTTTCACAGCTTAGCATGCCGGAGGCACACCACGTGGCATTTTCAATCTTTTGGCGAGCATCAAACCGGCTCAGTTCATATTGCCGCCGACTGTAGCTCCCAGAGTTCGACAGCATCTCTACTGTCAACCGTGGCTCCATTGGGAGACTCCTTAGCTGCGCCACATTCCCTGCATCCTCCTCCTCCCTCTTCCCCCCACCAATGTTTGTGGCAAGAACACCTACCCTTGAGGTACTCGTTGATGTCGTCAACCCAGTACTTCCAGGTGCCCTGGCTGCCGGACTTGAAGTAGATGAGGGTGCTGTCCACCGTCTGCTCCGGCGGATTTGGACGGAAGCCCATTCCTGAAATGCACGAGATGCGTTAAATCAACGCCACAACCACAGCACTACGTTTTTCAGTGCACACTTTAGCCTATGAAATGTTTTGTGCTGTAAAACCATTAAGCATCACCAAAGCGTTCGAAGCATGGATCAAAGGCATCCATAAAACCTGTTCTGCAGAGAACCAGATCTGGAGACCTTTAAAGCACCGAATTAAAACCAATTTTAAAATGCAAACAAAGTCGAGGCAATGGCACTAATATTACATGCTCATATTTCTTTGTAATGAAGAGCATAAGCCGTTGTACCAATCGGAAATCCGACTTGTTCACACAACAAATATTGAGAGCTCCGGAACCCCTTGAAAAAGCTAACCTAGTGCTCTTCTAATGAAAGGCACGAATACCAGCTGTTGGATTTTCTAGATAGATACATAAACAGTGGAATGAAATGTATGACGCTGCAGAGTTACTCCGCAGTAGGGTCAGTGTCCAAACAGCCTTATGAAAAAAAAAAGAGTTGAAATAAATTTTTATTCCTCGCGCCTCGCACTCCCAGACCTCACTTTCCTAGCTCAAATCTGAAGGCAGATTCACACGTTAGCGTTTGACAACCAACTGCACTGCGCCCATTTGCAATGGGAGAACACTGCTGCACCATCCATCGGTGACCTCGGAACCCTTCCGATCAGAGCATAACTAGAGTGAAGGAATTGTTGTATTTGCAAAATCAAATCGGGGCCCGTTTGCTCCAAGCGGAGCAAAAGCAGACAGCATCCCAATAGACATTTTTCTAAATTTTTCAAGCACCGAGGTGCATGCTACGAGTGTAGTAACACTCGTTGCACGTGCTGGCGTCTGCAGTAAAGCAAAAAGTCTAAAACAAATTTTGCCTTGCACGCGCGTCCGTCAAAGCCTTTTGAATATTTACTTCGAATCTTTTATAAGAGGAAGGCCAGCGCGCGCGGACCGTAGAATTACACTTCCAGCGTTTTCCTCGATGCCTGGGTAATTTAGAAAAAGGTTAATTGGGACACTGTCTGCTTTTGTGTGCTATCAATACCCGGCTAGTTGAGTCAAGGCAACCCGCTTTCCGAAGACGTTGCCATGCCGACAATTATCGCGTTCGTTTAGGCTTAGGAATGGCCAGAATCTATCTAAAAAATGCGGCGAGGTCATTGCTCATGCTTTGCGATTTCAGTGAGTTAAGGCAAAGCAAAAGCCTCCTGCACCATTCGTTGCTGACTAACGCGCCCGATATTGCAGCTACAACGACATATTAGTTCCAAAGTGAGCGGCGCTCACTCACCGGGACACGGCCATGTTTCCCGGCATCCCTACCGAGCCAGTCACGTGATTTCAAAATCCCTCTCCTAGGTACTGCGGCTAACTTTAGCCGCGGTTAGCGCTTCGAGCAAACGGGCCCAGGACACAATCTAAGAGTAATGGTCGCTTACATTATTGTTAGAATTATTTCAAGCTCACGGTGAAAGAATGGTGAAAATGCGAAAATATATGTGCAGTTCGGAGGTGCACCCCAGGAATGTGTGGTCAATCACACTGAACCCAAATGTGTAACTAAGCCGGGGTGAATACCCTGCTGAGAACACGCAGGGCCCAGTTCCTTACCTGGCACGGTTCCGATGGTGCTGCGATCGAGGACCCATTTCGGCTTGATCGTGTCCAGAGTCTGATAGAACACAATCAGCATAATGGTCCAGAATGCAGTAAGGCATGCATAGAAGATGATGTAGAAAACTGTGATCTTGACTGCAAAGGAGAAAAGGATGGGCGGAAAATTAGAGCCGCGAGGTGAACTGGCGAGTCGACAGCACAGGCGTGGCAGCGTCAAGACCGGCACAGGGGTCACCCTTGAAACGATAGAAGGGTTGTTGACACCCGCGCGCTCCAAGGGGAAACAAGGGTACGCTCGCCACTCCTCCCGAGTGGCGTGCAACGTTATCAAAGGTACGGGCGCGGGAATAGGCTCCATAACACGCACTGTCCGTACGAGCATTCGAGCATGGCGCTTTCTGAAGCCACGCGCCGACATCCGCGTCTCCAACGATGATTCACAGAACTGCGAAGTCCAGAGAAATCGTCAAAACGCTCCCCAGCTCCCGCTGCGGGCTTCAGCGCCACAGCTGGCTCACGTGACCTCTACACAACATGCTAGGCACGTCTCTTTAAATCGGGGTTGAGGTCAAATGTCGTACGCTCGGCTCAATCCTGAATCAGCACGCCGAGCCACTGCACACTGACGTACAAAATCCACTAACGTTTTGAGGTAGATTCAGGGTCACGTTTCCTGAATGGAAAAGCGGCAGCGACGGAGTTTTTGTCAGTCAGCAGTTGTAGCGTGCAAAGCTAGCGAGCATGTTCCGAGAAAAAAAAAAAAGAAAGAAAGAAAAAAAGGAGTTTCGACGAACGCTCTTGGGTTCAACGCCAGTTCCGAGCGCCCCAGTTTAGCGAAGCCGAGGCAAGCTTCGCAGTAACGTTTCTGCCACGCCACAGTCATGCCGCAATCGCAAAACCTGCTTTGGGCTTCACGCGGCGACCGCCTCGGAACCTCCAAGGTCGTTTACACTGGGGATCCACCGCACCCATTCAATCCAAAAGCACCGCCCGACGATCTCCAAAGCCCAATTTCACGCCGCAACACACTAGCAAGAGATCGAAGCATCCAAACACGCTTCCAGCGAGCCGCGACCGAGCGCTCGAAAAGGCTTGCGACTAAACGTCCTCAGTTTGACCGCAAAGCCAGCCATGTTACCACACCGTCGAGAAGGGCGTAGGTAAGGGAAGCCGATTCGCCACTTTCTGCATCCAAATCGTGCTTCGTTCACCTTTTTTTTTTTCACCGGCTTGAGAACGGAAACATCTTCCTAGGCTACCCTCCCGGCCGAACGCGTAAGCCTCGCGATTAAAATAGCCCACAAGCTCGACGCTGCATCGAACGGTTTCATGGAGCCGCCGACCACCACGCGATTGCTCGTACCGGGAGCGTTCGCGATCGGAGAAAGTAAAAGGTCCAGTTGAAACTTACACCAGCTGAGGCCCGTTCGTCCGAATACTTCTTTCGTGTCCGAGTTGTAGAGGAACTTGAGGAAACCCCCTTCCTTGGTTTCCCCCTTCTTGTAGTAGTCACCTTCCTTGCCGGCCATGTTCACAGCGCGGGCTCGATCGATGGAATGACGCTCGCCAAAGAGCCCGGATGCTCACTTTTGGGCCGACCGCAGCGCCGCGCAGCCGCTGCGGCGACCCGATTGGACTGGGCCTCCTCACTCTCCTTCGCACCGCTAGTTTACCTGTACGTGACGTCACGGATGGGCCATCCGTGGACGGAAATTTTACGTTCGTCGCCTCGTTTCTCCATAACGCCGCCTGATAGCTGAATAGGTGACCGAGAGATACGGGTGCCCGCTGAAGGCCATTTCATTGCTTGGGGTTCCATTGCCATCACATGTTTAAGACGCCACAAAAAAAAAAAAAAAAAAAAATGTCCGCACTATCTTTTTATTTTATTTTTAAGTATTTGAAGTGTTTGTCAAATGTGCAAACCCATTTCAATTGACTCTCAGTGTTGCACCACGAGAGTATTATCCCAAAAAAATACTCCGCTCTAGAAATTAAATATATATATATATATATATATATATATATATATATATATATATATATATATATATATATAACAGAAACTGTGTGCGATTGCGATATTCTAGCATGGGTGAATGAAACGCTACGCGGCATAATATCCGTGTTCCTTAATTGCAAATGTTTATTGCAAGGGCCGGAACCAATGATTATACTCCGCCTCACCATAGCGTGAACTATTGTTTTCCGCGCGTGCCAAAAGCCCGAGCTAGTTGTTTTGGATGAAGCCTCGGGGACTGCACGAGCGCTCGTGAAGCGAGTGCTCCAGTCAAGGCAATCGAAGCTAGCCGCTCGCGCTTGCACAGCCTTCGCAGTTAGTCCGTGCTAAGGTGAGATGAAGTATAGTCAGGTCGCAGAGAAATTGTTCGTACCAAATTAAGGCTGAACTCCATGGGACGAATTATGTGACGAATAACTGGCGAACGCCGCCCGGCGGCTTTTGCTCTGCGCGTGGAATCAACACAGTGACTGCTACGTCGCGCGCAAAGCGAGCGTGCCGTCGGGCGGCGTTCGCCAGTTATTCGTCACATAATTCGTCCCATGGAGTTCAGCCTTTATACTCTCGCAACGTGGATTGGAGGAACGACGACCGGTCACGAACAATTCCGATTTCAGCGGTTTGCGTTTGTCACTTTGTGTGCCGCAGTAATTATCGCTACACAGCCAATTAAGAGCACAAGACTCTGAGCAATGCAATTAATATAAAGTACTACATACCCTCAATCGAATGTATTTGCAACTATACCAAATTACTACCAAAAGCAATTAAAATATCGTGTATAAACAAGCTCAGCTTCAAGCCGTCACAACAAATACACAGTATAGTAGAGTATTTCAGAGAGGCACAAGTCTGGATTGAACCTAAACTCCGTTTCATATTTAATATGCAACCAGTGGTTAAAGTCAGGAGGAGGGTCTCGGGGGATCTCAGACACCCCACGGACTTCGACGGGGGGTCTGAGTAGATACAACCGTGGCGTCCCTCGCGGCGAAGTTGAGAATTAAACCCATGGGTACAACATGAATTATTTAGGCGTGTTTTTGACGGACCGTTCGGCTGTGTGTATGAAACGGAGTATACACCTTTTCCACAATGGCGTAGCCATCTTGAATGTCGACACTTCTGGTATGCGGTAAAAGACCGTTTTGATCTCTCCACGCCGCTGGAAGGCGTTTACGAAAAATGTGTGATTGTCAGACATTCTTGTTTTACCCAACCTATATTTTCTCGCATATTCCAGGTTGAAGTGTTTTATTATATTTTCGTCCCGCATACCAGATACGGAACCCACGTGGCTGAGCAAGACCGGAAACAGAAAACGTTTTTAGGATCCCTGGGGTTCTGCAGCGCGAGCTTTTGCTCCACGTGCTTCGAGCTGCGGTGCGCACTCGGATCTCACAAGAACTTCGATGTCCGCACAACACCTCAAATCATTCTGGCTTTTCTCTCCACACTGACAATGGAATGAATGAGTGAAAGGACTTTATTTGTAGCAAAGAGATCGCGCTCGGGCCCTGTGTTGGGGCTCATTTGAGCCCCTCGATCGTGCCTTCTGTGCCATTGACAGTTGCTCAGCTGTGCCCCTGGAGTCGGAGTGCAGTCTGGACTCATATGAGTCATGATCCTTCCCAAGTCGCACTGACCTTTGAAAAGGGCAGTGACGGACGCGCCCAGAACTTTTTTATCACGTCAACTACTTCATAAAAACAGAACTGAGCTCCAGCCTAACAAGATCGCAAACAATAGAGAACAAAAAACAAAACAAAAAACGTTACAGTTAAATTCAGAATTTAAAATGATAAATATTTTTTTTTAAATCGAGTAAATGACAATTACGATTGCTTTTAGTCAAAATATAATTCACTGCAATTACAAGCCACCCAAAAAAGTAATTGCATTTTTTTAATTACTACCCAATTATTTTCTTTGGTAGGTAACAGAAACATGGAAATGGGAACAAAACTACACTAAAAAGTATTTTCGAGCAAGCAGTAAGTATAAAGAGTTTACATTATTTCAGTGCGGCTGCCATTGAGACACCGATCTTTCGTGAATATACGGAGATGGCAAGCTCAGTATAAGAGATTCCCGTCACAACCTCGCAGAGTTCCCTTTTGACTAATTAATTTAAAAAAAAGAGGCGACAATTAACGCATAAATTGATGGACTAACTTATTGGGTTCACAGCCCAGGCCATTCTATAACAAAGAACGCTGAACTGATTTTCCGACGATTTACGTTACAACAGCGACCAAAAATATTTGCGAAATGTAATGGATTTTGTCATTATTTTTTAAGCAACTCCGATAAGAGCAATGGCCCAGCTGAAAGCTTGACACGGTAAGTGGGCATGCCATAAAGCGCGAAGGTAATGACAGAGCTCCCAAACAATCGGTAAGAGTGAGAATGTCGTTTCAAAGTACGGGGAAACCTGCCCAATCGGCGTATACAGGGCATGTCCCTTCACGATGAACATCGCTCTAGCTAGGACAATTCCCTAAGTGGGGCAGTCCAAGCGGGCATCACGAATGTCCCAATGGGGGTGCTTTCGCTCTATCTTTGGAAAACTATAGAACAATATGCGATGCTCAGAGTTAGGTAATAAAACTCAAAATTTCTTATTTGAAAAGTCTAATCCTCTCTTTCTCTCTCATAAGACGACAGAAGCAAGGGGTGCTTGTTGTATATACATATACTATAAATTACCATTAAAAGTTTGTCCAGTCTTGAAAACCCCAAAAATATTGAAAAAAAATATTATCAGGTTCGAAGGCTCCGAATGCTACATATACTCCGTTGCATGATAGAAACCCGAGACCGAGTAGTGGAAGCCAACAGCGACATGCTTTGTGCAGATTTGTTTCTTCTGTGTGTTGAGTGTTTTGTTGAGGTGTCAGTGTAACCCGTTTTCCAAAAATCTTCATTTTTTTTTTTTAATAGACAGATTTTAGTAGGCGATTCACGTATGCGTGACGCCGCCATAACTGTATTCCACAGGGGACAGGCTCCAGTGTACAAGATGATTCGTGTCGTCTATAGACCTTTCCAATGTTTACAAAATCACAGCCCAGCGTGCAATTTTCACAGCCCAGCACGTGCGTGTTCCTCGCTTCGGAAAGCGAGGAAAGCACGCGCCATACGCACGAGCACTCAAGATGGCACCGGCCACACGCTCTTTTTCGGAAAGGTCTATAGTGCTCAGGTTGTCGCGCGTGCAGAAAGGGTATACAGTTCCCACGATCCATGCCGGCAGCGGCAGCGTAGCGGAACTCACTGGTGAGATGAATCTATTGTCACAATAATCAGGATGAAACTTTAGATGTCGTGTCACCGTCATCATACCGGAGCTAGTCCGCCGACCGCAGCACATCCCCTACGCTCGTTTTCACCTCAAGAGAAAAACAAAACAAACAGCTTTGCGTATTTTTCATGCGCCGCGCGATGTAGTTCTCACAAGATTTGGTTATCGGAGGAACAAGCGACGCTTTTTGGCGTTTGAAACGTGCGCGTCTTGACAAGATAACATATATCTAATCAAAAATGCTCATGCATATATCTTAATTGTCGACATAAAGGGGGAAATCAGTAATGCTCCGCGAGGTGTCGGTCTTTTTTTACTACGCTTCTTGAGGTGCAGACGAGTATAGTCCCCGTTGAATAACGTCACCATCATACCGACGAAATTAAAAACTAAAAAAAAAATATATATATTTTTTATTTTTTTTTTACGGTATTATGTATCTGGGCTTGTTAAAGTCACGGTTTCGTCCTTTTTGTTATTTTCCCTAGTTTTTGTTAAATATTGATACCACATCTTGTAGCAAAACACAAAACAACAATACCAACCCCAGGAAAAAAAGAAACAAATTTGTGTGTTTAGAGTCATTTAACAAGTTTCGTTATCTACGTTTAACATCGGCATTGCATAGAAACATATATATTCGAATATGCACACTGCACACTGAGCGGCACATACTTCATCGATGATTAAATAAAATAATAAAAAAACGGCAAAACAGCATGATTCTTATTAACGCCTCGCAGCCGCTTTGATACGGAAACTGGGGCACTCGGTCGTATTTTCAGAATACTTTCAAAAACAACATTCAAGTAATGCCTTGAAAAAAAAAAACGAAAAAAAAAACGGGGAATTATGAATGCGCTCAATGAGGTATATGCTCCAGGGTAGCGGCACTTAGGCCATTTTGATGTTTAAAATCATTGTTGCCAGTTAACCGAAACTTAATTTGAAATTGAAGAAAACAGCCTTCTGTCCAGTCCTCCCCAAATGTTGATGGAGTCCGAGATAGATCGAAACAATATTGCCCGAGCTTCCTGGATACCTCACAAAGTTACGCACCAATAGGGCGGCTTCCACGAGAAAATCGAGGAATGGAGTTTTGAAACTAAAAGCGTAGCTAATTTCTCGACTATCGTATTACCAACATTGCGTTTACTGCTTTACTTTTTTTTTCTTTTAAAAGTATACTGTTAGTCGGTTTGGGCAGCAGTTACGTTGATTCGCAATAGAGAAAAGTAAGTACACACACACAGAAAATGAAGAGTCCTCTTCATACGACGAAAAACTTTTTTACTTTGTTTTACCTTCTCACAATTACACAAAGGTAATCGATTAAGCGGAACCGTTCGCTTCGTGCGTGTTTAGTCGTTCATATTCCGGCAGCGCCTCTGAAGGCAGCAGCTCAGCTCGTCTTGTCGAACAGATCACACAAGCGGGTGTTGGCACCGTGCCCTCATATGCGCTATACTTCGTTTCGCCGGGCCCGCAACTTGGCATAGACAGAACACTACAGTCTTTTCGAGCCAACCAGAACGACGGAAGCTAAAGACGTGACAGCCCTTACCAAAGGCAAAGTGGCGAGAGCGCGTAACCCGAGCGGTTGGAAAAGAAGGCAAGGAAGAACTCCCCTCTTACTGGACCCTCTCTTGTGTGCCCTCAGACGTCGCTTTTCTTCCCCTTTTCTTACCCGTCACTCAAAATCAGTGTTGTGCCCGTTACTGAAAATAAGTAACGAAATAGTGTTACTCGTTAAATTAGAAAAAAAGCTAACGCGTTACATAGTTCCGTTACCATTTTGCAAATGTAATGAAATACCGGTTTCTTTACTTGCCATGACTAACGGACGTTACTTTGCCGTTACTTTGTGTTTCACTGTTAGTATATGACAGCTATTAGTGTATGACTGTTAGCATGTGACTGTACAGCGCCTCAACCACAAACGTCGCCACAAGTTTGTCGAACCGTTCTTGAGAAACGGGAACTTGATGCACACGGTCGATCTTCATCTACTTCATCAAGGGCGCGTCGGGAAAGTGGGTTGTAGTCTCGGTCTTTCGTTTCTTTGAACGCACCTAGAACTCTGATAGCTTCTGCGAATGGAAGAACTGGCGGAAAATAAGAAACAAATTAGGACTGATGCGAAGCACCGCTGTTAAGTTCTAGTTATCAGTAGTGCGCGTGTCAACCGGCGTACCAACCGGGGGGGGGGGGGGGGGGGGGGGCAAGGCATGTGTTTTGCCCCCCCCCCCCCCCCTGAAACAGCCGCCACTGAGCAGCGCAAACACTGGCCGGCGGCGCCCAAGGGATACCAAGGGCACCGCCCCCCGGCCCTCGGGAGGTGGGGGGGGGGGGGTATAATTTGCCCCCCCCCCCTCAAAAATAAGTTGGTACGCCACTGGGTGTGGTACGACGAAATATTAACTAAATAAATTGCATCACAAATTAGGACAGAAAAAACTGTCTATATAAATCGCAAATTTAAACAAATATTAAAAAGGCATGTTTATATATAGCTGCAATGATTTATTTACCCTCCTCATGAAATATACAAGTAAACTCCCTTAAGCCGTTTTCGAAATGTTTTCGCTAGCTTACATTAATGAGCACTGTGAGATATAGCTGAAAACCTATGCGAGTAACAAAACGATCTCTAGAGAAAGGTGCGTTTTTTTGCCTAACAAAACTTAACTTCGACATTTTCACGTAAAAAAAGTAAGTGCCACTGAAGGATAACTTACCTTAATGAGCTTTTTCATATTAGAGTTCGAGGAGTTCGATTAGAGTTCGAATTTTTCGAATCTTTTTTGGTATTCGTTAACCAGCAAAAGTATAATGTTGTTTGCGGTGGTGACTTTAATATTGATGTGTGTACGGATACCACTATTACAAGAACATTAGACTTGATAATTCGCACAAATAGCTGCGAAAATGTTATCACCAGACCCACAAGGATTACTTGCCGCTCTGAAACATTAATAGACCTGTTTATCACAAACTTCTCTAACGATTGCTTAAAGGCTGGTGTCATCGGTTCTGATCTGAGCGACCACCTTCCAATATTTATTTCGGTTAAGAGTATTAAAAACAAAGTTAACAAAAAACAACTAACACTACTTCAGAAAATAACTATAGATAAACTTGATAGTTTTAAAATTGCTGTTGCAAATACAAACTGGACCAGTGTATTAAATGAAGATACAGCCGATGGGGCTTGCAACGCTTTCATAGATTTATTTGTGGATCTATACAAAATATACTTCCCCTTAAAATCAATTAAAACAACCAAACGCGTAAGAAAACCATGGATAACGCCAAATTTATTATCCAAGATTCACACCAAAAATGTTTTGTACAGCCAATTTGCTAAATCTCGAGACGAGAAAGACCTCAAAATATTTAAAATGTACCGCAACGTCTTAACAAAAGAATTAAAGCGTGCTAAAGAACGCTACCACTTCAAGGTGTTCAAGGCAGCAGAGGGACGTACGGACGTCACGTGGAAGGAGTTGAACTCCCTTTTAAATCGAAACCGTTCATCTATTTCAATTAATAAAATAGTGCGTAACGGTGTAGAACTAACCGGATGTTCTGTGGCGAACGCTTTTAACGTGCATTTTGTGAATATTGGAAGCGGGATTGATACTGTAAAGTCTTGTGTTTTTGATGATGATAAAAACAGCAGCTCGATTTTTTTAGAACCGGTTGTAGAGCCTGAGGTCATTAATGTGATCTTACAACTTAAGAATAGCGGAGCTTGTGACGTGGATGGTTTACAAATAAGGCCTGTTAAGTATGTTGTTCATTTATTAGCAGCAGTGCTAACGCATATATTTAATCTTTCTTTGGTTACTGGTGTTTTTCCTAAACGAATGCAAATAGCCAAAGTGTCAGTAATACACAAAAAGGGGAGTGTAAATGATATGGGCAATTACAGACCAATTTTTATATTGCCAGTTTTTTCTAAAGCCCTTGAAAAGGTACTTCATAGACGTCTAACTAATTTTTCAACTAAGCATAATTTGATAACTGCTTCGCAGTTTGGTTTTATAAAGCATAAATCTACCGAGGCTGCCCTCCTCGTCCAGAAAGAATTCATCTTGCAAAATCTTGAAGAAAAAGATTGTTCTTGGAATATTCGATTTCACAGAGGCTTTTGATTGTCAAAGTCATGAAATTTTACTAGCAAAATTGGATACATATGGGATTCGAGGGCATGCTTTGCAGTTAGTGAAGTCTTATCTAGAGCATCGAATGCAACTAGTTTATATTGATGGATATTCGTCAAATTCGAAGCGTATTCTTACTGGTGTTCCCCAAGGAAGTATATTAGGTCCTTTTCTTTTCAATATTTACGTTAATGATATTGTGAATATTAACTCTGATGCAACATTTATCAACTATGCCGACGACACTAGTTTGCTTTTTTCAGCTGCAAATGTCAATGTGCTATTTGACATGGCAAATCAGGCATTATCTGCATTAGCAATTTGGAGTCGTATTAATTCCTTACAAATCAACGTCGATAAAACAAAAGCAGTGCTTTTTCGCCCAAAACATAAGGTAGTCACAATTACAAGAGATATCGTTTTGAGCTCATCCAAAATAGAGGTTGTAAAATCTTTCAAGCTCTTAGGTGTCATTTTTACCGAGACTATGTCATGGGATAGTCATGTCAACTACCTTATTTCTAAGCTGTCACAAGTAGTAGGTGTGATAAACCGCCACCGGTACATGTTACCAGCAAGGGTAAAATTATTAATATATAATTCGTTGTTTTACTCCCACCTAAATTATTGTAATTTAGTCTGGGGTACAACAACGTCGACGAATCTAGAAAAAATACACTTGTTGAAAAAAAAAAAGCGTTAAGGGCTATAGAAGACGTTCCATTTGACTTCCACACAGCTAGTTTATTTAAGAAGTTTGGCGTTATCAATATGCACGCTCTCTTTTGCTACAGACTTGTTACTAGTCTAAGACTAGAACAAATTAGGGGTACAAACGTTTTGATAAACCTTGGACAGCTCTCTGAAAATATTCACGCGTATTCTACCCGTCGTGCAGAATGTTGGGAAGTGGTCACTGCAAGAACGAACTATGGCACACAAATGCTCAAACATACTATCCCAAAAATACTTAACTTACTTGAAGATGAAGGATTAGAATTCAGTGCATTGTCCCTTAGAGAAATTAGACTAATTTTCTCCACAAATGAATTTGAGTATGAACCAAACTTTTGGGGTCTTATAACTTCTGTCTGCAAATAGGTCACCTTTCTGTTATAGCCGATGATAAAATATATAGTTTGAAACACGCTTTGTTAAATTGCGGTAATCAAAATTTGTGAATGTTTTTTGTTTGTTTTTTGAGTTGCGGCTACTGTGCCTTGTAGGCGGTCAAGGACTTGTCAAGCTGTGCCATACAGCTTCTTTCCTTGATCGCCACCATCAACGTTCGATAGAAATAAACTCATTATTATTATTATTATTATTATTATCATTCCCCGGTGTGCTCAGCAGCTTCAGTTTCGGCATACTGACTAGACATGCAAACAGGAAATTGTCTGACTTCGTTTACCTCAGTTCAAACATAGCACTTAGCCTGGGCCATGGTAACGGAGTTTCGGTGGTCATTGCCATCTCGCACGAAAAGTGAGTGGGAGATGGCAGTAAAAGGGGCATTTATGACAAGCATTCTAAAACGGCCTTCTTGGTTAGAGGCAGACGCTACACGAAGAGACAACTGTTCAGTACACGGACTGCTCACAAACAACGCACCTCATGGCTACGCCAATTTTAGTAACGGTCCGGTTTAGGCTACAAAAGCAGCAAAAAGAGCACACCGATCGCTTATTCTAACCAATAATTATAACCAAAGATGATTGTGAGTGACTATAAACGAAGTATAGCGCCGGCCATACTTTGGTTATAATCACATGCGTACTCGTAGTATCTTTACGTGTGTATATGACTAAAGAAGGTAGCGAGCATTTCACGGCCAAACACCTTTTTCTTTTTTTCACGCCGGCAGCAGCAGCCAAGTAAGGGCTAAGCAGACGAAAGCCATCACTATCGCTGCTACGAATGTGTCTCTCTGGATAAAAGGTACAGTAGCCTTCGCAATTACAACCAGGAACTGCGATAAGGAAAAGGCGGGCGCAACGTCCAGCAATAGATAGTTCGTTCTTTGAATGCCAAAGAGTAGTGGAAGACTACGGTATTTATGTCTAACGAACTGCGATTCAAAAAAGGTGCCGTCCGTGGTGGTGATGCAGTCTTTCGTCTAATCTTTGAGGCGCTATGGGAGAAAGAATGCCCAGAGGATTTGGTGAGAGGCGACCTTCTGAACGGGAGTCGTTCTCCAGTGAGAGACCGCACCTTTGTACCACGGCGGCAGGGATTCTAAAACATAGTGACGTCTTTCTGGTGACAGTCGCCGGTCAGTGCTGCGATAACCTTGCCACTTATTTTGGTTCAAAGCGTGGGAACGTCAACACTTCCAAACTTAGAGTTTATCCTTTCTGTTGTTAACTGAACGAGAATTTATTTGTTTTGGAGAGAAGGATGTGACCAGCTAGAGTAGCTAAGGACGCTAAGGCAAAATCCTTTGAGCGGTGGCAGACTGTAGCCATCTGAACGGATGTCTCTTTCCAGAGAGACGGCTGCTCCTTCATAATGCGTCGATAATCTCGCGCCTTTTAAGCCCTGTCGTGAGAACTCTCCCGAAAACGTTTGAAATAACGCCGTTTATACATAGCTTTGTTGTACAGAATAAAAATGATTTTGTTTTCAAAATAATCATGCGGCCATTTTTAATCAAAAGTGACGAGTAACGGGTAACGTAATTTGATAGGAGATACCGTAAAATAATAACGACATTTCTTTACTCGTTAGTCACTTGGAATTGTAACGAGTACGTTAGTGCGTTAGTAAAAAAGTAACGCGTTACCAGTAACGTCGTTACTAGTAACGCGTTAGTTCCAACACTGCAGTCAAACTTCGCGCAAAAGCAGCTTTCGTCTCTCTCCTGTCCGTGGCTTCGACACCACATCGCGCAACTATAATGTCACGTGCCTCCCTCCGACACGCTGATTGGCTCACCGGGACCGTAGCCTTCGCCGTTTGCCAAGGTATACGATGAGACAGAGTAGCGATACGTCTCACACGGTCAATCGGCCATCTTCTTGAGGACGAAGATTAAGGGACGAAAAAATAATATAAAGCAAAAGAGGAACGAGAGCTTTATGATGACGCTTTCGGGAGAAAAGCAAAGCGCAATCGAGACCGACGTAAGCATTCCTCTTATCGGCCCTGTCGAATCCTACACTTTGCCGTATCTCTCCTCTTCGAGGTGTACAAAAACTAATCGTTCGCGATAACCGTTCTGTGCCCTCTTCGTTCGCCGCTGATATTGTAGTTGTATCCTGCATTTATTAGAGGTTTAGTGCGCCTTTTCCCCACTCTTATCGTCAGGTTCGTGGACTCGTGCGCGTGCGTTTGATATCCCGTAGAATGGGGCTGCTACTGCATATGCTCGGAACACGTTTCAGAGACCAGCAGAGAGCGTTAGTAGCGCGTAGAAGGCAATTTTTTGGGATGATTTATTATATAGACCTATCCAATGGGGATTACCAAGGCGAAATGCACGTGGGACAATATTTTGCAAGAGGGTCATTGCACGTGCTCGCAACTTGCAACGCATGCGATTCGCACTCCAGGGGGGGGGGGGGGGGGGGGGAGATGACAGCTTGCAGATGGATGTTATAGGAATGGTCTGGACGAACATGTGTAGTATTCCCAACAGTAGAAAAAACAACGCCACCCAGAAGGAAAAAAAAAAAAAACGTGAAGGAGAGCAGCGAGGAGCTACACCTACCCCTCTCTTGAAACGTTGTTTATGGAAGGGTATACACTCCGGTTCTCTTGACTGGAGTCATTCCAGACTATCCAAGTGTGCAGCGAAAACTGACGTGACCTGGCGGGCGAAATGGGAAACAGAGAAAAGGGGATTACTTGCAGGCAGTTGGTGTTGCGAATAGGGAACACAGGTCGGATTGGAACGTTCTCCGAGTACCTATCGATCGACATAATCTGACTGAGAAAATATATGGAGTTAGAGAAACTGCTGCGACGGAAAGAACAAGTTCTTTCAGTTCAGTCCAATTAAGATTATATTATTTCCCATAAAATTTACCACGCTCCCTGGGCAACTAACTGTTCCACTGGTCTTCTCCATTGTGCAGGTGGCCACCATGAAACACTATTGCGTTAGTTTTTCTTTAGCCTCTTTTTTTGCCTCTTTTTTATTGTTTTTGAAACATAATTTTTTCAATCTCGTACCATGTGTTCCGTACGGTTTGAAAAGGGCTGTCGCCTTTAGCCAGTCACACTGTAACTGGTAGGATATGATAAACGGACGCGTAATATTCGGGATGGCGGCCAAAATAATTTGAGTTTTCAGAAAGAAGAAAAGATCGATGTATGCATTCTGCAGCCTACACACGGAAACGCTGCAGTAGTTTCATTTGGGATTTTGGACTGCGGGTTTTGTATTCAACAAATGCGGCAAGGGCGCTGCGCACACTGCGTTCAATCACGATTCAGTTGCAAAGTGTATACGGGGACAATCGCTTCCATCCGTCCGGCGATGGATTTCATATTTTCGATCGATGCCATGCAGAATACACAATTTTTCTGCTATATTGTTCCACCCGGAAGCAATGGGAGGTGCGAGCATATACAGCTATCCTAATCGAACCAGGAGGTACGCGCCATCCAGAGGCAAACCGGCGAAATAGTTATCGTTAAACGAGAACATGACGGAAAACTGGTGCCTACAAACACTGAAGTAAGCTGCAAAAAACAGTCGCGTCCTGGTGGTTGTAACGGCGGAAAACATAAAAGAAAGACGCTTCTCAGACATTGCCTTTAATAAAGCTGAAAATAAAGCGCAGAATTATAACTTTCCGTCGGTATTTTTTTTTTTTTTTTGTATACAAGGGCAGTGGTCGATATACAATTCAAATTTACGCATGCCTACGTTTTATTTTCATCTTTTTTTGTTACCTCGCTAGAGAGTTGGGATTCTTTACTGCCTGCCTGCCTCGTTAATCGAAATCATGAAACACTGCATCGCGTGAGCAACATTTTGCAAAACGTGCAATGGTTCGTGGAAACCGTCACACGTTTTGCAAACAGGGCGCCCAGCCGAAAGGTTGCCTAAATCCGCGGTGTTTCTCCGCGGATTTAAGCACGGAGTATCTCCGCAGACATGATGACAGAATAATCTGCGAACAAGCCTCAAGGATGCTCGAAGCACGTTTGCTTTATACATGTGTATGTTTGGACCATGTCCGCAAACAGTGTTTTGACCATGTGAGAAAATCGATATACAACGTAAATTCACGTCTCAGCCAGTGTCTTGCAGACTGTCTTTTTTGCATAATGTATGTGCAGCGTGGCTGCAGTTTTTAAAGCCTCGCGACTGACCATGCTTTTCTTCAACATATTAAGCTTCGTTTACTTTCTTTTTTTTTTTTTTTTTTTTTAGGAGACGAAAGGATTTTTTATCCGGCTTGGAGAAGGAGGAAACCGAAGACAATAAACAAGAAAACAACGAAATGTAAAAAAAAAAAAGAAAAGAAAAGAAGATAATGTTCTTTCGACCGTAGCGGGTACGGGCAATAGACCCCATGACACGTATATGTTCGGTTTCGCTTCGCTGCATTCCTACATGACGTCCCATTCAAAATATCTATCCCCGAAACGCCCACCGAATTTTGCTTCGCTGTTGTTTTGCGCTACCTGAGCCCTAGACATTAGAAATGTCTTTATACTATTCCCGGTCAATTTATGTGAGGCATATTTTTCTTTCTCTTACGTTTAGCGGCAGAAGTAGAAGGTCAAGCGTTACTTCTTGCCGCGAGCGGAAACTTGCTAAGTCCTAATCACAAACGTGTTTTACGGTTAAAAAAAAAAAAAGAGATAGTTAAGGTTGGCTACGATTCGCGTTCAATCGGACTATTGTGTACAGGTTTCGTAATTGTATTTTACATATAATAGATCTTATTTATTACTTGAGTGGGAACTTAACCGGCCCCACAGATAATGGGAACAAATTCTTCACTTCAACAAATTAACCCTGAATTGGGTCGACGTCATCGTGAATGCAGTGTCGTGCGTCCGAACGAGGTCGTAAGCTACAGATGCTTTTTCTTTTACTCTCCTGTTTTCCTAGTTCTATAACAAGATTGAGGCTTACGGAACCATTGCGGCGTATAGCTCCGGAGGGTCCGAGTAAGTGGATTGTTCGAGACAAGCTGACTATTTTCGTCTTGCTTATGTCCATATGATAGTTACTGGGCTGTGGAATGCCTTCTGGGCATGTGCTGTGGCTATGTTGTATGGCATATCAGACTCTGCGCATACATCCACAGCTCAGTGACTCGGCATTTTTCACCCGGGTGATAAACGCTGGAAAGGCTTCAGAGCATGGCTTATTATTTTCATGTTTCTTGCTTCGTTGGATGGATGGATGGATGTCGTATGTTAATTGCTATACCCTTTGTAACGGGCGGTAGCCTGCGCCACCTAACCTAAGTCTAAAATTGCTCCTTCGACGTTCTTATCACATAATCCCATAATCTCATTGGTTACCAGACGATAATAAGATGGCTGCTGCTCGCCAAACCATGCGCTTCTTCAACTATAAAAACCTATAGCAAAAAAAAAAAAACACCGAAAAAATAATTACAGGGCAAAAAAATAATCATCCTGACGACTTTTAAAAGTAAGTTCTGGAGCTTAACAGGGTACTTTTCTTTATTGATTTTATTCGTAAGCCGAACACTTGAAAGAAGAAACTCCACGAAGTTCGATTTTCGTTTTGTTTTTCATTTTTGATTTAGATCGTTTTGTTTAGACTAACCAAACATTTCTTCGGCGAGAACATCACAAATGGTGCTGTTTTATGCCATTCTTGTTATTGTGAGAAGGTTTTTGTGTTAATCCGGAGTTCGGAGTTTCGAGGCAAAAATACTGCAGCCTGGGCTCTTATAATTCAGTTTCTATAATAAACGTGCATGCTCAGACAATTAGCTCCGTTTAACTGTTTCACAGTTTAAACAAAAAATAAAAAAAAACATTGAATGCTGAAAGAGATATAGATAAAAAGTGCACTCGAAGCAGCATTTTATAATAGACCGCACTGCATGCACAAGCAGCGAAGCTGAACATTTCTACCTCTTTGCGTTCAGAAAAGAGTCATATATGACCCAAAATGCCGTATTCCGATCATGACGAAATTTTCTTTTGAAGTTTAATGGTGTCTTTAAAAAGCGGCTGCCATTTTTCTGTCGTTACGTAATATGCATAATCGGGTACCAACGTAATAGACGTGCGCTAAGAAAAACACGCACAAAAAACAAAAATACATTAGCAGTGCTGCTTTGTGCCCGTTATACGATTGCGCACGAACCTCAAAAGGACCCTCATGGAAGCATCTTGCTGGCAAATGTCAAAACAACTAGAAACTTGAATCGTTGCCCAATTTTATTTTTCGCCGGGCTTGCAGAGCTCTTCATTTGCCGATCACATTGCAACATAATATACCTTCCTCCCAACAAACAATTAGGCTCTTCTTCGCAAGAGTCTAAATTCGTTTATTTGGCGTCATAGCAAATCTCGAATCACAAATTCACGGTGCGAGTTTGCAAGCGACGCTAGCATCACCGCGTTGCAATAGTGGTCATTGAAAAGACCTCAAGGTCATCTTCGCGATCGGCTTGTCATTTTTGGCGAAATAAAAAAAATAATTAATTGCCGTTGGTTGTTTTCTTTCCTTCCAGCTAAAGTACGAACTGTCAATGACTGAAGTTATATCATATTCACTTGCGTGTCCCGCAGTAAGTTCTGTTTAATGAGTTTCTTTCCGTAGTATAAATGGAACAGCGCTCCTCAAAGTAGCGTTCTACACATTAATATGGCAGTGCGTGTTACCACTCCCAAAGTACATCGCTAAATAATTATTTGGTTTGCAGGTGGAAATATAATTCTAAGAGCGGGGAAATAACTACTGCATTTCGCAAAACTGTTAGACTGACTTTGATTATCAGTTTTAACAAAAAAAGAAACGAAACAAAAAACATTAAAAAGCCTTCCTTCGTTTTTTTTTTTGTTTTTTTTTTAGAATGTTTTTTGTATTAGGGAGCCGCAGACCCCTGCGATCTCGAACCTTTTTGTGTTCGAAGAGAACCTTGCTAGGTGTGCTGAACCCAAAAAGAATCTTCAAGCGATCGCCTTGAAACCCTTTTGAAGAACGTATTTGGGTCCGTATAGAAAACTGAAAGGGTTCGCGATCGCTACGGAAAGCGCTGTGGCTCTGTAAAATTCTAAGCCTTAATTGATTTTTAAAAGAAGTGCTTTAAAACGAGACCTTCCTTAGTTAGCCAATTATTACACCTCCATTTTATGCTTTGTCACGATTAGATCGCAAATATCACACTGTTGCCATCATTCCTGCCTGTGTACCGGTGAAGTGTATTAATTGTTTATGCCGTCCACATATGTCGCCTCGAGCCACCTTACTTTGTCGACTGCCTCAATCACTGACATTGTTCCATTAAACATTTTGTAAGGGTCTTCATTAATAGGATGATATTATTGCGTAACTACGCCGTATTTTAGCGCAGTTCACTTCCGTAATGTTTACTCCCTGTAACTAAATAAGCAAAAAAAAAAGAAATTTTTTTTTAACACATAGGGATTGTTGCGTCGTACCAATAAAAAGCTCCTGGTTAGTGTATTCTTCAGGAAAAAACTGCGGCTGTGAGCATTTAAAAGGTGTGAACTTAGTTGTTGAAGTGCGGCATTGTATTTCGTTGTAAGATGGACACTCTGGGGGCTACAGTACGACTGCTAACCTAATGTCTATAACGTGCATCACAGGGTAGCGGTTGCAGGACCGCATGCTCTTACCATGCTCGTTCAGACCGAAACCGACAGGGCTGAGAATTGAACTCAGATCCCTCGTTTCTCAACGCAAGCTTTCACTCCTGCTGCTCAACGTCTCCTATGTTCGTATTCACCTAAAAACCGTAGAAAATTAAAAAAAAGGAAAACAGTCGGGCTTTTTGCCAAACGTTACTAATTTCCCCCTTTATGTGTTGAATTATAATATATAAAGTGCACCTTAGATTAGAGTCGCTGAACTCGTCGAACACAAAGTTGGGCCCGAAGTTTGCGGAACGCGCTAATTGGACTCTCGCGACGTTGACGTCGCGCCGAGCGAGGTGTCAATAATTAGAACGCCCATTTCTTCGAGATCGCCAGAATGTAGCAAAGTTATCGAGGCGCGCGTGGAGCGCGCTGATTGAACGGCTGCGCCGATGACGTATCGCCCGTTTGTCCCTATATCCCTACGCCAAGCTAAACTTAATGCTTTGTAGATTGTCCCTAGGCGACCTGTGGAAGCTCCAAATCCCTCCAAAGTTTGTGTAAAAAAAAATTAATTAGAAAGCTTGTTTGTCGAAGTTGTCACTGACGTCAAGTGACGTTTCGAACTTTGCGAGAGCCGTGGTTTGAGACCTATAGTAGTAAGTTATTTTTATCAAGATGTACACGTTTCCAACGCCAAAAGCATCGTTTTTGCCTCCTACAACTAACGTTTGTAAGAACTACTGCGTGCACCGCGCAAATATTGCGCGAAACTTTTCTTTTTTTTTTTTTCTTGATGTGGCAAATAGTATAGACGAACGCGCCCTGGTGCTGTACTTTCTACGTCACCTACCGGAGGCCAGCGCGGAGCACTGATTGGACACAACTGCTGCGCGTCGGCGTTCGGCCGGGGGACTCGTGTCCAATCAGTGAGTATACGAGTTCCAGCCGAACTCTGACGTCACAGTCGTGTCCAATCTGTACTCCGCGTTCGCCTCCAACACGCGCTCATTGCTTTCCCCCGGGCTTTGGCTGCGCATGCGTCGAGGTGTTATCAAAGGCAGAAAGCTTGCGCTCAAATAGGGGGTATTCACTGGACGCAATATTTGGACGCGCTGTTCACTCCGCATGCTCAGAACTAGCTTATATTTATAGGTTGCTAAGGCCGGCAGTCTTGGGGGCGTAGAATGAGCGTTGCAGAAGAACTGTGGAGGCGGGCCGTCAACACCCGCTCGAAAGCTTCGGGCTCAGTTATGGCCGCCAGTGAGTACACCCTAGCTGTGGTCGGCTATCCACGATTGAGACGCCAATTACTACGGCGTCTCAAGTATGAGAAATTCTACTTTTATTCGCAGAGATAAGAGGAATATGAGACTGTCAAGTTTGACGGTGTTGGTGTAAAGACGCGATGACTCCAAGCTTCCGCCGTGTTCTTCACACAAACACAAATCATCGCAATTGTCGCTGGAAATTGATAATCCTGGTCATGACGACACAGACAGGAACCATAATAAGAGGGAGCCACCGAAACATCTCGTTGAAGAGACGAACACGCATATGCTGGGCTGTAGATATTGTGACTCACTGGAACATTCCAAATCATGACGTTGTTTTGTTCAGCCGATTGCCCCTGCTGTTCATCCACCTCCGACCTCGGCGGTGCCGCTCGGCCCGCTCGGGGCCGCCGACGGTACTCGCCGATCGCGTAGGTGCGGCGGAGTTTGGACCCGAGCCAGGGACCTGACGGAGACTTGGCGCGTCAGCAAGGGCGGCGGACAAACGCAATGAGTTGCCACCCGCTGGGCGCCCAGACGATTGACGAGCGCGTCGGGGGGACGCAAAGCAGGGTATGTGCGTATACGAGCCGCCCACGCTTCGACGCGTGAAGCGGAGTCTACACTGTGTCTCACAGAGGAGGCCACAAGAAGAGGAAAACGGGCGAGTCAGGGGACAAAGAAGAAAGGTTAACCCGGGTCTCTAACCCTTACTCTGATAAAGGCTGCGAGTTCACTTTTCTGGAGAACACAATGCCAGTCAATCACGACGAACTATGGAAGGGTCCCAGCAAATGACAAAACTCAGATTACAAATATATTTCTTTTTTTAATGCGATGTGCTGAGGGACAATGCGCAAGACGCCAGTGAAACGTCATGCTAACTTTTTTTCTTGCTCACATTGTATTTTTTTTGTCTGATTGTATTCGGAGTTTTGTAATAAGCTTAGATCATTTTATTGTTGCCGGTATTGGCTGCATGTCTCTGTGCTCTGTAGGAAAGTGAACTCGCACACATTTTTTAAACTATAAACCGATTCTCACAAATGGTCGTTCCTTACCTCCCAAGACATCCTGAAGTATTGACTGGAGGGCAGACGTCACAGTCAACTACACTATTGTTGTCAGATAACCTGTATAATAGGTATCTGATTGGTGTTAAGCGCCATTAGATGGGCGAAGATCCCACACTCTTGAACAGTCTTGATGAGTGTAGCTGTACCCTCCATGCTCCTATACCGGTGAACCGTGAACCGGTTTGACACATATTTATAGATAACGGGAGACCCATATAGCTTATCAATTCCGCGAGCGTTACCCGCAGTCGGGAGTCATGTCACAAGATCTCGGTTAGATAAATTCCAGATAGAATCCCCGAGAAACGCTGTTGTACTGAAGCGTATTCGAGCACACGTCATGGGCACCACGCTCCTGCAAGCCCGCCATGCAAAAAAACTCAAAGAGGCAACGCCATCCAGCGGAAAAGAAGAGAAGTGTACAAGGGGGGGGGGGGGGGGGGGGGGGGGCTACCGTCATTCCAAAGTCGCAGAAAAAATCGGTACTGCCTGGCGGTCGAAATGTGTAACAGAGGAAAGGGATTGAAATGCACGCCGTTGGAGTTGCCTAAACGGCTGTGGCATCCAGTTAAAGAACCATTTATCATTGCTGCCAAACAACGCAGGGTTCGGTTGCAATAATAACCCGTAAGAATATCTCAACGGCCCCATTACTTAGTGAAATGTAATAATAATAATAATAATAATAATAATAATAATAATAATAATAATAATAATTATAATAATAATCATGATAATAATGATAATAATAATAAATTTTATTTTCACACACATTGGAATTCAAGTTTTAAATAGGGGCATAAAAAGCCTGCAGAGGGCTTGTATGATGACGCCCATAAAAAATTCGAAAGACCGTTATCGCGGTTCCACAATGTAAGACAGAAAGTCGAACTATAAAATACGAAAAATCACGAAGAAAAAAAAGCACAAAAGAAGCACGAAAAGCGTTAAAAAAGCACGAAAGAAAAAAAAGGAGCACGAAGGGGAAAAAAAAAAACACGAAAAGCGAAAATGAAGTAAGAGGGAAAAATATAAAAAAAGGCGAAACTAAGTTAAAATTAACTTTGCTAATTGCAGTTCAAGCTCGAAGCATGCAGACACAACATAGATATGCTAGATGAAATCAAAGTTCCTTCTTCAGTTGTTTCAGTGATGTAATGTCAATGAAAGTGTCAGGGAGGGCGTTGAACAAACACGGAACGTAGTAATCCCGAGTGCATCTACCGTTCCTGGCGAGGAACGCGACGAAGTATTCGGGGAGACTGAAATGGTGCTTTAAACTCATTTTTCAAAAAGCTACGGAGCACTACCGTTTGCATAAAAAGAGAACGCAGATTAGGCAATTGAAGACTGAAAAATATCACTGTTGCTGGAAAAAATTAGAATTATATGCAACACTTGTCAGGATTCCTTTCAATAAATAATTAACTTCGGACTACCAACGACCCGAACAGTTGCCAAACACCGTAACACCGTATCGAAGGATACTGTAAGCAAGCGCATGGACGATTATTATTCTGATACCGACTGGCATAAAAAATTTAGTATTACAAAGCATACACAAGACACAATTCGTAATTTGCTACAAATATATGACATATCTGTGTTCCAAGACGTATCAAAATCGAAATGTACACCCAAGTATTTCACGTGATCGACAGACTCGTTCGATACACAGTTGCATTGAGCACAACTGGAAGGGTGAAGCAAAAAGTTTACTTGAGCCTGGCGTCTTTTAAGAGGGTTGTGAAAACAGACCAGCTTTGTTTTAGAGCGGTTTATGTCTAGGAGGTTATCACCGAACCAATCCATTATATGAGAGGCGTTTATTTCGAGTGTGAGGAGTGAGTCAGAAAAATTAATGTGACGTGACACAAGGAGAGTGTCATCGACATATTGGTAAATTTTAAATCCGTTGATAACCTGGGTCACGTCGTTCACAAAAATATTGGAAAGTAGAGGAGAAAGAACAGAACCCTGAGGCACTCCCGCCAGTAAAGAAAGCCGAGAACTTTTAAAGTTACCAATTAGGACAATTTGGGACCTTTTCGATAGAAATTTTTCCAGTAAAGAATAAAATGTGCCGCGAAAACCAAGGCGATATCATTTTGCCAGGAGCAACTGATGGCTGGCAGTGTCGAAAGCCTTGGACATGTCAAGAAAAAGAGCACATGCAAACATATTACTTTCGAATGTTGAATATATGTAATAAGAAAAATCATCAAGGGCCGGTTGAGTGCCTTTCCCAGTAATGAATCCGTACTGAGTAGATGAAAATATTTCGTTCTTATCTAAAAAACTGCTCATCGTCAGAACGAGGTGTTTCTCGTGAATTTGTCCTAAAATAGGTAGAATCGAAATAGGGCGATAATTTGCAACATTGGATCGTTCTCCTCCTTTGAAAAGTGGCCGCACAATAGCAGCTTTGAGCTCATCAGGTATGCTGCCAGACGTAATGAAGCCGTTTAGCATAGCGAGCAGAACGTTCTTAATATATGTGAAATTTCTCTGAAGATCATACGCTCGAATGCCATCAATACCGGTAGCTTTGCTGGCTTTGAAACTAAATAAAAGAGAGTGCAGCTCCTTCTCGTCCAAGCAAGGAAGGAAAGCTGACGCCAAAAATTCATTCTTTAGTGTGCATGAGTTCACAACAGTGGTTCTTGGCACGCCAGAGTATTTAGCAAAGAAGTCGTTAAAGTCGTCTGTTAATTCTGATGTAAGTGACCCAAAATTTCGTTGGGGGTTTGGTCAATAACATTTCCAGAACCAAAGCCTCGGAATTGATTAGTCAGTGAGCATGTATAATAAATAATATTAACTATTTATTATTATTATTTGAATAATAATAATAATAATAATAATAATAATAATAATATAATAATAATAATATAATAATAATAATAATAATAATAATAATAAATATGAACCGAACATCGTGTCGCAAAATGGCCTGATGTGACCGCACCAAGATGCTCAAATAATAATACCCCTGTGCCGCTTAAAATGCCTTCAGGACGAACTACTCTCAAGATTCGGCGAACTATGCACACACCGATGGGCCTGCGCAGAGGCGAGATCGCCATCTGGTTTGCCGATTCTTTGAAAGAGTTCGTTATGGAGGTCTCCTGAGTGTCCATGAGCAGGGGTATTAAACGATCTAACTTACCCCCCTGAGCTGCACCTAGCGCCTTCACTGGCAGCATGTGGACCTATCAGTCAGGGCGTATCAAAGGAGCGCAAGCGAAATGATCGGTGGCTTTTGCTTCAATCAATTAGCTAACCCAGGATGAGTTATATGACATCGCATGGCGTCACGTGAAGCGTTTTTCAGCTAAACTGGAGGGAAATTGCTACGTCATATGACGTGAACTGATGTCACCTGACACTGTGACGTTTCGTGAAGTGTTCGTTTGCTAAACTTAGAGCGGAAAATGTGACGCTACATGATTTTACGTGACTACGTTACGTCACAGTGATTTGGCGCCACTGTGTCGGGTGAAACTATGTCACGTGACGTCATAATCTCCCGGCTACATCGTGCGGTAATCGTTTCCCCTCTAAATTTTTCGGAGAAACGATGACGTCACGTGACAATGTAATGTTTCCACCTTTTCCAAATTCTGAACGGTGGTGGAGCATTGTGTGTATAGTCTGTACACAGCAGCGTGTCCAGCGCCTCGCCTGTCGCCTTTGTTTCCGGGGCAAAGCAAAAAAAGCGGCACTATAAAAAAAATAATATATATATATATATATATATATATATATATATATATATATATATATATATATATATATATATATATATATATATATATAGATAGATAGATAGATAGATAGATAGATAGATAGATAGATAGATAGATAGATAGATAGATAGATAGATAGATAGATAGATAGATAGATAGATAGATAGATAGATAGATAGATAGATAGATAGATAGATAGATAGATAGATAGATAGATAGATAGATAGATAGATAGATAGATAGATAGATAGATAGATAGATAGATAGATATGGGTGATTTCCATCTCAACTCAGGCACAAATTTAGGGTCAAATTTTTAATTTTGACGAAAAAAAAATATGTTTTGGGGCAATTCCTATAATAAAAGAAGACGCAAACGGCAATTTCGTCGGATTTTTTGTTCTCAAGTTATGGACCGTTAAAGCGGCCAAGGTGGAAACTGACATTTTTCCAGCTTATCGGAGGTGCCATATTGTACTCCGTCCCCTTTCCCTACTCTTTATGCTACATTAATATAAATGTTGGGAACACTCTAGACATAGGCTTTTTCATGCTAATTAAGCGTCTAGGTCATAACATTCTTAATGATTTTTTTTTATTTGTCAAACCGCCTCTCTGCGACGATATTTGACGAAGTTCAGCAAGCTGTGCTGTGTGACCTAATCAACATATTTTTATGATCTTTATATCACCGTAAAGCTCCAATTAAGCTCTTTATTTTGAATACAATTTTCATATTTTGCAATATGTATATAATGCGCTACATGTGCCTGAAAAACGAAAATTTAGAAAAACTGGCAAGTTTGGAGTCGATTTTCTAAAAAAAATACCACTTTTTATTTCTTCTATTTTTTATTCACAGTTAGTTAATATAGTTGTCTATCAAAAACTACCAACAGAAATTGTAATATATTGTTTGTATGGCCGCTATTAAGACTCAAATCTCGTGCTATGAGCGTTTTGAACGGGACTTCGCGCAGGCGCTCTGCTGAGCAGAATTTTGGCCTATGTAAGGTTTTCTATTTATCGTTATCAGTTACCTCAATATCCAACCATAAACATTAATCAAATTTGGAAGTAGTCTACTTTAAAAAATTTACTTAGAAGTTCGTATCCACAAGTGCCTGTACAGCGCTTACTTCCTCCCAATATGGGGGAATGCAGATTGTTAGAGAATTCCTCTGGGACCTTTTGTTTTCGGCTTTGAGTTTGAAATACCGAACTTGACATGTAATTGCCATATTTTCCTATGTAAAACAGATATGCAGTGCATTTACGTATGTACGATTTAGTATCTGACGCTTAGGAAGTACGGTTTATTTTGTGCGTGTACGGTAATATATTGTTTGTATGGCCGCTATTAGGACTCGAATCTTGTGCTGTGGGAGTTTTGAACGGGACTTGGCATAGACGCTCAGCTGAGCAGAATTTTGACTTATGTAAAGTTTTCTATTGAATGTTAGTACTTACCTCAATATCTGAACGTAAAAGCCAGTGAATCAACAATATTTGTCCTAACAATATTTATTTACTTGGCACTGGCGGGATTTGCAAGGTCTGTGAGCTTCGCCCTATGTATTGATGGAGAAGATACGTAACATCTAGACTCCCGGACAAACTTAAGTCAAGAGGAAAAAGTCTAAATAACCCGGCATGAATCACTGAAAATAGAATCGAAACCTAAACACATGACTAACACGTTTGAAGCCTTACACGCTACGAAATGGTTGTTATTTTACGAAAGAGTCCATACGCGCACAAAATAAACCGTACTTCCTAAGCGTCAGATACTAAATCGTACATATGTATTTGCACTGCATATCTGTTTGACATAAGAAAATATGACAATTACATGTCAAGTTCGGTATTTCAAACTCAAAGCCGAAAGTAAAAGGCCCCAGAGGAATTCTCTAACGATCTGGATTCCCCCGTATTGGGAGGAAGTAAGCGCTGTGCTCGCACTTAATTGTGGATACGGACTTCGAAGTAATTTTTTTTTTAAAGTACACTACTCCAAATTTGATTAATGTTTATGGTTGGATATTGAGGTAACTGCTAACGATAAATAGAAAACCTTACATAGGCCAAAATTCTGCTCGGCAGAGCGCCTGTGTGAAGTCCCGTTCAAAACGCTCATAGCACGAGATTCGAGTCTTAATAGCGGCCATACAAACAAGATATTGCAATTTCTGTTGGTAGTTTCTGATAGACTACTATATTAACTAACTGTGAATAAAAAATAAAAGAAATAAAAAATGTTTTTTTTTTAGAAAATCGACTCCAAATTTGCCAAATTTTTCGGAATTTTCGTTCTTCAGGCACATATAGCGCATTATGTACTTATCGCAAAATATTAAAATTATATTCAAAAGAAAGAGCGTAATTGGGGCTTTACGGTGATATAAACATCATAAAAATATGTTGATTAGGTCACACAGCACAACTTGCTGAACTTCGTCAAATATCGTCGCAGAGAGGCAGTTTAACAAATAAAAAGAAACTCATTAAAAATGTTATGACCTAGACGCTTAATTATCATGAAAAACCTATGTCTAGAGTGTTCCCAAAAGTTATAATGATGTAGCGTAAAAAGTAGGGGAACTGGATGGAGTGAAATATGGCACCTCCGATAAGCTGGAAAAACGTCAGTTTCCACCTTGGCCGCTTCAACGGTCCATAACTTGAGAACGAAAAATCCGAAGAAATTGCCGTTTGCGTCTTTGTTTATTATAAGGATTGCCCCAAAACATATATTTTTTTCGCTAAAATTAAAAATTCGACCCTAAATCCGTGCCTTAGTTGAGGTGAAATCACCAATATATATATACGGGATGTTTTTTTTATTCTTACACATTTGTTTAAAAAAGACCATGAAAGCTACACTAATGCAATTTGCGCAGGTGATTTATACCGACCAGGCGGACATTATGTGCGTGGCTAATCCTTGCGATTAGTCGGCTCATTAATTAAAATTCGGTAATTAACTTTTTATTTACTGCAAATAGCCATATGTTTTCAATTAGAAACTTGTAGAGCATCATTGAAAACCACTAAATCAACTATTTTTGGAAGGGTATAACGCCGGGGCAGCCTTTTAAAGCGCTCTGTAAAAACGCTCCATTTGGACGTGTTTCTAGATTTCGGTTTCTTATCGGAGCGCATCACCGCGCCCGCGGTCCTGCTCCCCAGTGGCTGAGACGCGCAACACACGTGCGCCCTACTTCCCTCCATTCTACAAGGGAGGCGAGGGGGTGGCTTCGCGTTGCGGTCACCGGAGATCAGGACCGCGGTCGCAAAGATGCGCTCCGAGAAGAAACCGAAATCTAGAAACGCGTCCAAATGAAGCGTTTTTACAGAACGCCGTAAAATGCTGCCCCGGCGTTATATCTTTCTATGAATAGTTGATTTAGTGGTTTTCGATGATGCTCAGCAAGTTTCTAATTGTAACTATATGTCTATTTTCACTAATTAAAAAGTTAATTAATGAATTTTAATTAATGAGCTGACTTATCGCAAAGATTAGCCACCCACATAATGTCCGCCTGGCCGTATAATCCACCTGCACAAACCGCATTAGTGTAGCTTTCACGGTCTTTTTTAAACAAATGTGTAAGAATAAAAAAAAACCCCTGTATATATACACTTCTACTCAGTCGATGCAACCTGCATTGCGCTGCACGCGTTGGGAACTGTCATACTCTGCGCGTCCACTCGGAATTGTAAGGACGTGGTACATCACACAAAAGACAGTCTGCAGCTACTGTCCGAGACATGTTCCTTCCTTTTATGAGGGTCACACTGGTCATCGAAAATTGCCTGCAGACATGTTCGAAGCACACGCATGTATGAAGCAAGCGTGCACGAGGCGCGTACGCAGAAAATTCTGTCATCATATCTGCAGGGAACACTGTTGTCTTTTGCATGGCTGCTGCCAGATGTGGCAGCTAGCCTAAGCGCGTGCAGGGCGAATTTGGCGAACAGATGTGACGTTTCAAGCAGTGTCCGGTCGTTGTCAAACGCTGCTTTGCGTACAACCAGTTTTTTTGGAGTCCGGGTTCACTGCCTTGGAAAGGGCTTATAACAGAGGCTCTCGGACGCTAGCCGCTTGACGGGAGCTTGAAAACCTTACAATTCAGCTGAACATACGTGATGCGGCCGATAAACTGTCCGTGCCCACATAGCGTGTCGCGTTCAACGGCGGACGCAAATGGGAAGCATTCTGCTCGGGACATGATGAAGTACAACGAAAGAAAGGTCTAGTATGTTTAATGTACACTCAAGAAGGGGTTGGTCAACAACAGGCATACATTGAAAGCGTGTGGTACAGTACGCACGCGCGTGTAGAACGAAATAGTTTTCGAATCCTCGCAGGCAAAGCGTTCTTCCTCAAGAAAAATGAAGTGACGCTCAGAGATGGTTGTCTTCAGCCGCTGTCACGATGTCTGGAGAGGCAAGAGGTGTCCATCGGGTGTTTCATCGTTTACACAAAAAACATCCCAGTATGATAGTGACATCAAGCGCAGACGCTCAAAGCTGTCAACAAGTAAAAAAAGTCGAGTTGATTTCTTTTTCAGTTTGTTGAAATGTTCTTAAAATAAACCGCTACACCAGCCTCAACGTCCGTTCTTTCTCGCTCTACAAATAAAAAGTTTTCTGGAGCAACTAAACGTTATACCCTTTTTGTTCCAAGTTTTGAGCAGGAACCTTTGACACGTTCAGGAATCGGACCAGTCGGTATACGTCTATAACATTGTAGGAATCTAACCCCAACCAAGGACAAAAAGAACCCTTGTGTGTGTCGTTTTTGAATCCCGTTTACCAATAAGCTGACTGCGGTGGGAGCTATGCCCTTGCCGAAATCATCAACCACTTTCCTTTCCCCACCTGACCCTGCCCTCCGTGCGTGGGTATGGGTGGGAGTGTGATCACGTGACGAAAAATCGACGTATGACTGGCCCCATGGGCACGTAGCTTCCAACGGATTGTCAACTTAGGGGTAAACAAAGTATGTTCAGCTCCTGTACTGTCTTGTGTTTTCCTTTTCTTTGTATTAATTCTTGATATTAATTAAATTTCCATTGTGTTAACAAGGACCATTGAAAGGGGCTGTTCACTACCGACTCCACTCTTTACATACTTAAATCACGGCACCAGTTCTGTTTTAATTAATTCTTGCGATGGCGGAGAATAGTTTCCTCAAACTCCGCTCTCGCTTATGCAAGTATCCCGTGACCTGCCTCTTTAGATGCATCTCCTTGATCCCATCTCGATGAATGAAGAGTCTGTGGGAGTGCATGTATTGCGAATATGCTCGATCAGTGTCCGTTCGAAAGTGGCGGCAGTACAAAATGAATCCCGGAGAGAATTAATAGAGAAAGAAGCGCGAACAAACTGGTCAATTCGAACAGGGCTCCTGGTGTCCAAACTGCGATCTGAAGGACGTGGTCTCACTGGGCTCGATTCGGCAGATCATGCGCTCGAAGCGCCAGAGAGAATATTCAGCGAGTCAACCCTCATTTCGGCGTATCCTTCCACAAGGTTAGGAGCCATGTGACTGACTGATGGAACGCACAATCTGATTTCGTTAAATGTGAGTTACTTCCGACTGGCCGACGCCACTTACGAAGCACGCTGAACTCGTATAGAGAGCTCACGTGGTTATAGCTTAGCAGCTATATTCACTAACACTTTAAGAAACGCGGGACGTGGTTCATTATTATCCCGCTTACTAACATGGTTCGTTGGCGTTCTCTAATAGTACAATCTGATTGGCTGTGAGGCAATACATAATAAGGTAATCGGTACTCGCCACGCCCTAAATTTCTTCATCTGTCCGTGACCATAGTGCTCGAGTTCCAAAAAGCAAAGAAAAAAAAAACGTTTTTATTTTGTTGTTGTTTGGAACCCTTCACACACTATTGTCAAGCCGAATACCGCCTCCTCACGAGTATAAGTCCCCTAAGAAACCGTCAGAAACTAAATGATTATGCAGCACCGACCAAATCTTCGAGCTACCGCCGAGACATATACCAGAACACGCTTTTTCTTTCTTTCTTTTTTAAAGAAACCGGCTGCAGCTGACACCACCTTAAATTATGCAGCGAGTCTCCTTTGCCCCCCAGCCGCCATCATGCACAAATCGTCCAATGCAGACTGCGTGCAGAAAGTGATGACGTCATGCCAATGTTCCCTCTATAGGTGGTTCCAGCACCACGAGAACACGTCGTCTTCGCGGGCTGATGATGATGAGAGGATGTGCGATGTGAAGGGCTTCAGACGGGGATAGGAACCGGAGGAGGTGAGAGCAGCTCGCAGAGCTTCCTGACGGAGAGGAGGGTGACACCGAGAGCGACCAGGAGCAGGATGCAGGTGGCCGAGATGAAGAGGCCCGGCCTCCGGCCGCCCTCGAGCGACAGGGCGTAGATGAGCCAGAACACGCAGGCGTACAGGGACGCCACCGACGCCGCCGTGAGGGCACCCACGCGCCAGTTGCAGCTCCACGAGCCACATCGGTCGACTTTGACCTGGATCGGTGGCGGGGGAGGGGGCTCCGGCCCGGGACTGGGGATCTCTGGGCCGCCGTCCTGCGAAGAAGAGGGGGAACAAGCTGTGGCCGCTGGGAAGTAAGGGCATGGGGGCTCTGGCCAACACCTCATAGAAAACATGGACGTAGTGGCTGGAGTTACTACATCACTCACCGGAGGACATCGCGGGACGCAAATTGTACACGCTGCGTTCGGCTAAGATTCGTGTTCGATCAATGAGAACACTATAGTCCCAGTCAAACGCGGACCCAATTGAGTCATGTCTAATCGGTGCCCCGCGAAGGACTCCAGTAGATTACGTAAAAAATCAAGTGCTACAGCCTTGTCTAATAGGATGTGTGCCTCTGAATGATTTTTTTTTTTTTTTTTTATATTGGCGATATGCTTTTCCGAAAGCGTCGCTTTGGTGGCATTTCCCCATTTGCTCTGAACTTCACTATTACGTCGTTAGTATAATTATTTCTGTTTTCATTGGCGGAAAAAAAAAGTTATTGTCAGAGCGTCAACTTTCGCTGTGTTTGGTTTTAGAACGCGACGACGATATAGACCAACTCAACTTGCTGACGTCATACGACCGCGGTGGCGCTGCTGTCGGTACTGCGCATGCGCTAATGCTTCATTCCTCCCAAATTTGGCTTCTGCGCATGCGCAGTGCCCACACCTGTTGTGGGCAAAGCGGGCTTGTTTGTAAACAGTGTGTTGGTTTATAAGCGTCTGCCGTGCTCATTACAGGTATCATTGAACTTTCCGTTTGCAAGGAATGATAGGTAGCCAGGGTCATAGGTACGGAAGCAAATCCTGGTCGTGACGTCACGGGTAGGAACCGGGCTGCCACCTCAGGGAATTCTTCAGAGCAATCGAATTTCTATCATGTTAACAAGAAGCTTTGAAAGAGGTTGTTCGCTACCGAGTGCAAGTGCGCGTACACCGAGCTCGCACCAAAAGCGAAGCGCTGGCGCCTGTCAAAATGGTGCTTGCCGAAAAAAAAGCATTTTTTTTTACTCGGTGTAGAAAGCAGAGGAACACAACGAAGACTTTCCCCCAGCAACGGCGGACAGCGGCGAAAGCGTACTAGAGGTCGTTCACGTCAAAAGGAAGGTCAGCTTAAGGTTTGACTAATTAGTGCACGCATTGCAACAGTAAGCATTGGTGGAGAGAAAAGGCCGTTCTATTTTTGATGCCGGTATGCAGGTCAGCTGCTCAAGCCGGAATTTGTGTACCAGCTAGGCAAATAAGAACTCCAAATCAAGATTTACAAAAAGGTATTTGGGGAACCTTGGGAGTTTAATATATCTTCACAGACAAAAACGAGGTAATGAATATGCATACTTCAAATGGCACGATAGTGTTCCCATTTGACCTGTGCCACTACACAAACTATGGCATACAAACGACAAAAACAACTAGTATTTTTTTTTTCTTAGCCGGATTAGTAGGATTTCTCTTTGACAATGAATACAAGCGAGTTGTTCCGACTACCAGTGATATGGCCAAGCTTGAAAGCAATGTTAAACAGTATGTAAACTAACGCTTGTAAGGCACATTAGACAGCCCGGAAAAATCGTTTTTTCAACGTAGCGCGCTGCAACTTACTACAGAGGTGCAAGCAGGTGGTGGAAGTTTACAGTGAAGAAGTCAGAAAATAAACTAACCTCATTAAAAAAAAAAACAACAGAAAGTTGATTTGGGCATTTACGCCGCCACTTTCATGAACATGCACACGTAATGAGAAGTGCTGCCGACAGATGGCGTACTCTGCGTCGAGGGAGCGCCGGTCGATTCGGGTTATGATAGTAGACGATCCCGCAAAAGATCCCGAATCGGCCGGCGCTCCCTCGTTTACTCCCTCAACGTAGAGTACGCCATCTGTCGTCAGCAGTTCTTACTACGTGTGCATCGCCTGCGAAGTGGCGGCGTAGATAGCCCAGAACAAGTTTCTGTTTTGATTTCTTTTGAACGAGGTAAGTTCATTCCTTGATTTTTTTTACTGTAAACTTCCACCACCTGCTTGCCCCTCTGTAGTAAATCGCAGCGCGATACGTTGAGAAAGACATTTTTGTGGGCCGTCTGAAGTGTACTAAATGCGATTGGCTGCACTCGTCTGAGACTTTGTGGGACAGAAAAGGTAGGTCGTTTTACAAAGGAAGGAAGGAAAGCGGTGTTCTGGTCATGAACGTCACAAGCACCAACGCCATTCCAACGAAAGGACAAGCAGTCAGCCATAAAGAACTGGTCAAACTTCAGAATTCTGGTGAATAAATTGTTCAATGAATAATCTTCTTCGTTGAGCGTGGAAAGGGGGGACTGCTACTAATTCAAATGGAAGATACTAAAATCTAACCGTTTGCGAAAAACGTATAAAAGAGAACTCTGTGTGACAGATAGAAAAACTGTGAATTGTTTGCCATAAACACCAGGTATCTTGGACGCAGCTGCAATCGCAACAATGAATGAATACGCAAGGCGAACTGGCAAGTGTACCTACCACCGAATTGACCCCCTTACTGTGCTTCATGGGTAGAGGAGCTCTAACTTTTTAAAGTACAAAACCTCAATGATGTTAGCAAAAAAAAAAAAAAACTGATTACAGGGTGGTTTCTAAATCCATCGCTGTTTGAATATGCAAACCGTACGAAATTAGTTTTTGTAACCAAGAATAACGAACGTCTTAGATGCAGGTCATGGCACATGAATAGCTTCAAATTTCAATATAAAAATCAAGTATGAATAAAGCTGCTGAGCCTTGTGACAATTCGCCAAAAAGGAACAAATGTTTTTTGTTTTTTTTTGTGTGTGCCAAGTAATTATCAGCGGCAGCACCTTGATGAATGAATTTCTGAAAATAAACAATAATTTTACACTTCATAAGACGAAGGATACTTAAACATAGCTCGTAGAACTTCGTGCCTGAATCTCTAGAACATATTAAAATGAATAAACAAGACACAATGAGCTAATAATACTAAATTATTTTGAACACTGCGGCATCTTATTCGAGCCCTGTAACCAAGTACCAACCACATTCTCAAGATTGCTGGACGTTTCACGGGACAAGAACTACTTAAACAATCTCCTGGCACATGTGCGACATCGCCCAAATAAAAACAAAACTTACTCGATTAAAATTAGTTATTGCGAAGTTCCGCTGTAATTATTAATATATATATATATATATATATATATATATATATATATATATATATATATATATATATATATATCTGCGATATATTAGTTCAAGAGAAGTTCGAACACCATCTAATTGTTTCTTAGCTTCCAAGAAGAAACGAAGTAATTCCTCGAGAGCGCGCAATACGAGAGGGCCACCACACGAGAGCGCGTGCCATTCGAGCGCGCGACGCGAGAGCGCAGTTCAACGCGTGTCACGGGAGCGGATGTGCGCGCCGTGAAAAGTTTCGAGAATCATGCAGGCGGCGTCGCCTCCGTCGCCTATTGTTCGTTGCCACCTAGCGGTTGTCGCCGCCGACTCCCCGCGGGACTCAAAGGGACGTTGGCGGGGTATTTATGCTCGCCGAGCTTGTTTTTTTCATCTTGAACATATGAAGGGATCAACTACCCAGAACACAATGTGGGGCTCGTAATTATTTTTCTTTCAACTTGAAAACAGCCGGTCGAGAATTGGCCGGTTTCAATCGCGCTTACTCTTGATAATCAGCTGGCGTTCAAACTATGTGTACTAAATATATTCAAGTTCGTGGGTTCTCTAAAACAGAAGTTCAATATTAAAAATATAAAAAATAATATAAACCGAATTTTGTGTCCTCCAAAAGACTGCAAATACATTGATAGAAAAATTTCCTACACACAGCGCATTCCTACAAGCAGCGCGCCACGCCTTCCTTTTTCACACGGCGCTCCGGCTGTCACAACTCACTTCCCCACTGCGCAGGCGCGGCGAACCCCGCCGGCTTCACGACGGCTTCCGAGACAATGCATCTGCGTTGCTGTGCTTTTCTTTGTGTTTTGTTTCTGAGGCGCGTCCGCTTTGACCTTGAGCGCCCCCGCCGCCTTCCGTGACGCAGTATCTGCGTTGCTGTGCTTTTCTTTGTGTTTTATTTCTGAGGCGCGTCCGCTTTGACTTTGAGCGGCGCGTGCTTGATGACGCATTTTTATGACCATCTTTCGGGCACAAAGCCGACGCCTTTTCGCGTAATAAAACAATTAATACTTTCGCCTTAAAAAAAATGGCACAGATCACAGGAAGTACACGTGCCCGTCGTCGTCGATATGGCCACGTACTGCTGGCTGGACGACGCGATGGCGGGGCATGACTGACCAACATTGCGATCGGTACCGGCCAATCGATCCTTAGCGCAGAACATCGAACGGAAGGAATATAAGTGCGAAACAATCGCACGACAAACGGTTCATGCAAGTTCGTCGTCGTCACCGTCTGCTTCAGAGGCCAGAGAAGCGAAAGAAAAAATTTACGCGGTCGATTGTAGCCACGCGACTTCCGACCATGAGCTTCCGCGCTCGTGTTTCGGTTTCGAGCAGTTGAGTTTTTGGGCTTTATTAAAAATATGCGTGACACTGCAGCAAACTATTGATTGGGTAGTCTCCTGACACCGCATTAAATCGCCTAAGAAAAAGAATTGGGGGTTGGGGGGCAGTGTTTTTTAAAGGGACCATGAAATGATTTTTCAACTTTTTCCTCGTTAGCTTTAATCCTCAACTCAGAATCGAAATCACGTGGTCGCGACGTGCTTGGGCACCGGAGCAACCGGAGGCGATGACTCCAAGCTTCCAACGTGCTTTTTAAGCACGCCATGAAACTTGTCATTCTCAAGTGATGAAAAGTGCCGTCACGGCACTCATTAGCCACGAAGGCGAATTCAAATATTCGCCGTCGGATTGTTTGTTGACGAGCGCATACGTCTGAGTTACGCAGTGCTCGTGTCTAATGCGTGAGCTGGGTTCGGCTGACGTGCTAGTAATAGGGCACCGCGGATGCATCACAGTGAAAAGGCGGAGAGCTTTCGAGTGAAAGAAGGTACGAAATAGGCCACTATATATTTTCAAAGTTTTGTACCGAAAAGCAGGCTTTCGGCTTTCTACGCTCGTGCACTAGTTTTTTTGTTTTTTTTTTTGCCTACTAAATGATATGCTATTAGTGAAATTTAAATTTATCCCAGCCGAAAATTTATTTAGTTGTCCCTTCAAATTCCGAAAGCTTTTCCATGGCGCAAAGCTTGCGCGAACGTAATCTGAGTGTATCGGCTAAAAAGGGCCAACCGATGAAAATGATACGTTTACCGCAACCCAAGCCCTGGTCGGGGCTTGGGTTACGCTCGCTTCTTTTCTAAACAGGGGTTCGATCAAGAAGACAGCATTCAGGAAATCATGTTCTTACTGCTCAAAGGAATCCACCTCTTCAGAAGTCATTGAAGAGTTATTATAATGTACGTAGAGGTTCAGCTCGCGCTAGTGTGCTTAATTAATCATGATGTTAAGACCCTAAGACAGAAGAAATAGAAGAAAGGTGACAGACAAGCGTTTTAAATTCAGTTAAGTTCGAGACGCTTGTCTGTCAAATTTCCTTCTGTTTCTTCTAATCTATTTTTAAGATTCCTTCCCAGTCTGAGGGTTTAAACTTTATGATGAATACGCACCAGCTCTCCTGCACGTTGACCATCTTTTCACTAGTGTGCTGTTCCAAATTGAGGCAAACAACAACCAGTCGAAAATTGACTTCCGATAATGCATTTCTACGAGGAAAAGCAGGCGCATTCTTTCTCTGCGCTTGATTATATGAGCAAATATTACGAATAATTATAACGTAGTTAATAGTTTGGAACATTCTCAGTCACGTAAATTAAAATATTTGTTAAAGTGTTTTTCTGTCACAATCATGTCATTAAACACAGTGTTAAACAGCGTCATACGTGCATTTATGTGCACTGTTGGGCATTTAACGTAAACACGGCGTCGGCGCTTTCCTGCATGGGGGGATAGAAAACTAAGAGAAACGGCACGAATTACGCAGTAACTAAAAGACACAGGCGAGCTGGTGATAGTTAATCATGATGCTTAAAACCCGAGAATGTGGTGAGGGAAAAATGGGAAGTTTTGAAGTCGAAGAAAAAAGGCACAGGAGAAGACGTCTCAAACGCAGCTAAATCGTTCATTTTCTCTCGCTCTTTATATACCCCAAATATACACCAACACTTCCTCCCCGGACATATACTTTGTTCTCAATGCACCGATTGGACTCCTACACTCCAAAAAAAGCCTGTGCGTCTACTTTCGCGCACAACACTCGGAGAGCCAATCACCGCAACTTACGGAGGCAGCTCAACGAATGACGATGCCGAAACATATCTTTAGACCAAAAAAACGTAGTCTGAGTTGTGACATTAAGTAATGCAAAACGTCACGCTTGCATTGCTTAATGTCACAGCTCAGACTGCGTTTTCTCGTCTAAACATATATTTCGGCATCGTCATTCGCCGAGCTGTCCGCAAGTTGCGGTGATCGGCTCACCGGGTGTTGTGCGGGAAAGGAGACGCACGGGCTTTTTTTTAGAGTGTAGATACATAAATCAGTCACCGAATGACCTATTAGAAATGTCCTGTCATTCTCGATACAATCATCACAAACTTCTGTCCCAGACACACGCTTTGTTGAAAACGATGCGATAAACCTTTGAAACACAATAAGCATTCAAACCTTTCATTCACCTTGCCACAAAAAACAAAATAAAAAATACACACGTAAACTTCTACAAGAAAATAAAAATCCTTACACTTTTTGTTTACAGTCCACGTAAAAATATTCCAACCGAAGAGTAAAGTTATATTCGATGGAATTTTCTTTTTTGCTTTACTGTCAAGGTGCATCGAGGCCTGAGAGATACAATTTCCTATTGTTTTAATTTTTATTGTTTCTCTTACAGTCCTCTTGATATCATTAGGCTCTTTCTGTAAAACTTCTGTTTCTTACTTCGCTATTTCTGAGTTTGACGCGTTGATTTTTACCTGTCTTTTATGTTCCAGTAACTACATCGTCCAACTCCGCTTCAGTCTGGTCGAAAAGTCTGTCAGAGGGCACATCGGGAACGGTCAGTTCCGTGACAAGAAAGGGTCGTCTATGAAATAGGGAAAGGTGGGATAAAATGAGGCGCGGGGCTAAATGCGACAGTTTGCGTTTAGCACCATCCATTTCCCAGACAAGCTATCGGAGTACATTCAAACTTCACTAAGAGGTGCCGTAACTAGCACACTTGGCCTGTATAAAAATTGAGAGTTATCGGCAAAAGTGTCCCTGAGAAAATAAATGCGGAGTTGAGGTTGACATGTTTACCCCCCCCCCCCCCCCCCCCCTAAAAAGGCGCAAACTTCAGCGCGAGGTTTCGCCTCGAGACGTGCACGGTGCACCCCAGTTGGCACCCACTATTCTGTCAAGGTAAGCTTTAATTTTATTGGCATGCTTTATTAGCTCCGTGCGTACAAAATTCGAGCGATCTGTGGTTGCGTTTTTTTTTTTTTTAACGAAATAATTATTTACGTGACGGGACATGCGCGGGGCAGAACGCGACAATCTGGCATTCTATGACACGCTCGTCAATAACGCACAAGTCTCCTGATAGCTCCTGAGCCATATTCTTTTTCTCCCGGTGTCTAGGATGGCCCGAACGTATAAAAAAAGCTACATCAAGGGCTTCATAGCACGAAAGTGACATGAACAAAGCTCTTGAATGTGTCAAGCAAACGCGTCACTCCCTTCGCACTGCTGCCATACTTTTTGACGTACCAAAGGATGCGCTTCAAAGGCGAGCCAAACGACTCGTTGAATGTGAAGAGCAGCAACTCTACAAAAAATGGCTGCACTTACGAAGGCGCTTTCTTTTCGACGTTTCAAGTTTCAAGAACATTTCTTCTGTACCTAACGTAGGATAGAAAAAGGGAACAAGCAGGTCGGAGAGCAGCACTGTTCTCACGTCATCTCCCCACAAGGCAAAGCTGATGTTGACGAAAGCAACCAAAAACCGGCGTTCCATTGCCCTCCCCCCCCCCCCCCCCCCCAAAAAAAAAAAAAAAAAAAGTGAAATTGAAAATAATGTTTAATAATGATTCCCGGACGATACGCGCAGTGTCCGAGTGTTTTGCAGGCCGCGCGATGCACAGCATAAGAGACTAGCAGTGCCTGGTATGCAAACAACTTTGAAGCCAAGCCCCCGCATTCAGTACGAATGGAGTGCATGGAATGCAAGAAGTGGGCTCATGAAGAGTGCGTTGGAGCTCACACAGTGCGTTTCAAGTGTTTTATTGCAAAAACTGAACACATACAGGTTTTTTAAGTGTGCCTCAGCCTCTCATTGTACCCCACAACGTTGCCTCATTTTGCCATACAGGGCGGGGCAAAATGAGACATTGTGTGACTTTCAGATAGTGTAGTTTTGTCCAATGATTCGCTTGCTCCAGTTAAGTAGTGTTTACTCAGCATAGAGGCAAGACATCTAAAAATATCCCCATGCCGTGTTCCTTTTTTAAATATTGAAGCAAAAATAAATCTTACCATTGGAATGAATTTTTTTTTTTTGGTCTCATTTTGCCCCATCTTACTTACCGCTGGCTTGTGGTTTTAAGTAAGTGAGACAGACGTCAAGATGTGTAAACGATAGGTTACTAGAACATAAAATAAATGTCAAAATCAACGCGTCACACTCAGAAATAGCGAAACACGTTGGAGAACGCAACAAATGCACGGCAGATTGGTCAGAAACGGACGTTTTACACCAAGAGCCCAAATATATGAAGAGGACCGTAAGAGAAACAGCAATAATCAAAACATTAAGGAAATGCATTTCCCAGGCCTTGATGGAGCTTGACAGTAAGTCAAAGAAGTTCCTTGGAATATAACGTTGTCCGTCGGTTGTCATTTCTTTTTACGTGCATTGTGAGCTAAAGGTGTGACCAGGAAAGAATGTTTACTTAACAATAAGTTTTTTTTGTTGTTTTTTTTTTTGTGGCAATGTGAACCAAGTGTCTGAGTGCTTATTGTGTTTTAAAGGTCAGTCACAGCATTTTGAACAAAGCATGCGTCCGGAAGAGAAGTTGTTTTGATGATTGTATTGAGAATGACTGGGCATTTTTAAAATGTCATTCGGAAGTTGATTCGTATGTATCTATTAGTCCAATTGGTGCATTGAGAACGAAGTCTATGTCCGGGAGAGGAGGTGTTGGTGTCTATCGGGGGTATATAAGGAGCGAGAAAAAACGAACGATTTAGTGGCGTTTGAGACGTCTTCTTTGCCCCTTGCCTTCGACTTCAATATTCCTATTTTCTCCTCACCACAGTCTAGGGTTTTAAACATCATGATTACGCAGTAACACTGGATCAGTAACTCTCTATGCGTGTAGACGATCAAAATAAAGTGAAGGTCGAGGTAATAGAGTTCGATTTGCAATAAGCATTGCTTTATTCTCCCTGCTCGTGCATATGTGCGAAGGTGTGCATATGTGCATATGTGCGAAAGCATCACCCGCATGCTTGGAATTTTCGAAAATATGAAGAAATCAGAAAACAGGTGCCCGATAAAAGCTGCCCGCCGTAGGAGATATTAAAAAGAGGCACCTTTGATAATAGCCCACACACTTTATTATTTACGTTTTGAATGTTTTAACTGCTTTTAAAAAGGTAACTCACTGACCAAAAGCTCACCCGGTATTTTTCTTTTTTACAAACCCAAACAAAAGTTTACGTCTTTTTTTTTTTTTTTCTTGAGGGGAAAAAGGGGGGGGGGGGGGTTAGCCGGGTGTAACACGGCCTGGGCTAAAGTGCGGACGCGGTGGACATTACACCATTTTTAGGATGCTGCTTCTTCCACCCCAGCCCGCAAAGAAAGGTGAACTAAAAGAAACCACACTCTAAAAATGCCTGTGAGTTTACTTATTCCGCGAAACACTCGAAGAGCCAATCTCTGCGACCTACGTAATCAGCTCAGCGAATGATGAAGCGGCGGAACATCTGTTTAGACCTCAAAATTACGTCTGCGCTGTGGCATTACGCAATGCAAGCATGACGCTTTGCATTGCGTAATACAACAACGCAGACTTCATTGTTAGGCCTAAACGGATGTTCCGCCTCATTATTCGCTGAGTTGATTTCATGGGTCGCAGAGATTGGCCCTTCGAGTGTTTTGCTTGTAAGTAGACGCGCAGTCATTTTTAGAGTGCATTCTACCGTGGTCAAAAGGAGCGTTTTGGTAAGAAAATTTTATATCCTATATTTATATTGCAGCCCGGTTCGTCTTGTCACTTCAGCTGTCTGGAATGCTGTTGGGCCTCCGTGAACAATTTGCTAAGAAAATAGCTAAACAAGCACATAAAGATTAAGCACAATGTCTCTTCATTACTAATGCATGGGTTTTCTAGGGGTTCAGAGTAATATTTGAAGTGAATGCCTAAGAAAATAAAATTGTTTCCGTCATTGTGCGACGTAAATGAATTTGAAATCAAGGATTATCTCAGGGTGATGTCTAATGGAAACTGAAGCAAAACTGTATTATACAACATTTGAGCTGCGAATCTTTTAAAAATATTTTGCAGGTACGGGAATTTCGCCTTTTGGACAAGGACAAGACTGACGACCAATTTAGAAAGCTGTGCGGGATGTTGGATGGACTGGCATTCCTTCCACCACAGCTTGTGCCCAAAGGACTAACCCACACCAGGTAAAAGTCTACCGGTGACATCGGCGACCTGCTGGACTACTTTGATTGCACGTATGTCCCCTTCCGCGTTACTTCTGCTCCTTCTCCTGCGGCGCCCAGAGCGAATTCTTCGCTGTACCTGAGTTTGCGCCGACGAACGACCGAGTTTCCCCCGGAACGGTGGAATATGTCAACACCCCCTAAAATAATCGAAGCCTCCGTCTCGCCTCCTCCCCCTTCATGAAACGTCATCACAGTCGAATTGCGCTAACTCGGCAATCGGACCCGAGTTCGACCTTCGACGCTCTGATATGACACGAGCCCCGGCCGAACGCTGGACTCAGCACTCGTGCCCAACCTCAAGCCTCGATCGATCTGACTGTGATGACGGTGCGGATTCCTTCTGCTTATTTAGGTGGTGTTGAATATGTACGATGCCACTCTACAAGATGAAGACCGGAACAAACAACGCCTGCGAAGGATGGAATAACGGGTTCCAGAAGCCTGTTAGCCACGCCCATCCAAGCGTCTGGAAGCTGACTGAATGCCTACAGCAACATCAGGCGCTCGTTGCCATTGCATTGACACAAACCCGCAAAGTTGATCCTCCAGTGAAGCGCTGTTCGAAAAGCCACTTAGTGCCTGCAGAACCGTCTGAAAAATAGTTGCGAGGGGTTCCAGGTACACCGAGATCTACAAAGACTGCTGGAAACTGTGGGGGAATGCATTCGCTTCTGACAAATAAACTTGTTTCCACCTTAATCAGCAAACCAGGTGCCTGTTAGATTTAATTTATCGTTGCATTTTAGTGCCGCACGCAGGCACCTAAGTTGTTCGCGCTCGCGTAAAGACCAACATGAAAAATTTTCTCCTGGCTACCTTTTGTTCGGGTCTGTGAAACAGTAGGTGAGTTTCTGTCCGGTGATCTTCCGTCCGGTGAACTTTTGTCCGGTGAGCTTTTGTCCGGGATTCCGTAAATATGCACGACGGGGTGTGTGTGTGTGTGTGTGTGTGTGTGTGTGTGTGTGTGTGTGTGTGTGTGTGTGTGTGTGTGTGTGTGTGTGTGTGTGTGTGTGTGTGTGTGTGTGTGTGTGTGTGTGTGTGTGTGTGTGTGTGTGTGTGTGTGTGTGTGTGTGTGTGCGTGTGTGTGAATTCTTTCTTCTGTCCGTTGTTTTTGGCGCCGTACACCATGCTTCCAAAAATTCCTTTGATTTTCTGGCTAGGCACTTCAACGAAGGTTTGCGCGCTGGTACGTACGCACGTACGCGCGCTGGCGTACGTGCGTGCGAGTGCGTGTGTGTATGTTTATAAACACACACACACGCACTCGCACGCACGCACGCATGCACACACGCACGCATGCACACACAAACACACACACACAAAACTAACGTTCAACAACTAGCTGAAAGAATAATTGTTTTATGTCAATGTTCGTGTTTCTTTTTTTTTCATTTTCATTATGCTCAGTTATTGTTAAAAAGATATATCATAGCATATGAACTAGTATAAATGCTTGTTTCATGTCGGTTGATAAAAAACGTCAAAGCATGCATTTCAAACTTCCGCAACTTTAAAGAGCACCAACCCACGTCAACGCCCATACAACAAATGTACAAATAAAACATCAAACGAGCCCTGAAGTCCGTCATATCCAGCGCAAGTGAGGGCAAGGCTTATCCGCATTTTATCCAATCAGCTGTCTTTTTTGTAAGCGTTTTTTATTCATTTTGTTTGACCGCCACCAAGTACTTGAAGGAGTATACGTAAGAAGCACTAAACAAAAAAGACACCCGAGCTTTTCTGGCTATGTCAGAATTAGCGGGTTAAGTGAATTTGATTTCTCGGGTGGATGGCAAACAAGTTAAACTGCAATGTCTGCATTAAAAGGCGCATACAAATAGCTAGCACAAAAGAACAGAGGAACGCTGTTAGCCAGAGTGACAGCACTTCAACATATGCAGCTGAAAATGCAATACTGGTGGTAAAGGAATTACGAGTTTATGTCAAATTATACGAAGCGTCAAGTGAAGTTTGCGGTCCATCGCTCCGTTCGAGGGGTCGGACATTGATTCTGTGAAAGCCCACTGGTACCCGGACCTGATCTTCAACAATTGGCACACGCCTTCTGTTAATACTTCGACGATCAGACGGCCATGTTAAAGGCCTTTAGAACGAACTCCCTTAAAGATTTGGGGAACCAGCGCTCGCCGATAAGCGTGAGATCGCGAGCTAATTCGCCGATTCTTTTGAAGGAGTTCGTTCTGAAGGCCTTTAACGTGCCCGTCTGACCGGGGTAATAAAACGAAGCCGGCGAAGAAAATGGCGGCGATAAAGGAGGTACCTCGTCAAGTGAACTGATACCGCCAACCGGATCAACGGCAAGAGAACCACTAAAGCGCTCTGATGGTTATGCGACTTGAATTACGGCGCTCTCACATGGGACCGTGGACCGGCAGTATACTGTATAGAATGGCTGGGCGTTGTGGTGAAGCCGAGCACGGCACGCGTATCTTTCACGCAAGATGACAAGAACGACCCGATGCCGCCTCGCTGGCGGCAGAGATCGAGCTGCCGTCCTACAAATCCTCAGCGAGCTTAATAATTCTACCGTGTACAGTATATGCCTAGACAGCGTATATTGTTAGTCAGCCCCAGTGCGCGTCCGTGGCGTCTACGCTGTTAGGAGAAATTTAGCTAGCGCAGTATACCTCTGCTAGCCTGCAGGCCCTTTGACGTGCATCGCGCAGTAGGAGTGCAAACACGACACCGCGCGGCTCGTCACGATGCTCATCCAGGTCGAAACGGGGATGGGACAGGGATCGAAGCCAGAATCCCTGTAAATTCTGCAGCGCGAGCTTTCGCTCTACGGGCTCCGAGCAGCTGTGAGCTCAGCCAACGCATGTACTCGGCTACCACCTCCCCCAGCGAGTTTAGAACTGCGCACATCTTGGAGGATAGACTAACATCCCTCTCGCACGCTCCTTTTAAGCGCCATTTAGATCGAGGACTAAAAGAACCGGCGAACCAGTGCGAACTGCTATAGTTACTTGCCGCTCGAGGATCGCCGGGCGTTACGAGCTGTTATCTTGTTACCGTTCCGCGCCCAATAAGATCGCGATCCCAGCCGATGAGAGCGCCGAAAAACGAATCGGAAAGCAAGAAGCGCATGCCCTGCGTTTTGTAAGCCCTCAATAGCTAAGGGACTCGTTTTTTTTGTTTTGTTTTTTTTGTTTTTAGAGCGCAGTTTTTAGGCGCCCGTTTCCGGGTTTCGTGGCGTCGGCGTCGGCGTCAGAGTAACCGCGCCAAATTTAGCGGGAAAATTGACGTCACGTGACCTGAACAACAATTCACTGCCCCCCTAAATTTAGCGAGGAATTAAATTAATGTTGATGTCACGTGACGTCAATTTTTCAGTTAAATTTAGCGGGGAAACTGTGCGAGGAGGAGGAGGATGTGAGGGTATGGAGGAGGAGGATGGGAGGGTACGGAGGAGGAGGAGGGGAAGGTACGCAGGAGCAGGAGGGAGCGTATGGAGGAGGAAAAGAGGAGAAGGAAGAAGGAGAGGGTACGGAGGAGGAGGAGGAGGAGGAGGAGGGGCATATTCTCCCCTCCTCCTCCTCAAGAACTGCGTTCTAATTTCGCATTATAAAAATTTGTAAACGTCTTTCTTTTTTTTTTGTATAATTGTCGTGACACACGCACACGCCATTCTGTTTTCGTAAGAAGTAACATTTCCGCTCGGAAATCGTTCGGTGCTAATTAAAATAACCGAACGCAAAACAAAAAGGTGGGATAAAGGACAAAATTAAAATAATAATAAAAATTGTATCGCGAATTGCTCTGCAATTGTGGTGCTATACGTGAAACGCTCTTGGTTTAGCGCTTGTAACCCCCAGGCATTCCTTCTCAAGCTGTTCCTCCAGGTCTCTCGACCCCTCTCCATGTTTTTTTACTTTACCCACTCCTTTCCGCCCCATTAACTCATTGACTCGTTGACCCATTGACTTTCCCCGTCCAGTCGGCCTGTGTCCACAGAGAATGGGGAATGACGGGTAGCGGGAAAACTTAGTTTATGAGTAGGTCACGTGACATCAATTTTCCCGCTAAATCTAGCGGGGAAACTGAATTTGGGCATAGACACGTGACCTGAAGCCTTGTGGTATCATTTCCCCCCTTAATTTAGCGGGAAAACTAAATATGTGTTGAGGTCCCGTGACGTCAATCTTCCCGCTAAATCTAGTGGGGAAACTGAAGTTGTGTATAGGTACATGACACGAAGTCATGTGACGTCATTTTTTTTCCCGCTAGATTTAGCTGCAAAACTGAATTGGTGTTGAGGTCACGTGACGTGAATTTTCCCGCTAAATCTAGTTGTTGTTAAATTGTTAAAGCTGGGTTCCCCGTCGACTTTCTTCGCTCTGTCTTAGAGAGGTTTCTTCTTGGGCTTGAAGGCCAGCCCTCTGCCTCCATGAAGAAAACCCGATTTGCAGTCATCCCTTACGTGCACAATTCTGTTTATCGGGTCCATCGCATCCCGGTTCGACACGAACGTTGCGTTTTCTTGCCGCATTCGCCTCCAGCAACTCTGCCAACAAGTTAACAAGAACCGTATCCCGAGTTGCTGCACCGTCAAACATGAAAAGACGGTTCATGTCATGCAAAGAGAGAAGGTGTACTTCCTTTCCTTGAGCTGCGGGAGCCAATACATACAGTCAGACTGGCAGGTGCACAAATCACCGACTCCGGGAACATTACAATGAAGGTTCTAAGGCCTCACATGATTCCTATCATCCCATAGTCATGCACACCATTCCTGCACAAACTGCAAGCCTCGTTTAGAAGGGACGAGGTCACGAGAATATTGGGGGAGGGGAGGCATAACAGTAGATACGGCCGCGAGATCATAATACTGCAATGTACCACCAACTAGCCCAAGGGAAGGCCGGTAGTTTTTCCTAACATGCATTCCGTTGCGCATAATCTGAAGAAAGTGGCACAGCGGTACAATGTTCCGATAGTGTTTTCTGCACCAAAAAGGTTGGGGCGGCTATGCAGTAAAATCAACAACCCACGCCCGATCACAGATCCGTGTGATACCAAACACAGAAATGAGTAAGTGGAATGTACGACTGGTGTAGTTTATGAAATCCCGCTGACGTGTGGGTCGAGCTATGTGGGGCAATCTGGCAGATGCGTGAACGACAGCACGCTAGAGCACGCTGCGTAAACAAGGACGACACCATCCGGGCATCTTGCGGTTCACTGCAGCAGGCGCTCTTGCGCGCCGTCATTCCACAACACTAAGATCCTAGCCAAATATAGAAGCAAAGTGTCGAGGGAATTACGCGAGGCTTTTGAGATTAAAAGTAGGGGAAGTGAGTGCATTAGCGAAACTTCTTTAGCCCTTTCCACAGATGAATATGAGTTTTTGAACCGGGGGCTGGGCAAAGATAAGTGACGATTAGTATGCCTGTCGGGTATGTATGTGTGTACTTTTCAAATACATATTAGTTTAGAGTGAGCCCTGTCCTGTTGTCTTCCTCTAGATCTGTTTGTATATTTTTCGGCGCTTTTCCACCGTGAAAACCCTTTTACGGATCATAAAGTCATTCGCCATGAACATCGCAAACAACAAGGTTTCTAATCCCTCATTGTCCTTGGTGAAAACTGAAGTTGAATTTCTGAATTCAAAGAGGACTCTGGTAACCTGACTTTGCATTTAATTTTATATTATCGTGTTTTTCCTGCTTCCTCTCTTAGTTACTTTCCCTTTCCTCAATTTTCCCGCATTTAATCAGTTGCTCGCTTTTAGAAATACTTCATGTCCGTTGCTAGTTGAAAGAGGTGGTTGTGTCGTCGTCGTTTTTCATGTTTGTTGTTTCTTCAATCTTGACCCGAACCAACACGCTCTTCGTTTATGAATTCTAGCAGGGAAACTTTACTTGAGTGGAGGTCACGTGACCACGTGATGTCAAATATTCCACTAAATTTGGCGGGAAACGTAATTGGTGTATTGGTCACGTGACATGAAGCAATATGACGTCAGTTTCCCCACTAAATTTAGCGGGGAAATTCTCGGTTACGCTTTTTGAGGTTTTACTTCACTTGAAAACTAAGCCTATGCACGTTTCACGTTAAAATAAAGATGGTACACTATCCTTCGTAAATTCCTACGTTCGAAACCACGCCAGCGAAATACTTGAGATGTCCACGGTAATCTCTAGTGCTGACAAAAGTTTACTTCCCTGCGGCGCACCAGCTGCATTTTTTTCCACTGCAAACATTTGTTTTATCTACGGCACTACACTTGGAAAACAAAAGCGTAAAAAAGCTACCGTGGCAAAAAGAAAAACAGGCGTAGACAATTTTTTTTTATTACAGGCAGCACAGAAATTTTCCGAATATACTCAATTCCGCCCGGACATCCCTACGTTGATCCTGGCATCGTGCCCAAAGTCAGGTATAAACACCGAGGCACGCAGCCTCGGGAATGCAACTGTCCTGACCTCGAAAATACCTCGCCCAGCCTCGGCGTAAGTGTGCGCCAAACCGAAAGGGCTCGATCTAATTGGAACACCACCTACTTCTCCGACCAAAAACGCACGGCGTGACACAATCGTCCTCTAAACCCCCACGGGTCTGACTTCAACCCTTTCGACAACACTGGCTTATATCAACGCTATACCGTCTCTGAAACCGAGCGACCTATCTGCACAAAAACGAGTCAGACCTCGTATATTACGATTCCACGAACTACGGAAGAAGACGACATCTCTTAGCTTGGAAAATTTCTTATACACGCAAAACAGAGACGGACGCAAAGAAAGGCACATGGACAAGTGCTTTTTGTGTACCCTCTTCGTGTCCATCTCTGTTTGCACTCACAAGTTTCCTGGACATCATTCACCGACTAGCCCAGCAACAAGTCTTGTTAAACTGCATTGCTTAGTGTGGCCTCTTTCCTTTGCTTGGGGATCGTCATGATGTAATGTATGTGGCTTGCTTAACTCTCAAATTAAGAGTCTTATTAAAGGTCTGTGGCACTGCGCTTCCACGTAAGAAACCAGCGAGACTTTATGAACTCATATTTACCACACAAAAAGACGTCCTTGCAAAGAGCGAGAGGAAGAAGAACCGCCTAATTTAGCCCGTTGTGGGAAGGGCATTCCTCCGTTCAAAAGGCGTGGTCAAATCAAACCCTTCGTGTAACAAGCCAGGCCAGAGTTTCGAATCGCAGTGGAACAGAAAATGTCGGTGGCACTTACGTGAGCGTTCGCGGACGGCCTTGAGGCGGAGTCCCTCGACAATGGAGCCAGGGCGCCGGTCCGCTGAGTCCCGCAGACCGCGGCCAGACGCTCTTTCTCGCCGCCGACCGTCGTCGATGCAGCGCCACGGGAGAGCCGCGTTTAATTTTAGGCGCTCAGCCCGGTCGGCGGCCCGGGCCAGGGCCACAATTCCCAGCTCCGACTCCAAAAAACCTACGCGCCGCGTGTGTAGAGGTCGCGCGCCGCAGAGCTCTGGCCTCAGGGAGAGAGCCACTCAAAGCGCTGTACAAGCGACCCGCCGACGTCGGCTGCTCGGTGGTCTGGTGGTTCACTGGTACGCGCGGGAGAAGGGTACTCCTTCACGGGGTCGAGAAGCGGTTCATTCTTGAGCCAGAGACCTGTGATACTATAACGCGGACTATCAAAGATTTGGAGGAACTGGCCATAAGTTAACGCAGTGAATCTGGTGCGACATCGGAGTCAGTGACGAACCTGCTCATACAGAAAGATGTTATTCGATTAAATTCGTTAGCTACTTCGAATATGTTAAGCACTATCTCGAGCGCGTAAAAGGTCATTTAATACAATAAGTATCTTCTCTTTCAACAAACGCCTACACGAATTCTTTTAAGAACCTCAGGGATCCACGGAAAAATCTTCTCAACCCTGGATCTTCAGCGAACCAGCTAGGGAGAAAAACAGGGATAGATCACGCTGCGATAGCAGACGTCGTGTAAGAAATTACCATTACATCCACAAAGTTCTCAACGAATCTTCAGAAAATTCTCGAGAACACTTGAAAACTACGGCTGTATCTTCTTTGCAACTGTCCAAAACAATCGGCAAGACACTGTTCACGGCGGCCAGGGCTTTCAGCGCGTAATAGATGACATGGCCCGCGGACGCGTCCGCCGTTGCGTCCGCCGGAACAATGCCGAAAAGGTTCGCTTTGTTTTATGTATACAGCTAACACAGATCGAGGGCAAGCGTTTTTGGGGGGGGACTCCCGCGGCCAACGCCCATGCGCGAGAACAGGGAGCCGCCACTGCAGAGGACACGAACCGCCGGGCCACGGCTCCGGCTCCCCATCGATCCGCGTCTCCGGGCAACGACGGCCCGGCAGCGCCACTCCGCGTGCTCCAACCACTAGCCTGCCTGTGCCGGCTGTCTGGTTCGACGAAAAGTCGTCCCGTCCCGTTAACCCATAGTCCGACTTGCAGCCCCCTAGCCAACGGAAAACCGCGTAGCACGGTCTGCAAATAACATAACGTTGGAAGGACGAAAGCGTCTGCGGGACGTTGCAAGTCCCACCCAAGCGCTGTTTGGAGGGTGTGGTGTCCTCGAAGCATAGGCAAGATCGGAGCTTGGAGTGACGGTGACGAGACCTTCCCGCGGTCGGAACTCCGAAGGCCCGAATTCGTCGTCGGCGTTTCTGCGCCGCAACCACCGCCGCGCTTTTGCGGGGTCCATCTTGGATAAAGAGACGAGGCGTTTGCGGCTTACAGATCTTCCGTAAAACATCCAGGTATGCCCTCTTAGGTGTGAGCTTGGAGCTAAATGTTTCAGAAGGAAAGATTTTTTGTCCCTTGCTGGTTCGCGCCAGGTAACCTCGAATGAGGTATCGCTTGCCACTACGGTGGTACCGGGAAGGCAAGAGTATCAGGTTTCCTGGTGTGGCTCAGATGAGCACGATATCGTTTCGGCGTATAAGACTCATCTTAGCGAATCCTCTAGCACAGTCAACGAACAATCAGCGGTCCTTACACGCCGAGTCACTACGTTTCTTGTTTCAGATCGTGTTATAATTGGAATTACATAAACGAACTTGCAGACAAACCTCAACATCCGATCTAAAAAATAGTACATTTTTAAGAGCAATTTAATGTCGTTACAAAATACTGCGGAAACCCGAACCAAAAAAAAATTGACAACATGCTTTACCCACGTTTTTACTTGCCTCGAATATACTCCAGATCAGAAAACAAACGTAATTGTTTTCTTAAGTTCTGGGAGCATAGCCGTTGCGTGACTTCCACATTTTTACCTGCCACTCGCTGTTAGACTGAGGGGAACAAATCAATGCGCAAATTATCACATGATACAAGTTTCACCGTCTTCACTTATTGACTGCATATACAGCACTCAGCATGCACGCTAACAATGATGTGTGCTCAGTGGTTTCATTGATGCTCAACGCTGCGTCAGTGCAACATCTGGCTGTTGCTACGCTGTAAATTATAAAAAAAGAGAGATAAATTTATTAAGAAAGCTGCGAATTAATCTTCAAATTTACATCGTCTGACGGCCTATTTAATGAAAGATAGGAAACATAATAAAGTATCCCCTGGTAACAAACTTGTTCTTTCGTGGTAACTTCGTAAGACAATCACAAAAAAAGAATAGCTATCAGTGCGTATTCTACGTTTCTCGGAGCAGTCCCTGTTGTGTATACAGACATCGTGGGTAGATACGCCTAAACCTAGATTCATAGTGAAACTCAGTCGTCGGCAGTCCTTTTTTTCACAACTGCAGTGACGACGAAACAATCTTCCATATTACTTTCGACTGTGAGGAATGATCCCCTTTTTGTGGCAAACTTGCTCAGTGTGGAAATAATTATGAGTGCAACCAAAAGAAGACATACAGTGGTCCTGAGTATAGATATGCACGCTAACGTCCAAAGGATCAGAGTTCCCACTCCTAAGTTTTTTAGAAGCGATTACGCTGACTGACCAATTCTCCAGTTACATATATATGGCTGTCCCAATCCTAATTTCGTAATCCACTTTACCACTTTCTTTCTACTATTTTTTTTATTTTTATTATTTTATTATTCCTCCGCAGTCAATGAGATTGTGTAATTAGCCGATAGAAAATTCAAGGACCAACCACGAAGCAAGAAGCGTGAACATAAGTTCTCAGTAACTAAAAATACATTTTAGTTTTTTATGGAATTTTTTTTTAGCTTAGTTACTCAGCAGATAACGAATTCCCTTCAATGTTTCGTATGTGAATACCATTACGAGCATCAAAGAACAATAAAAATGATCCATGACTGCTCAGATATAATTAAGTATATTTGAAGAGAGTCGTTAAGATTTTCTTTTTCAATGCGTCTGAACAATTAACAGTGGATGGACGTACAAGAATATGTTACGAAACCCCGGAATGCGGGCTCTGCCTTGCCGTGTTGCATAACGTGCTTGCGCGCTGTTTGCCCGCTTGGTCGGTGCCCGAGTTGCAGTCGTGGCGTGATCCTAAAAACAAGGCCTCGAGCGGACTGTTCCGAATCACGCAAAGGTCACGGAAAGGCTTTGCGTGATGAGCTTCGCGCATGCCCTCTAGAGGTATACACTGTGCGGTTATGGCGAACATTCAAATTAAAATAAATTCTGTAGATATTGGCGCGCCGGGTGGCTAGAGATTCCGAAAGGCCTGCGAAGCGTCTCCGGGCGTATAAGTTACGACAGCGCGCAGTGGCCATTACCAACTGGATAGCACTAAACCCGTCACATGCTCGGTCCGACACGCTCTGGCCTAACACGACACGTTGTAGCGATATGCTCACGTCCTTGAGCACTGCAGAATTTACTGCATCAGTCTCCGAATTGGTAGTGTTGGTAGGATTGTTCGACAAAGCGGGGGAATATCGGCGATTGTGTGTTAGCATTGGCTTCATCGCCCTCTACCGAAGCGTGCTTACGCGGCATCAGTAATGTCCCCCTTGCCCCCGCCCCCATGCAGCATCAGAACTGCGCGAACTAGTAGTCACACACGCTAAACTCAGGCACGATATGCAAATATGCTTCGAATGTTTTTTTTTTTTTTTTCTTTAGATAACAGCTGTATGCCTGAGGTTAATATAAAAATCGAGATCCAAAATCAAGTCAGTTTTAGGGTTTTCGTGCCAGGTCATGGTGAGGCATCCGGCACCCACAACAATAAATCCAAAATATCCTACTGTGAGTCAGAAGACAAGCTGGCGAAACTAAAACGGCGCCAACCGAGAGCTATAGCGCACTAGCCTCGTGAGGTTACTATACTAAAAAGCGTTTTGATAGGTTACGAGAACCGTCACAAAGACGTTTATCATTTTGCCTATTCGTTTTCCTCAAGAACTCTGAGTATCTACCAACCGCAGGTGGCTTAGTTTCAAATTTATAATTGCCTACCGTCAGTCCTCGGTCAATTTGATATTAGTGTGAGCTAAAAGAAAGAGCTGGGAAATAGTTCAAAGTTGGGGGTGGAGAACGGCCAAAGTTTTTAAGTGAATGATGCTTTCTGAACGTCCTAGTTTCTAAACATAGTCTGATGGGCACTTTACATTGACGCTTCTTCCGGTCACATGGCGTCTATACCATTTTCGTAATGGCCACTCCGCGACCGAAGACTAGCCAATTACAAGTGGTCGATTTGCAGTGTTGTAAGTGTTACCGAAAAAAAGGAACGAAATACGTTAATCGTTACTTGAAAATAAAAGGGACCCGTACTATAGACCTGCGTTACCGTTAGCGTTAAAAAGTAACGCACGTCACTTTTGCGGTACTTTTTTAAATTATAAATTAACACGTTTTACTTTTTGACGTTAAAGGTACTCATAAGTGTCATATTTCAAGAAACATTATGTCCACCCAGAAACTGAACATAACTACCTTATCTTTGTTACGATTCCACCTTAATACTCGTGAGAAAAACGTAAATAACGCAAAAATGTATATTGCTTGCAGCTAGAAACACGAAAAAAAATTAAACTGTAATTTTATTAAGTCTTGGGAAGAATATGTAAGAGGTTACGTAACTACGCTACCCGTTACTCGAAATAAGTAACGTAAGTATGTTAGCTCTTGCCGTTTTGAAAATGTAACAAGTGCGTTACAACGTTACCGGCAAAAGTAGGGCTTTGCCGACAACGCCGTTACTTGCAACGCGTTACCGCCAGTCACTATCGATTTGTTGCTTTCCGCAACTCTAAAAAACAGGGAACCCACCAAGCAAATAAGTTTAGAGACGGTGATAATCAGTACTTATCCTGGAAAATATAATGCTCGCTAAATTTACTTTTAACCGCATCCATAAAATATCCCCGCAAAAGACAATCACCTTTGTTTTTTCTAGCGCAGGAAGCAGCCGTCAGACAGAAGAGACTATCTGACGCACCCCTCGCCACAGCAGCAGTAGCAGCAGCCAGCAGCATGGCGGGCCGCTCTGAGGCCGTCCTGCTTTCGCTGCTCCTACTCTTGGTACCAAGCCAGAGCCGTAACACTGGCTTACATCCGGGCAGCGTGGTCATCCTCAACCCTACTGGAGCTCCTCTCCCCACTGACATCCCAGTAAGAGACTCGTCCGAAACCCCTAATATTCCCGCAAAGGACCAAACCGGCGCAGGCTCCACTGAAGCCTCTGCATCAAGCACCTTTGCAAATGTAGCCACGGAAGACAGTCCTGGAAACGTCCCTACAAACCTTCCTGCGGATGTCCCAACGAGCCTTCCCACAAAGCTCGCAACGGATGTCGCCAAGACAGAGCAGTATAACCTGGACAAGAATGAAACTGGGTCGTTCACGTCGCCCGTCCCTGAGAGTTCGCCGATGTCGACGTACCCTCCGAGTACGTCTAGACAGGAGGAGATCTTCAATGATCAGACGACCATTTTGTCGACCGACGCGGTGACTGTGACGCCAACGGACCGGTCAAGCACTGCTGCCGCTACCGACACGAGTCCGACTCCCGAAGACCCAAAGGGACCGTCATGTGCAGCGCTTGATCTTCCACGATGGAGACCGGTGCCCAAGACGCACCGCCTGCGGCTGTCAAGGGCTAACGTGAGTACTGCTCTTCCACCGTCAATTATGACCTTATAAAGAGCATTCCTAAACATCTAACGGTGTGATTTACGTTCAAATGTAAACAAGACTAAAGCAAATTAGACGGGAGTTTTCTATGACGTACATTTTCATGTTCCTCCTACCAGTTTCAACTACTCTCGTGTTCTGGTTGGATTTGCCTCAAGACCGTTCCGTGATATCTACCTTCCCCGCAGGCAATAGTTTTCTAATTCTACTGCATATCCTGAAATAACTATAAGCGAATTCGTTCACCCTTAGTTATCACAATTGTTTCCCCGAATCTGGGTGTCTTGCCCCTAGTTGCCTTATTTATTTCCGCTTGAGGCGGCACACACCATCGACTGCTGCGGCGCACAACGTTTTATACTTGGGCCGATATGTGCGCCAGCCGATGTTAGCTGTTGGCAGTTTATTAAAATGTATCTTTCAAAACCTTTTTCAACCAATGTGATTACCAAAAATTGGGCTTTTATATGTTTTCTACCCCAACAATTTGAATTACAATAGGAGGAAGCACGTAAGTGAACGGAAGAAAACCAATACACTTTTACCGCTTAGAAGGCGAAGCTGACCAAGCAATAGAATGTCGTCATCCAGAAATTCTGCTGTTAATTCCGACAGCTAATGCTTTCGTGTTATAGGAAAATGAACTACATTTAATAATACACATATAATGTCCAAATAACGCACACAGTACATTCGAACCGTATATTTAGCCGGTGTTCTAGCGTAAAATTCAAAAATAACAACCCAAGCCTTGCGGCGTGATCTAACAAGAAACGTTCGACCGGGGCGGCAGCTGTAACCAGAAGGGAGATAAAAAAAAAAAATGAGCCAACGTTTGCGCCGAATTCCAGTCCAATGGCGAACGGGTTATCGATCAGGTTCTCGGACGCTCGTCAATCTTGAGCCGTGGCTGGCCGGTCGCCCAGAGCCTCGTTTAAGAATTCGGGAAAGAAGGCTGCAGCTGCCTAGACTGCTCTTTTCGGTCCCTTGGCAGCCCTCTCGATGGAGCGGGGACAAAGACGTAGCATCGTTTTATGCCCTTGTTGCCGGGCAGACAATATCCAGAATGTAAATGTAGGATGGAGAGGTAGATGGCAATGTGCACCTTCGCGAGCCACCACGCTTCAAAAGCTAGTCCGGCCATCATTCAGCAAAACGCTTTGTTCCGGTGTCAGTCTGGCAACATTGTGGGACAGACTGTCTGTACACCAACGTTATTAGATTAGCTCAGTTACGGAACTGCACATAGATGATACATGCACAATCAGTACCCCCCGCTACCCCCCCCCCCCCCCCCTCACACACCACGACTCGCCTCCCGCCGTTCGGCGCGCCGGACGGCTGCTAGGGTAACTGCCGTGTATTCTATGGAATACGTACGTTTCGAAGGGCAGCGTCTAGATGGCGTTCCACCGTACTCTTTGAAACACACAGTTCGTAAATGAAAATCTAGATGGCGTTTAGAACGACGGGAGGCGGACTGAAGTGAGTGAGGATTCGGGCCACTGAGACGATAGAAAAAAATCTTAATGATTAGATACTGAGAAGACACAATGTTTACAGAAAATTATTTACTTTTCTTCAGACCATATTTAACCTCACGTCGAGCCCCTCCGCATTTGTCTCTTACAACAGCTCTAGCAGCGGTTTGTTTGGAGCGGAGCGCCATGTTGTGACGTCATCACTTATGGGGTCAATTGTAGAATGAAGAGGTATCGGGTGATGTGCATGCCTCCAAGCAGCCTCTCTTCAAAAGCTAGCCTGGCCACCTTGAGGAGGAAACGCTTTTTGGAAGCACCCGTCTGGCAACCGTGGACACGCCTTAGAAGGGTAGAAGGAGAGTGGGCGGCTGAGTTTGAGTAGCTTATGGGGGAGTTCAGGGAAGAGAAAGAGAAACGGACAGTGCTCAAGACGCTGGTCAAAGAGCCGAACGATGAGCCCAGGCAGGAACGGGAGAAGCAGTCCGAGCTCAAAAATCTAGTGCCAGGTTTTAAGAGGATAGAAAGAGACTGGTTGGTTAAGTTGGAGCAATTAAAGGATATGCGGACGGAATTGAACAGAGAGAGAAAGAAGCGAGAGATGCTAGAGGAGGCCTGGCAAGGGCAGCTGGAGGAGGTGAAGGCGACGCAAAAGTCCACTGATACAGCGAGTTTCCAATGAAATGGAAACTAGAGGTGAGGTTAACGAAGGAGACGGAAGGGCGAGAGGCAGTGGAGAAGGAGCTAGAAAGGGTGGGACGTGAGCAGAAGGAGATGAAGAGACAGGGGACGGTGGGAGGCGCAGTTGATGCAGTGCCCGTTTTAGAGAGCGAGAAGGCAGTGGACATAGACACTAGTGTGGCGGAAAAGGCAGCGGGGCCGTTGTACGGTATGGTTGTGCAACGGCACCCCCCTACTCCGACTGCTACCAAACCTGCGATGCAGGAAAAACAAAAGGGAAGGGGGAAGAGAGTGTTGGTGGTAGGGAGCTCTAATTTGTCTAGGTGCACAGCGGGGTTAGCCAGCAAGGCCGGGAGAGACGGAAGAGTGAAGGTTGCAGCCCTACCAGCCAGGCGAATGAAGGAGGCGATGGACACGACAGTAGAAATGTTGGCTGTCAACAAGGGGGAGGGAGACCTTGTAGGGGTACATTATCGATTGAATGGCGTCTAAGGTAGAAGGGAAAGGGACCTGACCACACACATCGAGAACGGTGTGAAGCAGTTGAGGCCCACAACCTCTGGGATGGTGCACATTTTAATGTGCATCGTCCCGGAGGTCAGGGGCCGAGGAGTAGGTACAGAGAGAGCAGTTCAGGATGCTAACAGGACCATCAAGAGACTGAGCTCAAAGAACGGATACGCGGTCATGAATGTGAATAGGAAAATATACCAGGAGAGTCCGATCCCCCCGTTTAGCCGCTACGGCATCCGCTATGGGGAACTGACGGGGATGCGGGTGGGGCGGAGGATGGGTTGCATAGCAAGTGCTTTTTTAGGAGCCGGCAGAGCCCGCCGGTAGCTGAGGGATCAAATGCAAATAGCAGGGTGGGAGGAATCGCCTCGCAGAAGAAGAAAAAAGAAGCAGCTCAATATAGGATTCATAAACATGCAGGGGCACAAATAAAATGAAGTGGGAAGAAATCGCGGAACAATTAAATGATGAAGATTTTGAGTGTACGAATTGGGAGAGACACATCTTAGGGATATGGAGGAACCACCCCACTTGGCAGGTTATTTTTGGGTGGGATGCAATCGATGTGAAGGGAAACGGAAAGAAGGCGGATTCGGAGTGCTAGTGCAAGGACATGGACGGGAAAGGGTGAACGAAAGCTGCAGAGAACATATGTGGTTAAAAGGTAATATCAGAGGTTTAGACACGCTCATAGGATTTGTATACCTGAAAGCAGGAACTGATTCAAGAGAGGAAAATTCACAGCACTTTACATGTGCTTCCAAAGATGTTGGAAAAAGTTTCACTACTCTTGATATAATTATCATAGGAGGCATGAATGCACACTTAAAAGACTTCGATGGATATACAGATTCTACAGTGACGATGCTATAAGAATTCTGCGATGCTCTTGATCTAGTGCTTGTTCAACGCCCAAGTAAAATGCGACGGAACAGTAACGTTGGAGAGTAACGATTCGCACCCAACAATTGATTACTAGTTAGTGTCTAGCCAATTGTATAACAAATTAGGAGGCATGGAAATAAATGAGAAAGGCACGAAAATCTTAGGAAGTGATCCTAAGCAACTTAAATAAAGTTTGGTAGAGCAGAACCAGAGACACAAATTTTCGAACAAAAAAGTATCGACCTTAAACGATGCCCGAATACAAGAAGAATCAGAACGGATTCAGACTATAGTATCCAGACAACCGGAGAAAGAATGAACATTTGACAATTTAGTAAACACTTTTAAAAGAAAGTTAGACGAGTTCAAAGTCAAACAAAGAGGAAGAATGAAAAGGAAACAGACCAAAAAGCTGGTGGGATAGTGAAGTTAAGGCGGCCATAGCAGGGTGACAAGAGGCCCCAAGGTAACACAGATGGACGAAGAAAAGGGGGGACACACCCGCTGAGGTAGCATCGAAAGGAAGTACATTTCAGGAAAAAAAGAAAGGTATATGTTCCAATCCAGGCCAAGATTAGTAGAGTTGGAGTGCAGTGGATAATGGAGGTAAATTAGAATTATAGAAATGCAGCAAAACGGTTCTGGGAGCACATCAATACACAGGAGAGAAAAACAGAAGGGTTTCATTGTTCATTGACTACACACGAGGGGATAAGTATAGAGGGCGAGGAGACAAGGGAATTTATTAGACGAACAATCGAGGCAACGTTCGCAGAACTTGATCCGAACGAGATTGGACGGAACACAAACAGCAACACGGCACAAGACGAGAACACTAACGAGACAACTGAGACAACTACGGGGGATGGGACAGAGCAGAACGTAAAGTACTTGCTTGAACGGCGACAGGCTCAGATGGCATAGAGATGAGACTAGTCAAAACACTAAGAACAAAAATCAAATTAAAGTTACGACAGGCAACTGATCAAATAATAATGGGGGAGAAGTACCCAAGGATTAGAAACTAAGCAGATTGAGATTACTATTTAAAGGTAACTGAAATAAGGGTGGCATAGCATCATACCGCCCAATAACAGTAACTTCGGTCCTGTACAGACTAGCGATGCAAATAGTAAAAAGAAGAATAGAAGAATGGTGCGAAAACATTTCAGGTGAGCTACAGAATGAATTCCGAAGAGATAGAAGATTAGACGATAACTTATTCATCTTCACTCAATATATAGAGGTGGCACAAATGAGTACAAAGCCGTTATGGATAGCATTTCTAGACATTAAAGGGTCGTACGACAATGTTAGTCAGAAAAAATCTCTGAGTACAACTGAGAAAGTACGATTTAGATGCAAACTTTATTAGGATTTTACAACACGTATACACAAATAGAAAGGTTTTATAACATGGGAAGGAGAAATAACAGAACCAGCGGAAATAAAAGGAGGACTTAGACAGGGTTGTCCCCTATCACCTCTACTTTTTATGATATACCTGAGTAGAATAGAAAAGAAATTAGAAGAGCGCATTTTAGGATTCGTTGTGCCATATATGGAGAGAGGCAGAAAAGTAAACCAAGTTATGCCGGGAATGTTCTACGCAGACGACATTGTACTGTTAGCACTAGCCGGGATATGTTACATGAGCTAATTAACATCTGTGGAGAGGAAGGGGACTTTCTGGGCCTGAAAATCACTAGCGACAAGTCGTGGATAATAGTTTATAATGATGAGAAGGGGAACCCACTGAAAATTCAAGACGTTTTAATACAACACGTAGAAAAGTATAAATGCCTAGGAATATGGCTGAATGAGGGAAAGCAATACTAAGAGCAGGAAGAAAAATATGCTAAAGAAAAAAAAAGGAATGCAGCAATTATGAAGCATACGGCACTATGAAATTACAACAGATATGAAGTGGTCAGAGGAATGTGGAAATAAGTCACGGTGCCGGGGTTGTCTTTTGGCAACGCGGTATTGTGCATAAAATCTGAGGTCCAGTCGAGCTTAGAAACCCAGCAGAGGAGCGTGGGTAGACTGGCACTGGGGGCACATGGGAATACGCCAAATGAAGGAGTGCAGAGAGACATGGGCTGGACATCTTTCGAGGCTAGAGAGGTGATCAGTAAGTTGAAATTTGAACAAAGGCTAGACACAATTGAGATACAAGATGGGCGAGAGAGGTCTATAAGACATGAAAAGTCTGAACACCAAATGGACAAACCGAACCCGAAAACTGAAATTCAAACATCAACAGGCAAGTGTCGGTCCAGAGCAGACAACCTCTGTGAAAAATGAAGTAAATGAAGCCGCGAGAAAGATGTGAGAGGAAATAATGCAGGGAAAATCAGCTATAACTATGTATAGGGGGCGAAAACAGGAAATAAGGAAGGTATACTGGTATAATAATTCACGTGGGAGCTTACTGTTATTCGAGGCTAGAACGAGAGTATTGAGGACTAGGACATGTAGGACAAAGTATGAGTGTGCCGTATGCCATGGTGTAGACGAGACAATAGAACATGTGGTGTTGAGGTGCACAGGGTTTGCTTCTTTTTTTTTTTTTTTCTTGGGGGGGGGGGGGGGAGGGTGTAAGCCTACACCAATTTTTTTGAGCGAAAAAACTTATTTAAATATTTTTTTTCCAAATATATCTTTTTATTCTAGACATTCATCGGTACGGAAATGACACCTGCATCCTGGAATGATCTAAAAATGTTTTCCGTGTCAGATCAAAAGCTCACTTGTAACACTTGGAAACTATTTTTAACGGAGGCGTGTTATAAATCTCAAGCTAGAATGTCTAATATAGCTTGACAGGTATTTCATACAGTTGCGTAAAGTAAATTTCACTGCAATTTCGTTTGCAGCGAAGTTCTTTTGCGTTACGAAACTAAGAGGCCGTTGTAACGTGGAGAGACTTTCCACCAGGTATGTGTGGTCGAGAGGCATCATCATCATTACCATTGGGAAAGGGGGATGATTACGGCGATCTCAATCTGGCTCCAAACACGCGGTTTCTGCGAAAAGCCTACCCACTGTGAAACGGCCTTGCAACGCAGCACAGTGCCAGGAACGCGTCTACGACTGGCGTGTATTCGCCCTTTTTTGTTTGGCAACAAACTGAGTGACGCCATCTATTGGGTTGCCCCGACACACTTCCTGTTCACGTATATTTCCTACTTTTTGTTTTCTTACTCATCATTCTTTTATCATAGCTGCGAATAAAGTCTCGCAGTACTATAATAAACTAGTGGCCATTTCCAGAAGATAGCGTGTATGTTTGATTTCGCGAATACATTGAAACCCGCCGTCTAGTTCAGGAATCAGAACCGTAAGTGTTTGGGGGCAATTTGCACACTGGCGCCACCGCGTTTCAAACTCACGCGAGAAAGAACGAATAGCGTCCCCTTCCGCCCATGCATCGAAGGGGGTCCCGAAAAGGCAACAGATGGCGCCACAAAAGCGGAAGTGCCATGCTGTCCAATATGTCGCGATCCCGGAGGTCGATCAGAGAAATGCCCGTGAAAAAGCACGAGCGAACGCGAGTGTCGCGCGGTCATCACGGCGTCCCAGCTCCTGGCTGCCGTATACGCCTCGCAAGTGGGCTCATTTTCGTCTTCTGCGCATGAGAAAGGAAGTAGCGGTGACATCAGAACGCCGAGCCCTGATTGGCTGATCGCGACCCCCCTATCTGAGCGTCGTCTGCTCCTTTGCAACGTCGTCTGCTCGCAACGTCGTCTGCGTCTGTCTTGCCTTTCCTGCGACTTTCGGAAGTGCAGGTCTTTACGAGCGAGCTCGACTTCGTCTTTCAGAGAGGGCAGACGAAATAAATCGAGCGGTACGTTGTTTTTAACAACTAGCAGACGCGCATTAAGGAGAGAAGTCAAAGGACTCACTGGCGAGGTGTCCCGAGGCGCCGAGGTTTGTTTCCTAAGAACCGAGAGTGAGCGTGTTAGTGTCCGCAAGTTCCCTCCCAAATACTTTTTCCCTCCTTTCGTGTGCGGCGAGACTCCTCACTTTTTAACGGCGTCGGCGGGTCGGCGCAGTTAACATCGTCTGCTTTACGTCTGCTAGTCAAAGCGATGGCTGCTTTACCTTTCCTGCGTCTGTCGGAGATTCACCGCTTTTTCACCAGCGAGAGTCACCGCTGCCTCGGAAAACAAGGAGATGACAAGAGGAATTGATTGAAGAGTTCACAAGGGTCGCGCGGGCATATTTCATTCAGCACGCCAGACGGTCGTGGGCAGACGGTCTTGGCCAAGGACCGTCGGAGCACCGCTGTGCCTGCTAGGCCTATCTGCCGAGCTTGCTTATTCGGGGTCGGTGGAATCGTGGCCGTTGGAGCATTTCCTGGGTGTTTGTGGATCCAGCGTTCTTGCTCGTCGTGGTTTATTTCAAGTACTTTTTACTTATTATAGAGCACGTACAAAAATAAACGTCCGTTGATCGTCACGACCAAGTAACTGAGCGACGCTGTCGGCCATGCTGAGTTGATCGTCGTAGGATTCCGTCGTAACCTGAGCAAAACTTACGATAGTTTCGTTTCGTGAATACGAATTTGTTCTCACGTTTTGTCTTACGCACTCTTTTGGCGTAAGATGGTTTTGTGAATCTGGCCCCTGCACTTCCGCAAGTCGCAGGAAAGGTAAGACAGGACGCAGACGACGTTGCAAAGGAGCAGACGACGCTCAGATAGGGGGGTCGCGATCAGCCAATCAGGGCTCGGCGTTCTGACGTCACCGCTACCCCCTGCGCAAGAAGCAGACGAACTTGCCCTCCGCATAGCTTCCGTGGACTGTCATACTGGGGAGCGACCTGCTGCATGAACAGGCGCCCGCCACACCCACCACCATTGCCGCGACGCCGCCAGGATCGCGACCGGTGACAACACAACACTTTTAAGACGCCACGAGGCGGAAATCGAGGGACCGCCTTTTTGGACGCGGTAAACACACCAGTACGTCGAGTCAGGGTGGAGGCTGACTTGATGTAGTCGGAATTGTTCAAAAAAAAATATGCGCGAGCTCGGAAGGACTCGAAAGGTCAAGCTCGAGCCGTTTTAAAATATCATGATTCGTATGTATCCGCGAATGTTCGAATAATCGTAAGAAGTTCTCGATTTCTCGCGTCAAGCTTAAGCGCTTCGCACCAGCGCTCTGGCGCCAAGCGTCACCGCTTCGCACCGTCACGCGCGCGTCAAGCTTCACTGCTTTTCACCGGCGTGCTAGGAGAAACAGCTGACGGGATGGAGCTGTTCGGTTCACTCGATTAAAACACCGATGGAAGGCTCGTTCGACTGGCAAAGATTGATCACAATTGAGTTCAGCCTATTGGGCTACGCTAACAGATTCACTCCCAATTTTCAAAGCAGTGGCGAAAAAACAAACAAACGACATTCTATATTTTAATAAACAATGGTTTTACTCACCAAGTTACATTATGTGTTACCCAAGTCCTCTCTCATTAGGGCCTTTTTCAAAAGAAGTGTTTTAATGCAAAATAACTGTTTCTTTCCATGATTATATTTGATAAAAAGAAAAAGGCTGTGATGTATTAAAGTGTCCATGCTGAAATCTGGTTAATTGTAAACAATTCGTAGTTGAAGACAATTAAATTCAATTCGCGGACATTTTTTCAATAGTTTTCGATTTCTAGTCAAAATGTTTAGATCAGCACACCTCTATAAGTTATTAGGGCTCGGGTGGAGGTGGGGCCATTTATATGTAAAATGCGTCCGGCCGGTGTCGGACCGGGTTCCGGGACGGGAGCGGGTCCTGGGTTGAAGCAGCATCATGAAAGTTTATTTCTCTGTTTTCAGCTAATATATATATATATATATATTGTATAATTAGTAAAAAAAATCTAACGCGTTAGGCGGTTACGCGTTTGATTACTATCGTTTGTTCGGGCAACCTGGTGCCGACGCAAGGTGGTTCAGCCTTCACGGTACCGTTGCAGGCGGCCTGCGCCCCGAGCTGCGACTCCAACCGGACCCGGGACGAGGCTCCGGGAGCGACGCTGTCCCTCAGCATACAGAACATCGACGAGATCCAGTGAGTACGGCCTCGGGGTTTTGTGGGCGCCGACGCCTTCGAGTTCCTGTGACGGTAAAAGTTGTACCTCGCCCGACGATGGAGGGTGGCAGGCAGACAAGTCCTCTGTTCATGCTTTCGTTGTCTGTTAGTCCGCCATCGACTTGGTTTGTGGTCTAGTTTTAGACTGTAGCCGCGGATACGTGGATGCGACCGTACCGCATCGACTGTGATTAGATATAAGAGTAAAAAGCAGAGAGACTGGGCGCGTGGGATTGATTCCCTCTCAATTCGACGCGTTAGTGTCGCATATCGATGTAAGCGCAGCCACCGAGAGCTTAGAAAGGCAGTGCGTGGCGTAACCCGAGCACCTTATTACCACTTCGCAGCCAATGAGATCGTGGCATTACCAATCACGAAGCAAGAAGCATTATCATAAAAGACCACTCCCAGCATTTCTTAAGCTGTCACTGATTATAGGTTAACCGCCTCCAAAACTCAATTCGTTCTTTTTTCTTTTTTTCTTTTTTTTTTTACTCTGGAGGGCAATGATGCGTTTATGACGTTGTTTATGATATTGGGACTTTGTAGTAGTTGATTATAGGATAGCCGCCGACAGTGATGCAAAATGTGTATGAGAAACTTTTTGGCAAGTTGCTGGAGCCTCCTCCTCATTGGTTAGACTCCGATGACGTACTTGCGAAAATGTGAGACATTCTTAACACGCTCAACAAATATGTCCATAAAGTGTGTTTGTTTTTCGTTTTTGCTGCTTAGTTCTTAAGTATATAATGGTTTAAAAAAGAACCCTACGGTCTAAAAGTCTCCGCGACTTAAAGTAAAGTTCCTGCATACGAAGTTTTTAATCGGTGTGTTCAAACTATACTCGTTCTCGCCTCAAGAACCACCGTAAAACAAGTCAGGCTCCTCGTGGAGAATCACTAATTTCCCCCTTTGCGTGTAGGGTTAATATATATGTAGGTGCATTTTAGAGTGGATATGTGTTATTATGGGGAGACCTGCATGGTTTTAAATCTTTTAGGAACTACTTCGCACGGCGTATGAGCAATGCGCAAGGCGTGCTTTTTTCTTGAGGTGAAAAGGAATATAGTGGTGCAAATTAAACTATCTAAAAATTGACTGGTACAATCGATAGTTTTCCAAAACTATCGATAATGTTGAAAACTCTCGATAGTTGACTATCGATGGCAGTATTGTCGCTACATAATGGGATGTCGATAGTACTAGCGATAGTGCAATCGATAGTACTATCATCAGTACTATCGATCGTTAGCTTTTAGTCGACTATCGATACATCGAAAGTGAGCTTTCAGAAAACTATCGAGTGTTAGTAAAATTGAGGCACTACCCATAAATGGAATGACGACGGATATGTATGGGCAGAAAACGCGTGGTTTTAGGAAAAACATAAAATTGAAAGGAAACAATAGATATAGTTGCATTTTCGCACAATTAAGTTTTGAGGTAAAACAGAAATGACGGTTTGCTAGTTTTCCTGTTGTACATACATGGTGTCCAGATATCAGGCTTCACACTTTAGAATGCCCGCATTTGTAAAACAATTCACTATATTCAGTATCTTTTTGTTTGTTTTGAAGCTAGAAAAAAAAAAAAAAAGAAACACTCGCTGAACACATCTAGCATCGGGGTTTTCACAAGTTTGTTTCACGCTTGTGTTTTCTTTATTCCGCAATTGACACTTATTTCTATTCATAGCCTTGACCACTGACAAGTGAAAATTAGCACTCCGCTGGGGATCATAATTTTTTCTTCTCCTGATGATCATTTATAGCGAATTCCCGAAAATCGGGAATTAGCTGTTGACGAAAGCGCTTAGGATTGTATGCCGTGATGCGTTGCCACTTTTTGTTCAGTTTTATTTGGCAGAGTAAAATAACGGTGGCTGGGAAAATATTTACCTGTTGGTATAAAATGCATTTTCAAAATAGTGAAGTTGTCACATAATCTATAAGTAAATATATTTGAATCAATAAATGTAGCATCAAGAAAATATAGTTACCGATGCTTTACGTTTTTTTCTATTTTTCAAATACAATGGGTTTGGGAACATAACGTTAACTGGATCAAAAGTAAATAATAAAAAAGAAACTTTCTTGAGATCCAAGTAACGATATTGTTGGCAATGAAGCATTATTTCAGTAAAAAAGACTCGTGACTTTGAACGGCAGTACTGTTTCCTTCCTTTCTCGTAACCTGTTTATTTCGAGAAAAAAACGCCACACTTCTATTTTCATCCGGGTAAAGTCATGTCCCCATACTTGCGTATTCGATCATCATCGCTAGAATTATATTCAAGCCGGGTTCTGGATTTATGCAACACATATGTAGTTTTCTTATCAGGGGTGACAGGGATATCCATTTTTTTTTTTTTTTCTGATTGAGCTCCTAAAAAGCAAAGGGAACACCTCGGAAAGCAATCTAAAACAGCAAAACGCTTCGCCAACCTATCAACTTGATATCTTTTATTCACAGTTTTTCAATAGTATACAATAGATATTTTATTACTTTTTGTCAATAGTTTCTAAGGATGATTTCTACCGTTTTGTGATTGTTTTCTATTAGGTTTTCGGTTGTCCCTCGACAATTATGCGGAAGTCACTAATTGGAGTTGCGTTTTTCTCCGAGCTACCCGGCATTTACGGGTCGTTCTTCGTCCGTCACCCAATAAAACCCCATCGATAGCATTACGAAAGTTGGATATCGAGATAGTTTCTCGATATTTGACTATGAACAATTTCACGAGAGTCGACTTTTGATAGTATCCTATCGAGTCTACCATAGTCGTCTATCTATCGATAGTAAACTATCGATAGTATACTATCGAAAGAGGTATCGATAGTTTTGCGATAGTCGACTATCGATCGATAGTTTTACGATAGTCGACTATCGATCGATAGGTTTACGATAGTCGACTATCGATAACACTCTCAATAGTTTTTCATTATCGATAGTTAAATTTCGCTTCCACTATCAATGGTATCGATAGTTTTTTCGTATCACTAGTTCAAACCCCTTCCAAGGTGTCCACAACTTGAAAAAGGGCGTTGCGGGGAAGACGCCTCGTAACAAAGATTTTTGTTGCACGTCGAAAGCGGACCCTAACCTAAATAATTCCTCGGTCCTTCTCTGGGGTGTGCCAGTTGAACGTCACCTATAGATAGCAAGGCCGTTGTGCTGTATTGTCTACGTCACCGATTGTGGACCAGCGCGGTGCACACACTGGACGCGAATGCCACCTCAGCGTTCGGCTGCTACTCGTATCCTCACTGGCTGAACGCGAGTGTGAAAATTAACAAGGAATGGGGATTTCAACCGGCGTTGACATGCCGCCTTGCTACTTTGTTAGGCATGGGGAGAGGGGCATTGAGTGTTGTAGACTAAGAGGTGGCCTACCAGAAGGGCGAGAGCACGCGTACAAAATAATGCACCCGACAAAACGCCAAACACTTCACATCCCGGCGTCAGACAGACAAGTGCAACGAGGTCAAACAGACTCTACCCTTCCACATTCGATGTTCAAGGTCCAAATTAACGGCAAATTTCGATCGCTTTCAATAAGCTAAAAGACTGAGCCTCGTGTCGCTCGTTGGGGATAAGGTTGACAAAAAAAAATGAGCCTTTTCACTCTGGTGAAGAAGGAAGAGCAGCGGAGCTGTACTATGTGCCGCCGTCACTCATAGATGGCGGTAGCTGTCCAGAGGGTTGTGTCGAGATTTATTTGTCCACGGACACGAAAGTGTGGAAACTAACCCTTAACAGCTCCGCTATTAAAACGTAATTTAGTTGAAAACCTTGATTCCAACAACGGTCGTGAACCAAAAAGAGTGGAGTGCGACACCCCGTGTCTTGGAATCTTAATCCCGTCGCGATTTCTACGTAAACGCGCGCTGTTATAACATCCTTCGCTCTCGAAAGTGGCAAAATGCTCTTTCGTACCGGCATTTAAAAAAGAAAATACTTGAAGTTTTTTATTATTATTCATTGTGTTTTTAAGTAACTTTCTAAAAAAAATTCATACCGAAAACCTTAAAAAAAGACACCATAGGTTCAGGCGTGTTCTCTCAATAATAAAAAAAGACCGTTGTTTATTTCGCAAATTTTTATCCATTTAACTGGGAGTCCATCAATGTGTGAGGCCAAGACTCGAGCTGTGGATTGGTCGATGTTCGCCCCGCAGGCTGGACCTGGATCCCTCGATGGACTGGTGGCCGGGCAACAAGAACGGCAGCGTGGCCAGTCGAGGCACCGAGCTCCGGCTGGCGCTGCAGTCTCTACAACAGGGTGCCGCGGGGCAGCCGTGCACGTTGGACGACTCGCTGCTGCTCTGGAACAAGGCCTACGTGGTGCCCGGGCTCACCGTCGGACCCGAGATACTCACCCCGGGAAGCCACGCCCTCAGCCGTGAGCTGGAACGTCACCGCGTGGACTTACACCACAATACAATACAATACAATACGTTTCTTTTTACGGTTTACCTGTTAATTCTCACATAGGCCAAGAAGGCTGGTGCGTGGGACAGTGCACTAGCGGTACAGAGAATCCACTTGAGTGCCCCTTTAAGTGCCACTTTAGTGCCCCTGTCACTGACAGCTTAAATTGGCACTAAAGTGGATTCATATATCCTATTTTTATGTCGAAAACTCAATCTATATGTCCTGAGCATGATAGAAAAGCCCAAACCTGCAACCATGCGTGAATTTTTATAATATATTTTTTTTTTCTATTAAAACCACGACCAAACTCCGCGACACGTCCTTTTTTCTGAGGTATATATATATATATATATATAAAAGGGGGTGGGGGGGGGGGGGGCGAACCGCGATGTTCGGTCGAATTTTTAAAGACGAAAAAGGAACACGCAAGATTGTGATTTTTAGGATTTCTACATGGCAGGTTAGGGTGCATATATAGATTGTGGGAGCCACTGGTTCCCCTCCCCCGAGAAGGCGTACGCCGCGGACGTTCCGGCCGGAGTTGTCTGGCTTCGAGCCTGGTCGCTCCGTATCGTGTCGGAGAGACTACGTCACCATGCTGACCTACTCTCTCGCACTCCTCCGCGCGTCTCCCGTTTCGGGCGGACCAGGGAGATCGCGAGAGGGAGAGTCGGGCCTGCCCTCCGAGTGGACGGCCGTGTGGTTGGAGAGTCCTGGATTGGACTCCAGGCAACGGGTCGAGTCGCGGCGCGAGCTCGTCCGACCGGCGATGACTCCACGCAAGTGATTCCCCTGGCTCTGACAGTCGGCGTCCCCACTACCTGTGGACGTCCGTCTGCCGAGAGCCCTGCCCCCGAACTCCTGCGACGACGGGTAGCGGCGTGAGCTCGTCCGACCGGCGATGACTCCGCTCGCAATTACCCCTTTGGCTCTCAGGTCGGCGGGCGCTGCGGGCACACTGTGTCTACGGCTCGCTTGACCGCAGTGTCTTGTTGGGGACCCCTGGTACTCAATAAACGCTGTTGGATACCGGGATCATCGTTGTTGGCATGGCGTTGGCCGAACCCGGCGCGGCGACTGCCCTCGCTGGTAGTAGCCGTCGGCCGCGCGGTGGGACGGGCATCGGATTCCCCTTTGAGCACCGGTCCCCAGACGTAAAGGTGCGTAATCCTCCCTCCCTTTATTTCCCACATTTTGTGGGAATAAAGGAGGGAGGGATTACGCACCTTTACGTCTGGGGACCGGTGCTCAAAGGGGAAATCCGCTGCCCGTCCCACCGCGCGGCCGACGGCTACTACCAGCGAGGGCAGTCGCCGCGCCGGGTTCGGCCAACGCCATGCCAACAACGATGATCCCGGTATCCAACAGCGTTTATTGAGTACCAGGGGTCCCCAACAAGACACTGCGGTCAAGCGAGCCGTAGACACAGTGTGCCCGCAGCGCCCGCCGACCTGAGAGCCAAAGGGGTAATTGCGAGCGGAGTCATCGCCGGTCGGACGAGCTCACGCCGCTACCCGTCGTCGCAGGAGTTCGGGGCCATGGGGGCTCTCGGCAGCCGGACGTCCACAGGTAGTGCGGACGCCGACTGCCAGAGCCAGGGGAATCCCTAGCATGGAGTCATCGCCGGTCGGACGAGCTCGCGCCGCGACTCGACCCGTTGCCCGGAGTCCAATCCAGGACTCCCCGACCACACGGCCGTCCACTCGGAGGGCAGGCCCGACTCTCTCTCTCGCGATCTCCCTGGTCCGCCCGAAACGGGAGACGCGCGGAGGAGTGCGAGAGAGTAGGTCAGCATGGTGACGTAGTCTCTCCGACACGATACGGAGCGACAAGGCTCGAAGCCAGACAACTCCGGCCGGAACGTCCGCGGCGTACGCCTTCTCGGGGGAGGAGAACCAGTGGCTCCCACAAGATCGAGTTCGCGCCATAAAAAGACGATCTCGCCCCTTTAAAGAAAACACGGCAAGGTGCGGCAGCTCCCTATTTAGCATCTCATATTATCGCATCGCAGCCGTTAGGTTGCGATAATCGCCAATTAGGACGTCAATGAACGAATCACAAAGCAGGGAGAGGGAACATTGTAAGACACACCTGGCGTTTCTTAAAGCTGTCGGTGTCGATACGCCAACACGTAGTTTACGAACAAGACCCACCTTTGTGCACACCAAGTGTGGGCACTGCTCGTGCGCACTAACTGTATTTTCGAGTGAGGTGAAGCGTCCGTGCATGTGCGGTACTGACAGAAGCGTCACCGCCGCCGCAGCGGCGTGACGGGAAAGCCGCGAATTGGTGTATATGTATAGGAGGGTTTATAGCCAATCACAGTAGACGTACAAAAAGACGACGATTGCCTTGACGTTGCACTTTTTGGCTCTCTTCGATTGTCCCCGTCGACTCGTCGACAGCGCTCTTGTTTGAGATTAGACCATTCTAATGTCAGCCTTCTTCATGCTGCCATCTTCGTCTGCTGGGCTGGAGGAACGCTTTCTGAGCGTTGTTCGAGGCGGGGTTTAAGCCGCACGTCCGGAGGCTTCCTGGCTCGTGACGACGACCATTCCCCGAAGTGAAGAACCCAGGGGTCCAGTGGAGGTGGGAGAATTGGTAACGTAACGAACGGTTTAATTACATGGTAGCGATACAGTCGTCAAATCCGAGAGAACCACCGGAGCCGCCTCACGCCCCGCCTTATATAGGGTCCGTTTTCTCCCTCACTCTCCGCCAGGGCAGCAGGTGCGACCGCCAAGTGCGTTGCAGCAAAGTCCGCCGCGTCGTAGCCAGAAGTGCGTCGTAGCCATGGTTCTCCGCAGTTAGGCCAGGCCTCTCTCCCCTTCCGGAGCGCACGAACCCACACGCACACACACACACGTCCCGTTGACGTCACGGACGCGTTGAGACTCGTTTTGGGCAGGCTTCGCCAGGTGGGCGACAGTCCTGAACACGTCGGGACTCGTTTCCGCAGCGTTGAAACTCGGAAGAAGGTGGCCGAAGGTTCCATTCTTAACAGCCCCTCCGGGGCCAGGGAAACCTCGAATGGCCGGTGGTACAATCGCTGGCCTGAAGAGGTGGGCTTGGAGTAGGCCTTGAGAAGACGCTGCAAGCACCAAACAAACTCCCAAACCTCTCACAACGGAGGCATCAGCGGAAACGTCCCCCACAACACCACGCCACACCGCTGTCAAACGCTCGGAATTCGCCAAAGACCCGCCAGACTGGATTACGGATTACCAAAATTTGGTACAATTCCGGGTATCGAGACCCCCTGTCGCCAAAAAAAACTCATTTTTCCAACGAGGTCACTAAGAACAAAATACAAAAGACAAAAACTCTTCGCAATTTGTGAGGTCCTTTTGGGGTTTCAACGAAGTGCCCCCACTTAGATCCTCATTCCCGTGGATGACGAAGACCTCTGAGATCATCCCTACTATTTTTCGTGATGTCAGAAAAATCTGCTCAACCCATCGGCATTGCCGTTAAATTTGCCTTTCTTTTTTCTTACGCTGAAGTCATAGTGATCGATTTTCACGTGATTTCTAGACGTGAAAATGCGGTCCTTATAGCGCCGATAAAACAATCCGCCTCTTTCATGCCAAGTCACATTGGTCCTAGCAATCTCCTGAGCTGTACCGCGAAACCCTGACACACTAGGGTCGCTCTTCTGCTCGACTGTCAAAGACACTTTGTCTACTCGTAGCAGAGGACCAAAGTTACGTGACGCCGGAGCTACGAGAGATCTTTCACTGATACCCTCTTCCTCCGCCTTTTCCGCCGGCGCGTTGGGACGGCGTACGCTTTCTAGTGCTACGAGGTCAGGCTGTTCTACAACCTGGTCCCTCTCATCCCGGTTTTCTGCCTCCAACTCTGGGAGTGCTTGCTCCCCGTCAGCTGCCTCTGGCTCTGGATCACTCGTCAACAAAGGGGCGACCTGACGCGATTTGGACCTCGTAGACGACTGAACTAGCCCTTCTCCCAGTTGTTGACCCCTTTCGCGCAGCAGGAAATCTGATCCGGTTAGAAAACAAATAAGGATATTCCAACGGGACTGTTTGCGAGACAGCCGCCTCTGTCACTAGCTCTCCGAACGGGCCAGTTACCCTCACTGTCGCCATAGGCAGACAGACACTGTGCTTTTCGAGCAGCTGCTTGATCCAAACTACCTTTCCCGTAAAATCGGATGGCGTTACATACGACGGATGCACAACGTCCATCGTCGCTGCACTGTCCCGAAGCACCCTGCACGGCTTTCCGTTTACATGGAGCTCGTGAAGATAGGGACGAAGGAGCTTCAGGTCCTCGTCACTACCGTTCACGTACGAGAACACAACCCGCGGTTTCTTACATCTGGCCGCTGTGTGTCCCGGCTCCTGACAGTTGTAGCACAGGAACGGCTTCCTTGCCTCGAACTGCCCTGTTGGGCTTTTCCGCGCCTCGTCTCCGTTCAAGTGTTCTGCGCTCTTGTCTGGGACCTTTTGTCCTGCTTCGGGCTTCTCGGGCCCGTTTTCTCGCGAGTCATTTCCCTGTCGGAAGGTCTTGCGCTGATCGCTTCGGCCGGATTCGCTTTCCTCTCCGCTCAGCTTTCTACGCGTTGCGTACTCTTCGGCTAGCTCAGCGGCCCTTTCGACAGAGTCGACTCCCACCCTGTCCTGCACCCAGAGCTTGGCTGACTGCGGAATGCTACGAAAGAACTGTTCGAGGCACACACACTCGACTACCTTGTCTCGGCTTTCGTACACTTCCTCGCTCTTCAACCATTCTATCAGGTTGGTTTTAAGCCCGTACGCGAATTCCGAGTAGCCCTCGCTGCTCTTTTTGGATGCGTTTCTAAACCTTTGACGGAACGCCTCGGCAGAAAGGCGGTACCGCTTCAAAAGGCTGGACTTCACCTTGTCGTAGTCGTTCGCGTCTCCAGCACTAAGGCGCGCGACAACCTCTGCAGCCTCACAGGGCAACAGAGTCAAAAGCCGTTGCGGCCACGTTTCTGGGGCGAAGCTCAACTTCTCACATGTCCTCTCAAAGTTAAATAAGAATAGGCCCACGTCTTCCCCAACTTTAAACGGCTGCATGAGCTTCTTCATTTGATACGACTCGGTCTCACTTGCTCGTACCGGAGCCCCAACTCTACTGTTCTGCGAGTTTAATCGCTGTTGTTCAATTTCGAGCTCTAGCCTTTTCAGCGCTCGCTCCTCTGTCGCTGCAGCCCGCTCCTGTTCTCGTTCCTCTTTCGCTGCAGTCTGTGCTCGTTCCTCTCTTGCTGCAGCTTCACTCTTAGCGTTCTGAAGCAGTTCCCACGCAATTTTAATTTCCTCTGCTTCCGCGCTCTCTGAAATCGCTTTACTGATCTCACATTTCTTCATCTTTTGCTCCACCTCCACACCCAATTCTTCACATAAACAGAGTAAATCTGTTCTCAGTAACCTCATTAGATCCATGATCGCTGCTCTTTAGCTTTGGCTTTGTTCTAAAACTTGTCGCGAGGTTGTACACAAACCTAGCGCACGAGTCAAACACTAAGGATTCCCAGCAGTTCAAAATTAATTACCCATAATCTGAAGCCTGGCGAATCTCAAAGCAAAGTCCAAACGCTCACCCACAGATGTAGCACGATGTCGCATGGTCCGATCCCAACCGCTGCCAACCAGTTGTTCGAGGCGGGGTTTAAGCCGCACGTCCGGAGGCTTCCTGGCTCGTGACGACGACCATTCCCCGAAGTGAAGAACCCAGGGGTCCAGTGGAGGTGGGAGAATTGGTAACGTAACGAACGGTTTAATTACATGGTAGCGATACAGTCGTCAAATCCAAGAGAACCACCGGAGCCGCCTCACGCCCCGCCTTATATAGGGTCCGTTTTCTCCCTCACTCTCCGCCAGGGCAGCAGGTGCGACCGCCAAGTGCGTTGCAGCAAAGTCCGCCGCGTCGTAGCCAGAAGTGCGTCGTAGCCATGGTTCTCCGCAGTTAGGCCAGGCCTCTCTCCCCTTCCGGAGCGCACGAACCCACACGCACACACACACACGTCCCGTTGACGTCACGGACGCGTTGAGACTCGTTTTGGGCAGGCTTCGCCAGGTGGGCGACAGTCCTGAACACGTCGGGACTCGTTTCCGCAGCGTTGAAACTCGGAAGAAGGTGGCCGAAGGTTCCATTCTTAACAGCGTGTGCAGCAGCTCTCCTCTGGGAAATATCGGTCTTGGTCTTGGAACAGCGCGACTATATGCGCGGACGAGGCGAGAGATCAGGGCCCGTTTGCTCGAAGCGCTAACCGCGGCTAAAGTTAGCCGTAGTACCTAGGAGAGGGATTTTGAAATCACGTGACTGGCTCGGTAGGGATGCGGGGAAACATGGCGGTGCCCCGGTGAGTGAGCGCCGCACGCTTTGGATCTAATCTGTCGTGGTAGCTGCAATATCGGGCGCGTTAGTCAGCAACGAATGGTGCAGGAGACTTTCCCTTTGCCTTACCTCACTTAAATCGCAAAGCATGAGCAATGACCTCGCCGCATTTTTTAGGTAGTCTTTCGATTCTGGCCATTCCTAAGCCTAAATGAACGCGATAATTGTCGGCATTGCAACGTCTTTGGAAAGCGGATCGCCTTGACTCAATCGGCCGGCTATTGATAGCACACAAAAGCATTGAGGAGAACGCTGGAAGTGTAATTCTCTGGTAATTCTACGGTCCGCGCGAGCTGACCTTCCATAGGGCTTTGACGAACGCGCGTGCACGGCAAAATTTGTTTTAGACTTTTTGCTCTAGAACAATGGACCTTTTCCACATACCGACGGCACCAGGCGGTGGCTGCACGAACTAAAAATCGAGGAAGTGACCTACCTGCGCTACCAATCGATAATGGGAGCTACGCTACCAGTTTCTTCGCTCTCTGAGCTGCGGCGCGTTCCTAAAGCGACTTTAAAGAGGGGAAATAAAAACACGACCCAAACGTCGTGTTTTTCTTTCCGTCCACTTTCTTTTTTTGTGTAACACAATTATATATATGCGGAAATTACGTGCTCTACTCGCTGATCCACAGCCCCCTTCCGAATTTCCTCGATTTTTAGTGCCGACTTCCGCCGCTTGGCATCGGGCGCTCGCGCGTGCGCAGAACGCTTCTCGGAAAAGGTCCATTACTACTGCAGACGCCAGCACGTGCAACGCGGGCAACTACACTCGTAGCATGCACCTCAATGCTTGGGAAATTTAGAAAAAGGTGTATTGGGACGCTGTCCTGCTTTTGTGTGCTATCAATACCCGACCGATTGAGTCAAGGCAATCCACTTTCCAAACACGTTGCCATGCAGACAATTATTGCGTTCATTTAGGCTTACGAATGGCCAGAATTGAAAGGCTATCTGAAAAATGCGGCGAGGTCATTGTTCATGCTTTGCGATTTAAGTGAGGTAAGGCAAAGCGAAAGCCTCCTGCACCATTCGTTGCTAACTAACGCGCCCGATATTGCAACTACAACGACATATTAGTTTTCAAGCGAGCGACGCTCACTCACCGGGGCACCGCCATGTTTCCCCGCACCCCTACCGAGCCAGTCACGTGATTTCAAAATCCCTCTCCTAGGTACTGCGGCTAACTTTAGCCGCGGTTAGCACTTCGAGCAAACGGGCCCCGGACGACACGAACGCTGACTTAACTGACTGGTTTTAACGAGACAGCGGTATGGAGCTCCTGTCGCAGAAAACCCGGCGTTGGTGGCCTGACGAGAAATCCTGATTGGTCGATAGGCTCGTGACGTCACAGCCACATAACTTTGCGCGGGAATTTTAAGCAACTCATAACGCTCATGTGAAACCTGACGCCACGCGAGCAATGAAAGTGATTAATACGCGACATGTAATGCGAATTAAAGGTCGCCGGAATGTCTGAAATGATTTCACTTTATGTACAGTAATTTATTTGCCTTAAAGAAAATTTTGAAGACTTTTAGGCGAGATTTGAACCCACGACCCTTCGGTTGCGAGCCAAACACACTACTGACTACGCCACAGAAAGCACGCTTGCACGGCGAATGAGAAGGCGATGCGAACGGGGCCCGGCAACGCTATCGCGCTCCACCCCTAAAGGCGAAGCTTAAGTGTCCTCCAAGTTTTATATTTTAAACCCCCCCCCCCCCTACCAAAAAAAAAAAAAAAGCATACATACACGATTCCGTATTTCGGAAGGTATTGCGCCTGCGCAGTAATTTACTCGGTGATATCAGTTACACACTGCCAAAGGTATAGACTGATAGCACCAAGTAGTTTGTTGCGCAGGCGGAATCCCATCCTCAGTAGAGGGTCGTGTATGTTTTTCTTGGTTCTTAAAAAGAAAACCAGTCAGTTCTTAGTTGGCGTTCGTGTCGTCCAATCTCTCACTTCGTCCGTGCCTACTCGCACTGTTTCAAGCTGAACACGTCCCAACTCGCCCAATTATTCATTCTGTTAATATCAGACGCCATGCACGCGTCCACAGCCCAGTGACTCAGCCGTTTTCAGTTTGGTGAACAAGCGCTGGAAAGGTGTATGTTTCAAAGCTGTGATATGAGCAGTGATCGCCTTTATCTTACAACGATAATCGGTTCGTCGCAGTTCACCTGTCCGGCTCGGAGCCCGGCTGCAGCGGCCAGGCCGCCTGGCTGCTCAACGTGAGCGTCCACGCGCGGGAGTGCTCCAAATCGCCGCAGGACTCCGACACGTGCTCCGGCGGAGGCGCCTGCGTGTTGGAACCTGGGCAAACGTCATTCTCGTGCCGCTGCTGCCCCGGCCTCAGAAACCGCTTCTGCGAGGAGCGGGACGGCTGTTTCACAAGGCCGTGCCGCAATGGCGGATACTGCGTCGACATAGCCGAGGGACTCACCGGCACCATGTTCCAGTGTCTCTGCCTCAGAGGTAAGACGAGTCACGCTTTTCCGCCCATGCTAAGTTTTTTTTTTTTTTTTTTTTTTTTTTTTACATGTAACGTGTTTTATGATTGGATCCTAAGCTCTAAAAAATGTCAAAGTTCCCTTTCCGGCAGAATACAGACACTAAACCAAAAGAACCTTTTCATGGGAGTGTGTGAATACTGCTTCGAATCGTAGCGTCATGCCTAGCTTCAACACTGCAAAGAGCGACGGCACGTCCTAGCACTGTGAAGACTATAAAAAACGCAGCACTATTCGATTCCAACCGCTATTCACAAACCCCTACCTTCGTCAAGCGGGCTGCTAAAGAAGTTGGGAAGCGCGTTATGAGTCATGACATGACAAGCCAAATTACAATAAATTCAAATTCGCTACATGAACAAAGTGCCCCTACAAGCCCTCAAGTAGTAAACAATACGACACCATAGACTTCTGAAACCCTAGAGAAGCAAAAAAAAAAAAAAGGTTTCGAAACTCTGCGAATTTTAAATTGTTGGGCCGCCACCTCGACCGGTGGCCGATCCTTTGACGCCTGCCAGTGGTGCCAAACAGTGGGGTGTCCCAACCCGTATTCTACGGTTTAGTCGAACAGTCGGCCACTCTCCCAAGTAGACTACCCCTTGAATACAAGTGCGTGTTCTCATTTAAAAAAAAAAAAGAAAAAAAATATAGGACCACTTTTAATTAAGTGCTGTAGAGGGCAGTGCTGTGGAAGAAAACGCTGTAGAAGGCAATGCTATAGAAGACAGTGCTGCATAAGACAGTGCTGTACAAGACGGGGCTGCAAAAGACAGTTCTGTAGAATACGATGCTGTGAAAGACAGTGCTGTATATAAAATACGGTGATGTAGAAAACCGTGCTGTAGAATACAGTGCTGTAGAAAGCAGTGCAGTAGAAATAGCACCCGAGACAGGAGACACAGGGTGGTCTTCATTGAGCTTCTCCCTCCTTCCGTCTGAACAGGATTCCGAGGACGTCGCTGCGAGGAACGCCTCAGTCCCTGCGAGACACTGTCTTGTCCTCAAGGCACGCACTGCGTTCCTTCGTCTAACGGCAGCCGCACCTGCGAGGACGACGTAACTCCCCCACCCAGCGCCGGTAAGACGCTTTCGCCCGTTGTATCATCTAAAAGATAGCTAATAAAATACCGCATTCGTTGAAAAAAAAAAACAAGTTTTTTTTTAAAGGACGGGTGATAGTGAAAAGATCCACGGGTTCTATCCCTGTTGTTGCCCATTTCGGTATCTATGAGATCGTGGGGTGAGGTTTTTTAATCACTACTTCGTGATGCACATTACAGGCTCCAGATCAGCAGTTGCACTCCACTGACTAAATTATCCCTTCCAGCGTTCAACTATAGTATTACTTTATTAGTTTAGTGCTCCATCTGGGTTACGTGACGATATAGTACCAATGGATTGTGCGCTATAACTTTTAACGACGTATGCCTTAGATAAAGAACGGTGTTTTCTGGGGTTTTTTGTTGATGTTTGAATCACTGAGAGGAAATTTGAGGCGGACGTAGTTCAGTAGGCAAGAGGAAGAGTGGAGGTCCTCGGGGGTTGTTGGGGTCTTGCTTTGCATAAGCAAAGTTTCGGCCTCCCAACGCTGATTCAGCATTCGTTGGCAAATCACTGCTCGTCTCGTACACTTGCAGCCGCGTCTGGAGTCCCGGACATTCCAACCACGGGCACCGTACCCGTCGCCCCCAAACCAGACGCCGTTCCCGAAACCCGGATGCCACCCGCTCCTCCGGTCTTAGCATCGGCCACGTCCTCCTCTCCGGTGTCGTCGAGCAGCGCCGGCGCCTGTGCGGGTCGGCCCTGCGTGCACGGCATGTGCGAAGAACGACGTCGCGACACGGACCTCCTGGTGGTCGGAGGTACCGACGAGGACCCAGGCTCGACGTTCAAGTGCTACTGCCTGCCGGGCTACGGCGGAGACCTGTGTGAGTTCGAGTACGACGAGTGCGACTCCGGGCCGTGCAGTCACGGGGCCCAGTGCGAGGACCTGGTGGCCGGCTTCCGGTGCCACTGCGGGCCGGGCTACGCCGGCCGGGCCTGCGAGATCAAGGTGGACCTGTGCCGGCCGGACCCGTGCCCACCGCCCGCCCAGTGCGTGGACCGCGGGAACAACTACAGCTGTCTCTGCCACCCCGGCTACGACGGTGCGTTGGCTCAATCAGTCTGCTTTCTAACACCTAAAAATGGCAATACAAAACAAAAGCACCAGTTATAATAGGCATTGGCGCTTTTTAATCAACCTTAGTGTCGGGACGCGTTGCTGAGAGTCTTCGCGTTCGTCGTGCGAGTTGTTGAATAGAGCACACAAGAACTAGGAGCGGGCAGAAGTGTTCCAAGAAAATACTTTTCGGAGCTGGTGTCCCAAAGCAGATTGCGAAAGATATTTTTGACGTAACGCAAGATATCTACGCACGAATATGGTCGGAGATATGCACTTCGCAGAAGCGTTTCTCATCTAAGCGATGTAAGGTAGGGCGCAGAGAAACGCCGGCTACATGTGGAAACTATGATTTCCTGCATAAATGCTTCAGACCCTGCTGGGTATGAAGAGTGCTCCGTTGACTTACACTCATCGCTGCATTGTGACTCGTGCACCCATGGTCAGAATTTAAACACTATGTTCTTCAATAAAGATTCAAAATGCAGGGTTTCAAGGAAGAAACATGTATCGCTATTAGAGGAAAAAGAAGTGCGTACACGCGCAGAACACAGAATTTTTAGACGTTCCATCCGTATTTTTCAAACTTTTGAGATTAACACTTGTTTGGTTGCTTTGCATTACAATATTGAAAATGCAAGAAAAAGAAAACAGTGACGTACGCTGCTTGCGCTTCTTCGAAAACTCGTATCCTGTACTGACACATCTTTATGACATGTCGCGCTTTGTTCTTGGCAGCCCTTTGTAAATGAGATTCCGCTGATCGTGTACGAGGGCATTTTGTAAATAATTATTTTGAACGGCGATACGTGAAAGATATTTGCGCAAGTATATATAGTTTTCGACGTGGTCATATTCAAGCTCAATTCACACCTGTTTTCTTATAATACCAAGTAGTTAACCCCCATTTTCAAACAGAAGTTCACGACATGTCTTTTGAATCTATCAGAAATCCTTTAGCTGTTTTCTTGCTCTTCATCTTGGAAAAGTTCGATGCAGCGACGTCGTAGATTTCCCGAATGAGAAACGGGAATCTCCTCTGTTCGATTCACTGTGTGTCGGCAACATCTTAGACTGTCATTTTCTGACCGGTATCTTGCGAACAAAAATGTCCTTCGGATAATAAAGAACTGCGAGGAAACATTTCCGTTTATCATTAAAATATCTCCAAGACTGGGAAACAAACGAAGAGACAGAAACTTTGGAACTCTGGCGTTTGTGATCGTTGTTTGTCTTTTTCTTTATTAAACGTTCAGGCTGTCAAAGTTTTTATTTATTTTGCTTAAATACAAGCAGTTGCCAAATAGTTTGATTAAAAATAATTGAAGTTAATGAGGACGACGTCGGTTGACGCGTAGTCGAATAAACATAGCAAACTCAACGGCAGTTCAAAAAAATAATCTGTTCAGGTACCGTATTTTCCGGGCTATAGTCCACGGACTAATACATGTTTAAAAGTTGAAAATTTAGGCTGTGCAGACTATCCACGCGTGCGGACTATACAGGAATTTGTTTTTTTTTTTTAATTATGACCAGACGTGACGGATCTTGTGAATGAAAGAGTATGCTAATGATTATTTATATATAATATAAGCTACTTTGTGAGCTATGAAAGCAGACATTTGTCAAGGTGTGCCGTGTATGAGAAGATTTTCGTGTCGACTAGGCACCAAATACGAACTATGCACGGTGTGCGGACCATGTACCGTGTGCGAATTATCTAAGCAAAACATTTTATTCTTGACTCAAAATTTGCTTCGGCGAACTATACACCGGGTGCGGACTATAGCCCGGAAAATATGGTAGATCCTCGTAATTAAAGATAGTCGCTACGTCTACAAACGCTTATTAATGGTCTCTCACCATCGTCCACTCCTTACAAAATAATGGCAAAAATCTTTAGTGCTATTACAGGAAGGGTTTGATAGTCCTCCAGTCTTCTGAGAGATAAAAATTCCGACCGAAAGGGAGCTATTGTCGGGACGTCCGACAAGCTTAAATTGAAACGACACTGCGTCATTTTGTGTCATACTAATAAAGCCGAACCCTCTGACGACTCCAACACTAATGTGATTGTTGTACAGCTCCCGCGGGCGGGTTCGAATTCCGGTCAATGTGATCGCAATCTGAAGGAGGCTTTTTGCGGAGAAAGTGCCGTGTAACCTAGATTTCGGTTGCACGTCAAAAGATCCCAAGTTGGTCTAAATTAATCCTCAGTTCTTTGCTGGGGCGTGCCAGATATCTTTCGCTAGTTTGACTCGTAGAACCCCCAAATTTGACACTCGCGCAGGTCCCGGGTGCACCCAACGCTACGACCCGTGCTTCCCGAACCCGTGCCAGAACGGAGGCTCGTGCTGGCCCAGCCTGGACTCGTTCTACTGCTCGTGCGCCAGGGGTTTCTCGGGAGACACCTGCGACACGCTCCTGCCCTTCATGGCCGCCGCCGCCGCCCCGCACGACAAGCAGACGCCGGGCGCCCTGCCGCGCAGAGGAACTCCGGACATGGCCGCTTCCGGTATACACCGAGTCGCTCCTCTGTTGGTTTGCAGCTTCCGCCATACGCACACAGGTTCACTTTTTGTTCGCAAACATAGAGGTGATTACAGTAAGGGGGGGGGGGGGGGGGGGAGGCAAACTTTTAATGACCAGGGCTCTGTCTAGCATAACGTCATCTGGAGCTGGCCATTCGCGACGCTCATTCGGTATATCGTATAACAATCCGTCGGTCAATGCGCACCACGAAGAAAATGTGCGCTTCCATCAATCACAAAAAAATGTTTTGTCATCTATCGACAACGGGCAGTCGGTTCTCGATGTTCGGGTGAGTTAGATCATTATGATGTCAAGAGCGCCACGACTCAGTATATACAACTGGCATGTCGAACACTCTAAAAAAAAAAAAAAAAAAACGTACGTCTACTTTCCCGCACGACACTCGGATAGCCAATCACGGGCAACGTACTGAGGCAGCTCAGCGAATGACGATGCCGAAACATGTGTTTTGAACAAAATACCCAGTCTGAGTTGTGACGTTAAGCAATGCAAAACGTCACACTTTAATGTCACAACTCAGACTGCATTTTTTGGTCTAAAGATATGTTTCGGCATCGTCATTCGCTGAGCTGCCTCCGTAAGTTGCGGTGATTGGCTCTCCGAACTTGGACCGATCATGATGGTAAACCCTGAAACTGGAGTAGCAAAGAGTAAGAACAGTAAGATAGACCTAAAAGAAGGGAGTGAGAGATAACGTCTACAACGAAATTTCGGCGCTCATTTTTTGGTCTATATCTGTTCAAAAGAGCAGTATCACATGGAACATACCAATATCTTGTTAAAAAAGTCTCGAAAAGGAATTTTAAAACGAATTAAACGATTAGCAAAGAGCACCTGGTGGATGTCGCTAACGCCTCGTTTGTAATGCTCGTCTAGAAACCTTGAGAGCTAGTGACGGAGGTTGTCTCGCCTCCGGCCACGACGAGAGAAGGGGGGAAGGAGGAACTCCCCTCTTCCCGAGAATCCCTTTTGTGTGTCGCAGAAGTCGCTATTGTCCCCCTACAAGATTATTGAAGATTAACCCGTCACTCAAAATTCGTACAAAAGCAGCTGCTTCGGTGGCTGGAACGACTAGGCCATCCTCTCGGCGTCAGCCTCGCCGTAGCTTTGCTCGTCTCGAGACGACCTACGTCACAATTGCGTTGGATGTCACGTGCTCTAAGCTGGGCCTTCTCCGAGCGCTTGCCAGAGTGGGCCGTTTATAACAAAAAATACAGCCACCAGGATCAAAATACAAACGTGCGATTGTCATTTACGGATATTGTGGATCATATTCAACCTATTTTTGAACACGACGGGAACATTTCAAATTTCGTTGAAGTATCCCTTTAAGGTTTACCATCAAGTTTGTGCACCAGCTCGTCTGCACTCTAAGCATTTTTTTTTTTTTCGTTTGGATTGGTCTTTCGCGGTGACACAGGCCGCTCCGGTCCCGTGGACCAGCTGCACAACATCTACATCGCGGCAGCCACGCTGGCCGGGGCCTGCCTCATCGTGCTGGCCGTGGTGACGGTGTGCCACTGCCGCGTCCACCACAGCTACAGGGGCTGCGTCAGACGGCTGGGACGCTCCTGCGCCCAGCTCAAGCAACACACGCTGTACGTGCGACGCCTTCCGTCACCGTCTGCGTTTATCGGTTTCTACTAAAAAAAGAATTACGTGAGGCCACTTTTTTGCAGAACACGGAGACAACCAATCGCGGAGGACAATAGAAGGATACAAACGAATGACGAAGCCTAGTGTACCATTAGATCTAAGAACTGCAATGTGCGAGGGGAGCATGAGCCTGACGTTTCACTTGCCCACTGTCCCTGAACACGTCGAAATCTGAACTTCATCATTCGCTGCTATTCTTCTACTGTTCGCCGTCATTAAATGTCTCTGTGCTTTGCAGGAGAGTGAAATCACGGACTTTTTAAAGCGCAGCTCTTAGGCGCCCGTTTCCGGCTTGAGCGGCGTCGCCGTCGCCGTCGGCGTCGCCGTCGGCGTAACCGCGCGGTGCATTATGGGTAAATTTCACCGCTAAATTTAGCAGAAAAGTTTCCCCGCTAAATCTAGCGGAAAAATTTCCCCGCTAAATTTAGCGGAAAATTTTCCCCGCTAAATCTAGCGGAAACATTTCCCCGCTAAATCAGCGGAAAAATTTCGGCACGAAATCTAGCGGAAAAATTTCCCCTAAATGGAAGGCGAGCAGGAGAGGAAGTGGGGCATAGCCCCCTCTCCGTACCTTCCCCTCCTCCTCCTCAAGAGCTGCGCTCTAATTCGGATTTACAGGGAGTTGTTCGTTTCCCCTGTCTTTCTTCTTCGACCAAGTTTCCCTACTTTTACCACAGTCTCGGGTTTTCTACATCATGATCAACATCCACCAGCTCGCCTGCGCACTCACTGTTTTTTCAGGGAGTTGTAAACGGCTTTCATTTTTATAAGCGGCAAATTGCGACAAAAATATTAGAAGACAAAAAATCCAATTGACCGATAGCGTTTATTATTGTGTAATTCTTGTTTGCCATGCGAGTAGGTGAGCACCATAGTGTTTATGCGAGTGCTGTCACACTGTTTTTCCAGGAACGTGAGTTTAGACAGGTACAGAGCGGCCTCACTGTTAGCGCGAACAAGCGATCGCCGGTTTTTCCAGTTTTTCTCTTTGAAACCAAGGGATGTTATCCAAGTTATTATTGCTACGGAAAGAGCTCATTTAGTTCTATAATGTAAGCGATAAAATTTCGTGTTCGCTAATACTATTTAGAAGTAAAATGCGAAAATGCGCCGATGTCGTGTTCGCGCTAACAGTGTCGCGATGTGTACAGGAAAAGAGACAGTGGTGCACTGTCGTCTGCCTTTGTGAACATCTGTTTCCGTCTTTACGGGATTTGTTTTATGTCGATTTTGAGCGGTGGAGATGCGGCCACGAAGAATATAGAACACGATAAACGCCGATTCAGTCTTACAGAAACTAAAGCGTAACGTTAGGCCGAGTCATGTAAATAATATAATTGAGAAAACCCTGAAATCTGAATTAGGACGCACTTCTCTCAACCGTAAAATTCTTAAAGAATGCCCACCCTAGAATGATCGCCCACCTCTATGTTTCGCTCCTTTTGCCTCACCGCCAGGGACGAGCGTTCATTCAGTATTAGTGTCGTAGCGCAGAAGAGAGGACTAGAAATCCGGTCAGGACGGCTGACCCATTCCCGATCGAATAAGGAGGTTTGTCAATAAGCCCTAGTGTCGCCAACAGCTCGCTTGTCCGTGGCCCCACCCTGAGCGCATCTTGGCCTTTTCCCCAGCGAAGACCCAGACAAATCCTGGCTGAACCTGCATGGGAGCGCTTCTGAGCTGGCGGCGGAGCCGCTGGCTGCCGGCTTGGACAGCCTCCGGACGCCGCTCATCCCGTGATCGTCGTCCACCAGCAGCAGCGTTCCAGCCGCCCAGACTGACCCCAGCGGCGGGGGCCTCTTATAGCGCCACTCCGTCATCCGCTTGCGCCGCCAACGCTTCTCTCCGCTGTTTAGAGCAAGAGTTGAAGTCGAGCGCTACAAAGTATCGCGAGAGGGATCCGACCACGCCGGTGACGTGCCGGACCGCCAGCCAGCCGATCGCCGCTCAATGCCTGCTTCTTGGGTGCTGGGCACGCGGTCGAGATGCCGGGGAAAAAAAAATCATCAGTTCCGTTTTTTTTTTTGTTCATTTTTTTTTTGTAGCCGATGATGTTTACCTTATTTTATTCATTGCCCTGTTTCATGCGGATGAGCAACAGCTGTTGGGGCACAAGGTCTCAATACCGTCCCGCGAATCAGACTTGGTTGAACTCCATGAGGGTATGACGTCACAGAGCTGTGAGGAGTGTTGTGTAAGTATGGCGTTCTTCCAATTCACGTTCCTATTCGACCGTGTATCCATCCAAAGACAGGCGCAGGAGCGTAGTTCTACGGAATGTTTGAACGCGCGTAGTCACGCAACGCATACACTTCTTAACGTTTCCCTCTAGCTCGCACTCGTTCCCCTCACAACGTTATAACTTAAATCTTTTTAAATAAAATGTAGCTCGGGATTGGCTGAAACCTTCTCCCCAGCAGCTGTTGAAAGGACGCGTAATTTTGGGGTTCTGAACACATGCAGTTCCTGACTTTCACAATCATACAAACTATTCTAGAAAACTCTCCATGAGTATACTCATGCTGAGCGATTTGATAGTAACTCCTTATGAAAGATGTGAATTGTACTGCCTTTTGTGAATCGCTGAGGCGAAATCGCACCTTTGTCTCTTTTTCGACCGCTGTCTCTTGCCCGTGGCATCTGCATGGAATGGGTCCTTCACAGGGACACCATATACTTGCCTGTTACATTGTTAGAACGAAGACAGATCTGACCAGCTCAACAAAGGAGCTTAAATAAGAGGAAGGGGCAAATCAAGTACCCTGCCCCGATCACAATTCCTCAAAGACTACAGAGGAAACACCATCGAGGTAAATTAACGAGGAACCTGCGTCTGATAGGGAGAACAGAGGGCCGAAAAAAACATCTAGAGAGGGCACGGCAGGGTCAAACGGCGATCTGGTTCCTTCACTTTTTGTACCTTTTTAAGTTTAGAGCTGATTTGTACTGATTAATGTTTCATCCAAGTCACTAGTTTGTCGTCAGAATCGTTTGATAAGGGAAACGTCCGTGCGACATTGTACGTATTGCTCCCAAGCTTGCAAAGTCGCTTCGTTGACATCGGAATTCGTTAGGACGTTGTATAGTTACGTGATTTGCAAATGCACTTCTTTATTTTGCAAAAATATCACTGTTTTGAGCGAACATGTTCAGCATTGCAGAGACCTTGTTGCGCGGCACAATGGTGACTGTCTCGGTCCTCTAGAATCATACGTATACTGTTAGTGTTGAAGGGTCACTTAAGCCTCAGATCTTCTGTTAGTAATTTCAGGATGGTTGCTACCATAGCCTAATTTTCCATTCTCAGGCACCTGTAGCTCGCATTATATCGCATGTTAGTGAAGACAGCAGTTCTCTTCGCGTAAATGTTGCAATTTTCAAAAGTAAGCTTCGAAGTTTTTATAAGATGTTGCTTTCTCCCTGATTTTTACGGGATGGCATCGGAAATGCTATTCCTGGTCTCTAACGCAATATTCGGCTTAAGTGGCCCTTCTGATGACTCGGGTGAAGCAGTTCCTTTGGCATCTGCTTTGCAAAGCCGACAATCGACGCAAAGAGTAGACAGGCGCTAGGTCGTAACGGCACACGCCAGAGCATGTGAAACGCGCTCACGTGTGCACAATACCGGGAAAGATCCACAATGCTTCTTTCCGGGAGCTGAGTCGAGATGGCAACAAATGCCGTAGGCGGGCGACATACAGGAAGCACCATCATGAGATGACAAGCAGGCAAGAACACAAAACCATGAAGTGGAAGATAGCGAACTCCATCTGTCGGCATAATATTTTAACACCCCCTCCCCCTTTCTTAAACTTATAAATGTTTTGTTGCCCTTGCATGTTGAACATTTGGTCACAGTGTTTGAAAGCTCTTGTTTTCATCTCATCGTCCGAACGGCAAGGCTCTGCGTCAATTTTAGCGGCCGACACCTCTACAGCCGAGTGTGACGACCGCAAAGTGTCGAGTATCCGGACTCCCCGCACGGCATTTGTACGCTCACCTCTCGCAAGCTCAGTTCCACCATGCCGCCCTCAGCTAGCCCACGCTGGCTGCAACCTTCGCTTGCGGCAAAACGATCTCAACCGTTGCCACGGCCTACCGGGTCTTACCATAGCGTCCTCGGCTCTAGAGTCGACAGAAAACCGGCCAAGTGTTCGTTTTTCCAGCCCGTTTATTCTTTGCGTGTTGTTGAGTGTCTCGAAGATGTCGGTTTCTTGCCAACAGAAAACGCACCGTCTGAGCCATGCATTTATTGGTCCCCGTTGCGTCCGGGAGTGTGCTCGTCCATGTATAAGCTTTGTATAACGTTCCGCACTTGGCGTGGTAGTCTTTTCGTCTGTGCTTTGTTTCAACTCCATCCGGCTCTACCGTCCCTCCTACCCATCCAGAGAAGTATCGACGCCGCAAAAACCAGTATTGCGCGGCGCGCCTACATGTGTGCTTTTTTGTTGGCCACGGTTTGACAATAAAATACCGTGTGTACAGGACAAAACTAGTTTTTTTTTTTTTAGGTACCAGCTGACTACGAATTATACTGTAGTCTAGGAAGCAAATCAGGTTCTGGTATAATTCTGGTATGTCGTTCAAAGCTTCATTCAGAAAGATGCGAGTAGCGTCACCAAAGGCACAGTGGCGAGAGGGTGGATCTGCAAAATTCTTTCTTTGCACGGGCCGTTGCGATAAAAAGAAAAAAAAAATCGTTTTATGAAGTCACGCGCCCACGGCAGCACCTGAGAGGAAGTGCGTTGTGTCATAGCCTCCTCTATACTCACAAAGCCTGGCAGTTCGACGATGGAGCCATAGAGTGCTTGGTCGCAGATTTGGAGCGCGATGATCTGGCAGCACAGAGCATTTCTCGGCGAACCTGTAGTCAGCGCACAACTTTTGCAGCGGCGAAGACCCGAAACATGGTTTTCAAACCCGACGAGAAAAGAAGCGGTAGCGCGAGGAACGCGAGGAGCACGAGCGGACATTCCATCGCTCGGGAGAAGTGTGTCTCGGCGTCTCGCCGCAGCGGGGCGCCCGTTACAGAACTCTCCTCTCATCCATTGTCTGCCGCTCTACCTTTTCACTTTCGGCGGCCGCGTCTCCTGGCGATCTGCCAGGGTTTGTCAGTATAGAGGAGGCTATGGTTGTGTGTACTTTTATACAGGGGAAAGTTAATTAGCCCCAGTGGGTGTCTGGTGACTCTGCAGTAGACAAGACATTTAGTCAATGCAGTACGACCGCTAGTGTGAAGTTGCATCACGCAGTAGTAATTCACGACCACACGCCAGTATGGGGCTAACCAAGATTGAAACGGGCAGGAATGAGGATTGAACGCAGAGTCCCTGGATTCTGCAGCGCGAGCTTTCGCCCCATTTGCTCCGAAATGTTGGTCCCAAGCTTCCATTCATTCAGTGGTTCCTCAACTCAACTAAATTTAATTATTTTTTTTTGTTTACTGTGCCCTTTAGCAGTAGAAGGCTTAGATGAAGTGATGCCCTGCTATACCTAGTCGAGAAAATTTAGAAATCCTCTCGCTATACCAAAATATTTAAATCTCAAAATTAGAAACGAAAACCAATGAAGCTCGCATCTTTTGAGGACATCGTGCACAGCCTAACGTCTTTTCCATAATAGCCGCACTTTCATTTTGAAACTTTTACTGCAAATTAGAGTTGTCATGTCCGCATTTACTCTGTTCTAATGTTTATTTAATTGAGTACGCAGCCACCTCTGTGGTTTCGGGGAAAAGCGCCGGCCTACGGCTTTCTAGTCTGCGGGCTCGAATCCCAGCCGAGAAGGCCACAATATGCAGTGTTGGGTAAAGTACGTCTAAAAAGTACTTGAAGTAAAGTATAAAGTAAATGAGAGGTTGCGTACTTCAAGTAAAGTAGGAAGTACGCCGGGCGCAATGTACTTGAAGTACTATAAATACAATGTACTTTCAAAGTAAATTACAATTGCTTTTTAACATAATCTTTTATGATTCCGTTTTGTTCACCTATACAGTGTTTCTTTCTTTTTTTTTCTGGCCGGTATTGCCCCAGGGCTAATCGGGGGTGCATCAGTTATTTTCGGAAAAGGCTACGAATATTGGATAGAAGACAGCTTGACCTCAGACCCGTTGCTTCCGCAAATAACCATCTTAGGGTGGAGTGTCCTCTCCTAATGATCTTATACCCCATTCACACGACCGTAAAGGTACCTATAGCTAAGGGACCTTTATTCTCTGCAGCCAATCAATTAACGATCTCCCGCGCGTGGCGTGTGCTCGCGACCCAAGAGCACGGGCTGATTCGCCGTTAGCAAAGGGACCTATGTTAAAGGTACCTTTATGTTGACTGTGTGAATGGGGTATTAATCTCCTCACTTTCGCTGACCGAGCGAGACGTAGCGAGAGTTCGAAATGCTGCGGGAAGGCCCCCCTTCCAGTACAAATTAACGAAGAGATGCGTCGTCTGCTCTTTTTGATGAGAGTATAATATCCATTCCAGTATTTCTTCGGAGTTGACAAAGCATCATTTTATTATACATATTTAACAATACCAAATTAGGGGAATGCACTTTAAAGTCGGGAGTTGTACTTTCTCCCGAAAGTACAAAAAAAGTACTTTAACTAAAATGAAAGTACATACTCGGGGAATGTACTTTAACTAAAGTACAAGTACATACTCGGAGAATGTACTTCAAGTAACGTACAAGTTTTCTAAACCTACTTGATGTAGTACTTTAAGTACAATGCACTTAAAGTACCTCCCAACACTAACAATATGAGGGGGGCTTACCGTGGTGAAGGTTCCGTTTAACCAAAAGCTCAATTACGCGTAAAACAAAATGTCCAGGGGTCCAACTAAATCCTCAGTTCTTCGCTAGGGTGTGTGTCAGATAGCCTCGATTGGTTTGGCCAGCAAAATTCCCACAATTTGATTTTCATAGCGCGCGCGTGTGCCCAAGGAGTGTTTTTCCCCAATGCACGGGGCTGCGCTGCGGCGAAGGGACATACGCACAATCGTAGTGACCACTCCGTGGGTGTCGCTTCTACGCAGCACACCGATGACCAGGGAGAAACACACTTAACAGTTGTTGAATCCGTCCGAATGGACCTCGAACGACGATAGGTACTGTGAACCTTCCGAATACTATAGTGTCAGTGTTCGATAGAAAGGTTGAATCGAAAAGTCCGTTAATCGAATGGAGAATTGCAAGTTTCGAAAATGCGCATACGTTTGCCACATAACGTCCTTGCAGAGTAGCGGGAAACCCCAGTAGTTTGGGTATCGAGAGAAAGAATCGAACTTTTGGCGTAATGTTGTCGCAAATTCCTTACATTTTTGGTCAAGCGTGGAAGGATGTAGCAGGATGAACACACATTGCGCAGCAGTCACATTGATGCACACGATCACCGGGCCTCTAACCCCTATGCAACGATGAGTGAGAATACAATTACTGTAACTGATCATTACGTTTTGAGTCATTTGTTATTGTAGTCTTATTACCTTTTGGCTCCGCTTAACTGTACTTTCAGTACTATTCGTAATCTTGTGTCTGAATTATAATGGTAACGGCTTTTTATGCCGTTCTGTTATGCAGTGACGTGGCAGAAAGCATTGGTCGCCTGCCCTGTCACCTGGACTGATCCCCTAAGCTCGCCAGTGTAAGCAATGCTAAACAACTGCTAAAGCCACAGTACATCACGCCCAACATAAAGTGCAATGTCATCTGATTTCAGAATGGAGAGAAAAAAAACAGCATGATTTGGATTGGGATGTGTACATTGAACATCTTACAACATTTGAAGTCGACCATTTCCAAAATATTATAATCTTGTGTCTAACTTGCCGGTTCACACACTTGCGTTTGGTTGCAACCGAATGCGTTGTGCGCCCTTGTGCTTCTTTGTGATGGGAGCACACCAGAGAGCCTGTATTGGAGACAGTGTTGGGAAGTACTTTAAGTACATTGTACTTAAAGCACTACTTCAACTAGGTTTATAAAACTTGTACTTTACTTGAAGTATAGTGCTTTACTTAAAGCATTTTGTTTTTCTGGTACTTTTTGAGGAAAGTACATCTCCCGACTCCAAAGTTCATTCCTAAAATTTGGTCTTGCTTAATTTGCATCCCAAAATGATGCTTTGTCGACTCTGAAGAAATGCTGGATATGCTACTACCACCAGAAACGCGAGCACACTATGCATCGTTCCGTTTGCACTGCAGGCGGCTCGGTGAAATTAAACTTTTTTTTTTTTAATGAGTGTCCTAGGTTTTCCCAGTGCTATTCGCGACCCCGGCACCTGGCGGAAAAACACTGCAATGGCCGGAACAGGGCCTTTCGCGATTTCTGCTCGCCACTTGTGGCTTCCGGGATTACACGTTGTCGGTGGTTTGCGCGACGGAAGAGTTGTTCCGGTGACTCGGTCGCAACTGCATCAGCTTTTTCCAAGGTTGCTCGGTACGCAACCTACGCAACCGCGCGAACCAGACATTCCACGTTTACCAACGTTCATCAGCACCGTGGAAGGACAGTAGGCAGTCCTTTCATCGCTTCCTCGAAGAAAGTCAAGCCTCTGGAAGCTAGCTTACGCCAACACATCGCCGCAAGTTCGAAACGTGGAGGATAGAAAGCGGCTCAGACCATTTTGAGCCCATTGCTTGTTTGCTGATGCCCTATAGCGTTGTGCGATGAGGTGGCACATGGCATGGCACGACCTGTTTTAGACCGCCATATTTGCCCGATAGCGGCGTTCCCTATAGGTCGCTGGAGTCGCGAATATATAAATTCAGGGATCGAGTATAGAGTTGACCAACCTGTAAGAAAAAAATACGAAAATGGCGTATCGTCACGTGAGAGCGCGCTATCGTCTTTCGAGACGTCACCCGGTCATACATCTAAGTGAGGTAATGACGGCTATAAGGTCAATACAAGTAAGTGGTCTATAAGTTCACTGTGTTAAATAGGTCGCCCGAGAGCGGATAACAACCACTCTGGTTCCTTGACTTTACCCAATATTTGTCGCCATTTCTGAAAACAAGTGAGGCGCCCCCGATTCCGCCTAAGGCAATGCATCGTGAAAGATTGCGTTAGAAAGTACGTTGTATTTATAGTACGTACTTTACTTTAAAAAATAAAAAAAAACTCTGAAAAGGAAACCATTTTTTAACAGCCTGAAAAAATTACAAATATTACAAAATAAATTTTCCGCGAGAAGTTTTTTTTATTATTATTATTTACAACATTAGATTTGTTTTAGTCCGGCGTGAGGTGGTGTATCACTACTGCGTGGTGCACGTTAAAACCCCGGGCTAGCGGTTGTACCGCACTGGCTGGGAGAGAAGTCGCCCGTTGAGGCAGACCAAGTTCAGGCTGTATAAACATACACACACCAATTTAATCTTTATTAGGGCAGCAATCCCATCCTCTTCTTACCCCTGCTCCGCGTAGCGATAAAACGAGCCAGAAAATTGGAAAGGAGAAGCACTGAGGCCTGAGGCGTGCTGAAGGGTGGGGGGAGAGGTAGCCAATGAGAACGCTGCCCTTGGCGTGTACACGTGGTGACGTTTTGTACCACTTTTTGGCGCGCGCATTTGAAAGCTGTAAACTAAAACAAGTCTAACGCTGTAAATATTTAAAAATATATTTTTTGCGCAAAATTTTATTTGTATACTTTGTAATCGTCCAGGATTATTTAATTTTCTTTTTCGTTTTCAGTCTCCCTTTAAGTAGATTACGTGCGGTGTACTTCATTTTTATTTATTTATTTCAAAAATGCTGTGACATTTAAGAAGGTCATTGCAGGCGTGGAAAGGAATACATACATTGCATGTAAATACAACAGGAAAATGTATGAAGTACGCAATTTATAAAAGAAAACATTATCAACGGTAAAATGGGTTAATAAAACAACAACACATACCAACAATAACTCAGGGGACTTCTAATAGAGATTTCTCAAGTTCAAGCGAACGAATAGCTCCATCAATGCTGTTCCAAGTATCGATGATCATCGGAAAAAATGAATATTTAAAACTATTTAGAGGATTGAAGCTACGAGTGCGTAGTGGAGTAATGACATCAACATACTTTTCACGAATAATTACAGTCCTTATTCACTATCTTGTGTAGCAGATTTAGTCATTCCACAACACGTCTTAAACTTAAGGCTTCAAGTCCAATGTCCGGCATTGGCGATGAGCTTGTATTGCGTCAAGCAGCTTAATATCTCCCTTTAAATACAAGTCCCAGACCACACAGCCGTATTCTAAAATCTATCTAATTAGTGTCTTGTACGCGGTTATTGTAACTTCCCTAGTTGAATATTTTAAACTTCTTTTAACATCACCCAGTCTTCGCAAAGCGCGAGAGCAGATAGAATTAATTAACTTTCAGGAATTCAGCGCCATCTGGAGGCTAAGATGGAAGTTTAACCTTTACCGTATTAATGTCGGCGATGAACCTGTATAGACTGGGGCATTTTTATCGGGCACCGTCACTTTCGCGAGTCGGCGGCAAACGAGAATGTGCGCTTCTCACTGTAAATATATTTATATCTTCCTCAATCTCTTTGAATGTATGGCGAAAAAGATGAAACCGGTGGGAACGAATCACCAATTCCCACATAGACACCTCGATAAAGTATACTATACATCGAGGGGCTTTGAAGCCGATTGTGTGCTACTAACACACTGACCGGGCCCGAGCTAGAGATGAGCGCAGTTCTTGCATCCGATTCCCACTTCGCGTCGCGCTAAAGTCTCAAATGTATAGGACTCGAATCGTCTGCTCAGGAGCGCCTTCGATTTCTTCCCTCATCAATAAACAGAAGGCCACCATTAGTATGCACATATTCCATTTTCAGATGATGATGATAGTGATCAGAGTGGCCAGACTGAATTTCGGAAAGGGTCTATTGCAGTACCTGCACCATAACTAAAAACAGACGGCACTTACTACTTTATTGAAGTACCTAACCTCTCATTTACCTTTTAATTCCCTTCAAATACTCTTTAGGGGTGCTTTATCCAACACTGATCTCTAATTCAGAGAGTAGTCCAACTGCTCGATCTGGGTCTGCAATACGAGCTGCGAGGAGATGCCGAAAGCGTTGATCGTCTGCAAACGTCTCCGCCTTTCCGCCTGCTTTTCTCTTCGCCACGCGAACACGAAGCGCATGCGCACTTGCGATCAATCCCCGCAGCAGGCATCCGCCATTAAGATGCAAACGCTCCCCACGGTCTGAGAAGGACCCTCTCTACAGTCTGGGCCCTCTAGGGAACACACTGTCACGCTAGAGCCATCTACGAGGTAGCCCTGGAACCAGGGTGGAGAACAATAAATCAAGATGATTTAAATCGTTATTTAAATCATGAGATAAATCACACCGGTTTTACTATGATGATTGAAGTCATACATTTTCCGCACAAATAATCTTTAACCCTTTAACCACCCGGCCCGAGCTGTACTCGTCATGGAAGGTTGTACCAATATCGCCGATGACGAGTCACAATCGTCCAGCCAAAATGATGGTTTGCTTTCACTGTCAAACACAAGACAGGTTCGTTCATCGGCTTTAGTTTTAATTTTCAACACTGGTGGGCAGTAGAGGTCGTTCAAATATAGAGTTCCTGTATAGGCTCCCTACGGGAGCCAGAGTTGCGCGTTCATGCATGGCATGTGGATTCAGCTCCTCACGTGACTGAATTCGGCGAATAGCGGCGCCGCGCGTTCGAGGCGCGCGGCGCGCTCAAAAGCCGGGGAACGTACGCCGGGGCGCGTGCAACGGCTACTTTGCTGCGCGACACTTGATACGGCTCCTCACGTGATCGGATCTCGGCGAATAGCGGCGAGGGCGGCACGCAGCATGTGGAATCAAACGCGCAACTCTGGCTCCCGTAGGGAGCCTATACAGGAACTCTATTAATATAGCGTGTTTTGGCCTTTGGCACGTATCTAGCCTTGCAACAGTGATCATAAATGGCAGTGCGCTTGAGTGATGCCAGTGACGGCCCTCGGAAACGTTCTCTCTCTTGCGGCACTTCGAACAGTAGCAATGATGAAGACATCGAATTTGTCTCTGAAAGTGAGTCGGACATGAATTTTGAAGACAAAACGGACTTAGACGACGACCACAGTGACGAAGAAGACGATGCGCTGGGTAGTGTTCAAGTGTGGCAACGCGTAAACACTGAAAACCCGCCATCCGCGCCTCCGAGGTTTCTGTTTTGTGCAGTGCCTGGGATTCTGCGGCAACCCACTGACGAAAAAGACATTCTCGGCTGGTTCAAGGTTTTTTTTTTGTTTTTTTTTTTTTTTTTTTTTGTGATTGGGACCTTTTCGACCTCATTGTGACAGAGACAAACTGCTACGCGGTCCCGTATTTCGCAGCGCGGGGTTCTTCATGGAAACCGGTGGACTGCGAAGAAAGCTTCCATAAAAATCAACTTTTTCTTTTAAAAGTTTTGTGTTAATACCAATCAGAAACCAATCAAGTAATGCATTTGCAAAATCAGAACGACATAAGAAAAAAATGTGTGGAAATAAACAAATTTGGGAAAGTTTGTACATTTGTTTCGAAAATGTAGTAAAGTACTACCGAATCGCCGGTGTGGCGATATGTTCTACCAAGAACTGAAGAGCCAGGACAATCAACGTCTTTACTTCATGATGGCGGATTCCGAACAACGCCGCTCGCGCACTCGGCTCCGGAAGAGTGTGCGTTGTCGTCGTCGTCTGGTCTCAGTTCCCATCATATCTTCCCCCTTAAAAAGAAGACTGGAAGGGCTGAACCTGTTTTCTATCTCGAGTCGAGCGCCGTGGAAGTGGCACAGGAGTTGAGAGAGGCTGGTTCTGGTTTGTTGAGGGACTTTTAGATGGACTTGGGTTTGCGGGACTTGAATCAGTGGGATTCTGGCCCGGCAACGGGTCCAGCGCTCGTTCAGCTAAAGCTCCGACGCAGGGAACCTTGCCCTCTGATGTTGTAGGTGTGAGTGGCGCCTCTGGGTCAGTCCAGTCGGGATACCAAAGTGGGTCTTCTGTGCGCCGCTGGCGAACTTGGTGAAGATGGCGACGCACCAGGTCCGAATTGGCTTGTATCGTCACCATACGTGAGCCTTCCGCGCTCTTGACGATTACCGGCAGTCACTTTGGGCCCCTACCAAAGTTTCGGAAGAATATCTTTCTGCCCGGTTTAAAAAATGGCGGAGTGGGCTGACTCCCGCCCTGTGCAGTCAGCTCTGGCCTCTTGTCCGGAAAGCACGTGTCCAAACGTGACCGGATCTGGTATCCCAAAAGTAATTGGGATGGAGACTTGCCCGAAGCCGCAGGCGTGCGCCGATAATTGAGAAGCAGTCGGCACAACTTGTTGTCCAGTGTGGACCCGCTTGTCTTCTTCAAGGCATCCTTAACCGTACGTACGGCTCGTTCGGCAAGGCCGTTCGATTGTGGATGATAGGGGGCCGTGCGGTAGTGCTCCACGTGGTTCCTCTTTAGGAACTGAGAAAACTCTTCACTTGTAAATGGTGTACCATTATCCGTGACGACAGTCCGTGGGATTCCAAAGCGGCTGAACAGCTCCCGAAGTTGTCGGATTGTGGAATCCGACGTTGCATGATTGGTAGCTGTAGCTTCAATCCACTTCGAGTATGCGTCGATGACAATCAGGATCATCTTTCCGTCGACGGGCCCGGCATAATCCAAGTGTAACCTCGACCAGGGTTCACCGGTCACCGGCCAGTCGACAGGTTTATGTGCTGCTGGCATAGAAGCCGCTTGAATACATGTCTCACATCTCTGGGTGAGGTCTACGATAGCCGAGTCCAATGAGGGCCACCAGAACTTTGAGCGAGCCACTGTCTTCATGGCCGACGCACCTTGGTGGGTCTCGTGGAGGAGCATGAGGACAGCTTCGCGAGCCTTTTTTGGAACGACGACTCGGTTTCCCCAGTACAGCAAGCTGTGATGCAACGAAAGCTCGTCTTTCCTGCTCCAGAAAGGTCGAAGCCCCTCTTGCTCCATCAATAGCTTCCGCGGCCATCCGCGCTGGACATAACTGATGACGCTACGCAACGTTTTGTCTTCCGCGGTCATCTGTGCCATCTGTTTTGCTGACACCAAGCCGTTGTCCAGCTCCTCCAAGGAAGCAATTATTTCAGGAAGATCCTCCTCTTGTAATTCCTGTGAATCCGCTTGAAGGGGAAGTCTACTCATGGCATCGGCATTGGCGTTACTTGTCCCTGGCCGGTACTCGATGCGATAGCTGTATCCGCCCAGGATGATGGCCCACCGCTGAATTCTAGCCGCAGCCATCGTCGGCACGGCCTAGCCATGATGAAAGAGACCTACCAAGGGCTTGTGATCTGTAACCAGAGTGAACTCCCTACCCAACAAGTAGTCCCTAAACTTCGTGACAGCGAACACCAATGCCAAGGCTTCTCGTTCCAGTTGGGAGTAGTTCTTCTCAGCACTCGTCAGTGTCCGAGAACGAAAACCGACAGGCTTCACTTCGCTTCCACAACGATGGGAAAGGACGGCGCCAATTCCATGTGGTGAAGCGTCACATTCGAGAAGCAAGGGCTTCGTAGGGTAATAGTGAGCTAACATGTTGGACTCACTCAGGATCGTTTTTGCTCGTTGAAACGCCCTGTCTTCATCGTTCCCCCAATGCCATTTTACTCCATTCTGTAACAGTGTGTACAAGGGGGACAACAATGTTGCCATGTTTTGCACAAATCGGTTATAATAAGTTATGAGGCCCAGGAACGAGCGAAGCTCGCTGACGTTCGTTGGTACTCGGGCATGCTGGAGGGCCTCTAGGTTCTTGCCGGTTGGATGCAGCCCTTTTGTGTCAATCCTGTGTCCGAGGTAGATAACTTCTGCTTTCCGGAAGCAACATTTCTCCTTGTTCAACTTGACTCCGTTATCACGGAGCACTTGCAGTACCTGACGTAGCCTTTCACCGTTGTCCCCGTTCTTTTCCGCTACCAGGACATCATCCAGGTACACTTGAACACCAGAGGTGCCTTGCAACAAGGTCTCCATTCTCCTCTGGAAGATTGAAGGGGCCGATGCAACACCAAAAGGTAGCCGGTTGTAGCAATATAGGCCCTTGTGCGTGTTGATCACCGTCAACTTCTTGGACTCCTCGTCTAATGGAATTTGGTTATAGGCTTCCCGAAGGTCCAGCGTACTGAAAGGTCACCGCCATTCAGTGATGCGAAAATGTCCTCAATCAGTGGTAACGGGTACTGCTCCGTCGGACAAGCCTTGTTCAAGGTGAGTTTAAAATCCCCGCAGAGCCTGATACAGCCGTTTTTCTTTACGACCGGCACGACTGGGGTTGCCCATTCAGAATGGGTAACAGGAGAGAGGATACCGTTCTCCACCAGGCGGTCAATCTCGTCGGTAACCTTCTGTCGTAGCCCGTACGCCACAGGTCTGGCCTTCCAGAACTTTGGTGTTGCTCCAGGGTTCACGTGCAAATGTACTTCCGGTCCTTTAATTAGACCCAAACCCGGTTGAAAAAGTTCTTGGTATTCTGCCAATACCTGATCCAAGTCTACATGTTGTTCAGTCTTCAAGGACAACAGCTGAGTTTGAAGAAGGCTGAAGGCTCGAATCACGTCGCGGCCAACCAGACTTGGTCCGTTGCATCCCAAAACCGTTAACTCGGCTGCTACTTGACGTCCTTCATAAGTGACCGTCAAGCTCAACTTCCCGATGATTGGCACCTTACCGAGGTAGCATGACAGACTTAACGTGGTTTCTTGCAACCGAGGCCACCGTGCTTTGTTTTCTTCATATACTCTTTTCGGAATGACGCAGACTGGGGAGCCGGTGTCCAGTTCCATGAGTAGGTCAACACCCCCCCACGTGAACAACCATCGGACCGGCGCAATCAGGTTCAACGTGTCCTCTCGCTGCAGTCGTGGAAAAAGGCTGTCAATACCGCAGTCGTCATCAGATTCTGTTCCAGCAAAGGCGTTGGCCCCTGCACGCGACGTAGTCTCGCGTGAAGTGCAGCGCTGGGCAACATGTCCAATCTTCCCACAGTGAAAACAAGTCTTCTTCCGAAACCCGCAGTACTTGGGGAGGTGTGAACTTCTCCCGCAACGGTAGCAGGCCTCCGATGCTATCACCTTCTCTTGGATCCTGCCAGGAGTTCGGGTTTGAGAGGTCCTGCTATCTCTCGCGGTTATCTTCTGGAGTTCTCCCCCTGGCTTCCCCATTTGTGTGACATCTTTCGTGGCTGCTTCTGCAGCAACTGCCATGTCCACCACCGACTCCAGCGTCAGGTCCCGGCGTGCCAAGAGAGTCTGCTGTAGCTTCTCGTTACGCAGCCCACAAACTACCCGGTCCCGTAGCATGCGGTCGAGCATCGACCCAAAGTTGCACTTATCCGCGATGCGCCGTAGCTCCACCAGGAAATCGTGAACTGTCTCGTTTTCTCCTTGTCGGCGGCTGAAGAACCGGAAGCTCTCCGCTATCTCATTAGGCTTCGGCGTGAAGTAGTTATCAAGGTGCTTGACAGTTTCGTCGTAGCTCAGCTCGGATACTTGTAATGGCGCGCAACTTGCCGACAACACGCGAATAGCTTTGGTTCCTAACGCAGAGACTAGAAGCGCATGCTTCTGAGGCGCCGACGTGATCTTATTCCCCTCGAAGTAGGCTTCGACTCTAATGAAATAAGAGTCCCACCTGTCTGTAGCCTCGTTGAAGGGCGGAACGTTGTACGCCATCCTTGCTGAGCTGACCGGTGGTGACCCGCCGATCAGAGGACCGTTTCCAGCGTGGGTGTCCGTGTTCCTCGTCGCCAATGTAGTAAAGTACTAGCGAATCGCCGGTGTGGCGATATGTTCTACTAAGAACTGAAGAGCCAGGACAATCAACGTCTTTACTTCATGATGGCGGATTCCGAACAACGCCGCTCGCGCACTCGGCTCCGGAAGAGTGTGCGTTGTCGTCGTCGTCTGGTCTCAGTTCCCATCAGAAAATAACTTGGTGGTTAAAGGGTTAAACTACTCGTTATGTAGTGTTTGACTATCCTTTGATGCTTTTTTTATGAGCGCTTGTTTTGCATTTAAATCAAAGAATCACCAAGCACAAAGATTGAAAGCAAGTTGAACACGAACAACTCCTCTGGGCAAATCTGAGCCTTAAGCTTTTTTGCTTTGTTCCACTTCGTTTGCCAGTTGAAGAAAATCAAAAAGCTAAAAGAAACTAAAACAAGGAAAATTATGTCCTATTGCAAGCAAATCAGAAAGCGGAAAAAAAAATCAAATACAGCTTTTTTCCGTTAACTAGAAACATAAGCTTTTTGTTCCAGTATGGGGGGTTTACATTAATAAAAAGTTGTTAACAAAACTTTAATTAGAAAGTTTAAATGTACATGACCCTTTCGTCCGTGTTGGTTTCAGTGATTGAACGGATTGATCGATCTGTCATGTTTAAAAATACGTGATAAAGCATTACTTTTTTTTCTAGCTAGAGTGATATAAATTAAATAAATCTGATTTATTTTATTCTTTTAAAAAAGTCATCACTTTCTTTTACCTTGCCTTGAACAGCCTTTAGCTACAATGGACGTTTCGCAGTATTTGCGAGATAAATTATAAGTACTATCTATAGGTAACGGTCGTGTACCATAGCCAAACGTTTTACAAGCCTGGGTCCAAAAAATAGAGCGTTTTACAATAGAGGACCCCAACGCGCGTTGCGTCCCTCAAGCTGCTTGGCGCACCCAAAGTGTTGGAGCCCCCTATTCTAAAACTACCTAGACAGTTTTAGTGGATCGTACTTTGCGTACGCAAATAAATGGCGGGTCGGGAGTGCGCATGCGCAGAACGCAATAGAATGGCTAGCGTATTGCGTACGCACGCAACGCTGGGGATTTTGCGTTGCGGGCTTTGCGGGAAGCTCTCGAGAGATCTCGGGGCCAAACGAGAGCGCCCGTTTCAAGATGGCGGTTACCTCGACTGGCGCAGCAAGGGCGACGTATGTTCTCGAAGTTATGTGTATACGTGAAACTGCGTGGTGTTCAGCTCGGCAATTCTTTCCGGGACCTACCGCGGTCGAATCAGATCACCGTGCAGCTGAAGGAGTGCACAGTGAAAATGTTCACCGCTCGCACTGTGCATCAGCGCTGCGATCTGCTCAACGCTAAGCCTATTCGCACAGTTCATCGCCGACGGACGAACGACTCTTCAAGAAATCGCCGAAGTTCTCGCTATGCACTGGACATCAGTAGATCATGGATTTCATTTCACGATAGCATTGATGAAAGGTGACGTTTCCACGGGACAATTGACGGAGGCTCCGTGATCGAATTTGGCTAGCCTCTGTACCCCGCAGAAAAGCGCGCTTGATGAGGCAGCTGCGGCTTGGTTTAATTTGAAATAAAATGATTGGACACGTTTTCGTTTTCAATATTTCTTTCCAGGAGCATGGTGGCGCTATAAGCACACGGAATTCTACGGCTCTGGCAAATTTAACCAAGATAATGCGCGGTGTTCACTCGGAAACGTGACGCACACCTAAGTTCGGTCCGAGCAGGTCGTTTTTAGCGTACGCTATACTATTGCGTATTGCGTACGTTAGAGCCAGCAACGCTTTACTAAAACTGTCTAATCGCTCGCGCAAAAAAAAAAAAAATATATATATATATATATATATATATAGTGGCATGGTGGCATAAGAGCCAAGGGGCCGAAGGCGTATATATAACGAAGTGAAAAACTCACGGTGAAAAACAACAAACAGCGGCAGTTTAATCGACAGTTTCGCCGAGTCTCTCGGCTTCGTCAGCTCACGGTGAAACTCACGGTGAAAAAACTCACGGTGAAAAACAACAAACAACTGCCGTTGTTTTCACCGTGAGTTTTTCACGTCGTTATATATATATATATATATATATATATATATATATATATATATATATATATATATATATATAGAGTGTTTCAAGGAAGGTGAACAAATTCGATATTGCGAAAACTACGCGTCGCAAAAAAAAAAATACATAGGCTTGTCGTTTTGGTCTGGGCCAGGCGCCCATTTAGGAAAATTCCAGTACAGCAAGCTGTGATGCACCGAAAGCTTGTCTTTCCTGCTCCAGAAAGGTCGAAGCCCCTCTTGCTCCATCAATAGCTTCCGCGGCCATCCGCGCTGGACATAACTGATGACGCTACGCAACGTTTTGTCTTCCGCAGTCATCTGTGCTATCTGTTTCGCTGACACCAAGCCGTTGTCCAGCTCCTCCAAGGAAGCAATTATTTCAGGAAGATCCTCCTCTTGTAATTCCTGTGAATCCGCTTGAAGGGGAAGTCTACTCATGGCATCGGCATTGGCGTTACTTGTCCCTGGCCGGTACTCGATGCGATAGCTGTATCCGCCCAGGATGATGGCCGCATCGGAGCGCATCTCGGCCCCGACGGCACCGCGCTCCGTGGAGAAATAGTGCAACCAACCTCTGCTGCGCTGTCATTACGCGACGCAGCAGAAGCTGGTTGCACATCCTTCATTTATTTTCTTTCCCTCCTCGTAACCTTCCGGCAGTCTAGATGTTCGGAGAACAAGATCGCTGTGTCACTGCTCAGAGTTCGGCAGGCGGTAAGCATGCACGGCGTGGCCATATCAGGAGTAGCGATCGCTTTGGCTTCACTTTAAAATCTAACAGACAATTTTCTTCAAAAACACGGGCATCGATGGCATTTTCTACACTCGCTTATCAGAACGCTCCTACGGAAAGCTCCTCAGCTGTGAATTAGAAGTGGTTATCGTTGCGCACCGCTAAAATAACAAGAGGAGTCAACTAGAACTGAAAATTGCGAAATTTACGCGAGCGTAATTTGCGCGACGCACCGAACGTCCGCGAAACGTATGAACGGCTGGTGTCGCGGTGAGTACGGAGGGAGAATAGACAAGGTAACCGGGAAATTGCTCCTGAATAAATACGACCCAGCCCTTATACTGATAGCGGATGGTTTAAAACGGTCATATGTCGGTTGGAGGAAACCGAGAGCCAAGCGTATACGTGCAGAGGTCCACGTCGTCAGTTGATCTCGTCGACATCGCGAAAATTCGGCCCAGAAGGTTCAGCATCGAGCATTCAAAGTGAGAATGAACAGGCACTTTTGAGAACAATAAACTTGGGCGAAATGATAAAAGTTACACCTCGAGTAAGAATAAACGCGAATCTTCTAGAATACCGTGACCGGGTGCTGCTTGCTCGGCCCTGTGCGCGGTAATACGAAGGCGCTGGAGGAAAAGGAAAGGGGGAGAGCGCCGTAGGAGCGAGAGGAAGTAGGGAGCAAAGAGGAAAGGGCAGTGACTATTTCGACGTCCACCGTTAAAATATTTCAAAAATTATTTCGACGACGTCACTTTTGTAAAACGTCAAAATAGGGACTTTATTAAGGAGTTTTCGCAAACCGCATTTCCTTCTCCACTAAGCCCTGTGCAACGAAGAGGCCGCTACTGCGCCTGCGCGCCGATGGCCTTGGCTGTAGAGCTTCGGGTATCGTAGCGTCTTGAGGTAGGGTGACCACCCGTCCCGCGACTCGCGGGACTGTCCCGCATTGAGGGCTCGTGTCCAGCGTCCCGCGAGAAATTCCCAAATCTTCGAAATATCCCGCATTTCACCATGTTGTGAAATTCGCTCTGCAACTAATGGTGCTGTCGAACAACAGGGCACGGGAAAGCGTGGAGGTCGCATGGTACGCCATCTGCTATCCAAGCATTGCGGGAAGCGACCGTCATTCTTGCAGGAGTCCCGACGCGCATGCTGCGTTGTCTCCCCGCTTGGTGGCAAAATATTGTAAAAAAAAAAAAAAAAAATGCTCGCGAAAGGTTTAAATGTAAAATATTGTAATTATTTTCAAATCGCTGTATCAATGCAAAAGGGCTGCTGTGGACTTTTTTTTTTTTTTTTTTATTTTTTTAGTGAAGACAGCAAAAAAACCTGCATCTCACAACGGTCGAAAAGGAACATAATGTAAAAATTTTGTGTAGGACCATGTTGATAAAAGTAAGCGTTGACGGGAAACAATAACCCAAAAAAGATTTACTGTTCCTTATTTCCATTTGATGCATTGAGTTCTGCTACAGTCGATTTTTATGTTTTCAACTTCGACACATTTAATAACATATTTGGCATAAAAAATACTGTAAAACCCTTAATGTTCGCGAGTCATTACTTTTCGTGAATACGCGAATTAAAAAATTCGCGAAATTTAAGGGCACGTGAAAATTTCGGTCCTTAAGAGTTTCAATGCGGGCGTCTAGGATTCGCGAAATTTAGTGGCCGCGATTATGTCCTCTGTGACCGAATCGCGAATAAGTAGGGGCCGCCCAAATGAAGGGTTTTACAGTATATCCCTGGGAGTGAAAAGTATTTGAGTTTAGTTGCTGCAATACAATTAGCAGGTGTATAAATTACAGAGGATATTAAATGTGTTAACAGAGCCTCGGTTCGTGGTGCGCGTTTAAATAAATTTCCAAATTTCCTCTACACCCGCCGCCGCCGCCCCGTGTGTCCCGCATTTCGCTAGCAGGAAGGTGGTCACCCTATCTTGAGGAGAGCGTAGCGAAACGCCGAAAACGATCTACGAAAACTCCCTATTATTTCGATGTACCCCGTCAATGCAGCAGTCGCTTGTCGTGGTCGAGATAAGACTGATTGAACTGCGTAGGTGTATTCTAGCATAGCAAGACAGGTGTGAGTCGTGCCGTGTCTGGTCGCGACCTGGTGGAGAGGGGGTCCGCGCGCGGAAGCGGCGGGTAGAGTCATAGTCCAGGGACACCCGGCTGCCAACCGGCCACCCGGCGGCGGAGACGATGATGATGATGATCTCCCGACACCTCCCCCACTTTGGAAGAACATCAGTCACACTTCCCCAAAATGGTCAGGTGGACCAGGTGGACGGCTCACTCTGGTGACGGTAGGTGCCACAGCCGGTTGTAGGTGTCCTCTTGTTCGACGTGTAGTGCCGGTCGTCGTCTGCACGGAATGGGGTCGAGGCCACCTAGTACCCGTTTTGTGGTTTCGTCCTGTTTAGTTTCCGATGGCGTTGTCGGTGTTGTGCTGACGTGTTGACAGGGTCATGTGTTGCGTGCCTAAGAAGTTTCGGGACTGGCTCGACCGTTGATCCTTTCGGATGTGACACACCCCGGCGGTGATGTTCTAGCTCTCGCACGTCATTTCAACACGAGTCTCACTTAGAATTTTGAATCTACAACAAAAGCGAGCTGGATATTTCTGTCTTGCCTGCACATAACAAAATGTAAGTGCATACACTACGTAGCACCGAGAAATTTGGCACGCTTTTTGTGCCTTCATATTGTGCGACCGCGTCTTCGTATGGATAATTGCGCTCTCGCTTTGAATCTGGCTCCCGCCCTGTTTTTAACCGCGGAGTTTGTGAGTTCGTTCTTTAGTTCAGATTTTCTTTTTGGTTTGTATATAACAATCGAATCAACGACGAAACAGTCGGGATGTTAAATAAAAAGTTTGTAATGCAAAAATTTCCTCTTGATGTTTCTTGACCGGTGCGAACGAACAAAGGTTCTGGCGCGGTTGTACGAGATACACACATTTTTCAATCAACTACAAATTTTGTGACACGACATTCAGCTCCTTTGTGTATATAAAACGCTTGAAATAAATTATAAAAAGCAACGGTGCCGCATTCCGTAATGTTGGGCTCAACCAAGAAAACGTAACGTGCGGCCTGATAGCTAATGTACTTTGAGAAGTTTGATAAAAACTGAAGCCGACTGCACATTTGTTTTCGGAAAATGCGTGTTGAACCGCGACGCCACCTGCGAGCAAGATGATATTTGTTTGACCGCCACTTTCGATCACCTTCCAGTCCGAACTCCGAAGCTCTAAAGCAGTAGTTCTCAACCATGGATGTTTCGCGGAACCCTTGTGGATCGGCCGAGATGGAGGACCTCGTTCGCGGTGAGGGGAAGGGAAAGATTTAGGTTAATTATGATAGCGATTTATGAAATTGATATAACAAAGGGCTAGTGTGATGTAGACATCTCTTACTGACATATACACGAGAAAACTCACCCGAAAATTGGAACGTTTCTTCTCAATCTCAGAAAAGACAAGTTTTATTACCGGGCCAGACTGATGAGGCAGGGCTTCGCGGACCCTCAATTGAGAACCACTGCTCTAAAGTTCTTTTTTTTAAGTTTGAGATGTCAAAATATGGAAAAACAAATAATTTGCCGGGAGACATCAAAATGATTTCAAAAATATTTGCACGTGTTCAGGAAGTGGCGTCATAGACGGCAAGATAATAGTTCGAACTGTTTTGAGCATGGACGTCGAAATAGTCACTACTAATAGGAAACGACCGCCATTTTGACGCAGAGCACAGTTGAGGTTATGCGTCATCTGCCACGGGCCGACTTCTTTATCGCCCGAATAAAAGTTTGCAGTCAAAAGTCAAGAAAACTTAATTCGTTAGCCTTTTAGCCCACCGAGGAGTAACATAATATCATTTTCTTGCCAGAGCCAGCGAAAGAAAAAAGGGGCGGAAGAGACTGGCAAGGGGTGAATTAGTTTCAGAGTGGAACATAATCCTTTCTGTCTTGCGAAGTCGACACCACATTCCTTCGACCAATGACGAACTATGCAGCGGCAAACAAAAATCCAACGCGAGTCAATTAAGGCAGCACCACCCAAAATAATCGAAGCTTGTGAACAGCCCTTTTTGCGTCCATCCAATTCGTCTTCGCACTCGTATGGTGCCAACTCCCCGAGCTCGACGCCGAGCGTCCTCGATGCAGCACTCGTCTCCAATCTATGTCTGCACTCAATCTCAGTGTGATGACGTCGAAATGTCAGGGCACGGGCGATCTGGATGTGCATTGTACCGGCGTGCGGCCATGGGTTGTACCGCACTGGCTAAATTGCTCATCTACAGCCGAGAGACAAGTCGCCCATTGAAGCTGATTAACTTCCGGCTGTCTAGAGGTACATACAACACAATTACTTTTAGGGCGCGGGTTTCGATGGTTCTCGGATCAGGCTCTTCCCCGATTTTTAGAATCAGTGAAACACGCAGATAAGGTCAGTATGCATTTGGTTTGTGTTTCCAGAAATATTCTTTAATTCATTACGTTCTACACCATGTGACATGAAAACCTGCGATGAAGAGAATGGAGGGTCAATTGAGGAATGGTTTTGATTTTACATTAAACAATAGACACAAAACAAGGTGCAAGACACACTCAGAATGAATTGTGTAAAGTTAGACGATTGCATGGTTACCATATCTAGGGCAGGGGTGCAAAGGGCAGGTGCTTTAGCTCCTGCTGGAACATGGGTAGTAATTTAAAAGGAAATACTACAACATCACAATATGTGCTTCATTATACAGGACGTTTAATTTTAATTTCAACGGATCAATATTAAAAAAAAAAGGTGCGAGTTACATTGGTGCAGTCTTCACACTCGATGGACATTAGATGCAGGAATAACCATTCGGTAAGTTATAATTATCTAAATTCTGTCCTTTTTTAATTACAGTTTTATGGGTCATGTTTGTATTGCAGTATCAACAGAAGCCACAATTAGAGGCTAAACGCATTTTAACAGCTTTCGGAATGCCAATGGGCTTCGAGATATTCGTCGATCAATTTTCACATGTTTGTAGCCCGATTTTGGAAAGGGACGGAGAAAAAGCGCCGGAACTTCCGTCCACAATGATGTAGAGAAGTGCGACGCAGACGTTTCGCGCAGCTTGACATTAGTGAGTTTTAGTACTGCGTATACCAGCAAACGCAAGCACTGCGAGTTTGCGTTGCATGATTCATACTGCGCGTGCGCGGAGCCCCAAACTGCGCCTGAAGTTCCGGCGCCCTTTCCGACCAAAGTTTCGAAATTATTTAACAAAAATGCGAGCACTGGTTGAAACTTCGAAACCCATTGCATTTTGATAACTGTTTCGATTGGTTTTACCGCTAACCTTAGCTGCCATTAAAACTGAAATTGCAACATGACCCATAAAACCAATAATTAAGACAAGGCATGTAGTTGGGCTAGTTGGTGGTACATACTGTTTGGTGGGAACGGCGCAAAAAAGACGTAGGACCAGGACGAAGATACACACAGACAGGGCGCTGTCTGTGTGCATCTTCATCCTGGTCCTACGTCTTTTTCGTGCTGTTCCCACCAAACAATTAAGAAGCTGATTAATAATTTTAGGTGGTTATCCAACTTGCCGTGATGGTTATTTCCTCATCCAATGTCCGCCAAGCCCGATAATCACATGGTGAATACTCAGCGGCATCTCTAGGGGTCACTATAGTCCGTTAAAACTCAAAAAGGTAGGACGAGGAAAAGGAATACCGGGGAGGAGGAAGCAGGCGGAACGCTAGAGAGAGGAGGTTTCCCCCTCTCCTCTCCAGCGTTCCGTCTGCTTCCTCCTCCCTGGTCTTCCTCTCCCTCGCCCTACCTTCTCCAGTTGCAACGGACTATAGACCATTTTCATCGCAAACGCCACCAGGTGGTGCTCCAGTCTTTGACGTCCCAGAAAACTTCCGGTTCATAAAAAGAATGAACAAAGCCCACCTTCATACCGCTGCTTGGAATGTCGAAGAAATGTTTAACCACCAATTCTTCAGGTGAACGCCAAGAGAACGAAGAAGCACGAGATCTGTTAAGCATTTTCGAATATTCTTGTAAACCAAATTCTGTCCTTTAAGACGTTAAATTGTCCAGCTGAGGGCCCTCGTTAAATCTCCAACTTTGATGTACGTGCTGCATTTATGCTTTGTAGCACTGGTGACATAGCAGGCTCGACAGGCTCGCGAGCACGGAACGACCGGAAGTCGCTTGGGACGCAGGAGGCAGCTCATGTTTGTAAACAGCAAAAGGGTCTATAGACCATTCCATTTAGCGCTCTCTGGGCGGCACCATTTTGTTAGACAGCAGCGCCCTCTCCATACATCCGGGAAATTCAGCGGGTTCGGCGGGGTAAAACGAGAGAGAGGGCACGCGCCCGACTCCGCTAACAGACGACAAACCGGGAGGTTGCCATTCTCCATCTTTGGGCTGTATCGGCGGGCTGTACGGGACATCGAACTCTCGCTCGTGGCTGCCGTTGTGAAGTGGTTCGCGTTCTTAGAATAGTTATGGCTACTCCAAAATCAGCCTATAGCTCTCTGTTGTTCTAGTTCGGAAAATGATCAACTAGCATATCTTTTTTCCGTTACTTAAATAGCAGTTGAGTCAGGCGGCAGTACTACCCTCAACTACTGCATATATTGCGGCAGGAGAACACGTTTTTATTTATTATTTCAGACTTCCACTCATGGCCGCTAAAGGCCCACATCAGTACGAACTTTGTATAGTAAAAAAGATACAGCAACAGGATTTACTTTTCGCCGGAGAGACCGGCCAATCTGACACAGTTTTCCCTATTTTTTTTTTTTTATTTGCACGCAGGTAACAGCGCTATTGGACCCTGTTAGTCTTTTTATCGAGCATAGCATTACACGATAACTTGCATATCGAAATTCGCGCATCTGCGGCAAAATGACGCGATTTTAAAGAGTTTGCACGCCAGCCGGATGCTAGCTACAGCCCACTCGGCGGAGCTGACGACATGCGGGTGAGAGAGGGAGGGCATTATTTTCTCTCTATTACCCTCTCTGCTATGACCCTAATGGAACACTTGGAGCAGTGGCCCACCGCGAACACCCCCCCCCCCCCCCTCACTGCCCAGCTGCACCCTCCCGAGCGCTGCAGTCAGGGCTGTCCTCCTCCCCCCCCCCCCCCCCCCTCTTTTCGACACCACTGTGAATACTGCTACAGTTATACTGCACCTGCAGAACCCTCCCCCTTTTTTATGTTTGAATTAAGATTTAGAACGTATACTGTCCTGTTACGAAAAATTAGAGAATAAAAATGACAAGATCCTTTCACAGATTAGCAATTGAAAAGAAGAAAGCGACAGGTATGAAAGAAACAATTTACATTCGTCCACACATTGAACAATACCATTGCAGCCTTTTTGTGGGGACTAACTCGGAAAACTTGAAGCCATTGACAGAACCGGTACTTTCAAGTCACCTATTTGTGCAATATTGACAAAGTCAATACAAGATCCAGAGTCTTGCATGCAAAAACCTGTGTAAAGGTGAAAAATCTGAGAGGACTTTGTTCCCTCATCATGCATTTCAGTCAAAAGAGAAAAGGACATTCTTTCCCCCTATTTTCTAACCTATTTGTTTTTAACACTTGCAAATGTTGCATTAAAACTTTGACACTGACTACAGACAGCCTTTCTGTTTGCAAAAGACAATCATGATTTAAAAAGAAAGTAAGATTTGTAGATAAAATTAACCCGAGAAGGTACTCTGTACAGCAAAATATCTTAGGCCAAGTAGCCACCGTAGCCTAGTGACAGAACAGGTTATTCATCCCAACTGACGTCAAAAGCGACATAAGGCTCCTAACCTGAACTTTTCTAAATACCACAAAGGCACCAGTTACGTCAAGGCACTGTAGCATCTGTACTATTTAGCGTGCCCATATGCTATTAGCACAGACTGGATCTATCAACATGGCAAGATCGAAATTGTGAGAAGGCAAAACACAGTGAACAAAATCAGTCCATTGGATACTCGAGGCACTTTGTATGAATCATCTGAACAATATTGTTGTCTTTGACAACCAAATGCATAGTAAGTGTAGAATCATTACGATTATACACAGGTCTCCCGATGCATAGCAAGCCTATTCTTCACCTGTAGCCTTCGTGTCTCCATACGCATCATGCCATTCGGATGGAATGATTCACCATGACGCATGACCTGGTCTAAAAGCAAAATATCCCACAGCCTCAACTGTAATCACAATATCCATACTTCCATTATCACAACCCACCTAGATCTTTATTTTATTTCACCAGCCAGTGTTTGTGGGAGGCTAATTGAAAGGTTTTAGAGTAATAACTTATGCTCGCTGGCTATTTGGTTGTGACTGTTTTTATACTTATCTTCTGTACTTCCTCTGCATACTCCCATCATATTTCACGGCTGCGCTGGCTCGCAGGTCCTTGCATATGTCAATTTTACGTATATAGTATTCATATTTCCCGTACAGCTTCATGTACTTCCCCTTACACATTTTAAGACATTGCCTTTAGTTGTTTTACCAGATGTCTCATTAAGCTGTCCCACAGCGGCTTTCTTTCTATACCCTGATCAATTATGAAAATTAACTAACTGAATTATTAGCCTACCACACAAAAGTCATAGCCATCTCTTATCCCACTTTCATCTGTTTTGTCCACTTTCAGGCAATACTTATGGCTTGTTCTATTCTTTTGTAAGTGCTAATGGCTTGTGCAGACAACATTCATTCAGGCACAACTTCCTTTATATGATGCTTCCTTCCCTTTTCGAATTTCTTCAATGCGATAAAGGCAGTCTACAAATAAAAAGCATTCCTTTCTCCTTGCAAGTTTTCTTCCATTTAAAACCAGTTTAATGTGGAATACTGATTTCTGAGCTCTTGAATAGACCATTTGCTAAATCCCCCAAGCGCCCCGGCCCACACTCGAGGAATCATGGGAACAGTGTTTCTTCAGCTCCCTAATGATCGGTAATTCCAACCAATTACATGGTTGCACAGTTTGGAGTGTAATTCGGAGTCACCCTGAACAAGCGTCGTTTAGAGCCCAAGGACCTGTCATATTTAAAATTCCTCGTCAATGTCGGCGTTTTTGATACTGTGCATACGATCCACCTTTCAACCTGGCTGAGCTGCAGAAATCTTTTGCAATATTATCATTCTCGTGATTGTTGTTTTAGCAGTAATTGCTTAAAAAGCCGAAAATTCACAACCAAAACCAGGATTTAGCTCGGAGTCAGCGGGGCTGTTTATAGCATTTTTAGCATTGCTACCTTAATATCAGTGTCTTTGAAGCTGTACGAGAATGATAATGTAAGAAATTTCTGCAGCTTAGCCAGGTTGAAAGGTGGTCAGCATGCACAGTACCGAAAACGCTGACAATGACGAGAAATTTTAAAAGTGATACGACAGGTCCTAGGGCTCTATACGACGCTTGTTCAGGGTGACTCCGAATTACACTCAAAACTGTGTAACCATGCAATTAGTCAAAGTTACCGATCACTAGGGAGCTGAAAGAACTGTTCCCACGATTCCTCGAGCGCGGGCCGGGGCGCTTGGGGGATTAAGCAAATGGTCTATTGCGGAACATATAAAATAACCTTTTACGTGTGAACTGTCCTTGAGTTCCAATTGTTGAACATTCTTTTCTTGGGGACAAACTACGAGCATAGCTTGCATTTTTTTCCCTTGAAAACCCAAACCCCAGGTAAAAAGAAAAGGAGATAGTATCGTTTTCCTGTACTTTCCGAAATTGCACTTGAACCAGAACGCGACTCTGGAAGCAAGAAACTTCACTGCAAAGCGTTTTTTTTTTTTCTCCCCAATACTGGAACCAACCGTTTGGCTTTACAGGGTGTCCTTTTAACTTTGCGTTTCTGCTTTTAAAAGCCTCTGAGATGCGCAAGTCTCCCACACATGGCTTTTTAGGGGAACAAGCTCCGACTAAGTGAATGAGATCAGGAAAATGTGGTTACAAGTCGCTTTCAACAGTTCACTTGGCACCAAAGTGTCTACAAAAAAAAAACCTAAAAATAATTGAGGGGGGAGGCAAATTTGTAGAATACAGGGGTGATTATCTATGAATCCGATAGCATTTATCGTTGCACACATGGGCAGGTGTTCGGTTCCCCACTAAATTTAGTAGGGAACCTGAATGGGTGCATAGGTCCTGTGATGTAAATTTTCCGCTAAATTTAAGGGGAACTTGAATTTTTCTGTAAGTCCCGTGACGTCAGGTCACGTAACATAAATTTTCCCACTACATTTAGCAGGGAACCTGAATTGGTGCATAGGTCATGACATCAATTTTCAAGCCAAATTTAGTGGGGAAACTGAATTGATGTATGGGTCACGCGACGCAAATTTTCCGCTAAATTAAATGGGGAAACTAAACTGCGGCATAGGTCATGTGACGTAAATTTTCCGCTAAATTTAGTGGGGAAACTGAATTGGTGCACAGGCCACCCGACATAAATTTTCAGCTAAATTTAGCAAGGAAACTGAATTGGTGCATAGGTCATGTGGGTCACCCGACGTAAATTTTTTTACCAAATTTAGCGGGGAAAAGCGTTTGAGGCCAGAATATACATGGATGAAAATCTAGTAACTTAAGAAGGCTATCGCATTAAAAAAAAACTGGTGTTTTCTTTTGTACTTCCCCCTAAACTTGTTGATGTAGGAACATTTCTCTCAGGAACCGACAGGGTTCGGTCTTTGGGTCTTGCTGTATGTATGTATAATACAGTAATCCTACCTTTTTAAATGCAGCGATATGTCTGAACAGGTTCACAGCCAGGCACGTATCCAGGGGGGGGGGGGCCCATGGGGCCCGGGCCCCCCCCGAAATCTTCGATTTTGCTGGGACCTCCACTCCCCCCTCCCCCCCGAAACAAAATCCTGGCTACGTGCCTGTTCACAGCACCTTCAACCAACCAAACAATTCAGTAGCCACAATGCAAGAATCACAGGATATACCTATGATTACTACAAGCTGAGCACATGGCTTCCCAAAATATTACAATAATATCCAATGCAAATTGCTATATTCTTCTGATGGAGACCAAAGGAGCAGCCACACTGCACTAATGAAAAACATACTGCAGATGTGTGCCCATAGGCTTTCAATTTGTTAAATTAAATAACACCATCAACCATCCAGGAACCTTCTAATGCCATCTTATGAAGCCAGCAGCAATGCTCCATGTAAAAACAATTCAAAAACTAAAAAAAAGGAAGAAAAAAACGAGAAGGTACAGCAAGAACATGAGGCCCGAAACGTCTGACCACAGAATGTGGCAATGTTGGCCACAATACTAGCTCCTCTCTTTGAATGTGTACTCTGCAGTATCTGCACGAGAACCACTGTAGAAGGCTTGAAAGTGTATGACAAGCGAAATTCATTATAAAAGACGTTGGTATTTTTTAGACTGGCAACCACCAGTACCAAATTTCAAGGTAGCTAACACCCCAAAGTTCACCAGAGTCCAAACGAAGCATGTGAATTGTTGTAGCATCACAAGACACAGATAATACAACAGGCAGAATGTTGAACCGAACAGCTTTGGAATGCATCAAGCACCACCGACAGACTGTAGAATGAGTCCAATGACAGAAGTGTGAATAATTTCAGGGTGCAGAGACCCCGATCATGCACGGATGTGTCAGGGCAGCCTTTGCTGTGATGCGCCGGTCCGGCCCAAAGCGAAGCATTTGTCTTAGGAGGTCCAGGGTGAGGGCATCTAGTTGTGGCACCGCGTCCTTCAGGGCCCCATCAGAAATCCTCCCCCTTCCAAAGGAGCTCCGGGAAACAGCTGCCTCAGGAGGCCACTCATCTTCAGATGGCAGACCCAAGAGCTCTAAGATCCGAGCCAACTGCTCCCCTTCTGAGCGACCTCCAAACAGCGGCTTGCGTCGTGCCATCTCGGCCAGAATGCATCCGCAGCTCCAGAGGTCCACCGGAGGACCGTAGCTGGCCTGTAGAAGTACTTCCGGGGGCCGGTACCACAGCGTGACCACAACAGGAGTCAACGACATGTGACGCTCATACAACCGGGCCAGCCCAAAGTCGGCCAGCTTCAGCTGCCACTGCGCCGTCACCAGGACGTTCTGAGGCTTGAGGTCGCGATGCACGATGCGGTGCGAATGCAGGAACTCCACTCCTGTAAGCAGCTGCTTGAGAAGCCACAGGAGCAAAGAGGGCTCCAGGCCAGGCTCAGGACATCTATCCAGGAAGCCGGCGAGGTCTTGGTCAATGTGCTCGAAGACCAGGAAGACGACGAGCTCGCGCTCCATTCTACAACCGTGGCAGATATCGAGGAGGCGCACAACATTTGGGTGCTGAGCAGCATCCAGCTGGCGTAAGAAGCTGATCTCACGAAGCATGGCTGTTGGGATACCTTCCTCACTGAGGGGTACGCGCACTTTCTTCAGGGCCACCATGCGTCCATCATTGTGACGGTCGCGTGCCTTGTACACTGTTCCAAAGGCGCCCGTGCCGATGTGAGCCACTTCTTCGTATGGATTTTCGCTGGACACGTCACCGAGCAGGAAGGACATTGCTTGGTCTGTTGTCGCCATTGTAATTCGGCAAAGACAAAGTTTACTCTGCGTTGTCCCAAGCGAACCGAGTGAGGCAATGCAGCAGCTGCTGGCTGCTTCTGTCCACAAGTGGAGCAGACCTGAAAGTGCCAAGCATGAGCTAAAGCTGCCATTCTAAATCAAGCTGCTACCACATCTGCACATACATTATTAAATTAGAAAGCCTGACTGCAGATTTAAAAAAGAAAACGAAAAAGAAAGCAAGCACAAAATTGAGGAACATGCAACAAAATGCTTTCTGTGTGCCTGTACCTATATTAGTTTTTCACTGTTATTCACAATATATTTTCTTATCAAAGTGACTATATTTAATAGCCCTGCAGTTTACAGTTGAAATGTCAGCTGCACAAGTGCAGCTGCCCCCAGCACTGGGGGCAGCTGCCCCTACGGGACAGCTGCCCCCAGTGCAAACGGAGCAGTGCGTCGTCTGCTCACGTCTTTAGTGAGAGTAGAATATCCCTCCCATTATTTCTTCAGAGTTCACAAAGCATCATTTTGTGATACAAATTTAACAAGACTAAATTTGGGGAATGTATACTTTTGAAATCGGGAGTTCATGGAAAGTACCAGAAAAAATACTTTACGTAAAGTACAAGTTTTCTAAACCTACTTGGAGTAGTACTTTAAGTACAATGCACTTAAAGTACTTCCTAACACTGAATAATTGATGGATCTCTGAGACTACTGAATTACTTCAGTGGCATCCAATACAGCCAGAAAATTTCCTAAGCAGTTGATACATGTGCCACAGATTCCCCCTTTGGTATTTTCCCTCCATTTATATCCCGCTTCACCTTACAATGGACTGCAGCAGACACTACAAGCCATCTCTGCCAATCCAGCACTGTCAATGCATCAGGTGGCTCTGCACCCTTATGAACAATAAATAGCACGAAAAACAGACAAGGACAGGAACACATAGACGGGACTAGCGCTAGTTCCGTCTGTGATGGCTTGGGAACTTTTAAATACCGTAGAATACCGTGCATCCGCCCATTCCACATTAAGCACCCATTACCAAATTTGTAAGATATGGGAAAATACGCACAGTACATTTATACGCAAAATTGATGACCGGACAAGCGCCCATCCCCCATTTTCTCACAAATATCCCCAAAGTTTGAGTGGGTGCTTGCCCGGTATTTTACGGTAAGCATACAAAAGCGGTAATAGGGAAATGGCCATGTTTGGGCCTCAGAGGCAGGTTGGAAGTGATCTCGCTAGTGATGTGGCTTCTGTTACATCCCCCTTTAGTTTGTTTTGATGATAAATTCGAAACTGGTACTTTCACTAGCCTTCCCGCTCTTGTGGCAGTTGTTGCACCATGCCCATGCACCATGCCCATTTGTTGATTAAGAGTCCGTCTCACTGCAGCGTGTCCCACTGGCTGGTGGACGGTCCATTTCTCTCCAGCTTGTAGGGTGTGGCTGTGCGACAGGGGGTGCTCCAGCCTGTCTTCCAAGTCTGCTTTGGTAGGTCTAATGAAAGATGTATTTCTTCTGGGGTCGCTCCTGGATGTCTTGGCAATAAGACTTTGGGTAAGGTGTATTTCCCACGATAGTTCCTGAGATCCATTTTCGGTGACTGTCGAAGACTCCAACTTTGGATCCTTCCTTGATCTCTGGAGCGGGTGCTGCGTGAGTGTGTGTATACACCTTTTGCTTCCCACGCAGTGCTTCGAGCTTTTCTTTTGCGTTGTTAATAATTTCAAGCTTCAGGAGCTTTGCCCTGACAGATAGTGTTGTCTTGGTTCGATGATAAAGAGCCTTTCTGTAGGTGAACCGAGCTCTTTGTTTCTTGGCATGTTGTGCATGTTTAGTAATGCCTTGTGTACATCTGTTCTGTCTCTCTCACATTTCTTTATGATGTTCTTGGCCACTTGCACCACCCTTTCGGCTAGCCCATTCGATTGTGGTATCTTGGACTCAATGTTTGGTGTTCAAATCCCCATTTCCTTCTTAAACTCTCGGAATTCCTTTGCTCACAAGCAAGGTCCATTGTCCGACTTGAGTAGCCTTGGAACATCATGTATTGCGGACCAGCACTTCAGTGTTTTGACAACATCTGCTGATGTTCCACTTGTTACATTTTGAAGTTGATGTAGCCTGAATAGCTCTCCACTATCACCAGATTAGTCTCTCTCGCATGGTCAAAGAGATCCACTGCGACTATTACCAACGGGAGACCTGGGTACTTCCTTTTGTAGTACTGGCTCTTTCGGTGGCCTTCTGGCTTGGTTGGCATGTTGCACAGCGTTCAACAAACTCCTTGATCTGCTGTGACATTCCAGGCCAGTATACTGTTTCTTCAGCTCTCTTGATGCAACTTCCAATTCCAATATCACCCGCGTGTATCTGTTGGAGCAGCCGTTTCTTCCAGGTTTCAGGAATGATTATGCAGTTGCCCTTGAAGAGGATGTACTCATAGATGGCAAGTTCGTCCCGGAATGGCCAAAAGAGCTTCATTGCGTTTGACAGTCCACTTGTTTTTTCTGGTCAGCCCACCAGGGGTGCTTCTAAAACTCCTTGTAGTTGTGGATTTTGTTGTAGGTCTCTCTTTAACTCCTCCAGGGTTGTTATGGCCATAGGGATAATTGCCAACACTTCTATGTCCTGTGTTGCCAACTCTGCTGTTTCTTCTAGGCTTGCAGTCTTTGTTCAAGAGGTCTGCAATGACCAGATCCTTGCCTTTTCTAAAGACAATCTTTGGTGCGTAGTGCTGCACATCAAGCAGCAGCCCTTGGAGGCATGCTGGAGCTTTTCCCAGTGGCTTTTGGCCGATCGTTTCTAGAGGTTTGTGGTCCATTTCTACTATCAGAGGTCGTCCACATATGTTCTGATGAAACATTTTAGTTATACCCGATTGCCAATATCTTTTTCTCTATCTGCAGATAGTTTTGTTGCGCAGAAGTCAGTGCTGCCGAGGCATACGCCACTGGTTTTCCATTCTGTATGAGCACCGTATCTAGCGCTGTTGAGCTTGCGTCAACAGAGGCTGTCATGTCTCCATCCACGTCATAGCAAGCCAGTGTTGGAGCCCTTTTTAAAGCTTCTTTGATTTCCTTCAGAGCAGAGCTCTGTCCATAGCCAGTCAACATCTTGTTTGAAAAGTTTTCTTAGTGTTGTAATTTTTTCAACCAAGTTCAGAAAAAAATGTTTGCAGGTATTGTGGCATTTCTTGCAATCTCAACAGTTCCGCCTTGTTCTTTGGCTCACCAATTCTCTTGATGGCATTCACCTTTTCGTCGTCCATTCTGTCCTTGAGTGAGCATGTGACCAAGGAACTTCACCGTAGCTTCGTCGAACACACACTTTTCTCTGTTTAGCTTTGCTCCTGCTTCATGCAGTACCTTCAGAACAGCATCTCTGTTTTCCTAGCTCTTTGCTGGTCTTGCCGTGAACCAAGATGTCGTCCATGGAGTTCACCATGTTTGGAAGGCCTTCAAGAAGCTGGCTTAAGACCTGTTGAAACATTTCTGGTGCTGTAGCCATTCCAAATGGCACTCCTGTGAAGCAGCATCTTCCCTAGGTGTGCTAAATGTGAGGTGGTTTTGTGTCTCCTTCCAGACTTTCAGTTGCCATAACCCCTTTTCAGGTCCAGTGGCGTCAAATGAGTTTATTCTTGGATCTGGGCGACTACTTCTTCGAGGGTTTTGAGAGGATAGTGTCTTCTTAGCAACACCTTGTTGAGTTCGACAGGGTCCAGGCAAATTCAGAGTTTTCCAGGTTGTTTAAAGGGCAACTCCGCTTCATTTTTGATATTTAGAAAACTATGCAGTCCTCCTCAGTATCATATAGGAAGACCACATGTAAAATATTACAATCTAATTCCGTCTATATATATAATAAACTGGCCAGCAATCTTTCAAATGAGCCAAGTCGCCGAAATCTGCCAACTCTAGCGTGCGACGCGAGGCGCAATCATCAGCGCAGTTAATGCCACGGAGTTGGAGCAGCCAACATTGAGCAACTACGTCAGAGGCATGTCTACGTCATTCTCACGTTTTGTTTGTTTTTACTTCTCAGAGCAAAATTGAGCGATGACGTCATGAGTTTCTCCTCCCGGTGTTGGCTCAACGGCGTCCACGTGATCACCGTAACACGGATGAGCTAGTTTGCGTGCGCTGCCCTGCGCGCTTCTCGGAGCTGAGAGCTGGGAGCAGTCTGTTTTGTTTACAATACGAACACAGGCCGCATCTCCGATGCCTAGCTGCGATGAATGTCGAAAGATCCATAGGCTCACGATGTTGTGTTGCTGCCTGCTCGAATTACCAGTTGACCAGCCCGGGAGGTGCCTTTCACAAGTTTCCACACAATGTTGTAGCAAACTACATTGGCAAAAATTGAGGAGCAGACGACAATTGCGCTTTGCTCTACGTTCGCCCGCCGTCGCATAGAGGAGACTGTGACGACCCCCGTAGGGGAGGCACAGACGCTCTGTGGTGGGCCCACGCTGAGGTGAGGAGAGACGTGGCGAAAACAATATTTACTGCTTAATAATAATAGGAGTCGGTGCTGGTGCCGCTCGGAGCTCACCGACCGTCGTGGCATTTTGAAGGGGTGGTGTCCCGGACTGTCCGTCACTGTGCTGGTGCATGGGCGAGTTGGCTCCGGGGCTCACAGGGTTCAGGGGCTTGGAGCGCTGACGCCAGCGGGTGGCCTTGCGATTGAGGCGATCCGGGCTTCACAGGGGTCGGAGGGTTCGGGGGCTTGGGGCGCTGACGCCAGCGGGTGGCCATTGTGTTTCTCTGGTCGGGCTCACAGAGTTCTGGGGCTTGAAGCGCTGACGCTAGCGAACGGCCTTGCGATTGAGGCGATCCGGGCTTCTCAGGGCTCGGGGGCCTGGGGCGCTGACGCCAGCGGGAGGCCTTTCCTTTGAGCTTCTCTTGTGCGTTGATTCCCGCGCTCTGTCCAGCGCGCTCCCTGCCACTTTTATCGGCGCGTCTTCCCGCTCGGACTCGCTTCCGCCGACGCCCCCTGACCTGTCCCAACTTGTTCCCCATGTCCGGTTTCTCCGCTCCCCTCTCCTGTTTCGTCTCCTCACCTTCCCCCTCTCCCCCGGACCGTCACTTTTTGCGCCATCCGAAGCGGCCTGCCTGCGTCACGTGTCCGGTACCTTGCCCCCCACAAACATCACAAGACCACGTGGTTCGACGTGACATGGCCATGACTCTGACGACACGAGACCAATGTTGCCTGACGCAACCGAAGTTTCGGTATCTGCTGATGCTTAAATTAAGATTACACAAATAATATTCCACATTTCGCGAATCCGAAGACGTGGAGCTGTTAAGTAGTGCTTTGGGAAATGAAATTGCAAATAAGCCTACAATTTTTTTTAAATTGAGCGGAGTTGCCCTTTAACTACCACCATTATTTGACTGCTGAATGGCGTTGGTTCCGTGACTTTCTTTACGATTCCTCGTCTTTCGATGCTATGGAGCTCTTCCTTTACTTCATCCATCAAGCAAATGGTGGCTTGTTTTCCAGCTTTTGTGCTCCACCTTCCTCGATGTCAGCTTCGCAAACATAGTCTTTGACGCAGCCTATCCCCTGAAATGTGCCGTCATCAGCTCTCGGTGTTTCAATCAAGCGTACACGCTTCACCAAATTGAGTTTCACAAGCCTAGCCCGTAGAGGTTTTCAGTACTGCGTGACCACCCGATCTAAAGGGGAGAGCCACAAATAATGTATACTGTCCGATTTGTTACTGGTTGCTGTCTGTGATTCCTGGGGTGCGGGCCAGCAGACGCACTCGCGTATGGGCTTCCGCTTTCTGTTTTACCTCGCACGCCCCCTAGGATAGCACTCGAACTTTGCAAATAAAGATTATGATTATGATTATCAATCCTCACCAGCGGTGCCAATGCCTGCCTCAGGATGTTTGTAAAAGAGGAGTCACGTCAGATCAAGTGAGTTCTCCTAATTTCAGCGTGAGCACATGCGGAGGCCACGCGAAGCTAGGAGACCTTCCTAGAGAGGGAATACAAGATCAGCTGTGTCGAAGCAGAGCGTAAATGCTTTCCAATCACTAAGCTAACAATGTCATTTCATCACACGCTGTAGCAAAAAGCTGCAGAGTTCTTCTTTTATGTCAATAGTTATAAGTAGAAATAATATTTATTTAAGTAAGAAGGTACAGCTTGCTTGGGAGTCAAAGAGGCTAGGAAAATTAAAACTGGGCGGATGAATTCTCTCTGTAGCTCTCCAACGTAACTTTGGAGTTGCGATCAATGAACTGTGCTTCACTCCTCATGATGTTCATTAACAAAGAATAGCCATTTCCCTTCGTGGCCCTAAAATTCGTTGTACTACTGCTCTTTATTACATCCTATTTGCGGGAGCCAACCGCTACCCGATAGGAACGCCCATAAAGAAATGGGTTCGTCTTCGTTTTGAAAAACAAATGGGTGCCCGTGCGTGCGCGCACCTTGAGCGCCGATCAAAGCTATGCCCGCGCGCTCTCTGCTTCCACTGAAATGCCACAGAAAGTTGTCCCCGAGCGAAGGGGCGTCAACCGCGTTCTTTAACTCCAGAAAGACAACGACGAAGAAGAAGAAGAAGAAAATTGTGCCAGCGATTTGTTGCGCGTCGGCACCTCAACGGAAGTCTGTTATCATGCGGTGCAAGCATCATCGGCAAGCTCGTCGTGTCGGGGACTACCCGGAAAATTCAACCTAAGATGACGAGGAAACACAGTGTGAGTTACCCCTTCTTAATTGCAGGGCGTAACCTTATTTTTAAGAAGCAACATTGTTCAGAAATAACGGCTCGATGAGCACGCACCGGCAAAGGGCAAATGGCCGTGGTACGACGTGCAGACAGGGGATGAGCACGAAGATCGCTTGACAAAGAAAAAAAAAAAAACGTGGTGTGGCTAAATCCCAAGTTCATTCGCTACGCTTTTGAACCCTCTAGTAGCCTGGTAAAATGGTAATGACTGTAACGACCTACTCACCCCCGACCTCACGTTTTCATTGTTCGGGATTCACCTAACCGGACGAAAAGCACGCGACAAGATTTAAAAAACAAATAACAAAAGTCCAACGCGATGTTGATTGGTGTTCCCGCCTTGTGCGAGTCCTGGGCGCCTTAGAGCTCGAAAAAATTGCTGCAGACCCTGCGAACACGCAAAACGTGGAGGTAAAGGAGTGGATCCGAGACAAACCAAGGCAGGTGCACCGGATGAGACCTACTGGGCTTTTGTTTTGTAGAAAAAAATTGACCGCATCTCCACGTGGTGAATGATGTTGATTGGGGCGAAGCTCTGGCGGTGCTTGTCTGCGTAGACGCTGAGCCGCAGCATGCCGAGCCCTTTCGTTCCTTTCAACGTTATTAAACCACTCAGTTGGGAAACTGCCATAGAAGGCTGCCTTCAAGAATTGTCTCCGCTCTGTCCTCCAGCACCGAGCTAATGACGAACACAACGCCACCATTTCTCCCGCAGCGGTCATTCGAGGAACCGCACGTCACTTCTATTTTGACTTTAATCGGCCACTTTTAGCGCCGGAACAGATACAGTGGAAGAGGTTACAGGGCTGCCACCCCCGTCTCCCCAGCGGACGCGCCGCGTCTTGCTACCGAAGTTACAATTAGGGGTGTCGCGAACCGGCCGAGGTTCGAGTTCGACCAGGTAAGACTTTTTCGAACTTTTAGTGGAAAGTTCGACGAACCTTGTATTGAGGTTCGACTCGTGTGCGCATGCGCGACAGGCTGGCCAGTTGGCTTCGGATTGAATAATGATGGCTAAGGGATGAATTAAGGACAGCGCTGATTGGTTATTTCGGTTAATACTGTACAAAAAATTAAGTTTTTAACTTTTTCAGTGATTAGAATTAGTTTCTTTTAATTGCAGCTGTTCACAAAATTAAAATAACCCTTTGCATAAAAAATAAATTCTCCAAACCTAGACATGCTTGTATCAAGGTCTGGCCATACTGTCCACAAAGTCGAACCGATTCGACCCAGTCGAACCCCGAAAGTTCGACCTGAAAATCTGGTTCGACAAAAGTTCGCGACACCCCTAGTTACAATGCACCTAGGTCGGGACGCGCCACCTGAAAGCACCGCTGAGGCATGGTTGTATAAAAACAATACGAATTGTACCGCAAAACCTTGCAAACTGAAGATTTTAGAAACATCACGCGCCCTCCATTTTGTACTAAACTCCAATAAATTTCATACAAAAAGAGTCTTTTCCGTTTGTTTTTACGCAAAAAAAGGCTTTCTAAAAGCTTAAGGTCTTTAAGGTGACCAAAGTACAGACAAATGACAAAGAGTGGCGCTGTTGTCGCATTTAGCTCGATCTCAGTGGACGCCAGTGGCCCAGGTTTCGACGGCGAGTTTCCCAACTGAGTGTTTTAGTAACGTTGGTTCCTTTTCATCCATGTCAGAAAGAGAATGTGTGGTACGGAACGTGGTTATATACGCATTTGACCGCAGCGCCCTCTCATCTATAAACGTTGAGCTAATGCATGCAAAGTTTAACGCGATTATATACGCATTTGACCGCAGCTCCCTCTCCTGTATAAACGTTGAGCGGCTACATGCAACGTTTACAGTGGCGGATCCAAGAGGGGGGGGGGGGGGGGCAGCCCCCCCCCCCCCCCCCCCCCCTAAACGAAGTCGACCTCTCCCCTGCCCCCCTTCTCGGAGGGCAATTTGACAAGGGTGGACCCCCGGTGCACACGAAAGAATGGGAGAATAGTATCCTTACAAATTCCCCCCCCCCCCCCCAAAAAAACAGAGCTCTGGATCCGCCCCTGAACGTTTCATCCATGACATCACCAGCTCTTGAGTTACTACCACATCTCAGAGCCCCCTACTCGTCCCGCAGTCGTGGCCGAGTGGTTAAGGCGATGGACTAGAAATCCATTGGGGTCTCCCCAATGGATTTCTAGTCCATCGCCTTAACCAGGAGCACGAGCACTGGACGCCAGACGGACGGACGGACGGACATGGCTAGCCCCTAAAGAGCTTCGCCCCTAAAAAGTTTTAAATCCCGAGAGTTGTGCTCGCGGTACAGACAAAGATCTTGAAGGTGTACTACGTCAGTTTAACCAGTTTCACTTTCCTGGCAAATTGCGAAGCACACGGCGAAGGCTTATGCAGTTTGCTGGCATCACTGAGCAAATCACTTTGATTACCTCTAAATGTTTTTTTTGTACCCAATGTACACTACCTTCTCTCCCTCCCTTCAGGTTGTAAAAAGCCTTCCTTCTTTGCGCCACTCCTGTCGACCTTACAAGATAAAAAAAAAATAAAAATAAAGCCAAATACACTCACACTGGCAATTCTAAGGAAAGTGAACTGGAAAAGCATGAACAAATTAGTGGCAGAGGTGAACAACACCATCTCCCTCCAGGGCTACGCTGCTTCATGCCTTTGGACCACGACACAATCGCAGTGAGCGCCTTCATTCTCGCAACAGTGTGCATAGTGCTGCACAGGTCCCTGCGCAAGATGGTGATCCTGTGCATCATATTTCCCCTCCTGCCCATGCTAACCCTGGTCGCCATCAACAGCATGAGGCCCAGCGTCGAACTACTCACCACTTTATCCGTAATTGCCTTCGTGAGCTTCTTGCGTCGCAAAGTGTTCTACAACTGAAACACCGGCCCAATGGCAAAGAAAAAAAAAATGTTGCCGTTTTATTATGTATTTACACAATGGCGGCAGGCTTTGCTTTGTTTGGAAACCGAGCACGACCAAAAACAATAACTCGCTTGGTACGAGCGAAAATAAACGTCAATGCCACACAGGAGGCTCTGCCACTTCTCTCGCTGTACAGACGACGAATAACGTAAACAAGGGCTGGCGTCACACGGGTGTCTTCAAATCTGTACAACCAGGGCATTCCCACGCGGGGGCAGAATGGAAAGTCGACAAAGGATGAAACGCGACTCTTTCGAGACGTGCCGAGAGAAAGACAACGTATCCGTGCCAACACGCCCACCCGGGCCCACCGAAATCAAGGGCACTGAAGGTAAGTTAAAACTATTGCAACAATGTTGCACCAAAAACTTGACTGCAAACATTCAAAACACATATCTGCCGGTGACAAAGGGAATCGTATCCACAAGGTAACGTGTACAAATGCCCCCATAAAAGCAGCTAGTTTATCTGCATTTGGTCGATGAACATGCACAATAGAGTTGTGGATGTACCGGTCAGTTTGTAACAGTCGATATGTGTGTACTGTACAAAATATACATTAGACACCCCGGGGAGAGAAAATTCCAAACGTGGCAAGCCCGTACATCGACAAACTGGCCGTGATCCCGCATCCCACAACTGGTGCCTCAACAAAATAAATGCCACGTCGGAGAAACATAAATACAATTTAGAGTAACGCTGTTATCTAACAATTTACAGTGAAACAATTCTTGCTCTGTCCCTTGTGTCACCTCTGGGGCCGGTAATGTCCGCACTGACGACCGCCTTCAGGTAGACGACGTTGCTTCGTCTCGAGCTGCTGCACTCTGTGCTGGCCTTCAAACTTAAAATGCCCGCCGCCGGTTGATGCTACTAACAGAGATATTGATGGAGAAGGAAACCAAACATGCAGGAAGCTCCCAGCTTCCCAAATGCTCCGAGCAGTTTAGAAACGGCAGCTGACGTTCGTGAACACATCGTAGTCGGGTCAAGCACCGTCCTCGGAAGAACGAACACGATGGCACCCGTCCTTTCTCGCAGCGCCAACTGCGGTACACAAAGTCCGACTCAGAGATGGTTCCCCTGACGGGAAGATCTGACATGCTGCTTCTGGTTGGCCTTGGTAGTCGCTTTAGACCGGTGGCGCGTCGGTATGACGTCAGTGCTACGGCGGCATGGCGGCGCAACGTCGGCAGTGGTATGGTGGTGCGTCGGCGTGGAACCGGCGGTGCATCCAGCGGCGTTTTCAGCAACTGTAGTGAGGGCATCTGGACTGTGGACGCTGGCCGCTCCATCCACAGAGCCAGCCCGCCATCACCTCTTGCCCTGGCTGGGACCGCAACCAGATCGCTCGGGGGGGGACGATGAAGACGGTGCCGCCGTGGCTGCTAACCCGCCGCCGCCACCTCTGTGGTGGCTACCGTCTCTTGGGGGCTTTCCCAAGAACGGACGCTGTAAACAGAAATGCTTGCTTCAGATGGTTCCCCAATGAACATGACAGAAAGTGCATTTGCAGAAACAGGAGAAGTGCCTCGCAAAAGCTTCCCCTCGAGACATTTAAAATGTAGACAACAGAGAAAGAGTTTCAATGATTGCCACCCAGCCTTAAATGAGCGGCATATTTGCTGTGTGGCATAACTAGGCTCCAACAACTATGTTGTGAACACTCAGAGAATGATGGGATTGTGCTTGCCTGCGAAGGGGCTGTACAACAGACAAACATGATGTGCCATGCTATTGGAGAAAAGATCCAACAGCAGCTAAGCTGATAACCAAGTCCACGGGGACAACATAAATTATTTGTCCGCATTTCTGATGCAGCGCTTGGCTGACCTAGCTGAACGCTGCGTCAGCATTCGACTGGAGCTCACGTTCAATTTGTGAAGCACCAATAGACCATTCCGGAAATACGCAGTGCCTCCCATCATCTTTTTCATGCACTATGGCAATCTAATGTAAGGTGCGTGAAGGAGTACCTAGAAACAGGAGAGGTTTGTGCTTCCTTAGCATTTTGGAATTTCAGAACGCAAAGAAAGCATAACGAAATAGGGCTGCATAAACTTCATGATCTGTTCGCTCTTTTTTTTTTGTGTTTTGAATTTGTAGTGGCAAGAAAGAATTCTCCGTGCAGCGCAGTGCAACGAGGGGTTGACAAGAGGCCCTGTAAGATTTTCCTGAAAGGTCTATGAACCCGAGTCCCAGTTACACAGTGTTGCAGCACTCGAGCCCAATCTGTGCCTTGCGCTCAATCGAGGAAGATGATGTAAAGAATCCAGTCTACAGGCCTTGTGTTGGCTAAATGCCGAACTCTGTGGAAAATAAGCTGGACAAAGCGTCTCCAAATACCGTATAAGCCAATACTGGCAACTCCCGTGGACTGCGGGCGACGAGTGATCGCAGTGCTCCTGGCGAGCTCAGAGTCTCCGCTAGCTGACAAATTCTCCACGACGTACTGGTTTTGCCTATCTCCGTGCGAGGTGACCAATGAAAAAAAATTGGCACGGGCACTGGCTGCTTTGAATGTTAAAAAATAGGTGCCACATCATGAGTGAAGGACATTTGCTTCGCGTGGGGAAGATTTTACAGCTTTTAGGGTGCTATTTTGGGGCTCTCCAGAAGAAAACACTGTCACAACTTATGTAAGCCAGGCAAAACACAAATGTACCTTCGCACTGTTTTTTTTTTTAAAAAGGGAAATGTACAAAAATTTCAGTACATAGCTAATTTTTAACTTTACTGTTCTTATCAATCAGTTTGTTTTGTTGTTGCAATTTCCACTTCTCATGAATGTCATGCTTATAAAAGTTTAGTTGAATAGGCGAGCCAGCTAATCCCATTAAGATTGTCTACGGATGAAGAAGCAAAAGGCAATTTCGAACCACATACGTTATTGCAATGTCAGTATGCTCTGGAAGAAGTCGAGTGCGCACATGTAAATCTGACGCTATTACTGAAATGAATAAAAGCGGAGTTACAAAAAGCAGACTTCTCGCGCGTGCAAAAGAAAAACGAGGAGCGTCGTACTGCAAATAAAGGTGATTTCGGTTACGTTACATACGGTGCACAAATGGACCTTTTGTAGAAACATTGGTTTGAGTAAATGGTTCTAGTACCCTCTCTCTCTTCTCTTCCTTCTGGCCGAGCAGAAAGGGAAGATGGTTTCTTTGTGTTGACTTCGAGGGCAGAAGATATTCCACGATGGGGACAAAGGCGAATTTGGAGGAGCCGTATTGGGGTCACAGCGGCTCAATAGGCGAACAGGATGTGGCCGACGTATTGGGTGTCGAACGAGTGAGAGAGGCCTTGCACGCGCATTGTTTTCTAGCCACTTAGTCTCGAACCCAGTCGCGTGTCTAGGTGGCAGCACATACTTGCTAAAAGGTGGATTCCGATTGTTAGCGCCGTAACTCTTAACGTCTTCTGTGTCTTCTACAATAAAGGCCGGCACCCATTAGACTGTCTTGCAACCTCTTTAATTTTTCAAAGACTACTTTCTTTTTTTGTTTGAGGTGACGGTACACTTTATGTTTATGCTTTTATGTTTTTGTTTTTTCTTTGCGTTTTTTTTCTTTTTTGTTTGCTTGACGATCAAACCACCGCATATTTTGCTTTGCCTCGTTTGGTTTAGTTTTTACTCTCTTCGCTATGGCGCTTACTACCGCCGGTTCGTCTGCTACGCTATGCCTGGACCGTGGCCTGGACATTTTGAGGGCCGTCTGCAACTTTGTTGTTGCTGTTGTTGTTTTCTTCCACTGTCGTCTGCGATAACCTTCTATTTTCACCTTCAAATGAGTTTCTAACCCGAAATCTTCATATGTGCTTTCTGATATTTATTAAATATATTAACAAGCAGCTAAAAAAAAGTGAAGCTTTTTTTTCTCTTTTGATTAGTTTCATTATGTTGCTCCTGCTCTGTTTGTTGTGGACTCAACGACGGTGACCACCACTCATCCTACCGATGCCCCGACGCACTTGAGATACCCAAGTTGCTGCTTTCTTTTCGTCTTCTTTTTCATCTGCGCCGGAACGATTGTTGTTGTCGAAGGAGGTTGTTGCTGGGTTATTTGTATCTTTGTATCGTCTGCTAACTTCTATGTTTTATTCGCTGTTGTTTGCGACTATTCCTGATTTCTTTTTCTTTTCGTCTGAGACGGGAACTCCATCTTTTCTGCAAAGTTCGGAAAGTGTTTGCACGGTCATTTTTCTCGTTACTTTTTGTTTTTGTTATGATGCAGCGGCTGGTGCGCTTGCTCTGGTTATCTTAACATGTCGTTTGCACACGTCTTAGTGATCACCTATTAAGGTAAGAAATTGTGATAATGCAGTCTGTAATGGATCAACAGTAACCTCTTACGACGTAGTAACTAAATGCCTTTTTTCCGCTTCCCACATGCGCTTCAAACGCGAGTAATCCCCTGAGTGGAGTTTCCGACCGCTATATAAATTGCTCTATCTTTGTTTCTGCGCGAGTTGTTATTTGATTGTAGTTACAGTTGCGATCAGTGGATTGCGCTTTGCAATCGGACGGACCGCAATGAATTTTTCAGCTGTCGGGGTGACGAAACGTTCGCCTGCAAAACTTGAGGACGTCGTGGAGCCTATACTTTTCGATTGCGTTGTCTGCTTCCGTAGACTCCGAGCTTGCTAGAGGCGCCACTATTGCGTTTGCCGCCACTCCCATGGGTTTTCGGAGGAGTTTCCAGTATTTGCAAAGCTATATAGTATTTGGCGTCTCTATGGACCTTTTTCACAAGAACGCCGCCATCTTGAATTGTCGTCACTTCCAGTATGGGCGAAAACATTGTTTTGCCATCGCCACGCCAATAGAAGACCTTTAGAATATAAGCGTAACCGTCACAAGTTCTCATTTTGCCTCCCCTTTATTTTTTACTATTTACAGGTTGAAACATTTTGTTATATTTTTGTCGCCCATACCGGATATGCCTGTTAGGTGACTGGGGACGAGAGTACACAAAATAGGTCTATACTTTGATCACCTAGCCTACAGGCTGTCGTACAATCAGTGTTAGGTTGCACACATCCAAACGTAAGGTCCAAGAGTGTCAGCTCTCCGACGACCGGGCGACCGGAGCACAATCCGACAAGTGTCGCCATCGAGTGTGCATGTCCGGCACGATCTACGATGCTTGCCTGCGAAGGGGTGGCTGGCGACAGACCGGTCCTGTTGTGACCAAGATCCCCGAAAGTCAGTCCAATGGTTCGGCCGGTGCCTTCCGTCTGGTCTGTACTGCTCTGTGTCATTGCTCCGAGCGGCAGTGATGTGGAAACCTGCAATGACTGCCGGACAAAGCACCAATTTCGAAGTTGATTAGCCAGGTCCCCCAAGCACTAAAATAACCATCTCCTAGTTTCTTGTAATATGAAAGAACATCATAATTCACTCGGTTTCGAAACGAGCACCTCCGATTTACCCCAGAATTGCAGAGAGCAGGGCATGATTTGTTCCCTACGACAAGTCATGCCTGACCGCAACACTTCTTTGCACAAAGATGCATTGTTGGAGTGTATTTCAATTCATAGTCAGCATACAATGCTGTGAAAAAGTTGCTGGCTGTCTTGGTTTAGCGTTCAATCTGCACGTGCTCTTTGTCTAAATGAATGAACCATGCACTCGCTCCCATAGCTTTGAGAGCATTGTACACCAAGTATGAAACAAAGTATAGGTCGGCTCCCTCTCCAACACACTGGACAATACACTGATCTCACCAAGCGTTCGGCACATGCGGGACTCCGCCATAACTTTAGTTCACAGGAGGCAGACGGCTGTGCTTGCGAGGGCTCGTGCCATCTCGTGCTCTACACACGCAGAGCTCCAGTGAAATTGCCGCACGTGCAGAAAGACTAAAGTTCCCTTGATGCATTGCCCCTGCGGTGGCGTAGACAAACTGGCTGGTGAGATCGGTCTATTCTCAGAAGTTTGGAAGGAAGTAGTCTCGTTCAGTGGCTAGTTTAAAACAGTCAACATCACACACACAACTCGCTTCTCACTTTTTTTTCGTTTAGTATTATGTCTGGCAACGGACGAACACGACTTCAACAGTGGTGTCGGGCTGCAGAACAGCACTTTGCTCCTTGAAGTATATAGAGCTCAACCTCCGACATAAGACAGCCGAAATGAAACATATTGGAAGAACTACGATTATAATGCAATTAAATGCAAAGGTGCAAGCGAGCTGGACAAGAATGATGAAAATAATCCCTAGAGAAAGGGAACAAGGGATTTACGTTTGTCCTTTGTCCCCCTTGTTCCCCTTCTCCAGGGATTATTTTCATCATGGAAGAACTGATTGGAATCACCTGGCAAATGACATGGCAAAGGGTCACCCACCTGTGAAGCATGTCCCTCTGGAGTCTGGCAGGACCCCAGGGCAAATTGGGACAGCCCCTGTGAAGTGGGCAGCACCCCGGGGAAGCACACTGTGCCCATGGGACCTCCAGGAAGCTGTGGCCATGCAAAGAAAGGAACTCGCTGAGTTGCTCCCTGTGGCCATTTAGATGGCTGAGAAGCTAGCTAGTATTTGTGCAGGTGCTAACGTCTTTTTATGAGGGCTGAAAAACCAGGATTGATTCTTCGATTGATCCCCGTAGTGAAGAGAATCGCCCCTTGGGGTTTGACCCTTACCGCAGAAGGGTTGAGTCCGGCCCTGAGGTCGACGGCCGCCGTGGCAGCCGCCTCGGCCGACGAAGACCCCTGTGTAGACAGCGGCCCCGCCGTGCCTGCGGCTGCCGCCAGCGTCCCCAGCGGACCCAGCAAACGTGCGCTCACAGCCAGCAGCTGGTCACGGCGCGCCTGAAGACCGCTGATGCGAGTCTCCAGCTCCAGATTCTCCGAGCGTAGCTGGTGCAGGCATGAGAGCAGCGAGGCAACTGCACACACGACGTTTGAGGGTCACTTGTTGCGCTTCGGCCGCCTTCACATACAATGGATGATAGCAGACCAAATGTCTAAAAATGTATCCTAATCCCACGGACGAAGTCAGAAGACAAAGAATGTGAAAGATGTTTTAAAGCGCAGCTCTTAGGCGCCCGTTTCCGGCTTGAGCAGCGTCGCCGTCGGCGTAATCGTGCGTTGCGTGCAACTCAGGTTGCATGCAATTTAGGTCTCATGCAACTTGCCGACGTTGGCGTAACCACGCGTTGCATGCAACCCAGGTTGCATTCAATCCAAGTTGCATGGAACCCGGCAACGTCCCCGAGATCACGTGACCCCCCCCCCCCGCCCCCTGCCTTCCCCTCCTCCTCAAGAGCTGCGCTCTAATTCGGCGTTACAGGGAGTTGTAAACAGCTTTAATTTTTTTAGCTGCGATCTGTATTTATTTACAAGTTCCTCTGAGCTCGGGAGCCAGGACTAATTTAGTGGAAAGCGTTTGCCGTCTAAATCTACCAGGGAAATTGATTTGGTATATCCCGTAAAGTTCTGAAAGAACGAACACCCAAAATGAAGAAATAAATGGTAAAAAAAAACTTTCAGCCTTTCCACTTTCGTGAAGGAAGACCAGCGGAGCTGTACTCAATACACTGCCGCAACGCGCACGCGCCCTGCCCGTTTCCCGCTTTTTCTCGTCCGACGCGCCGCCGATCGTGGATGCGTCTCCGGCGAACCAGAGCCGGTCGCACACGGCACACGTGACGCCAAACGGGTTTTCATGAACTTTTTCCGGAACCTCGCCGTTGCACCCGGGAACTGGTCAGCCGGCGTGGAGTGCAGTCGTCACCGGGCCTCGCGCCAAGCGCAAGTAGCACGATCGTCGTTCGTGGCGTTGGCCTGCCGGCACCGGTTACATTGCTGGTTTTGTTCTCGGCGGCGGCTTTCCAGGCGAGCGATGTGCTCTTCTTTGGCAAGGGAATCTGAAGCAGTGGAAGACGAGGCGACAGCGGCTTTGCGGTGGTTGCGGACCCACTCGCCTTGCTGCGTACGTCGCCGCTCCTTCCGCGGCCAGTCCCGAGTCCAAACCGAAACTGATAAGAGCGTAGGAAACAGCGCGCAAGACAGACGAGGACGAAGAAACAAACGTGACGAGCGCTGCGCTCGTTACGTGTGCTTCTTCTTCGTCGTCGTCCGTTTTTCGCGCTGTTTCCTACGATGAATTCTCACCAATGTGCCCAACTATCCATGCTTCTATGATAGCTGGAAAGGTTGCCGCCATCTACGAGCAACGGCGGCAACCAGACTGGTTGTGTGCTTGCCGCCGTCGCTTATAGATGGCGGCAGCTGTCCAGGTAGGTTTGTGTCGACACGTGTTTGATACCGGACACGATCCTGGGGGAACCTAGCCCTTAACAGCTCCGCTGTAACATGGGGTGGGCTATCTTTGGGGATACCACAGCAAAACTTTATAAAAAATTAATGATAAACACCCTGGCACCGGTTACAAACCACGTGACGCAGGAACTGAAACTACAAATCGCAGACACAGCAAATTCGCATTTCAAAATCCGATAAACACGCGGTATCCTTTCCTGTGCCACAGAAAAGGATACCGCAGGTTGCAAACGCAGCATATTCGCGTTTCACGGTGCGAAGGACCCGCGGACACCCGCCAGTGCGAAGGACCCGCAGAAACCCGCCGAGAACTCTCATTTCACGTGGACGAATACTGCGAATTGCGGATGCAGCAGATTCAAGTTTTATGGTGCAATAAACATGCGGGGACCCGTTATAAAGTTGCCTGTCACGGGAATCGATATCGCGGGCGCAGATCGCAGACAGAAACGCTGGAATTTGCTACAAACTCGTATGTTACGGAAACAAATACTGTAGATTGCGAACGCAGCAGAATCATGTATCACAATGCAGTATACATGCGGGACCAACTCGTGTGGAATCGAGATCGCGCGAGCAGATTGCGGGCAAAAACGCAGGAATCCGCTACAAACTTTATGTCACGGGAACGGATACCGCAAATTGCGGACGCACCAGATTCGCATTTCACAGTGCAACATACACACGGGAACAACTTTTTACGGGACCCGATATCGCGCGCACAGATCATGGACAAGAACGCAAGAACCCGCTATGAACTCGCTTGTCAGATGTGCCAGTACAAGAAAATTGTGCGGTTGATGCGATTCCCGTTGGACGTCGCGTAACGTCAGAGTGTAATCAGAGGGTGGGCAATGTTTCGGAATTTTTACAATGCAGATATTTAGCCAGAAAAACGGGATGGATGATCTCTTGGGGGTGGGCGTTTTCTCAGAACTTTACGGTACTTATACAAAAAAACTTCCAGCCTTTCCACTCTGGTAAAGAAGGAACACCAGCGAAGCTGTACTATGATGGGATGACCATGAGAACTTCTTGGACGACCTCAAGGACGACGCCTAGAGGACGACGTCTAGGACGACCTCAAGGACGACGTCTAGGACGACCTCAAGGACGACTTCTTGGACAACCTCAAGGACGACTTCTAGGATAACCTTGAGGACGACGTCTAGGACAGCCTCAAGGACAACCTTAAGGACGACCCCAAGGACAACTTCTAGGACGACCCCGAGGACAACCTCAAGGATGACGTCTAGGACGACCTCAAGGATGACTTCTAGGACGACCTCAAGGACGACGCCTAGAGGATGTCGTCCTCTAGGCATCGTCCTCGAGGACGACTTTTGGGGCGATGCCTAGAGAAATTCACCCTTTCCACTCAGTTCAAAACCAGAGTGGAAAGGCTGGAAAGGTTGGCACCATCTATGAGCGACGGCAGCAACCAGACAACTGGCAAGCCGGTTGCCACCGTTGCTCATTGATGGCGGTAGCTGTTCAGAGTTTTGTGTCGGGATTTATTTGTCCACGGACATGAGACTGGGGAAACTAGCCCTTAAAGGGGCCCTGCAATCATATTTAAGCGGCTGCCTTTTTTGCGGTTTCCACGTCTCGTGGGGTTCGGAAAAGCCAGCGGGCACGGAGAGAGTAACTAAATATCAGTGGGTCATATTTTAACCGGACGACGCGGAAACCTCCTCCGCCTACGAGGGCGACCCGCGTTGCCGAAACCGCGCGAAATGTGACGTCTTTGGTCCTTGGCTTACTACTGGTCAGAGCCGCTAAAAGCATTTTTTTTAGTCGAGATACAAAATATAAGTGTCGCGAACCATTTCAATTATGTATGAAACTACTTTTTGTTCAGTATTTTAGATCAGAAACGAAACAAATGCAGTTTATAAAGTACGGAAACAAGAAATGACCCGTCGACATACCCGCCACCAAGCGGCGGAAAAAACGGCGCATACCAGAAAGGGCTAGTGGGATGAGGTTAGATGAGGCCCCGACGAACGGCGAGCGTAGAAAAATCTCGGACGTACGCGGCGGCGCTACGATCGTATACCAACTCCAGGATCCGACCGGTTCCGAGCGTTCCGAAGGCCTTCGGCGCGGGCTTGGCTGGCGCTTGGCGGTATGGCAGTGCGAAGTGGCTCCCGTTCTGAACTGATCATTACCCCGTGTTTGCTGTCGTTTGTGGCCAATGAAGTGTTATGCCGAATTAGTCTTTAATCGCGTAGCAAATGCAATGCGAGCCTCCCTGGCCGCCCGCTTCATACAGCCAATCCAACACATGCTTTAGTGGCGCCCTCTCGAGCCGTCGACACGGAGTGCGGCAGCCGTGAACGCTCGATGAGCCCACTAACCCTCCTCTAGTTCACGGCCACTCAAGCCAGGACTTACGACGTCATGAGGGAGGTTATTTTTTGCTTGTTTTTGTAATTCTATTTTGCCTATAACTTTTAAAATAAAGCGAAATTTGAGAAAATAAATGTTGCATTACGTTACTACGTTCAGTGCGCTTATGTTCGGTGCAAAATAAAAAACAGTAAAAAAGTCAATGCAGGGCCCCTTTAACAGCTCCGCTGTAAAAATTCAGGTTTCACCGCTAAACTTAGTGTGTTACACTTTTCTTGAGGTTATTCTTTTAAAAACCCTAGTCCTAAACACCTTCTGTACCATAAAATAAGAACTGTCTAAATGCCACACATGAACCTGAATTTTCCAAATAAGATTACAATGCTTAGAAATAGATTAAGCTAAGAGCATGTGGTCATTGCTGGCCATACTTACGTTTCCCCTTACATTGGCAGAAGAGCCCAACTACTGCGCGAGCACGTTGCTTTGAAATGCGACGTGGCTGCATGAACAGCCTGCCAGAGCCACGAATATATGCCTGTAGCCTTTACTCTGCTGTTTTATTATGAAGTGGTCTCACTGCATAGGCACACATGCAGTGGGAATTTTGTTCGGGGGTCACCAGTTCTCATGCAATGCTTTCGCTAGCATGCTGAACAGAATAAAGGTGAACTAAGCTTCTTACGCAGTTACATAAAAGTAGCGCCACTCGTCGAAGCTTTCTGTCAGGTGCACACATTCAAAAGAGCTATGAAAAAAAAAAAAAAAAAAAGACAAAGCAAGGAGCTGTTAGTACTGCTAAATTACACACAGGGGTGAGACAGGTGAAACAGGTTTTGGAGCAATTTGTGGAGCAGAAAAATCTGGATTTCGGAGCAGCTTAGGAGCACAAAATTCTCGTTTTGGAGCAGCCGTTTACGCATTTTGAAGCAACTTCGAAGCAGAAAAGTCTACAGTTTTGAGCAGATTAGGAGCAGAAAATGCTAGAGCAGCTTCCCAGCAATAGACTTCTTTCGAGCAAGCAGCGTCGCCCGACAAAAATGAAATCATACAGCTATTGCTCCAATTTAAAAGCAATGTGTGACTTATATCGGGAACAGGAAATTCTTTATTAAATTTACAATCAGACTGTTTCATGTGCTCGGGATTATAAGAAAACGAATCTGCTATGCTTAAAAAGAGTTACTGAGAAACGAATTATAATTTTGAGAGAAAGCAATTTAAATCAAGTATATAAAAATCTGATTTACATCATAAAAATCTGATTTAAATCACATATATCTGATTTTTCTTTCTTAATCAATATTTTTTCCCACCCTGGTTCCAATAAGTCATCAGCGCCGACACGCACCAAGATAATATAAAAAAAAAAAAAAAAAAAAAAAACGGAAAAGGCAAACGCAAGTTTAATGCACATAAATGAGGACAAGAAAGATAGGCTTGCTGCAAAGTTAGGTGGGTACCAGGTACTTCAAGCTTATACGAACTGGTGCCAAAGCACAATTGTAGTGCAAAACTTTTTAAAGCGGTGATTCGAAAGCATGAACAGGGAAGCACGGGTTACTACAACCAGACATCGATCAGACGCTCGTAGAAAGCACGTGCAGATAGAAAAAAGTGAGTCACAAGGTAAGCAGTGAATTGGTAGAAAAACGATGAGCAGCACATTAATACGGTGTGTGACCGATTCATTCGATTGTTCACGCATTGGAAGCACGTGTGTGATAACCAAAAGTACTCACGGCGACGGCGGCATACATTTTGAAGATTACGGACACAAATGAACAATTACAGAATTGAGGCGCTCAATAGCACTTTTAAGAAAAGGTTTCCTCTCCAAACGAAAGAAATTCTTGCTCATCTTGATAGCCTGTGCATCGTACCTACCGCGGCCAGACAGCGAGACCGCGTGACAGCAAACCGGTAGCATGCAGTCACAAATGACAGCGGAAAATAGCAGGAAAAATCGGGAAAAGACCGCATGTGATAGGTATAGAAAGGTAGGTACTACAGCTAAAATCTTCGAATCTAGTGGTTGCTTGCAACACCCTGTACCCGTGCCATGTACTTTACTGCGACGAGATCGAATGTTGCGAATCAAGCTCCCGTTTCCCGCTAAATCAAGCGTCGCCCCATTTTTTTTTTTTATGTTTTTTGAGTTACTTTGGCGCAGTGTGGCGCAATTTCGACCAATTTCGCGTTTTTGGCGCAACTAGGCGCAGAAAATTGGGTTTGTATCCAAATGGCGCAATCGGCGCAGCTGTCACACCCCTGTACACAGGGCGTTTCTCAAAAGGCAGGCCAAATCGCTCATCCAATAAGTATGCATAATGCAGAAAAAAGATTCATGTCATGTTGGTATCTGCCAAAGGTGCCATTTGGAAAAATTTATAACATTCAGTATAATTGGTTTCTTAATTACTTTCGAATAATTAACTTTTTCATTAGCAAATTTAAAGGTACGGTTTCTGGGCATCATTGAAAACCACTAAATTAACCAATTTTAGACAACATTTCATGGCTTTCCAAGAAAACACTCAATTTGGACGCGTTTCTAGGTTCCGGCTCCCTTTCGAAGCTCATCTTTGCACAGCAAGCCTCCCCCCCCCCCTCCCCATCCCCATGGTCGAGGCTGTCTTATTTATTCTCATGCCTTGATTCACCCGACTACACACCTTGCCAAGACATTAACCTTTCTTCTATGCGATGCATACTTTTCGCAGGAACTATTTGGTCTGCATTTCGAGAAACACCCTGTATCTATACACATACAAGGTTGTCTTATTAGGCTTTACAGATTTGTTTTAAAAAAGCTGTGAAAGCTACACTAATGCAGTTTGCGCAGGCAAGTTATATGGTCAGGGGGACATAATATAGGAAATCTATCAACAGAATAAGTGTAATAATTAATTAAAATGTTTATTAGCTTTTTAATTCGGGAAAATAAACATGTTTCCATTTAGAAATTCGCTGAGCGTTGTAGAAAACCACTAAATATTTACTTCGCTCGTACAACAGGCACAAGGCTGGCGGTAAGAAAATGCGGACACATAATAAGGGACGGAAGAACCCCGTGGGTGTGTTATTCCACCTGTAGCCTTGTTCCTGCTGCACGAGGAGTAACTTTGGCACTCCACCGTGCTTCCCATGTGCTCCAAATTTTTCTAAAATTGACTGATTTAGTTGTTTTCGATGACGCCGAGCAAATTTCTAATTGAAACTATGTTTATTCTTACTAATTAAAAAGTTCATTAACATATTTTAGTTAATTAGCCATCTTACTGTCACAGAGCTCCGTATATTACGTCCCCCTGGCCGTATAACTCGCCTGCACAGGCCGTATTAGTGTAGCTCTTGCGGCTTTTTTAAAACTAATCTGTAAAGCCTAAAAAGAACACCCTGTATACCGAGGCTTTTTTTAGGCTTTACAAATTAATAAGCTATCGAGCCAACGAGCCGGCGTTGCCAAAGCGCCGCACCGCTTCCTGTTTCGGAAAGCGTTTGGTGCACGAAAACAACCGAAACAGCAGCAGCCGGCGGGCTGCCGTGGCCACCACTCGCATGCATCTTTTGGGCATCGAGTTTCGTACCTGTCTGTGTCACGCTTGGCCGTGCACCTTGCCAACACCTCCTAGACTAGGAAGGCCTCGGCACTCTTTCCGCATGGCCGAAAGGGAAGACAACATGCGTTGATTTACCGTTGTAGCAACGAGTTATTAATGAGAAAGCATTAACTGTCCCATGGAGCGAACCGACGTCATCAGCTTTGAAACCAAGCCAAGCGTTGGCCAAACGGCACCTAAAATCCCCTTTCCCAGTGGAGTGAAGTGAAGCCCATTTCTGATGGATTATGCTCCCATTGGCTACGCGCGTCATCAAGGAACGAGGCTCCCATTGGCTGTCGTGCGGCGTAGTTCCAAGAAACTCCACCAGAGAAGCCCTCTCCATGGCGGCGCAGCGCACGCAGCGGACCGGCCGCCGGTAAGAGCACTGCGGGCCTGGTGGCAGAGCCTGCTCGGGCAAGCTCCGGGGAGGGTGCACGGCCGAGCTCAGCGCGGCTCGGCCACTTCACGAGAGTGCGCGCTCGGCCGTCGGCCAGAGAAAAAAGGCCGTCCACGCCACTATGCCGCAGACGACCCAAGGGAGCCGAAGAACCACATTCATCCTTTCGCATTCACAACACATAAGTGCTTAGGTGTCCTTCGACTTTTATTGATGCAAAAGAGTGTTCGCTTCCTTAAATGCCAACTGTGCACAACATTTGTGTTAGGAAACTGATCTTCTTAGACTGGCAAATTATTATTGCATAAAATCATGGATGTAAAATGCAAGAGCAGGGTAGGTGTATAACGAGGCCTCTAGATAGGGTTTACTTTTAAACACGAAATTGTGAATGATGTAATTATCCCCGCAAGACGGATTACTTCTGAAGAATGCTTGCCAAAAATTACACGATAAAGGACTGAAAAAGGCATTACACATCACAGTGCCAACTAGGTCGAAGTAATAAACGCATGTAATAACTGCATGCATGCCTGAAACTAACGCAGCAGTGCAATTAAAAGCAAAAACTAGTGGTCCGATGTTCCTTTTGGTCTGGAGCTGCTGTTGTTTTTGGTCAAGAAATTTATACAAGGATTTTAATTTATTCTGAAGGGGAGTTTACCACTTTTTGCAGCTAGAATCACCTGAAATCTTGTCATATATCTTCAAATTCAAGGTTCGGAGATTTATCGTCCAATAAAAGTTTTTGCTTACACCGCAACACTAACAGGATAAAACTGTCGTGTCCTTTGTCCCATGCCTGCAACAAAGTATGAAGATTCCTGATTAGCCAGTAATGTAGTAACGAAAACTGGATTGTAGATACACAGGTGTGGCAAATTTATTCCCTTTGTTTGCTTATATACAAGTCACATCACATTAACTTAACTGTGTCTGGCAGCAATCAGTTAGACCAATACTCTAAACATCTCTCCTGGTACAAAACATACCATCACCAATGACATCTGCTTTTCATCTGCTTTCAACTACTAAGTCTGAACTACAATGCAACCTCAGTGCAACCTCAGAAATAATTTTTTGTGTGAAAGCAAGCAGCTCAGAGAGCGAGCCTCTTGTTAAGAGCTACTTGCACCTACACCACAAATAAAATTATGGTATATCTTACCTATGAATGGTGCGAATGAAATTATCTTATGTATCCATACAGAACATTCCTGACACAAAGGCACACCACAAGCACGGCACGTCGAGCTTGATGTTGAAGCACAAACCTAACAGTTGGAAGACGGCACAAGTGTTTCGACTGAAATGTGCAACATATCCTGGCACGTGCACACTCGTGTGCCCATCCTCACAAACGTCGAGAAGTCATTGTTAATAATAAGTCCACCCTAAACACTGCAATGAAATATGTTCTAGAACAAAATGTTCGTACTAAAACAACACAAGTCGACTTGTGGTGGTGCCAGCCGCCGCCATGGCCGCCGGGGCCATGGTCTTCCCTATCCGCCATCTTTGCATCCTGACTCGCAAGTGCTGAGGCGTCTAGGTGGTGTTGTTGACCTTCCTCCTCTCTCCCCCCCCCCCCCCCTTCTCTCCCAATCCCTCCTCGCGGATTGGGAATCAAAACAAAGTATGGAGTTTACTTTCGCTCCTTGCTGTTCGTGGCAGCTCGCAGCATTACTTGAGTCTTCATATTTGATCTTTCGTCGCTTCACTCATCTCCACTTTCTTTCGTTTCTTGTTAATGTCGCCATTTTGCAATAATGTCATTGAGGTATTGTTGCGAGCTTGTGAGGGTGCCGAAGAAGGCTGACGAAGCTTCCAATGACGATGACATGTCCGGAAATTCGGAAGAAAGGTTTTGGCATCGCGCTGTGATTTAGCTGAGAGCACTGTAAATAAAGGTTTGTTTTGTGTCTTTTGACCCAACTTTCCTCTTTTATTTAAAAAAAAAAAAAAGGTAAGCTATTCTAAATATTTTTTTTATCCTCGGCGAGTTTAATATTATGCTATCAACATATATTCGTGGTCGACTTAGACTCGAGTAATTACGGTAGTCAAAGGGGGTCTGAGAGACTCACTGTCGAAATGTTGCGCCTGCTTCATCAGGAAGCTTGATCCCTGATCCCACTGACGCTCCAACAACTGCTCCAGTGTCTGGGGGAATAGCCTGCAACACGCAACGCCACTTTTGTCACACCGCTGTTGCCAACGTTTGTGATCGCAACACATGTAAAAAGGGCACACTGGGACTTCAAGGGGCGGTGCAACGATATACAGTTGGAATGTTTTTCATTTTACACGAGCTTGCTGGCACTAGTGGGACCCAAATATACTCGCACACAATGCCATTGACCAAGAAACATTTTTGTTGCGGTGTAATTTCATGAATTAAAGTGAGCGTTTTCTTTTAATCTCCCTCGCAAAACTTGATGATGTAGTTGGGAGGTTGCAATGTTGGCATAGTCCCCCAGTGACGATATATGAATGTGGCTCGTATATTAGGACTGAGCATTGCGCGAGCACTCGATTTAGGCTCGCAATAATCAATAGCTAAACAAACATTCGGGTAGGGGCCTGTGCCCAATCGCTGCAATGACGACAATAGCCGAACCCTAATAATGTCTGGTACTTAGAGCGTGTCCAATGCTTTGCTAACGCCAGCATGCGGCTATGACAAACACTAGCGGCATATAATCTGCTCCAAATCATGTAGCAACTTGTTCTGGCTGTAAATTAAAAAAAAAAAAATGCTGCTTTTTTTTACTCTTATTGCACAAGGAGTGAAAATAACACACGTTTCATAGGTTATAAACATTTAGGATTCATTCTAAGTGATATTTATGCAAAGTACAAAAATCATTGCACCGCCCCTTTAATGCCACAAAGCAATAACTTAGGCTATGACTGACAACCCCAAAAAGATTAATTGGGGAAGAGACCACCCAGGTTTCGAACCGTCCACTTTAGGCTACGGAGGCTGAAACAAAACCTAGGCACTATGGAGGCGGTCATAACTAGGCCGTAGACTTTCCCGTTTTAACCAAAAAATGTTTGTCTCTTTATGTTCGACGGCGGCAACATCTCCCGTTCTCCCCAGATTCCGCCAAGCTGTGCGACAGCATCTTCACGGAAGCGGCGCTCTGTTGCATTTAAAGAAGGGTTATCTCAGTGGCTGAGAGGCTGCATTCATGGCTGGAGGAGACCGAAAGAATCCCTTTTCACGTGCAAGGGCACATGAAAACGATCTTGGGGGCTGAAGAAAGGAAAGTTAGCCGGGACCGACCTGGACCCGATCCTGTTTGTGAAGGAACAATGTGCTCTACACTTCGCCGTGAACACTGAGCTGCTGCAGGCAAAAGCTATGAACCTGCGTGTTCCTGGGCCACATTTTATGTGAATCGACCCTTTTTTCTTTTGCAGGTCTAAGATTGCACCTTTTATTATATGCAAGTTTTTTTAGGTAAACACCGGAAAATCTACGGCCTAGTCTCTCTAGTACGTGGGATAAACAGACTAATAAATCGGCACCGATGCAACACTGCACTTTGGGAGGTTTACCACTGCTGGAAATGGTTGTACTTATGAGGATTGTTATCAGAAATACCTAGGAACTAGAGCCTTTGTCTGGTGTTTTGAAATGATATCCCCAGAGAAATGACACCGCGTTTTCAATACCGTTGGCACCTGGGCCCACCCCATTTACAACTATGAACAGAAAACTTGTGTCAAAAAAAAATTGCACTGGCTTAGCTCTGCTATGCCAGGATATACGTAGCGTGAGCTTAGGTTCAGCTGGTTATTCTTAGTTTTCCTGGTTGTCTAGGATTAGCTTGATTATCATGCTTACTGCTGCTTCAATGACACTGTTTACACGGTATACGCATTATGTGACTACTTCGGGATCCAATGAGTTAAGCTTCTCCGCTCTTCTGCGCCGCTGAGCAGCAATTTCGCTCTCCTTCTCCATGGCTATACCACACTGGCAAACGCCCGCTATATGTATACCCCCACCGATACCTCTGCGCATGCGCACAAAATGAGAGGCGCTATCAACCGGCTCCAGTGCAGCGTCAAACTTGGCTACTGCGCAACGGAGGCACGCAGCTGGGCACGCGGCGGCGCCAGTGCGTCTGCCGCGGCTATGACGTCACTCCTCTGGAATGCGCAGACCGCCGAGGCTGCGCGCGGCGGCGGCGGCTTTAGCGCGCCGGCTGTGCAGCCGCTTCGATGGCTCCGAGGCGAGAGCGCTGGCCTACAGATCCCCATCAGCCGGGTTCGAATCCCGGCTGAGGTCCCCGCAATCTGACTGAGGCTTATTGCGGAGGAGGCGCCGTGTAACCGAGCTTTCGGTTGCACATCAAAAGATCCCCAGGTGGTCCAAATTAATCCTCAGTCCTCCGCTGGGGCGTGCCAGATGCCCGACGTTGGTTTGGCACGTAAAACCCCCAAATTTGGCTTTTTTGCGCCAGCTGTGCGCCGTGTGACGTCACTGCTCCTCGCGCATGCGCAGCACGGCTCTCCAGGAGCCACGCGAAACTGCTCAACCTTGGCCAGTGTAGCTCACGCTACAAAACTCCACTGTTACACCAGATACATCACTCGACATCTGTGTACCATGATGACAGTTCTACCGCAACACCATGTCATGAACGAGGCAACTGCACATTGTTTTAAGAAGTTACAATGCGCTTTGTCGCAGTCGAACGCAAATGTGTGACGCAGCCTTGACGCAGCGCTCGTGTGGAGCGCTTGCACAACAGGAGTGAGATGGGAAATTGCAAGGAGCCAGTGATAGGATTGTGCGAATATTCAACTTCGTGAACAGTAGTTTAGAATAATATGTTATCAGATACTTCCTACGAGATGAACTGTGATATTAGTATTTTTCTAAGTGTTGATTGCAGACGGTTAGCCGCACTAAGCACCCTTCTTACCGAGCACCGGTGCACTAAGAAACACCCACGGGAGAAAGTTCCGCGGGTGTTGCTTCTCCTTAACTCTTTCATGGTCGCTGACGTACCTGTACGTCAGCGCGGGAGCGTCCCGCATGGTTGCTGACGTACCTGTACGTCCGCGACTGCTTATTAAAAAATTAGCATCTCTGCTTGAAAGGGAGCGTTCGCAGGGACGTTCCAGCATCTGGTAGGTTTGTAGGGAACTACGACCATGTAACTCCGGTTGTGTTTGTTTTGGCGCGGCTTTTTGAAATTGCGAAACTGGACGCTCTGTGCAAGTGATACTTTCGAGATGACCGCGCGTGCCGGCTGCTCCGGAGGTAGCGTAGTGGAGATTGGAGCGATGGCTCTTGGGGTTCCTCCAGCGAGTGCACGGCAGATGTTTTGAAGTGTGTGTACTATTTATTTTAAGTCTTACATTTTTTGATGCGACAATAAACTAGTGTATACTCTTTGCTATCGCACCGAGTAAAAAAAACCAACCACGGGGGCGCGGTCTTTGGATAAAAAATGCGACCATGGAAGGGTTAGTGCACCGGGGCTCGGTAAGAAGCACACTCAAAGGGGCTAACTTGCCGCAATCATGTGCTTAGGAGAAAAGTGCACTTTCAAATCGGGATAGTGGAGGAACCCGCTTGGTGTAGAGAACTGTGTGAATGTTGAAAACTACACTGCAGTAAAAAATCTAAAACTAGACCGTGGCCATTATGCAAGAGTATATGTAAGGCAGACGTCCTAACAACCTGCACTAACATTTGTGATTTCTTTTTTTTTTTTTTTTTTCAATTGAAGAAAGGATACTTGCGTATACACGTTTGCACATTCGGCCTCAGGGTGCCGCATCTTGCTCATTGGGGTGCGTTTGGACATGTCATAATCCGATTACGAAAACTTGCTGCGGCATCAGAATCAGACTATGGCCGCGCCCAAGCACACCCCAACAGAGCAAGATGGCGGCGCCCTGAGACCTGACTTGCAAACGTGTATAGCAAAAAGATTTATAAATCGGCTCGATTAGGTACAACTGGACATCTCCATAGGTTCAATTGCATGTCAAAACCTTTGTTTACTTGCCACCACAATGTAGGCACGCGACTTTCGGAGGCCACAGTCTATAAATATAGTTAAATTAAGATTAGCTTAGAAGTGGGCTATTGGAGGCTTGGAGAAACTATTCAATATTTGATTCAATAATATTCGGACGAAACCGCTACTCGCTTTGAACTCCACCACTATTCGCACGTGCCTAGCCACCGATATAACACGTTCTGCGCTAAATGCGTCTGCCATGCTCACCCGGCCATCGACGGTGGCGGGCAGTCGGGAGGGGGCCACGCCGGACTGTCCCTCTGCGGTGGCAGAGACGGGGTCCTCGGGGGACCCACGTGGGCCGACGGGGCCGGGGCCCAGGCCTCGAGGCCTGCGCCCAGGGTCAGCATGGCCGCCGCCCCTGCCAACGAAGCCACGAGCGCTTGAACAGGATGTTGATGCAAGTCGAGAGCCAGCCTCTACCCACCCTTGTCGTCCGCTTCGTCGGGCTTGGGATGAAGACTCGTCTCCAAGGTCGCGTCGTCTGCTGCGGGCGAAAAGAACGCGCTGGAAGTCAGGAAACGAGAACCGGTACGGAGAAAGCCTGTACAACTGTCTGTTCAAGCGTGCAGAACCATACTTTAGAGCAGTGGTTCTCAAATGGGGGTCCGCGGACCCTTTGGGGTCCGCGAAGCCCAGCCTCATCAGTCAAGCCCGGAAATAAAAGTTGTATTTTATCAGATTCAGAAGAAACATTCCAATTTTCGTGTGCCGTTTCCTCGTGTATATGTCAATGAGTGAAGTTTACTCCACTCTGGCCCTTAGTTATATCCAATTGTTAAATCACTATCATAATTAACCTATACTTTCCCTTCCCTCACCACGAACGGGGTCCTCCATCATCTCTGCCGATCCACAAGGGGTCTGCGAAACATCAATGGCTGAGAACCACTGCTTTAGAGGTTCTGCATAGAGCTGCCAGATCTACTACGCTTAAAACATTGGCACTTACCGTATTTACCCGAATATAGGTCGACCACGAAAATAGGTCGACCCCTATTTATTGAACCCACCGAGAATAAAAAAAAATAATTCAAATATAGGTCGACTTTTTTTTTTTTTTTTTAGGAACAGGGGAAAGTTAGGGAAAAAGAAAGAAACAAATCTTTATTTACAGCACTCTCGGCTAAATCGCAGGGTGATGTCAAAAACTTAATCATCGTCAGAACTTCCGGACATGTCATCGTCGTCCGAAGCTTCGTCAGCTTGGTAGACATCCTCGCAAATTCGCAACAATACACAATACCTCACTGACACCGTCCGTTGTAAAATGACACTGCGCAAGACGCAACGAAAGAAGGTGGAGACGGGCGAAGCGACGAAAGACCAAAGACAAATACGCGAGCAACGCCGGAGTCGCCGTGAGCAACACGCGAGCTGCCGCAAGCTAAAGTAACCTCCGTTGTTTCTTTTTCTTTCTTTTTTTTTTTTTTTGTGGGCATTTGCAAGGGAGAGGCATGGAGGGCAAAGTCCATGGCGCATCGCGTTCCTCTCCCTCCCCTTGCCCAGCGAGGGGAACGCTACAGGCGCGATTTCGAAACTTGACGCCCGAGGGATGTGCGCGAGCGGCGGCCACAAGGGACGGGAGGGATGGGGGGGGGGGGGGGGGGGGCTGTTGTTTGTTGCTGTTGCAGTTGCTTTCGCGCATCAAAAGCTTTTTGAAACAAGAAGCGGCGCGGCTCTACGGCAACGCCGGCCTGGTGATCGGCTTGGTGATTCGATAGCTCCATGCCCTCGGTAGGGTCGCAAAATTTGGTCGCGAATGTAGGTCGAAATTCTTTGGTCACGATTATAGGTCGACCCTTAATTTTTGACAACATTTCCGGAAAAAAAAGGTCGACTTATATTCGAATAAATACGGTAGTTCCCCCTTTTTCTAGCGAGCACCACCATTTTGGTGCGCAGTGTACAGCGGGTGCAACCGGCAATCGTTACGATTAGAGAATGTTTCAACGTTTCTGAAGGACGGAAAACAATTTCCTGCGATTTCAGATAGAGCTTCGAACAGCTGGCAACGACGATTCTAAGCGTCGAGATGGCTGAAAGTGTTCTTACAACGTGGATTATTCGGTGCCACTACTTCAGGGTGCTCCGAGAAAGGGCATCGGGAATGCCTCGGAGAAGAACCGGGGATTGTTTTTAAGGCGCCAGAGACCTCAAAGGTGCGAGAGAAGACTCAGAATAAACGGCGCCATCACCGCGACAAGCTCTCGTTCGAATCTTGTGCACTTCGGCCCGGGCTTTCGACTCGCGTGCTGGAGACGTTGTGGGTCGTCGCTTTTTGAGATTGTCACTTTTTGCCAGTCCGTCAGCAATCGTCTGGTACTGTGGATTACTCGCGCTAGTCCCAAATGGCGCCGCCGAGTGATGCGGGCCGCTGCCGTCACAGTCACGCTGGTAGGATAAAACTAGTGACCGCAGGTTAGGAAACCTCGTAACCAAGTGTCAAGAATGGGGCATTCTATTCTATTGGACAGACATTTTCAGCATAACACTTCGGTGTAAATGAGCTGCTTACCGCGAGTAATTATCCTATTTACTCGAATTATAGCCACGCTGTTTATGGACGTAGCCAACACGTACACTTTCCCTCGGATCAAGCGGATAGCGCATCGTTGCGGCATAAAAAATTAATCGAATAACTGAGGCGATTTAGAAAAGGCTTGTCCAGGAAAAAAAAGTAATCTGTATTAGGTTCTGTCCTGCGAAATACTATCCCGCTCAGTGTCAATGGAGACGGCACTTTTGTGCGATAATATTACTGCCGACTTTTCACCGGCTAGACTTCCACCGTAGATTGCCGAATGGCTACCCTTGTGCTACGTAGACATGCCGGTATTATTCGTAAACAATGCGCTTATTATCCGAGTAACTACAGAAAACATGAGCCTTATTTCTGGGCCTGCCCCCATAGGAATGGAACTCTCACAGGAATGACGAAAACGATAAACAATGTGACTGGAAAGCCCTTCAATAACAAGTCCACTGGCATAAGAGCAAGCCAAAGCCGTGTCGATCAAATATTTTCTTTTAATATTTAAGGATAAAACATACACCCGCCTTACTATTGTGCAGAAGTGATACAACTGACCAAAAAGGGTACACTCTGCAAATAGTAAACTTGATAAAAAAAAACAATGGCATTCACAGTTGCAGCGACAAGTGCGTCACACATCCACCGCATTCTACGCTCAAATCCCACATGTCCATTGACATACTATCGCATGTACAAGCACAAAAACGTAGCATGGGAGAATGCCTTGTTTCCCAAAAAATTGTAGAGCTCATCCACTTCGGGTGAACCTCGAGTATGATTCCTAAAGTATGACGTCTAGGGCGAACTCAAGGACGACTTCTAGGACACTGTATAGGACGACGTACAGGACGATGCCTAGAGATGATAACAAGGGATCAGGACCTCACCATCTAATAATGCCAAGGAAAGCTGACTCACCCTCATTGCCCCCTTTTCATTTTTATTTATTCATACTTGCCACGACCAATGGGGAGTTTTCTGCTGACATGTGAGGACGCATTTTCCCCCAGACTCTAGCCCATAACAGCTTTGCTGTAAAAAGCTCGCAGCTGTAACAGCACTTTGTGATACCAGATTCTCGCACCTACGAGACAAGCTCTGCACCTCTCCCTCCCAAAAGCCGGCACTAGTGGGTCCTTGCAGCGCCGCCTAGCTCGCGTCGGCGTCGCTACCAGAGCACCCTGCAGCGCCTCGCAACGAGCGCGACGCCGGCACGCAGGGAAGTCAAGCCTACACACACGCAGGACTGGACGTGTACACAGTGGCGTAACTAGGGGGGGGGGCAGGGGGGTACAAGTGCCACGGGCGGCACTTGGGAGGGGGCGCCGAGCCGAGTCCACCCAACATGTGCCCTATGGAAAAAAACGGCAGCGGGGCTACGCGAGGGGCGCGAAATTTCATTTGCCATGGGCGCCGTCATATCTAGTTACGCCACTGCGTGTACACGACCGGTACAACAGAGTAGAAACACCAAACCAAGCCGCAGTCGCAGCGTACCAGATTCAAGGGAGAGGCGAGCCGGCTGCGTCAGTGCGGAGTCGGCCGAACCAGGTCGTGGGCTTCCCTCCTCGCCGCCCAGGCTCAGCTCACTGCGGATATCCCGGGAATGTGAAACGGCATCTCGTGAGTCTCACAATGCGATTCGTGACAAATAGCGACCATGATAGAGCGCCACGTCATCCAAGTCAAAAGATGGTGTCGCGCGTGCAAACCCCAATATACTCTGTGAAAGGAATGTGTCAAAGGCGACTCAAGGGTACCTCGTGAAGCCAAAGTGCGCCAATGCAACGGCTCATACTGCATTAGGGGACGAGAAATAAATAAGCAATAAGTCTTTCTTAACAGAACAAGGGGGCACCATTTCCTTAGACGAGCGCAAATAATAGTAACGTTTAAATATCAAACATTTAAATCGAATTGTAGTTTTGAAATAACTGAGATGTCTAAATAATTGTGAAAATTTGTTTCAAATTTTAATTAGTTGCGAGTGCTTTTCCCGTAGTGCAATGTTAAGCTCTAAGGTAACACACATAAGGATGTCACAACTGCTATTTTTTCAGAAGACAGAAAAAATCTGCGCAAGTAAAATTCAGATGTAGGTTGTAGTGATTTTTTTACTTTTATGACCATCTGCACAATTAAAATAGAGTCAGATGTAGTTATAGCGCTTTTCTACTTTTCTGCCAGACTTTGAGCTTTATAACCACATCATGAATAATGTGGTTATAAAGCTTAAATTAGCACTTTGAATAGACATGTGGGAGGTTATGTGTTTCTCTATAACACAACCTTCTTGCCTAGGAACAGCTTTCATACTATTTTGACTGGCCTTTTTCCAGAAACCAATTACTTTAACTCTATAGCAACATTGCTTACACTAGACAAAGTAATATTGCAAGAGCCATATTAAGAAATAAAAACATACTCGTATTACAACTATAGTGAGAAAAGGAATGGTATATTTTTCTAATATGCACCTGGTATCTTGAAAAAAATGTATTCAATATTTAAAACTTCTCGATTCAATCTCGGAAAACACTTAGCGGTAGTATTTGCACATGTTAAACTGAGGCAAAAAGTGGATCAAATGTCTCATCATAGAATCAAAACCATGGTCTCAGATAAATGTAACTAAAGGCAACAGCTGACTAATCAGGAACTCCCAACTTTGTCCCATGCACTGGTCCTTCAATCTAGAATAAGGACTGAGAGCACTCACCGGTAGTAGGTGTGGTCAACATCGCCACCACCCAACCTAGGGAGGGCGAAAATAAAACAAAGAAAACAAGCAAATGGGAAAAAGGAACCAAACAAAGGCAAAACCAAGCATTAAGAACAATAAACTGAAGTAGATAACATGCACTAGAACCAAATAATAATAAAAAGCACTCAGCAAACTTTATTCCCTCAGCAATGGGAGCATACACACAAGCCGGGGGCTATGTCTATCACTAAACTCTATTCCCTTACAGAAATGATCAATGAGTTTCTAATGTATTCTTATAGAATACATTAGCGAGTTTCTAATGTATTCTTATAGAATACATTAGAAACTCAATAGAAACCCATTGATCATTTTTGTAAGGGATGATCAAATTCAGACACTGGGCCAAAGGTCCCGTCATCAAACTCTCATCCGTCTTTTCACACTGCATCAAGATATCTTGAAACCCAGATGTACAAACCGTACCGCAGATAAAATGTCATAGTTGCTCAGCGATCCGTCTGTTTTTACTCCGAAGAAGTGCTCCAAGGCAAAGTCATAACAACTTAAAACCAAGGAACCCAAGATCTCTTTCAGGCAGTTCTAACACCCACAGAATCAATCCAGTGCAGAGATTTCACTAATAAAAAAAAAAGAAAAAACAAGTCTTGCACCAAAACACAAAAAAGAAAACGAAAAACTACCAGACATGCCAGAAAGCAGGCAGAATGCAAAGGACAAACAAAGAGGGAACCTTCTGCGCTCAAGGCTAAAAACTGGAAGGACGTGAAAGGGCAACACTGGATGACACAAAGCCCAGAAACAATAGAATGAAACCAGAGGCAGGCAGAAGACAGAATGACTCAAATGAAAACGAGGGAGGTCCGAAGGAAGGGACACTAAGGTCAAGACCAAGAGGGCAGCCAGACACTCACGGAGGCAGTCCATTGGCTGCCCCGGGGGTTGCCGCCGACGGCCGGTCGGAAGGGGAGAGCGTCGGAGGTGCCGCCCTCTTGCGCAGCCTCACGCCGGGCGTGGGAGACGCGCCACTAGAACCACGCTTGCCACTGCCGTTCTTGGTTGCTTCGCCGGCGGACGAGCCAGCCCTATGCCCCGCCCGGCACCAACAATGCTGTCAGGGACGACGGGCTTCCGATGCCGGAGGTCCGCTTTTCGTCAAGGTGAGAGCGAGAGCATTCTCTTCTGCTAACTGGACATGGCACCACAGCTTCCGCGTAATCAAATGCCGAGACATTTTTGACACATTTGCGCATGTCTCAGAAACATACTGAGCAGAAGAGGCCTCGCAGTCTCTGATGTGCTTGCCCTTAGTACTCCTTCATTCACTGGTCAATGTAAGCTTGCGTACGGCAGCACAACAACTTGAGATTTGCAAACATAGCGCGAGTTGTCAGTGGCTTCCGACGTAAAGTAGCAGAGGATCACGATTTCCATGTGTGTCCAATGTTACCTCGCCACAGTGCTCGATTCGTAGCAGATGAGCAACTTTTTAGAGCGCAGCTCTTAGGGGCCCGTTTCTGGCTTGAGCGGCATCGCCGTCGGCGTAACCGCGCGGTGCATGTTGGGACATGCACCGCGCGAGCCCCCCCCCCCCCCCCCCCCCCGGTGGAGATTGAAGGATGAGGGGAGGAGGAGAAGGAGGGGTATACCCTCCCCTGAGTACCCTCCCCTCCTCCTCCTCCTCAAGAGCTGCACAATTCGGCATTACAGGGAGTTGTAAACGGCTTTCATTTTGTTATGGTCTCTTAGCAGGCGACGTACGGTGTTTTCTTCTAGTTTTATTTCCGTCTGCAAACGACGCTTCGTAGCAGACGAACCATTCGCTTGCATCAGAGGACAAACCGTCTACAAACACCACCTTCACTCGCACCACGAGAGGCAAATTAGATCTCGCTCTCACTCTCGCGGGGACCAAAATCGGACCTCAGAAATGGAAATGCGCTTCGCGTTTTGCATTTGGAGATATTCAAAGTATGTAGAATGAGAGAGGGGGCTCCCTTACCACGGTAGGTGTACCAACACGGTAGAAATGCTGCGACCAAATCGTGCTGCGCCACATGGTGGTGTAAGCCAAAGCTCAATTAGAGCGATTCCAGACTGACCAGAAGTGTACAGTCCAGCTCTACTTGGAAATACATCTAAGTGGCCCGTGACCTTTTTCTGAACTGGAACTTTCCTAAACTTATTATTATAGATACAGAAATGTTTCAAAACTGAAAAAGGTTGGGCCAGGCATCATGGGGACGGTTAATCATGGGCGTTACAACTCCTTGCATTCCACTACAATATGTTTCGTGGAGCTCGGTTGCCGTTGCAACCATCTCGTTGTCGGCAGTCATTAGCAATAGCAACGCAGTCAGTTACACTCAAACACAAATGTTTGAACCAGCTTTAACTTAGCCATGTCATCACTACATGTTATAAGTAGCAACATTGCAAGGCTGAGCAACTCTTTGAAGAAGCTAAATAAAATATCTACTGTATGATAACGACTCTACTGGTTACAGTAGGTTTGCCCCAAGATGTGTGCGATTATTCAAATAGTAGTTTAAAACAATATGCTATTCGATATTCACTTCGAGATGGACTGCGAGATTCATACTTTTCAAAGTGTCGATCGCAACGGGTTAGGCCTGTTGAGGGCGTTTCTCACCGAGCGCCTGTGCCCTGCGGGAAAGCAAACCCCGCAGAGCACGCGAGCTCTGCAGTGACGTAGGAGGGCCTCTTGGCCAGACCACCCACCTCGACGGTGCACCGCTGGCGCTGGTGGCAGCTCTCTTGGCTTTCGGCTTCTTGTCCGGCCGCCCAGAACCCACCAGGTTCTCGTAGATGCTGCTGAAGCTCGGTGTTGGGTTGCTGCTGTTGCTGTTGCTGCCGATGCCGCCAGACGTGGGCGGCGGGGACGCTGGCTCCAGCTTGGCTTGGAGCGGCGCCGCACTGGATTTGGCTTCTCGGTTCTGCTGCTGCGAGGGGCGGCCGCGCTTACGTTGGCGCTCGCACGACCCAAACACGGGACTGCCCGTCTGCACGACCGCCGCCTCCGTGAAGTTCGCCGTCGTAAACTTCCCTGGCAGCTGCAAGCGGAAGTGACGACGACTCAGGACTGGCACTCCAAAATGTCTCTCTTCACTGACACACGTGCACAGTTCTATTGTACAGCCTAAACAACAGTCAAAGATTTTAGACTAGAATATATTAAGGTGGGCTAGCTCGTTCAACATACTATATATATAAAGCACAAAAGACAGACGAGGACATGAAGGTAGGAAAGGGCTCTTTCGTCTTCTTCGTGTTCTCATGTCTTTTGCACTTTATATAGGTATTTAGTATAAAGACTTTGGAGATCCAAATGTCAACGAACTGCTAGCTACACTAAAGTAGTGTTACAATCATAGATTACAGCAGAACCTCGTTCATATATTCTCGGTTTATATGCTTTCCCAGCAGTTACACTCGCAGCTACCAGTCCACTTGAGCTCCCAGCTCTGCTGAGGTTGTAATGTCTAAAAGCAGCCACATGGTGGCTGTTTTAAGACAGAGCCAGGGTCTCCGAATCCCGATAAGATCACATAATTATCCCATCAACCACGCGACTTAACAGCTTTGCATTGCCATGCGCCTATGAAGCTTCGCTGTTTCGCGCCTGTGCCTGTCAAGCTTCACTGCTCCTCATCGGTATGCTATGGTCACCGACGGAATGAAAACACTGGGCCATCCCTTTCGAATGCCTGGCCTCCAGCACGCACTCATTGCCCTCTGCCGTGCTTTGTCCACGAGGGTGCGCTTGAGACTCGCGAGACATTAAAGCATTACCGAAGTTGGGAAGCACGCGCTGAAGGGGGGACGACCGAAAGAACCCTCCGTCATCCTCGTTCTGCAGGCAGCTACAGAAGCAACAGTTGATGCAGGCATGCATCCATGTTAGCTCGCTCGGAAATTCTGTCTGCTCTACAAACAATTGCAAGCACAGCCTCCCGATTGCAGCCCCATGGGCACACGAGCAGAAATGGCGGTCGGCTGCCCCGCTTGCAATTGTGCATAGACTGTTCCAACAAAGAGGTCCTTGCAGGTGAATACTCAGTGTATCTGCACGTGGTGCTTGTTTTTCTCGCTTTCTGAAATGACTGAGGGTGTATAGGTGCGACATTCCTTGGTTACGAATATGGGACAGCCTCTAACCGACGCCAGAACAAACGAGACATTTTTTATATGAAGCGAATAAACGTGACAGTGTCTACAGCCGGAGGTATATGAAAGATGAATCTAGCTCGTCCGGCGGCGCATGCTCTGTTGGCAATTCCAAGAAAGCTGAGAGTGCAAGGCCGCAGCTTTCTGCGTAAGCTTTTTCTCGCATCATGGTGTCCCTAGGCTCAAACCATAAAGCAGGAACCTTGTTTTGAGCAGAGTCTCAGCAGCACAAACGAAAGGATCGTTCGGCTTGCAGCCAAAATCGCCGTCTCGTCCTTCCATCCTCGCGCCGTTGTCAGGAGCGCAGCGGTGACTCACCGGAAGCGGAGCGGTGGTAGAGGTGGTGGAGGCTGGCGTGTTGTTGCCGGCCCCGGACGAGGGCGAGGAGCCGTCCGAGGCCCCGTTGCGGGGCTCGGTGGCGTCGCTGCTTGCGCCGCCGTCCGAGGAGGCCGCGCCGCCGTTGGTGGCCTGGCGCGACAGGGCCCGCTTCTCCTGTGGCGTGGCCCCCTTCATGCGGGCCCGCCCCGTCGTGGCCGGGGGCTTGCGCTCGGGGCTCGCTTCCTGGGAGTCCTCGCAGTCCGCCGGGATCGGCTTGAACGCCGGGATGATCTTGATGTTGCTGTCCCGCTTCTGGGAGAACGGGGCAGCCGTTGTTGGTTCGCTCCACCGTTGGAGACGTAATCGTACGTGCCGTCCTAGGGACACGGGCGTTCCCCAAACTTCCCCAACCTCCCAACATTTCCTCAAACATCCCTGCCCCTAAGCAAAGTGGGAGTGCTACTTGATCGCTACTTGAGCAGATCTGAGCCAGTCACTGATGTATGACTATGTGCCAAACACTACCCTGTGTGTGCAGCAGTGTTTACAAGGTATGTAGGGTTCCGCGTTGCTTCACTGCATCGATGCGGAGGCCGAGAGGGGTTCCTCGACCATCAATCTTAATAAATGGAGTTTTTTTCAAGATTGAGAAGTTTGAAATCTCTGCTCGATTAAGGGCCCGTTTCTTCCAGCCAGAAGCCGTGAGCGCATCTACGAGTCTTGACAATGTAAAGGTCACAGTCCTGTCCAAGCATCCGTCGGTGTCTGTTTACGCGCGCTAATCAAGCGCAAAAAAACCACTTGTAAGAGGAAAACCGTTGTTAATTTTCAGACGGCTTTTATTACTATGACTGCTTGCGTCGCAGGTCAGATTCAAATGAATCCGGGCTGCGTCTCAAGCCACTCATTGATGATGATGATCATGATGAAGAGGATGAATGATGTCCTGATGATGACGCTTGTGTCTACGAACGAAGTAGTTCTTCGTAACAATATGCATTTAAGCAAAAAAAAAAAAAAAAGTGTTTCAGCTGGTTTGTTTTTGCTGTTTTCATTCACAAATTTACGTCGACCAACATGATTGTGCCAGCTTAGCGCCCGTGGGCAATGTGAGCGAGTGTGACGATGCAGAACTGGAACGCGACCTAAAGACATTCAGCTTTGACTGCCAGGGGCACTGCTCAAAACCTGTGAGCTGCAGGCCTGTACTTCCTCCAAATATTGTAATTATGCAATATTTACATCCAAACATTGTAATTATACAAACCCAACTAGCCCAGCAGCTCATTTTAATATTTTGGCAAAGTACTCGTTTCGAAAGTCGGCGGTGGTTTACCGGAGAGTTTACAGATTTCGAGAGCCACAATCAAATGTTACAACAGTTTACGAAAATGAGGGAGATGTAATTTCTTCCCTCAATTTTTGAAGAGCAAATGTTGGTCGAGCCTCATCACGAAGCACACGAAAATATAATATGATTAAAATATATGCAACACCTGTGGTGTTAACTTTTCTGTTTTGTTGTTTCAGGTTCTAACAGTGAGCTCGTTAATAATCCTTTTAGGCCGAAGTGAGAGAGGCAAAATAAATTCCTCACCAACTTCTGGTAGTGGTATGGGCAGTAACCACAGTATTTCACATTGTCCATGTAGTTTCCAGCCTCCTCACACAGCAGCCCAGCTGCCTGAGCACTGAAAGACATGAAAACAAGGACCAAGCCATGTTATATAAATGCCAAAGGTATCCCTCCAAAGGAGTCATGCAACGATTCCTAGTCTTAAGATCAAACACACAAACTCCTGAACATTTGTGTCCAGTTCACACATATATCTCAGTGCTAAGACAATGCAGTCAGCGCTGTGTCTATGGCACCGAGTTAGCAGCTGAGCTGTACCTGTGAACAGGCCTGCGAGATGCTTTACTGCACCATTGAGTGGTCACAGTGCCGGCGAAATCCAGGGGAATGGTGCATTTTTTAATCTTGACATCAATCAAATGTTAGATGCATTCCCTTGGCTGTTTGTACAGTTACTTTTTAAAGATTAAGACGGAAAAAAGCTTTGGCCGAACCATGTGGCATCTCACCATGTGACGTGGAAGTACTGCTTGCACCCAGACTTGTTGCATTGCATGCATGCCCCGATGGAAGCCTTGCTCTCGTGACGCTGTTGCTCACAGATGAAGCAGGTCTGCACATACAACGGGGGCATGTTCGTAAAGTTGGTAAATTAACGATGGTGCCATCTCCTACTGTGCTGAAGTCCACATTTCTATATCATATTAACAGAAACTTTACTATTCAACTCAAGGGGGGACACTACCTGGGAATGTCAACTTTTGAACCACTCACTCAATTGGAGTGATATTTGCAGGTGGTCTTTGTACCCATATAGAAGGAGGGCATGCAAAGTTTCATCCCTGAGAACCTATTTTATGAGGTACTCTACCCCCAGAACGAAGTAAAGCATAGCTTTGCATGGAATCTGCTCAACGAATCTATCATTAAGAAATGGTGTTGATAACCACATATTTTTCTGGTAGAATGCATACAGGAATACCTGTTATTGATTACTATAAATTTTTTTTGTTTTAAATATGCACTTTCCAAATAAAAATACTTATGAAAAACCTTTTTTTTTTTCACTTGTACCAAGTTTTGCAATTTACAATTTTTTTTTATAAAGGAACATGAAAACATGCCGAAGACACTTAAGACTGCTTACATGTAGGAATGCGAAAGCATTATAGTCCCGCAGGTGAAATGTTTTGCTCCGGCGTTGACATCACGCACCCCCACTGCGCAGGCACGGTGGCGCCCCCCCCCCCCCCCCCCCCCCAGCTCACGACTTCAGTGGCGAAGCATATGCGTTGCTGTATTTTTCTCTGTGTTTTATTTCTGAGGTGAGTCTGCTTTGACCTTAAGCAGCGAGTGCTTCATGACATATTTTAGAGCACAGCTCTTAGGCACCCGTTTCCGGGTTGAGCGGCGTCGGCGTAACCACGCGTTGCATTATGCGGCGTTTTTCATAATGACGTCACACGTGACGTCACGAGGGTAAAGTTTTACCGCTAAATTTGTCGGGAAATTTTTTTGCTAAACTTAGCGGGGAACTTTTTCTGCTAAATTTAACAGGGGAATTTTCCAGCTAAATGTAGCGGGTAAATTTTCCCGCTAAATGTAGCAGGGAAATTTTTCTACTAAATTTCATGGAGAAATTTTTCCGCCAAGTTTAACTTGAAAATATTTCCACTAATTTTAGCGGAAAAATTTCCCCACTAAATTTAGTGGGGAAATTGACGTCAGGTGACCTCAACACCAATTCAGTTTCCCCACTAAATTTAGTGGGGAAATTTCCCACTAAATGGGAGGGGAGCAGGAACGGAGGAAGGGAGGGTACGGAGGGGGAACAGGGGCATACCCTCCCATCCTCCTCCTCAAGAGCTGCGCTCTAATAATTCTAAACGTCTCTCATTTTTTATGGCAGTCTTCCGGGCATAACGCCGACGCCTTTTCCCGCGATGGGACATATGAGGCTTTCAATGCAAAATCTAAGTTTGTAGTGACCGGCTCTATAAAATTTCGGCATATAAGCCGCAAATATTAAGCCTCTCATTAGTTTCATACTAAAACAATAGTTTTATTAAAGTAAAATTTATGTGAAAAAGTGGAACGGAGAAGCAGTGTAAACACTAATCTCTCTGGGAATACTCTTTAAGGCCCGTTCACACTCTTGCGACCGAGTACGACTGAGAGAGACGAGATCTCTTAAAACTTCTTAAATTTTTTTAGAACGAGGGAACACACTGGCATTGTGGCGCCATCTATGCGGTGACCCTGGAACTGCATTTCACAAGAGCGAAGGTTTTGCGGGATTTCAGAGGTCAAATGTGCGTAATACCCATAGAAAGGCTCGTTTATAACATTGACAAAAGTTTTTCGAGCCAAAAAAGAAAGGATAATGCGCGAGAGAAATAAAAAAATATGCCGGACCGCCGAGTTTACACTGCTACCCAATAGATGGCACCAGTGTGTCCTCTGGTTTAAGAAGTTTTAAAGGGGCACTGACAACCCAAAGGTCGTATTTTTTTTTATTGTCTAAAACGATGCAACTTGTAGTCATAGACACGCAAAAAAAAAATGCATCGCAAAAAAAAAATTTTTTGCGCGCGCGCGTGCCTTTTTATTTTTGGCGTTTAAATCTCCCGCCGCCACCTCCTTGCTTCTTTTGATCGGTGACGTCAAAAATCAGGAAATTTAGAAGCTTTGTAGGTGACATTTCTATAACATTTAATAACGGCAATCGTAAAACATGTTTTTTAACGCAATTGCGAACGCACTACAGCCCCTCTTTTTGAAATACCAGAAATCAGAGTTCGGTGTGATGTTGCTTCCTAGATTTGTACCCTCCCTCGGAAAACTTGGCGGCGCTCGTTGGCGAGCTTGGCGAGTCGGAGAAAAACCGTTTTTTTCCCGCCGGCGCCCTTGTATCTCTCACCTCCTCCTCGCTTGGGGTGGCCGTGGCAACGGCAGAGGTCCGAAAGAAAGTCGAGTCACAGGAGACCGCAAAATTTGACTCACTGCACTGGCGCGGATCGCGCGGGAACTTCAAATTCGGCATTTGGAAATTGTTTTTTTAATTCACAAATACTGAATTTTAAAGTTTCAAATTTTGAGGGTAATGTCCCTGCATCGTTTTCGATCGTTTCGGATAATTAAAAAAAATATGATTTTGGTGTGTCAGCGCCCCTTTAAGGAACCCAGGTTTAAGAGGTCGCAAGAGTGTGAACGGGCCTTCAGGTGTTGGTGGATGTAAATATGGCATTTTTAAAAATCAAATTTTTTGTGCAGAAATGTTTTTTTTCCTGGGTAGTGTCTCTTCTTAAAGCTGCTGCCTGATATGCCAAGTGTAATATCTGCAATACTCAATTATGTTTTATATATTTTATATAGACAGGTTGTGCTTCTTCACAGACATTTGTATGAAACTTGATATCGGACTACATGTCCGACATTAGATGTCTAGTCCAACACCAGGTTTTTGACACTGGATGTCTGACACTAAACATCCGGCACAAGTTGTTCAACAATACATGACCGATGCTAGTTGTCAGATACCTGCTGTCTGACATACATTGTCTGACACCCGTTGTTTCACACCTGCTGTCTGACACTTGTTGTTCAACGCAACCACAACTCAACTTTCACGCCCAAAAATAAGTCTGCAGCCCTTACCTTGCTGAAGCGGTCTTGTGGTACCAACTGCAGCACAATCGGCTCCATGGTCGTCACATTGCCAAAGCGTACCTCTGGGATGTACAGAGCGCACACCACGTGCGCCCAGCCTGCGAGTACGCAAGGGCCACCCATAAGTACACAAAGCCTTCCCCAGTAGAGGGGGACGCCTCCACCTCACCTCCATTGTCAGTCCTCTTGAGTGCACCATCTCTGGAAGGACACAGCTCGCAACGCTGCAACAGAATACAAGATTTACATAACCTTTGCCGTTAAGATCCAAAAGCAGCACAACTAAAAAAACAGACACACAAAATTAAGTAAGCGTGTTTTTGTTATATCATGTCCAGAAAAATTTCCACTTGATGTTTCCAGCTCTTCCACCATAACAAATTGCCATGAACCGTCCAGTCCTAAGCCTAACTACAGATATTTGTATTCTCTTTCCTATAACATTTTACTCGGACTAGTTGCAACCATACAATGGCGACTTGTGGAAGCACCAGTCAATAGCGTGGAACGGTCCGTAAGCAAGAAAACAAAAAAACAACAAAGCTTATGCATAAAGGGACCTTTCAGGACTATCATAAAACAAACAGCGCAAAAGAAAGGAAGAGAAGCGAGTCCTTTTAAATGCATCATCTGCAATGAATCATATTTCCCTTGGTGACTTTCAAAAAACATTTGAGCAAAGGCAGAAAATGATTGCAAATGTTCTTCGACAACTAAAAATGACACTCAAGCACAACGATGGCAGACGTGCCATCGTCATAGTCAAGGGTCGACGCGAGACACTCACCACACGTGCACATCGTTCCTGAGACTCGCACTTCCTGCAGAACCAGGGTCCAGTGGGCACTTGCACGATCCCATAGCAGGCTGCAAAGACACAGCAACACGGTGCTCTAAGGCACTGCCATACAAAATGAGACAACAGACGTTTAACAATCTCGAAAGGGCCAAGCATGAATCGCGCAAAGAACTGTGGAAGCGTCCTGTACGCTCAATCTTGACCAACACTCAAAAAAAAAAAAGAGAAGACCAGCACAGTTGTTGGCTTGCATATCCTCTGTCATCTGGTACAGTCAATTCTGTACAGGCTGTTCCCAGCATTCTATTCGTCACTACGCATGGCGCTGCACATTTTGCGGCAGGTCCGTTACCTGCAAACAGGTTAATTGTCTTGGGGTTTTGCAAATCCGAGACAAATCCTCAGCCTTCCAGAGTCCTCTAAAATTCCCGGACAGTACTATGTATTCTCGTTTGGGCAGGGAATACATCATGGAATATGTGGAATAGATGGCACAGGCGAGGAAATACCGTGTGCTCCCTTGCCTCTAACTAATCACTTGTGTGGCTATTCCTGGACCATTAAAGGGGTACTCCACAGATTTTTTCATTGTCTCCGATTTGCTTGAAATTTTGCTAAACTAACCAACAAACATCGCTAAAATAGTATCCCAAATATTAGGTCAAAATATTGTTTTTTCGCGAAGTTATTGAATTTACAGTTTTGGTCCTCACCGTGTTTTTCAAACTGAAAGTCTCTACCGGCAACAACAGAAAAATGACGTCAGTGGAAGGCAGGGGTTCACTTTTTGGACTGTAGAAGTTGTTCCCAACGGATTCGATGCAGTTTCTTGGTGTCAAATGAATGCTTTGGAAGCTCGCTCCAGTATCCGCGCTCCAGCACGGAACAAATGTTTGGCATATTCTATTTTTAGACTGCTTGCTCGATTGGCAAGCCTGCCTGCCACTGACGTCACGGCACTGAAAAGCGCGGGTATATTTGAATGTTGGTTTTTGCATCATTTTCATTAGCCGATTTCGCAATAACTATTATGAATTTCACGATACTAAATAGCATACCGGAAAGGCTAAAGGCCGAAGAGTCAGGAAATATAGTTTGTTGTAGAGTCACTAAATAAAGCTACGCTTTCAGAGTACCGCATTCCTTTTCTTCGGCATTTTGCCGACAATACAGTCGCTCTATTCAACAATACTCTGGTTCGCTGCGGCATCATTGGACAGCGGCAGTCACGTGAGTCGCTATCATCATCACCGCGTTTTTTCAGCGCCACCATCTTGGGTCCAGCGACCCTCTGCCTGCTGCTGTTTGCTGTTTACTGCGCGCGCACGCTGAAGTCCGTCGCTCAGCACGCGCGTTTTTCGTGTTATGTTGAGATACGAACAACACGACTTTGATTCGCTGCCACAGATGCGGCCGCAGCAGCTGGCGCAGGCGACGGCTACAGCTCGGCTTGGCTCAGCTACAGTCACTCCTCCATTTGCGCGCGGACCCAAGATGGCGGCGCCTGACGCGCTTCAGACGCGTAGTTTGGGAGTTTCGGTACTCTGAAAGCGTAGCTTTATTTAGTGACTCTAAGTTTGTTGAGGTAGCTCAAAAAATCTGTGGAGTACCCCTTTAAGCCCGACAAAAAGTCTGAGCGGTGTTTTGATTTCAGCACTCTTTGTGCACTCTTCATCAGTTGGCAGCACTATCAATATTGGCCTCGCTCGGCCTGCTTGTGTTTTGTTTGTTTTCAATTTTCACTAGGAGAACCTGTCAGTATTTCAAGATAACACAGGCAGCAGGTGAGCAAAAGTTTGGAACTGTCTGAAAGCGGGGGTCCGCTTCATAGGACGATGATACACAAAGACTTTTTTTGAGATTGATGAAAGCTCCCCACTTTCCGCTTGCCCGCCATACCGGCTCTCCGATGACTCAGCCTCAAGTGATAATTGCACAGCCAGTGACAGGAGCGAGAATGAGCAAAAATGTGAACACATGCCACGGTTGACATTGTGCGACACAGTTGTCAACTTGGTCAGAGAGAAGGGGAACTGTTGAATGGACCTGTTTTCTCTGTGTGTGTGTGTCTATTGCAATAATCTGGTAGGACATTTTCGGGAAGCCCGGTCCAACCAGGAGACCTGCCACTGTGTTGCCTAGCCACACAACCTCTCGTCTGTAGCCCCCGGTTTTAAAAAGCAAATGACGACAGACATGCATCTTCGCAGTCACTTACCACCCCAATGCAAATAATCTGCCCCGTTTGAAGGAACAGGGCGAGAAATAAGGTTTCAGAACATTTGTTCAATGTTGAGGCACTCTAAAGCTAGCTGCAAAAGAACTTCATAACTCAAATTTGTAATGTCCGATTTTGGAGATTCGTATGTCGCTGGGAGTGAGCCAAGCCCAATAGTGCTGTGCCAAGCGATAATCTAAGTAACCCTGTAGCACACTCTAAAGACTGAATTCTCTTTTAAGGTTTGTGTAACTGAAACACCTTGTTACGAGTGACTCGCTCATCCAAAATACACCGACCAAAGTGTCGAGACAGTGTGGTAAAACCACAACAAGGGCACTAACCTGCTTGGGTTGTTTAAGATTACTGAAGGAACTTTTCAATCCATTTTTCTTCACTTTTTCATGGTACCGAAGATGTGAACTGATACATACTGGTATTTAATTAGTAGGAAGGTGTCACAATAACTATAAAATTATTGCCATAAAATATGACAATCAGTTTTTAAGGCCACTTCTGTAGCTTAAAACCGGACTCTAAGAAAAAAATGAAGGCAGTCGAGAAGGAATACTTTTTGCGCAAATATAAGGGTGTGTAAACAGAACTTAATACTCGTTCCATGCATCATGAACATGAAGAGTTTATTATGAGAACTAGTTAGTCGAAGTTAAAAACTTCCCCAAAAGAAAGATGCTTTAGTCTTTTTAACCATCATCCTCAGGTTAACCAAAAGAAGAATTAAACAGCATAAGTGTTGAAAACTGGGCTAGTTAACACCAATTAATTATTTTAAAAAAGATAAAAAGGTGCACAGAACACGGGAACTAAAGGAACACAGGAAGAGTGCTTGTCTGTCATATGTGCCTTTCTTTGGTCCATGCAATCAAGGATTCAACAGGTTTGTAGAATAAACCGAAAACCTGTGCCACATTAAAAACTTTATGCCCCATTCAACCTACCAGCATCAACACTAGATTGGCCCCATTCACTTTTGTACTGGTAGTTAGCACAAACATTCTACGAGCTGCAAAGATCCCTTGTGACAGACGAAGCTGTAGTTTGTGCCCATTTTACTGGTTCTGACATCAAACTGAAGACCTAGTTTGATGTAAATGTGAACTTCTTGATTTGATATAAAGAGAACTAGTGAAAATGTCTTTGGACTTTTTAAATGTTACACGGCATATATTGTCAGGACTCTTCGTGTGGTATAACCAATGATCTGCTACATTCAAACACTCTGCATAACTGGCATATATTATATAGGATAACCAAGGCATTGATGCCGACATGATTAACAATGCTTTTTGGGCCAACGCCTCGCGCCCCAAAGCAGGGATGACACTTTGTCACTTCTATACCACTTGAAACCATTTTTTTTTATCAGAATACCAGGACTAAGGAATGCGTCCGTAACAAAAAAACAGTAGCTTGCTTCATCACGCAAACACTTTTTGGAGCTTGTCAAAAGATCCCACTTTTCACCGAAACGTAACACCTCACCCGCGGGCTTTATTTCACATCGTCAGCACCTCTCTGTCATCTATACGTCGTCGACTTCCCCTTGTACATATCATCTCATAATCATCATCAGTAGACGTGGCACCACGGGCCTCCATGGTACGGGCTGTCGCCTTTCCGCGGTGCCACGGCTCTCCTGAGCCAATAAAGATTATTATTATTATTATTATTATTATTATTATTACCTGCTGCAGAAGCCATTAAACACATTCTAAATGTTGCCCTGGCATTGACTAATATCACTTATAGGAACTTTTTTTTTTAACTTTGGTTGTTTGTGGTTGTAATCACTTAGAATTGCCTTAGCTCATTCTGTGGCTTGCAGAAAGCAGAAGCCTAGTCCCTTAGCTAAATGTTGGCTACCACTATGAACGCTTCAGCATGAGGTTTCTTTTTGAGCAGTATGTTAAACACAGAATATGCAAAGCATCCTCTCCAATACAATTGTCTGCAATGTAGATGAACAAGGCATACACGCTCTTTTTTTTTAACAATCTATTGAGGGTCAATGACGATAAATACTGAAGCGTTTGAAAGCAAGGTCTAGGAATGGAATAAAGATTGCCCCCTATGTCATGGGTCCACACAGTGAGTAAATCAATTCGGCAACTTTAAAGGGTCTGATACAGTGATTTCCCAGCATTTGTCGAGACTTCACCAGCAAACTTATATCTTTTTTGACTCTCGTCGACAATTGTGTTTTTTTTTCTTCTTGTGTTTGGTAATTTTTGAAGACTAGTCCTAAAAAAAGAAGTACCTTCCCGAACTACGTCGGGAAAAGCGACATCACTTAACGTGGCGAGAAGCTCAAAGACCATTGGAAAACTAAACGTAAACCCGACTACGACATGAGTGCAAAGTTGGGGGTCCGAACGTTTTGCCGGTACCACAAGAAACACACTCAGCACCGCGTTGTTACCCAGAATGATGTACGCCTTCGTTTGACAGAAATGGTAACACCTGCTTACCTTCTATTCCCTCAACACCTTCGATAGCCTACGTTTCGAGTCGTTTGAAGCATGGAAAAAAACCGCGAGCGGGACTCACGGTCCTGGCGGGACTACACAAGCCACACAAGCCGACTTGTTGCACTAGTCAAAGCACTATGCTACACGACCACTAGCGCCGAACGGAAAAAGTTGCCGCCAAAAACAAAAACAAAAAATTGGCTCGATCAGGTTCAGGCAGCGAGACGCGCCGAAAAACACACTTCAACAATTATGTTAGATAGAGGAAGCAGAAAGGCTTCCTGTTGCCTGCGCGTCAAAACAATCGTGTAATACACCAAAGCGCGCGAAAAAAAAAAAAAGTAAAAAAAAAAAAGAAAAAAACATGAAAAGCGCACAGGTCTGGGCGCCAGACATGCGGTTACTACGAGCAGGTGGCAAAGACTCGGGTTCTAACAGTAGTTCACTGACCTAGATATTCGCATTCGCGGCGCAGGTTATTGCAGTAATTATAACAGCCATAATAATAAACCCTGCAATCGCATTATCGATACGAAGGGAGCCGTGCGGTGTGACAGGGATCGTAACTCGACAGCGCTCCTCCTGGACAGCGAGCGCTACTCGGGAGCTCGCAAACCGAGCAAAAAAGCGATCAAGCGCGAAATCAAGCTATCAAACATCGAAAGCGAAACACTGCGGTCCCGAATCTTTCGACAACTGAAAATTAAGCGAGTACGAGCGACGCTGAATGCCCGATCGCGTTCGGTTCGCAGAAGATCCGCCATACTTGGCGAGCCTACGGAGCGCCCGAAGACGCACACCCCGACGTCCCCGAGGACGCGATCTTTCGGGGCCTCCAGCGAGCTCGATCTCATTCCTCCGAACGCGAGAGAAAACATCGGTCGTTTTTGGCAGCACCACTTTTAGCACTAGGCCTAAAAGCCGTCGCTCCGGCGGCGGCAGGACTGCAGCGCGCAGTACGGACGGCACACACTACCTTGGTGGACGGCAACATTGCAGCCCTGTCCATCGCAGTAGACGAGGGGGTTTTCCGCCCAGCCGCGTTCGTCGGAGCACACGCAGCAGCCGCCCACCATTTCCTTCATGGTGCTCGCTGGGAGAGCGCTTAGGGCGGCCGATCAGTCTTCCTCGCCGTCATCGCACCGAATCCATTCATCGCGGCCCTTCGGAGCGGCCACCCCGTCCGTCCGTCCGCCCGTCGGAGGGACCTCGGCGGCTCGTCGTGCTGTAGCAGCGTGCGACCGTGCGTTCCTCCTCCGCTTCAAGCTGGGACGAATATGCTTGTTTTGCTTTTGTTTACCTGCTTTGCCGTAGTGTTTTTTTTGTTTTGTTTTTTTTCGACGTGGTTTTCGGTGTTGCCAGGAGCAACGTTCCAACGACCCGAATTTTGCGTTGTGACCGCGTTCGGGCAAATATTATGAGTGACGTCATAAAGTTGACACTGTGTCATAGAGAATGAGGGTCAGCGAGTGTTCGCTTGGTTTGCGAATTATCACGTGACATATGTTGAATTTGATGGTGCGCCAAATTTGCCGAATCGAGCGGTTTCTTCACAGTGTTGCTTGAATCTAAATTGTTTAATGCCGCTACGCTCTAATACGGTGAATAAATTATTTTTCGGGCAAGCAATATAATTTACAGTAAAAATAGCATATAAGCCTCGCAGTTCACTTATGATAACGTGAGAAATTGTAGCCGCTCTTAATGTTGTAACAAAAGTGTGAGAACAGTACTAAACTGCTATGCATGTCCTGGTTTCGAAATTGCGACCATGTGCGCACAAATGGTACGAGATCAATCCTCAACGTCACGAAACCAATGTCGCTACTTCAATAAATATCCGCGTGCGGCCGAGTATTACTACTGTGTGTTTTTTCTACGAATAGGCGGAGCACAGGACAAACCACTTACCGAACGTTTTTAGGCATCAAAATACAGCTATTCCAGGAAAAAGAGGGAGGGAGGGAGGGAGGGGGGGGGGGGGGGGTTAAAAAAAAAAAAGAAAATCCATAACGGTAACAGGTTTTTGCTTGTAGCAAGAAAATATACTTACAATAATATTTTTTAAGGAAATTTCTGCAAAAACAGATATGCTCACTCAACCCAATTATATTGGCCACCGATCACATAAAAAGCAAACCAGAGAGCAAAAATAAAAAATTCGCAGCTTAGCAAAAAATAAATCTGACGATCAAGACCAAGTTCCATGGCATGCCATGGGCTTTTGTTAGCAAATGAACAGCATGCAGTTGAAGAAAAACCGCATTCATGTTGCCAATATATTTATTTATATAGCAATATACATATGTATCATACAAGTGAGAGAACACGATTAGTTCTTAGTGAAAAAAATAATGTATACAGGAGAAGAAAGGTTTTACAGCGGCAATCGTCACTTTATTCTGTGGAAGAACTTCGCATTTATGACACCCCCAACACTTGGCTCAGCTCCGCTTTTGCTTAAAGATGCGACAGCTTTCCTTTTTCGACTCTCGTACCTCCGAACGCAACGGGAGAAAGAAACAAGAAATGCATGTAAAACAGCCGGGAGCAAGGTTTACTATATGTATAATATATTTATACGAAGCATTTCATGCGTGTATATGTATAATATATATATATATATATATTATAGACAGGTATACTAACTATACGCTTACGAAAATAAAGTCATTTGTTCTGTTAATAACGCATAGATATGTAAGAACATTTTTCATTTCTTTAACCTGCAAAATGAGAGACAAAGACGACGACAACAACAAGACATGGATTGGTCACATGCATGTAGCGGTACTCTCACACAATTTCGCAGGAACAAATGGCTTCCTTTTTTTTTTCTTCCCTTAACGGAGGAGTTTTCCCTACCGTGGAAGTAGGAATTAGGGAACAGCAAACACTTATTCCACCCGTTAAGCTCAGTGATAACAAGGGAGGCAGCGAAGGGATGACAGGTGCCGTGCCGCCTAGAGACCCTTGGCACAACACTTCCTTCGTGCTACTTTTTTTTTTCTTTGCCTTTGTTCATGAGTGTCGCCCGCTCTCAACTCCAGAGTTTACGAAAGGAGACTGCAGTACACAAACAACTCAAAAGCGCAGCTCAACAAAACACAAACAATCACTGGTCTGTTTCTTCTTTCATACTCAAGCCCCGCCCCAAAGACCCGATGAACAAAAGTTAAACACCTTTTCAAAAAAGCTACACATTGCAGCTGACCCGTTTGGCAGGGCGCGGAACGCCTCGGATTGATTGTTCGATTGACCGGCTTTTCTCCTTTCTTTCTAGCGTCCCAACCGAGCCAACAGATTCAAAAGGTGGAAAGCCGGAGCAGTCCAGAGTGCCTATTGCACCACACACCGCCCTAAAGATTGCAGGCACTCTCTGGATTGTTTTCCTCTATAAAGACTCTCGCGGCACGGGTACGTCGTGGGGCACGTTCCTAGCACCAGCCTAGCGCCAAAAGAAAGATTCCTGCGCAGAGACTGCGCACCTCACTCGGCGAAACGCTCGAAGACGTGCATCTGGCCAAACGAGACGCGCAACTCTGCAATTGCGCATCTCACTCTTTTCACGGTTTGCCCTTTTTCTGCCTCGGAGCAAAGGACGAGGCCATAGTCTCCGTGTATGTACACACGACATATAAATGCAAATACTTTCTGCCTCTTTACAAACCTCCAGTCATTGTTTCCACAAAAATAATGCTTCGGTGCTGGAACGCTCTCGGTTTGGAAAAAGAGGTGCACTATCTACCCTGCTGGCTGTTTCCACAACTTTCAGGCTGCTTCGCTAAAACACCGAGGATATGAAGGTTTAGATTTGTAACGAGCAAAAACAGAGTGCTCCCATCAAAGGCAGCTCCTCGAGGCTTCTCCCTACGTCGCACGTGGGACAAAAAAATTTTAAGCGTCTAAAAAAGAATTATAAAGTTGTGCAGCTACGTGGTCAGGTTGATAAAAGTGGTCCTTGTAGATTTGTCTGTTGTCAGGCCATGTTTCACACAATCATTACTCCAACGCCACTAGAAGAGACTAAAAAAGATGTGTAAATAGGTTGTAGCCAGGTCAAACACCTAGCTTTGCACCCAAACTAATGGAGGCTCAAGAGAAAGCATTGCACAGCTGCTTACTTTTATTTGGTAGCTTGAAAAATATCAGTATCTTGCACCATGTTGGTCAAGTCTATGATCCCAAACCATGTGACCAGAAATTAATGCAAAAACAATGGGGGCAAAAAAAAGAAAAAGAAAGAAAGGTAAAAGTATTTTGAGTCTAAAACCAAATCTTGCAAGAGCGAGTGCAATAAGAGGTCAAAATAAAGCTGTGGAAATTGAACTAAGCCCGACCATTAAAAACGGAATATAATCAAATGGAAGACGATTGTTACCACCACACACAGCCACACAAATATATTGATACCCAAAGCACGTGGCTATTGGACAAACTAATATAATAAAGAGAGTTCACAATTGCTTATACAAAACCATAAGTACACTCACATTGAGAATTTCATAAAAAAAAATAAAATATGCTCATTTCACGCTGGTACTTTGCAACATTTTATCGACAGGGGCACAAGAAAGTTGATGCAGTTGTTTATGATGAGCTAATACATCTCAAGAGAGTAGAGGAAGTATCCTAAATTGTGAATCAAGAACTTTCCACTAAAATTTAGAATCTGCTTGCATATGCACTTGGGCAGCAGAAGCAGACTTTAGAATCCCAGATCAGTATTCTTTGAAAGTTTAACGCATGGTACTTGCACCCTCATACCACCTTTTGTACAAAGTTATTGACACTGACTGTTTTGTAACAAGTAGTCGTAAGGAAATTGAGGCTGGCCGATCCTTTGGGACTTCTAGAACACTCTTTGAGCAAACCAACAAAAATTGGTAAGCATAACAACTTTCGAGCAATGCCGCCTTTTCGACGAAAAAGTTTTCACACAAACGAGAGTTTTGAGGCACTGCCCAGCAAAGTATGTGGGCGCATCTGCCGTACCTCAACTGAAGCACTTTCAAAGGTCAGACACATTTGCACACGCTTTGCAGTACACTTGTACAGTATGAAGTGATAATCGAGTCCGGTTCAAGCATGGCAACGAGTGCTCTCACCACTAAAGGGTATAAAATGATATACACTACCTCCAGATTCCTAAATAGAGGCCTTCTTACTTCTTCCCAAATCCAGTCTGCATTCACCAAAACTTGACTATCCCAATGGAAATGCATAGCAAAGCACTCAATATCTCACAAAATATACAATCCACCACAAAAACAATAAGCAGAAAACGGTAGAGCTTGATTTGTGTACAATTTTTTGGCCAGGTTCTTCCTCAACACAACACTCGTGCAAATCCTTTAGATCTTTCTCTAGTGGACCAGCAATGCGTGTGTTCTCCAACAAACATTTCTTACATACGAGCAAAAATGTAAGAAAGCCAGGTCTGCAAGCCAGCTTGTGTTCAGAGCTGTAGTATAGTTGCCAATTCTACGCAGACCCAGGTAAATGAGTAAAACTTGGAATGAATAAAAAGAAAAAGTGAGTATTGTAAAGCAGAAAAAATAAAAAAAAAAGCCAGAGAAGTGCAGAAATGAAGAACATTGAAGAACGTTGGATGCATTCAAGAGAGAGAGAGAGAGGGTAAGAGAGTACGAGCGAGCTTTTTCACCCGCGAGTGTCCGTTTTCTAATGCATAGCCCACTTTCGCATCTGTACACGGAGCAGAGTTCCGCTAGGCATCTCCAAAACTCGAGTGGCGGACGTCGTACGAATTCGGAAAGTGGCGGCGTCTGCTAGCGATCTCGGACGACGGCGGCTCGCCACGCCCCTCATACGGTTTGTGAGGATGTACAACGCAAAACACCGAAACGATATAGAGATCACAACATAGAGAGCTCGACACATTCACGCACTTTACATGCAGATAAAACCATGCAGACAGACGCCACACACACACACACACACGTGCAAAAGGGGAAAGAAAAAAAACTCGCATTAAAAGCCCGTGCAGCAGCTGACGCTTCGCATCTTCCGGGGGTGGGTGGGGGAGCAAGTGTGCAGTGCCAACACGTTGAGACGCGCACGGGTCGAACGGGGTCGCTGCAGCCGGGAACGTGAGAAAAAGAAGACTGGACGCACCCTTTCGGTGAACGCTAATGCATACGAGAAAGAAAACTTGTTTTTTCTTTGAAAATGCCCCGCAGCAGCTAATGAGGAATGAGAAGTGGTGCAGCTGTATTTTGTCACAGGTCCACCTCGTAGGCCGGACGAAACGAAGACAAATGAGAACACCCCGAGTCTCCGAGGGTTGCACGGTCCCTAGCCATCGTGCAGCGTGCCTTTCTCGGGCATGGTCCTCGGCGGCGTTTGGGTTATGAACATTGGTCGTTTAGCTATCTCACGTTTCGCCGACACAGCGCAGAAACAGCACCATTTGGGCGGCCGGTCATCGACGCAAGCTACAGCCCGTCGGTGGCCCCCTACCCGTCTGCTTCCCGCCCGCTCCACGCCGGAGCGGTTTGCGACGCCCTTTCCAACTAGTCGTCTCTCCTCGCACCCAGCACGAAAAAGACGGCACCCCGCAAAAAAATATATATATATATATATTTCCCCCTTCGAATAAATGAAAACAAAAAAAAGCCAAGGCGGCGCGAGCGATGGCGGCGGCGGAAGCAGGCAGTTTCTGGCACCAACAAACAACAACAACGTCCGCAATAACAAGTGCTCCCACGACGCAATGACGACGACGACCGCATCTTTCGTCATTGATTCCGGGCGACCACTTCTTGGAGCAACACCGCGGCCAGCACGGCCAGCAGTGTGAAGCCGCCGACGAGAATCCCAGCCCACTGTTGGTCGCCGAGGGAAGGAAGGAGCCCCGACCGGGAACCCCGGAGGCTCCAGCCAGAAGTGGCGGAGGCGGACGAACCGACCTGGGAAGACCCACCGTTGCCGGCTGCTGGTTCGGCAAACAACTGGAACGAGGTTGCCGGGCCGTACGGCCCGCACAGGGGCTCGGGACTCTGGGGGCAGTGGCGGACCGCCGCCACCCGCGCGCAGTGGAACGTGTGGGGCGACAGGTTGCTCAGGGAACATCTCGTGTCGTAGTCGCGGTAGACCTGCGTAAGGTCAGGGAGAGAAGCACGAGGGGGGGGGGATCATCTATGGTGAGTGTCCGGACTTTTACGATATGCTGAACTCCTGACATGCTGGACTTTTATGCTATATTAGACTTCAATGATATACAGACTTCCATGATATACCGTATTTACTCGAGTAATAGCTGCACTATTTATGAACAAGGCCCTAGCTTCTACTTTCCCGCAAAGCACATATACAGCCAATCATCCCGTTGCGCATAAATAACATAGCGAATAACCAAATAGAGAACACGATTCTCCATACAAATGCAATCTTCACAGATGGTATCTTTGCACGAAGACGTTATCTCTGTTCTGTAAACCACTGGAGTCATGTTGTCGACCGCAATGATTGGCGATCCGCGTGCTCCACGGAGAAGCGAATTCTCAGGTTTTCTTCATAAACAGCACGGCTATTACTCGAGTAAATACGGTACCCGACTTCCATGATATACCAACTTTTACGATATACAGTCAAACGCCGCTACAATGAACGGTTCTACTACGAAATAGCCTGTACAACGCTTTAATAGCCTGTACATCTGCTTTATTGGGGTCATTAAAGTGCACAATGGATATAACGAAGTGACGTGTATAACGAAGAATTATTGCGGTCCCACACGCTTCGTTATACAGGCGTTTGACTGTACCGACTTTAACGATATACCCGACTTTTACGGAATACCCGACTTTTACAATATACCCGACTTTTATGATATACCAGACTTTTATGATATACCAGACTTTTATGATATACCAGACTTTTATGATATACCAGACTTTTATGATATACCATACTATGCTTCACCAGACTTCCACGATATACCAGACTTCCATGATATACCAGACTTCCATGATATACCGGACTTCCACGGTATAATGGACTTTAATCCATGCCCGACTTCGGTGACATACCATACTAGACTATAGCGACATACCGAAGTTCGAAGGTCGCAAAGGTGAAAGACATGAAAAGTGCTGTTGCGGTTATTAGGGCGCAGGAAATGGTGCCCGGAACATGTCTCCGACTGGTGCGTTGACCGCATCCTAAAAAAATGGTCCCTCAATTTCCACCCGATGACGTCACAAAAGTGTCGCGCTGTGGCCAGCCACAATCCTGGCGAACTCGTAGCGAGGTGGATGTGGCAGACGCCTGTTCTGCTGCAGGTCACTCTTCAGTGCGACAGCCCACGGAAGCTTTGGCAGCCAAGAGTTGGGACCCCACGACGACGGCAACACTCGCGTTTGCTCACACATTTTGCCGAGATTTCTAGCACCAATTGTCAGGATCACGGCAGCATGACACGCAGGCTCGCGTCACTTCTGACGTATGGGCAAGACCAGGGGCGGATCCAGGGGGGGGGGGGGGGGGGCCCCCCCCCCCCCAAACGAGGTCGACCCTCTCTCCTCCCCCCTTCTCGGAGGGCAATTTGACATGAGTGGACCCCCCCGGTGCACAAAAAAAAAAATGGGAGGATAATATCCTTACAAGGCTTCCCCCCCCCCCCCCCAAAACGGAGTTCTGGATCCGCCCCTCGGCGAGACTGGACGCCAAACACACCGGTCGAAGACTCGCTTCGGGCACCGTCATGGAAGACTCGCGATGCAGGACGACATTGCTCTTTCCCTCCCGGTGCTGGCCGGGGGACTCACCACAGAGAACTCCGAAGACCCGGACTGCTGCAGCTGGACCAGGTAGCTCACGGGATCGTCCGTGAGAAGACGCACAGCTTGCCACTCCAGCAAGCACGAAGTGTCTCCCTGGGGCGTCACGCGGGGAGCTGTGCCGGCGAAATATACACTTGGCGTCGTCCGGGGGTTGTCACGACGTCCGCTTTTCTTGAGGCTCGTTCGTGCACTCGCGATCGCTTACAACAGAGCGCGTTATGACCTCTCGTAATCTTTTAAGAGGATGCACCGACGCCATTTATCGGGTAGTCGTGGAACACTGGCAATTTCCACTTAATTTCCATTTTTTTCGCGAATCTTTCTTTCGCTATTAGCTTGAACAATTTTTGACATTGTTATAAACGACTATATCTCATAAGAGCGCACATACATTTGATCTCACAAATACTGCAAAACCTCACTAGTGACAGGCAGTTCCAGGGCCATATCACAGATGGCGCTAGCATGTTCTCTAGGTGAGAAAAAAAGGGATGTAATGCACTCGGTTGTAAACAGTCGTGAGAATGCAGACCAGCCTTCAGTGTGTTTTGGAACACGTGTCTACACATGAGAATAAAAAATTGCATGTGCAGCTATGATGGCGACTCTGGCCGGTGCATTTATCGCATCTTTAAGGCTGGTGCACACATTTCACGTTTGGGTGTACGGCATTGGAGCTAAGCTACACCGCTTTGCTCCAATGCCTGTACAAAGCTTCACTACTTTGCACCATTGCTCTCACTTCAAGCTCCACCGCTTTGCTCCGGCGTGCCCATTTTAAGCTTCACCGCATCGCACAGGCACTCTCGCTTTAAGCTTTGCCGCTTTGCTCCGGCATGTGCATGTGAAGCTTCGCCGCTTTGTACCAAAGCTCTCACTTCATGCTTCACTCTGGCACATACATGCAAAGCTTCACTGCTTTGCACCAGTGCTCTCACTTAAAGCTTCACCGCTTCGCTCCAGCGCGCACGTGTGAAGCTTCACTGTTTTGCACTGGCGCGCTCTGAGGAACGGCGCAGTCGACTCAATAATTTCGCTCGCCTTGTCAGGTGAACAAAATTGGTTGCAATTACAATCCAACTTTCAAGGTACAGATCTCCTGTGAGAGAGTCCGTTTGCTCACCCTTGGGTGCCGGCGGCAAGGCCCTGGTCGTGGAGAAGGTGGCTGGCTCCGAGTGCGGCCCTTCACCGGCATCGCTGGTTGCCTGGATCCGGAACCGGTACGGGTGGTTCTCCTGAAGGCGCGACGCCTTGTACGAATGGCTCGGGCCCTGGTACAGCACCGCAAACCTGCGCCCGAGAAGGCAACGCAGAAAAAAATTGTTGCCGATATCGCACCACAGATTGTTGAAATGCGATAGCATTTTGCGTCGTCTTACACTGCGTAAACTTTACTTTGTTAAAGTGCTCGGGAAATGCCGTGAAAATTCTAGGAGTACTTCCCGTCGACATCCAGCGAGTCCCATTACACTCTAAACCAATTCACACAATTTTCTGATCTAACAGTCTACTTCCCGCAGAGAGGCCTCCTGCAACCAACCAACAACTTTCGTAGTAGCGTTGCAGCAATAGACCGATCTCACCAAGCGTTCGGTGTTTGCGCGACACCGGCATAACCTTAATCTGCAGGAGCGGGTGGAAATGTACGAGACGGCTCCCGTCTCATGTGCAAACCTCCAGCGAGGCTCTCGCATGTGCATAAAAACTGATATTCCCTGCATAGTGTGGGAGAAGTGGCGTAGCCAACCTGGCCAGTGGAATCGGTCTATTTAAATGTTTATCTCTTACTATGAGATATAAACTTACATTTATATCCCACGGTATTTGCTACTCATAAGCTAAGGTATTATATAAGCTGCATATCTTACAAACTGTATAAACCATTTGCTGTTCAGAAGCTAATGTATCATTACATTTGCTGGCTGCATTACCCCCCGTAGGCATCACTGAAGTAGGTACTATATAACAGATACGCGCCGTCTGCTTCATTGGTTGCACACAAATGTGCAGACACAAGGGTGCATAAGGTTTGCCTGTTGGATTTAAAAAGTTGTCCCATCCGTACTCTGCAGAGCGTTTATTTGTGCGTCCATGCGTCGCTGTGACACAAGTTTGAAAACAGTTTGTTCTCGTAATGCCAAACAGGGTTTTGGTGACGATGCAAAGATTTGAATGTGCACTGCAGTCTACAGCCCTAAACGGGTTCTACTTCCGCGTTTCCGTTTCCTTCGTGTTCGTGTGGGACATTGTAACTGAAGGTAAAGAGAAACCAAGTAATTACTGGCTCGTCACAGGAATTTCATCACTATTTATGACAGTGCCACTTCTCAACACAACGAGGTCCAAGCACTGTTCCAAGAAGACAGCCTGCACCAGAGCGTGCGTCAAGCTTCACTGCTTTGCACCGAAGCATGCATCAAGCTTCCCCACTTCGAACAGATGCCCGGAAGAAGCTTTGCCGGTTTGCACCGCCAGCGCTGGGGGCAACATCTGATGCGAGGCACCAGCATTTGGGTTAGCTCAATGGGCTCTGAAATTTTAGGGGCGAAGCTCCTTAGGGGCTAGCCATGTCCGTATGTCCGTCTGGCGTCCGGCGTCTGGTGCTCGTGAGCTCACGTGCTCGTGTAGGAAAAAAAAAAGTTTTGCTTTGCGCAGTCGACAGGATTCGAACCTGTGCGGGGAGACCACAATGGATTTCTAGTCCATCGCCTAAACCACTCGGCCACGACTGTGGGACGAGTAGGGGGCTCTGAGATGTCATGGAGCTGGGGATGTCATGGATGAAACGTTGCATGTAGCCGCTCAACGTCTATACAGGAGAGGGCACTGCGGTCAAATGCGTACATAATCGCGTTAAACTTTGCATGCATTAGCTCAACGTTTATAGACGAGAGGGTGCTGCGGTCAAATGCATATATAACCACGTTCCATACCACACATTCTCTTTCTGACATGGATGAAAACGAACGAAAGGCTCGGCATGCTGCAGCTCAGAGTCTACGCAGACAAGCACCACCAGAGCTTCGCCCCAATCAACATTATTCACCACGTGGAGATGCGGTCAATTTTTTCTCACCCCTATAGGTCGACATTTTTTGGCTGAGATTGTAGGTTAACCCGCAGTTTTATACAAGTTACAAAACAGTAAACCTGTAGTTAAAAAACAATATGCTAGTTTTCTACAGCTACAAAAACCCAAGTGAAATAAATCGCAGCATTAACTGCTTCCAGTTTCGTGTACAGGCCCCTAAAGTATTATAGACTGTAATGCTTTTCTCAAATCCGGTTTCTTCCTTGAGTTTTCCTAAAAAATTTAAAAAGCTATATCAACAAGGTTTTTATTGTACAAGCCGCTCCCGCTCACGACTGCACACGCAGCACAACCTTCTCATGGAGATACCAGCACGCAAGTAAAGCTTTCACTGCTACGCCGTTCCGTATGCAAACCGACCGGGCCTTTTCGAGTTAACAGGCTCCCCGACCCCACTCACAGTCCTGGCTTGACCTCCATCTCGAGGGTGTACTGGACAAAGTCCCTGAGAGACTTCTCGGCCTGGTCCCCCCAGCGCAACCTCAGGCTGCTGTGGGTGGCCCCCAGGCACTCCAGGGAGGGGGCAGCAGGGGGCAGTGCCCGTGTGCTCGTCCGCAGGGCCGGACTGCTCAGGGGGCCGGAACCGACTCCGTTCACGGCCTGCACACGCACCCTGCGCACACGCAGAGCCACACAAAGAGACGAGTGTGACGATTCTATGTATTCCCAATAAAAAAAAGCTTTCAACTCGCAAAAAAAATTGTTCTGAAGTGCCTTAATAGGACTTAAGATTAAACAAAATGAGCAAAACATAAAGAAATAAATTTGTGCAGACGATCACGCGATGTGGTGCGAATGGACGACCTCCATGCCCTGACACCAGATATTCACAGGGACATTATGTAACACTTCCTGGAAAGCAAAGTCGTAGCACTATATTTTCGACATACCCTAAAGCTGCCCAACGTGGGGCACGGATCTAACACGGGCGATGCGTCAGCATTTGGTTGAAACCCGTGTTCAATCAGCGAGAATGCAAATCTCAGCCAAACATCGATGCAGCACTTGTGCCTAATCCGTGCCCCATGCTGGCCTTCTTTATAAGACATCCTAAATTTTAGCACTATGGCTTAGTGACCTAGTCGGCTTCTGTTCATCATTATCACACTAAAAACTGGTGACACGAATATAACGCAATTCTCACGACTATGTCTCTTTCCCAACCTTCCAAACAAGCCCCATCTTCCTTGTAGCGGAAACGAATTGGCAAGCAACTCACTTGTACGCCGTCTCAGGCCTGAGCGACGACACCGATAGCCGAGTGGTTTCCGCGACGTGCGTCGACGCTGGTGAAGACGACGTTGCCGTCGCTGCCGGCGAAGGTGCAGATGCGGAGGAAGAAGACAACGGTCCCATCTCGGTCACCTCCACGACGTAGTGCGTGATGTCGGAGCCGTGACACAGAGGCTGGGCCCACGTCAGTTCCAGGCTGGTGTGACCCCTGACGCACTCTAGGCTCCCAACGGGACCCGGCACACCGGGGGGCGTCACAAACTCCACCGCGTCCGAGAAGGGACTTGGGCCGGCACTGCTCACCGCCTGTGTGTGCACAAACGACCGAAATGTGAACAAAAATCACCCCTTGGCAATACCGTATTTACTCGCATAATGAACACACTTTTGTTCCCGAAAATTGACAAATATTTGGGAGGAAGCGTTAAAATTTTTGGCATTTACACACTTCATGCAAATGTCATATTAGGTGCCAATATGATACTGCAAGGTACTGTGGCACATCTCCAGTGATGGAGGCGCACCCACGGCTGGTCGGGGGCGCGCCACAAGGGTCTGTTACACTCCGACGTCGAGCGTAGCAAACGCGGCGCAGCGCAGCGTACAGAGCTTCCTATTGGTCGAAGATATCGAGGTCCTGCTCGCCGGCCAATCAAAGTCCTACGCTCTGCGCCACGCTACGTTCGCTGCGCTCAACGTCGGAGTGTAACAGAGCCTACAGTAACCATGCTTTATAAATTGCAAACCTTTTTAGGGCGCTTTCGGGGTGCCTTTTGTTGAAGGAAAAACGCCCTACGAAGCTCATTCAGCTCAGCACAAAAAGCAACATAACCCTTCTTAGGGGATATATATTGCTAGTATCCTGCGGGCACCCTCAGGTATAATCCGAGACTGCGCATATAAGAACTCCTACGAAGTCCAACCTCCCACCTCCGAAGCCTGCTCGCATGGATCAAGTTTCGTTCACGGAGACAAGAACTCCTATAAGTCCAACCGCCGACCCCCAAACCTGCTCGCACAGATCAAGTTTCGTTCACAAAGAGGCTACCAGACACTCAGCCTACAGCGCAGCGTGCACCTCGCTGTGCCGTTCTGTTGCAAATTAAATAAACACATTTACCCAGAGTATGTGAAATTAGGCCTAATCACTTTCACGCTTTCACTGTCCGAAAGCGGACCACAGACGACGGCTTGTTTGTTGACATCAATGCATCCGATAGGCGAAGAATGTCCAGGGCTCGGCAATTCCTCGACCCAAGCTTCGTCAAGTGTGCGCGACAGTCGGTTTCACAATTGATCACTTCCGTAACTACCGCAACTACGCACTTGCGGCCATTAAGAGAGCAGCCTGGCTTGGCTTGACTTGGCCTGACCGCTTGGCAGCAAAAGAAAACTGGCTTGGTGGCTTGCTAAATTGGACACAATTCGAGACTTGCGGATCCGAAAATTGGAGGTGCGTTGATTACGGGAGGGAAAGAAAGTCAAAATATTGATGCCCGTTGTGGGGGGTGCGTTTATTATGCGAGTGTGTTTATTATGCGAGTAAATACGGTACTTACTAGCATGAAAAAGGCAGTGGTTACACGGAATGTGATGTGTTATTGCGAAGAAACTGCACACACATGCTGAGAGTGGATGGCACGAAGTGGCCCTGCATCGTGCACAGTAAGCTAGAGTCACTAAATAAGCTACGCTTCCAGAGTACCGCATTCCTTTTCTTTGGCATTTTGCCGACAATACAGTCGCTCTATTCAACAATATTCTGGTTCGCTGCAGCATCATTGGACAGCGGCAGTCACGTGGGTCGCTATCATCATCATCGCGTTTTTTCAACGTCACCATCATGGGTCCAACGATCCTCTGCCTGCTGCTGTTTGCTGTTTACTGCGCGCGCTCGCTGAAGTCCGTCGCCCAGCAAGCGCGTTTTCCGTGTTACGTCGAGATACGAACAACACGACTGATTCGCTGCGACAGCTGCGGCCGTGGCAGCTTGGCGCAGGTGACGGCTACAGCTCGGCTTGGCTCAGCTACAGTCACTCCTCCATCTGTGCGCGGGCCCAAGATGGCGGCGCCTGACGCGCTTCAGACGCGAAGTTTGGGAGTTTCAGTACTCTGAAAGCGTAGCTTTATTTAGTGACTCTAAGTAAGCACACAATCGCTCCGTGGATGCCCGATTTGTGGGTGCCGTTTTCTGCGGCAGCGGCGTAAGGGCAACTTTCTCAAACGCTCGAACGACCTCGACCCGTTGCGGCAAAGTGAGCTTGTCTAATGTATTGTCTACTTTTTAGAGCGCAGCTCTTAGGCGCCCATTTGTGCGTATCTCGGCGTCGGCGTCAGCGTCAGCATAAGCACACACATTGCATTAGGGGACATTACAGACCTTAAGGGGGGTATTCACTGGACGCCATATTTGAGGGCACTGTTTAGAGAGGATGCTCAGAACGAACTCACATTAATAGGCTGCCAAGACCATCAATCTTGATGGTGTTGAATGCATGTTGCAAAAGAACTGTGGAAGCTTGCCATTAGCACGCACTTAGCAGTTGCGCACACAGCTATGGCCGCCGGTGAATACTCCCTATACGAGGGGCGTTCATAAAGTTTGAATTATTGTCACGAAGAAATAGAGATTCAGCAATCAAACTCGAGTAGGAGTTGAGGCTTTCTCTACATATTCGCTACCAAAAGTTACCCACTTTTTCTATACTCGCGGTCAACTTTCTGTGGCAATCCGAAGAGAGGAGGAAAGCGCGTGTACGGCGGTTGGTGCACCCTCTCCCCTAGCATTGACTGCATTGCCACAGAAAGCTGACCGCGAGTATAGCGATGCACCACATGCCGGAGGCCATTGTTATAGAACTCCTTGTTTTGAGGGTTCAGGAATCGCTCCACTTCAGCAATCACTTTGTCGCCGTCCTTGAAATGCTTTCCTCTTATTTGGCCACACTGGAAGCGTCTCCGCCATTTAACCAAAGTGTCATAAACTGGGGCGTTGTCCCCGAACAACGCTCCCAGATTAGAATAAATATCCTTGGCATTGCTTCCCTTCAAATGGAAAAAACGGATCACTGCATGTGCTTGGTACCGATAGGCGGTGCCATTTTTGTTTCGACACCCTAGCGGCGCTCCGAGCTACTATAGCATGCAATGTTTATACTGTGCGGAAACTAGAAGGACGCGCGCTCATGTTGATGCCTGTTTTGTTCCATTTTTTTCACTTCTTTGTGCCGATAATACAAACTTTATGAACGCCCCTCGTACATCAATTCAATTCCCCGCTAAATTTAGCGGAGAAACTGAATTGGTCTGTAGGTCTGCGACGTCCCATAACGTAACACCGCGTGTCCAGTTTTCCCACTAAATTTAGCGGGGAAACTGACGTCCCATAACCTCAACACCAATTAAGTTTCCTCACTAAATTAAGTGGGGAACTGAATAGGTGTATATTGCCATTGGCGTAACCGTGCGCATTGCATTATGGGACGTCACAAACCTATACAGCAATTCAATCACACGCTATATTTAGCGTGGAAACTGAATTGCTGAGGTCATAAGACATCACTTTGCCCGCTAAATTTAGCAGGGAAAACTAATTTGTGTATAGGTCCTGCGACCCGAAGTTACGTGAAATCATTTTTCCTGCTAAATTTAGCGGGGAAACTGAATTGGTGTTGAGGTCACGTGACGTCAATTTTCCCAATAAATCTAGCAGGAAAATTAATTTGTGTATACAATCGCAGACCGATTTTTCGGACTCCGATATTTCGGACACGTCCGATTATTCGGATGTTTTCACCAAACCGTCACTCACCCCATAGAGTTAACACATAACATTGACCATTGGCTGCAGAGGCGTGTCCGCTCTGCAGCCAATGGGAATTTATAGCAGTTTTGCAAAGCCAATAGGAACCTTGCACATCTAATTCAGGCCCCGACCAGGGCGCCCCTAGCGGCAAACGGGTCCGTTTCATCGGGGAACTTCCTTGGAACTTCTGCCAGTCGCTGCGTTGGTTGTGCGTTGTAGCGGGTTAGCGCTGTAATTTCCAAGGTAGCTATTCCGCACTAAGAAAGCCACAACAATGATGCGGCAAACAATAGGCGACCGCCGCGACGCGGCCGGCATAGAAAAAATGCGGATCTAATTCAAGCCCCGACCAGGGCGCCCCTAGCGGCAAACGGGTCCGTTGCATCGGGGAACTTCTGCCAGTCGCTGCGTTGGTTGTGCGTTGTAGCGGGTTAGCGCTGTAATTTCCAAGGTAGCTATTCCGCTCTAAGAAAGCCACAACAATTGATGCGGCAAACAATAGGCGACCGCCGTGACGCGGCCGGCGTGCTCGCTTCCCATGGAAATTGAGGTGCCGTTTTTCGCTGCTACGGACGGAATTTAGGCGCCATTTTTCACCGCTACAGACAACGCCGGCTTTGCTCCATGGGACAGTTAATGCAAAATTAAAAGTTCTTCCCTTACATGACAGTTCCATGCTATCACGTCTGCCGGTGTTTACTGCTACAAATGATCCATTTCTATTGCGAAGTATACCAAATCGCCATGCGAAATCACAATCCAATGTTTTTTTGTTTGTTTTTTAAATGGCACCACTTTTCCTATACGTGTATTTTGCGTACGCCTACTGCCATAATTTCTTCGCTTCGCCCACGGGCCAAGACAGTTCTGCCATCGATGAAATTCCATTCCCCTCAACAATGAACCGCACCAGATGCTACGAGCCATCCCAGTTAATCCAGCCGTTAGCATGTGAATTATAACGTAACTATGCATCCTACGCGTCGCTACGCTTCTTCCAAGAGTCATGCGACACTTGCGCGGTATTATATTGGCTTCGATGGCTCGTTATGTCTGCCGCAGTCTATTGCAAGGTGAAACAAAGTATAGATGCCAGCAGAGAGCCTAGGTTAAAGAGACAGAGCAACTCGAGCCACAAAGAGCATTTGCAATTTAACGGAGAACGCCCTCAGCAGATTGGTCGCAAGTGCGCACGCTTAGAGTTGTCGCGGGACGAAGATGAAAAAGAGAGAGAAGGCGGAAGACGCTTGCAGACGACCGACACTTCCGTCCCCTCCTCGCAGCTTGTATTGCAAAAGTGGCCCGTGAACAAGGTTCTCGATTGAGCCGGCGAAAACACTGTAACCTCGCCACACTCGACGCCAGCCTCACCTGTACCCTGAAGCAGTAGCAGGAAGCCGGCTCGAGCCCTTTGGCCTCGAAGTGGGCAGTCCTTCCGGAGTACAGCTGCGCAAAGGCGGTGGCGCCGCTTGCCGCAGTCTCCGGCTGCCGGCACTCCAGCAGGTACTCGGACACGGGCGCGCCGTGGCACGTGGCCTCTTCCCACGAGACGAGGGCACAGCTGGCACTGCGCGCCTGCACCGACAGGCCGCGGGGGGCATCGGGGGGCCCCGAACCGCTCAGGGCGTGCAGGGGCTCCGACCAGGGTCCGGCCTGCGCGCGGAAGATCACGAAAACGAGGATGCGGCGGTTAGACCAGAGGTGCACAAAATGGAGCTTGCAGCCCCCTTTGTGGAATCCGACGTCTCGAACAAAAGACAGACTGAACTCCCCCAAATCTTTTAACGCAAAACATTCTTTGGCTAGGCGTTCAGCATTTCGTGAAGCTCAAAAGTTAAGCCCGGATAAAAGCATGGCCACGAAGCTAAACGCCTATTGGTTGACAGGTTGGAGAGGAGGAGCGAGGTGCTCGACGCGTAATGGTTAATGGGGAGGTCACGCGACCAGAGGGTAGGCGTGGAGGGGCGAGGTAGGCGGGGAGGGGCTCAACGACGTGTGTACACTGAGGGAGAGGAGCTCTAGAGTATTGAAGGCTCTGGAAGATTGCAGGGTTTATCAGCCCGATTAGCAGTAGTATCGCCTCATCCTAGGAACACCTATCGGGTGTACATATGGCACGCGTTAAAAGTATCTGATGAAGAGCACCGTGAATGTTTTGCGTATGCAACACAATTGCCTAGCATTCGTGTTTGACGTTTGTGTTGGACATTTGTGTTACGGGACTCGCGTCCTCATTGACTGAACGCAAGGCCCTGCCGAACGCTCATGCAGTGCTCGTCTCCAACCTGTGCCCCGCCCTGTCCTCTGGTGGTCGACATAGAACACCCAGAGCACTGTAACCTCGTCGTCGAAGATGTGCGGGCCAATCCCGTCAGCCTCCCTTCCCGTCCGGGGTGAAGTGACTCACCCCTGCACTGTTGAAGGCACGCACGCTGTACAAGTAGGCCCTCCCTGGCAGCAGCCCGGCCACGGTGCAGTCCCAGTCGGGGCCCCTGTAGGCCACCCGGGGCTCCCCGCGGGCCTCGGACTCCGGGTCGGGGGCCGCGGTCACCTGGAGCTCGAACTCGGTCACGGGGGATCCTCCATCGTACGCCGGTGGCGCTGCGACGGAACGCCGCTCAAAATGCTTTTCCAAAACCGCTCGCAAAAAAGAAAGGTTGCAGGCACGAACCGACGCACTTACTGTATAACCTCTTTCAAATATCCTCGGTCAATATATTTCCTCGGCTGCCAAATTTGCAAATGTCTGTCCCACCAAACTGTCACAGAGATATCCGCATTAATTTTCTGCCCGCTGCATTTGTCCTCCCGATTATCACGTCCGAGAACTGACATCATACAAGGTCGGCATGACGAGCCAATCATTGCGATTTGCGATAAGAGACCTGCGAATGACGAAGCACGGATCACGTCTGGGTTCAAAAATGCAATCTGTTCAGAGTCTAAAGCGGCTTCTTGCACGACAATAGCAAATTATTCTTCCGTCTCCAATGGTTAAATTAAGTATGGCTTGTTCAATGGCCTCAAGTAGAAACCGTAGTAGAGTCGGCTGGCAACGAATACACAGCGTGGGTGCTGCCGCTGCGACCGCCAACGATGATTATTGAAGTCTTAATGGAGCAATGGCAACGAAGACCATATCGCGCCAAGTTAAAGGCGCGGCCGAGGGGTGGCTGCTAGGCACTCACCCCACTTGATGTGGGCAGAGATTGCTCTCGCCTTCCCATGCATACGGGGCGGGTCGCAGGCTCCGGGGCACAGCGGTAAGGTGGCCACACTGGACACTTCCGAGAACTGCATAACCAAAGCGAGAAGCGCTCTCTTTTCGAGTCGCATGCACAAGGACCCGCCACCGATCGTGCTCACGACTGCAGTCTGCCCCACAACCAAAACTTCTACACGAAGAGTAGAGTTTGAGAGAATTCAAACTGTCTGCTGAATGAATGGCAACCCTGGAGGCCTACGAAGCTCCCCATCAACTAGGTGTCATTCCTGGACCTACGGCGTTTCAACTGACTAACTTCATGCCGTATAAGCAAGCTCACGACACAATTATCCACGGGAGATTTCTCCTTCTATACTCTAGACACCCTTCCTTGCCACTAAAGCCTCACGTGACTCTCCTGGTGACGATTCATATTCAAGGACAATAAAGACTCGCGACACTTTATAGTCACAGTGTTGGGGCAGACAACTCATAGCTTCAGTCCTAACTGAAGGAAGTGGCGAGCAGAGTACAGTGAAACCTGTTTAGAACGAACCCACGTACAGCGAATTATTGTCGATATCGTACTCACGAAAAATTTAAATAAAAATGCATGTAAAAAATACTGTTTATAACGAACAACACATTGGCGATATCGAATTTTTCCCCCGGGAAGGCTTCCAAAAACTCGCAAACAATCATCTTCTAGCCTGTCCCTTCCCTCCAAAAGGAAGTAGTGAAGAAAGAAAATTCCAAAAGCTGAAGTTGCGAACAAAATCGGGCGAAGATAAGCGATTCAGTAGAGGAGAAAGCTAAAAAATACACTGCCCGCATGCACAGAAAAAAACAACTTTTCATCCCAAAGCGTTTGCCCACAAAAAGACTCGATTCAGGAGAGATAAGCTAAAAAAAAAAAACTCTGCATGCATGCAAATAATGAAAAAAAACTCTCCAACGCGTTGTTACAAGGTGGAAGTGAAGAGATGAGAAAGAGAGAGATGCTCTCACCTTACAACGAACGCATCGTGGAAGTTCGTTGTAAATGGTTTTTGCTATATCGAACTACTTGCTATATCAAACTGATCGTAGCGTTTCCTGCTGTTTGTTATAAACGGGTTTGACTGTATAAATTAACCAGTTATATTGATTCTAAAAAACTGAAGTTACATTTCCTACCTGTTTACTTCGGAAACCTAAGTATTAGTTTCATTTCTGCCCCTAGGACATTACATCGTCAATTCTGTGAAACCAGTATTACCAATCTGGGATGATTTTCTTCCCTACAGTTCTCGGTAGCCAGAGACTACAAGAAGATCCACTCACATCACTGACACCTCCAGCACTTGAGCAGTTCACTCGAAGTCTGTACGTTGCACCGGGTTCCAAACCAGAGCAGACGTGGTCTCGGTCGGGACCAGCATAGACTTCCTCGAAGCCTACAAGAAATGCAAAGACCACAATTGCAACGAATCCAAATTCCTCCGCATTCTTAGCACAGTCAAATACTCACCATTGCCAGAGTCCATCTGGAGGCTGTACCGGGTAATTTCAGATCCTCCGTCATCCTTGGGGGGTTCTGCAATCAGTAATGCATCACATGTAACGTCCCACGTTACCCTGCTCCATGTCATTATGTCACATACAGTATGCTCGCACTAATTCAAACTCAGATATTTCATGCTTCTAGTTACTTCGAGCAAATATTAAAATTTTTGTTGTCCCGCTATGTTTTTAATGTATTTATAAGCCGCTTGATTAGAACGGAGTTTCTGTGCAATTCATATTTTTGTTCTCGCAGCCCCATTGAGCACGCTTCTTTTCGAGCACCGGTGCACTGCACAGAAGCAACACCTGCAGAGCTTGCTTCCGCGAGTGTTGCTTCTCTGCAGTGCACTGCTGCTCGGTAAGAAGCGTGCTCAACGGGCCTAATGGTCCACTATAGACCACTTTTTTGCTGGATGAACAAACTAAACTTTGTTTCGAGGTGTCATGTGCTATCTAAACGGTCCACGATAGACAACATTTCTGAGGGATTAATAAACTTTTCTTAAACAATTCACCAATGTTTCATGTGTGGCATATGTGGTTAGGATTAGTACACCTGTGTAAAGGAAATCATCAAATATCTGTTTTGTATGTGTAGCCATCCATATAACAAATCATAATTTTACCTTGCACCATATTTAAAAGAATTTTTGATAATCCAAACAAAATTTGTGGTTTCATAAAGTTTTAATTAATGACTAATGAGTCTACTGTACGTATATGTGTCACGGATACATCCCCGTCACAAGCTATCTTTAAGGTGCCAAAAAGGGTGGCACCCTACCAACATGCTCCATTGTTTGGTCTGCTAGAACTTCCAGAGCAGAGTGAATGGCCCTTGTAAGAGTGATCTGGTATCAAATCCTGCTAATTCTTCAGGATGCCATCTCATAGATTTCAATGGCGTCATTTACTGGCAACAGAGGATATTCGTCTCCTCAACGTTGCACCCATAGACACCTTTGGGGGCTGCCACACCTGAATAAACTAGGAAAAAGCAAATATTCTAAACTTCGAAAAAAAAAAAAACGTGAATAGTGTTTGCTATTTGAATTTATTCGCTGTACACCTTTACTGCTCGAAGTATTCGAGTTTTTAGATATTCTAGACTCCTAACTAACAATGTCTTCAGAATTCCCCATTTAAGCTCAGTGAGCCATCCTATTCTTGTTTTTTTCCTTCGTGGACAATGCCACTTTCACAAAACTCCCAAAACATTAACTAGCATCGAACTTTGGTAAAGTTTCAGTTTCCTACAATTCAAAAATTTTCTCGGCGAAAACAACAACAAAACATTTATCAAAACCCGAGTGTTCGACCTCTACGTGGTTGCGAAAGGGAGTCCAGTGAAACCACAGAGGCCAGATCTAAGAAAATCTTACACCACGACTTCCCGTATTTCCTTGCGTACAACCTGCATAAAAAATTATAGGAAATAAAGGGCAAAGTTGGGGTGTGGGCTACACGTGAATTTCGGCGGGCAGCGCGGCTTCACGGCGATACGTGCAAAGTCGTAGGGATAGATTCCCCCCAGAGTCCTCCTCTCCAGTCTCTCCTAGGGGCTTTTCTTCCCCCCCACCTTCACCTTTTTTCGGGTAGCCATCTTTGCTTCGTTTTTGCAGGCTCCAAGATACCGCTTCAGTGCTGTTATCAAATCTGTTGCTGATCTCTACGGTAACAGGTCGGCAACAGAGTGGCAGGCCAGAAATACAACCGCTACAACGTTGACGAGTCACGAGTGCGAGAATGGAGGAAGAACGAGAGGCTACAAACTGCAAGCCGGGACCGAAGAACGTTCCGCGTTTCGAAGACTGCTACATACCTTGAGCTTGAAAAAGTGGTTGCAAAGATCATTGAGGGGAGAAGAGGCAGCATTCACGCCGTATCTACAGATTCAGCATTACTGCGACTTTTCCAGACGAGATGGTGTGGATCAGTTTCAAAAAGTGCTGCATTAGCTATCACCTTGATGGCATGGACGACGATGCAATCGGCGACAATGAAGCGCCAGCGTATTTAAGATAAACGTATGGTTCCTAGCTAGATCTGGACATTACCTTGAATGGCTAGTGCGGGTAACATGTAAAAAATTTTTTTGTTTTCTTTTTCCAAGAGTAGTAGTTCGGGGGTGTAGGCTACAATCAAACCAGTTTATAACGAACAGCAGGAAACTCTAGGATCAGCTCGATATAGCAAGTAGTTCGATATAGCAAAAACCATTTACAACAAACTTCCACAATGCGTTCGTTGTAAGGCGAGAGCTCTATTTGCTTTCTTTCTCATCTCTTCCCTTCCGCCTTGTAACAACGCGCTGAAATTTTTTATTTTTTGCATGCGTGCAGAATCTTTTTTTTTAATTTAGTTGTTTCTTTTTGTGAGCAACCGCTTTGGGATGAAAAGTTTTTTTTTCCTGTGTGTACGTGCAGTCTTTTTTGTTTTAGCTTTCTCCCCTTATGAATCACTTCTCTTCGCTCAATTTTGTTTGCAGCTTGAGCTTTTAAAATTTTCTATCTTTCCTACTTTTTTGTTTTTTTTTTGTTTTGGGGGGGGGGGGGGGGGGGGACAGGCAAGAAGACGATTGTTTGCGCATTTTTGGAAGCCTTCCCGGGGGGGGAAAAGTTCGATATAGCCAATATGTTGTTCGTTACAAAAAGTAGTTTTTGCATGCATTTTTATTTAAATTTTTCGCGAGTTCCACATTGACAATAATTCGCTGTACGTGGGTTCGTTCTAAACTGGTTTCATTGTAGTATATGCAGGGGCAGGTATATACACACGAAAATCTGGTAGCTAAGAAGTTTGTAAATGATGCACGTTGTAAGCCATGCAAGACTTATGAATATATTGTGCCGGGACTATAAATTTGTTCTTAGGTTTCGTTGTTTTTTGTTGTTGTTTTTTTTGTCGTAAGATTGTTTCCCGAATCTGGCCCGAGATCCGGCGACCGATAACAAAACCGAAAACGATCCATTCTGGCACCCACCCCAGGATGCGGTGAAGTTGTGGCTGCGGATGCGGCCCTTGGCGCTGGGGCGAGCTGGGCGCCCCGGCCGGTCAGGCAGGGTGCGCAGGGAAGTCACCCGACTAGGGCCGCTCGAGCCTTCCTCATTGTGTGCCACCAACTGAAAAAAAAAAAAAAAAGCACAAAAAAATCCAACAAGATTAATTAATTATTTAGCCCTTTATTGACGAATGATACGTACGGGCAACAAACCACGTATTATCTTTCTTTGTTCAATTGTTTCCTATCGGTTTTGCCAGATGTTCTTAATCTAGTAGTCTGGCAATAGTCTTGAGGATCGAAACTACAGCACCATCTAGTAAAAAAATTAGCAAATAGTTGACAAAAAGAAGTGGCACACAAATGTCCGGTGACCAAGAACGGCGAAAAATATGGACAAGTGGTTTTCTCTTGCCACTAATATTTTATGATAGGTGACCGTTTTACGAGGGGAGCTCATAAAGTTCGTATTATTGTCACGAAGGAATAGAGATTCAGCAATCAAACTCGAGTAGGAGTTAAGACTTTCTCTACATATTCGCTACCAAAAGTTACCCACTTTTTCTAGCGATGCACCACATGCCGGAGGCCATTGTTATAGAACTCCTCGTTTTGAGGGTTCAGGAATCGCTCTAGTTCAGCAATCACTTTGTCGCCGTCCTTGAAATGTTTTCCTCTTATTTGGCCACACTGGAATCGTCCCCGTCATTTAACCAAAGTGTCATAAACTGGGGCGTTGTCCCTGAACAACGCTCCCAGATTGGAATGAATATCCTTGGCATTGCTTCCTTTCAAATGGAGAAAACGGATCACTGCATGTGCTTGGTACCGATGGGCGGTGCCATTTTCGTCTCGACTCCCTAGCGGCGTTCCGAGCTACTATAGCATTACTGTGCGCAAACTAGAGGGACGCGCGCTCATGTTGATGCCTGTTTTGTTTCATTTTTTTCAATTCTTTGTGCCGATAATACAAACTTTATGAACGCCCCTCGTACTTGAGGCTACCGTATGCGTAGATATTATTGAAAGTTTATAGTGATGCATAGAGGTTACGCAAGGGAGCCATTTTCTGACTTTGGCCTGGTGTTGCCCACAGGCAACAAAGCTATAACTTGCAAGTTTACACTACGCTTTTTTTTTTCTTTTGTTAATATTTCAAGAAATAAATGTTTAAAGCAAGTTTTGTATATCCTGTCAATAATAGGTTAACTTATCCTTAAAGGGTAATGAAAACGAAATTTTAGAGCTAATTGTATTGCTCACGTATATACCACGTTGCATCAGCACCTGAGAAACATCAGTCTTTTGTTTGTAAATGCAAGAGAAGTAATTTTAAAACGAATACAACAATTTCCCACTCGCACCTGGTAGTAGTTGGGGGGCCGAAGCTTTGTTGGGGGATTGTGACGTGTTGCTGCTCCCGCAATGGTGTCTCCCTCAACAGTACACCATACTCACATTGTCACGAATGACAAATGATGAGGCGGCAAATAACTGAGTAAACTAAACGTTTAATGCAGCGAACTTGTGCCCAAAGCAAAAAAGGAAACAGAAGATTACACTTGAGAGTCGCGGGCGTCGATAGCGGCGTAACAGCAGGATCGAACGCTGAAGCGAGACTGACTCCCTTCGCCATGCAGAGTCCCTTATGTACCCTCGTAGGTTTCTGGATCATTCGGTGTAGAACTTTCGGTGCGTAGAACATTCGTAACTTGGTCAGACGAGAATGTTCTCGAACTTACAAGAAGGCCAAGTTGAAAGAATAAATAAAAGGACAGTCCGCTGACTGGAATCGAACCTACACCTTCTGCGCGACAGTCAAGTGCGGTAACCGCTCGGCCACGCACGTGCTTGCTCGCCTACGCGCGTGGCAATATACCATGTTTGCACGATTGTAACGCGCCCCCGACTGTAACGCCCATTTATATTTAGCAATCAAATACTCGGAAAATAACTAGTATGCCGATTGTACCGCGCAGGTAAAAAAGTGAAGGCTGAAGACCACATACTGTAAACGACTTAATTTTCGCGGGCTCAAATTTTCGCGAATCGGGTCAAAGCTGAAAATTTGAAATAATTCGCGGGTTCTAATTTTCGCGAATCAAGTTTAGCTTCCGTAGCGTTTACTTATTGCTCGAATTGTTCGCGGGAGTATTTCTACGAATTGCAGGGGATTCGCGAAAATTAAGTCCTCGCGAAAATTTAGTCGTTTACAGTACTTGAAAGACGCATTTTATGGAATTAGCAAACTCGCACATACACACGAAACAACCACACAAGTCACTGTCAGAGTCCGATGATAGTTCCTTTTCGCTGTCCATAGACCACAGACCGTCGTCCTCGCTTCCGTCCAATGTGTTGGAGAGGCCGCACTTTTTGAAAAAGTGGACGACCATCACCCGAGGGAGTGCCCTCCAGGCGTCGGGTACCCATCTTGCTAAGTCGTCGAGCGTTGCTCTCTTCAAACGCCCTGTCGGTGAAAGCGCATGGTCTCCATCAATCATTCACGCATTGTACGCTACACGCACATAGTCTCATCGGCTTGTTCAAGCAGACAACAAGCGGCTGAGGTTGAGAGATCATGCCGCCGGGGATGATCACAAGATCCGTGTGGCAGGCCACAAGTTCACACGGTTGCTGATGTGGCACTTGAAGGAGTCCAGCACCAACATGGCACGCACACCCAGGTCGGCACCAGGTCTCTTCCTCCGTACCGAGTCGATCCAATCGATCATGAGATCTGTGTTCATCCAGCCTTTGGGGTGCACCCGAACAATAACATTCTCAGGGAATGCAATGTCTGCCGAAAGAGTTTCTCTTGAAGATTAGGAAGGGGTCCAACTTGTGCCTGTCTGCCATGCAGCATAGCATTGCTGTAAGCCTATTCTTCTCGTTTCCAGTCGAGAGAATTTGCACTTCCTTGGCCCCCTTGGATTCTACTGTATAGTTCGATGGCATGTCTAAAAAAATGGGAGTTTGATCGGCGTTTCTAATCTGTTCAATCATGCAGTTCCTGTACCGGCAAAGCTTGATTACAAACCACAGGAATGCAACCAGCTTCTCTTCATATGCTTCTGGCAGCTTCAGGCAGATGCTGGTTCTTCGCCCAAGAGAAAATCTCTTTCGCTTCATAGATTTGGAGATCCAGCTTCTCCTGGCCTTGAAATGAGACCGGGGAATGTTGCCACTTCTAGCGAGACCGAGTGCCTTCACTTTAATCACATCCGAGGAGACAGGCAGTTGGTTGAGTGCCAAGCCCTTTATGTAGTAAGCAAGAAGAGTCTTCGAGGTCTGGACAGTGCCCACATTGGGGGCCATTAAAGCCTTTCCGGAAACCTTTGCAGGCAAGAAACCAGCCAGCCTGTTGTTAAGCGCCTGTCGCGCAAGCATGTCTCTGGGACGCCCAAAGCTCGTGACGCAGCTCAGTTGCCTTCTTCCGTAAGGATGATGACTTTCCACTTGAAAGCCACCTCATAATGCCCTTTTCTCCATCTTGCCAATACAAGTGAAGAATACGCGGGCAAAACAGGTGTGACCCTGTGATAGAAAGATGGATGGATGGATAGATAGTGGCTGTACATTTGTAAAGGGTGGTTGCTCGCGCCACCTAGCGTACTATGCAACGATGACAGTGTTTTTACTTTTTTTAAATTTATGTTTATGGGCTAAATTGTAAGACCAATTATGGTAAACAGAAAATAAGTTACAGTTTGTATGTTTTATTGAATAGCTATTTTGAACAGCTGTCCAACAGCATTATCCTTAAAGGGGCGGTGCAACGGTTTTAATGTTGAAAGAATTGCCAGTTTGCATTTTTTATATTGTTTATAGAAGCCCAAGTGACCAAAAACGTGTCACCTTTCCCCGAAAACCGCTATTCTGCTGCGTAATCGCAAGGCAAAAAACAAATTATTTGCCGTTCTGCAGCCGCCTGTGGCGGCTACGGGAACTAAAATGACGGCGTCTATGGGGGTACGCGGAAGTCAACAAACCCTGTCCCCCTCCGCTGCTACACTTGCAGTCAGCCCCGTGGCGATCCGTTCTTTGTGTCCATCGCTCGCCGCGACCTTCGACGAGGCTAATCCTTTGAAAGTCGACAATCGCGGAGGAAGCGGCTGGCGTCTCTGAAGAGAGGGCCCAAGGGGAAACCACGTGAACCCCCAGAGTATGTCACTCGAAAGTCGGCGTGGAGAGTTGAGGCACTTCGAACTTCGATTTGTTTCATTTTTTTTAATAAGAACTAGCGCTTGCAAGAAAATGCGGTTTTCGGTTTTTCGTTTCATAGGAGACGCAGATTAATTTCCGCAATTAATTGGCCAAAGTCTGAAAATCGTTGCACTGCCCCTTTATAAACTGTTAATTTAGCATTGTAAATTATCCATTATACGTCAAATTTTCCTGTGCTCTGTCGTAGCTGCTGAATGGGGAACCAGAGCTTAGTCAAGCTGCATTTCTGCAGCCTTTTTTCTATGGCCTCCTATTCACCACATATATCCATGGTGAAAAATGAATTCCTATCGTATTGCATCGATTGTGACGCGGATGTAGATTTTGGCTCGCACGTTTTGTAAAAAATTTGTGTGTTACAATCCTGCGAATATAACACAGTAGATACCCTAGCAGTGAAAGCAATGACGCAATCGCGAAGAGCCAACGTAAAGTTAATGAGTTGGCTGCGTAGGTGGCTCGCGCTGGTTCGCGCGGCACGCGATTGTTCGGTACCGCAGAGTTTTTTTCTGTGTTTATTTACACAATTGCGTGCAGGATGCCACGCTATTGCACGGCAGAGGGCTGCTGCAACAGTGTGCTGAACTGCGAGTGGCCGACCCACGGGTTTCCGAACCACGAGAAACTCCGAACGTGTGAATCCGTCTTGCACGTCCTTTCATCTCTCATGTGGAAACCGGTGAAAATCGATTGCCTATACGGTGATCATTTTCGCGATGAGGAATATGAAAGGAGACCCACTGTCCTCAGGAGTCTGGGTCTTCCTACCAGGAATATTCGGTTGCTACCAGGGTTTGCACCGAGTATTTTTTCCAAGAACGTTCAGCCTTTTCACTCTCGTGAAGAAGGAAGACCAGTGGAGCTCTACTCAATACACTGCCGCAACGCGCACGCGCCCGTTTCCCGCTCTGGCGACCCAGAGTTGGTCACACATGGCGCACGTGACGCCAAACGGGTAATCCACGAACTCCCTCCGGAACATCGCCGTCGTGCCCGGAAACTGTTCAGCCGGCGTGGAGTGCAGTCGTCGCCGGGTCACGCGCTTGCGCTTGGCCTCCGTGGCACGATCGTCGTCCGTGGCGTTGGCCCGCTGGCGCCCTTTACATTGCTGGTTCTGTTCTCGGCGGCGGCAATCCAGGCGAGCGATGTGCTCTTCTTTGGCAAGGGAATCTGAAGCGCTCGACGCACTGGAAGTCGAGGCGACAGCGGCTTTGCGGCGGTTACGGACCCATTCGCGCTGCTGCATACGTCGCCGCTACTTCCGCAGCCAGTCTTCGTTCCCCAAAAGGGCGCGCGGCCGACCCATCTTAAGGCACTGACACATCAAAATCATATTTTTTTTTATTATCCGAAACGATTGAAAACGATGCCGGGACATTAACCTCAAAATTCGAAACTTGAAAATTCAGTATTTGTGAATTAAAAAAACAATTTCCAAATGCCGAATTTGAAGTTCCCGCGCGATTCCCGCCAGTGCAGCGAGTCAAAATTTGCGGTCTCCTGCGACTCGACTTTTTTTCAGACCTCCGCCGTTGCCACGATGACCCCAAGCGAGAAGGAGGTGATATCACGCCGGCGCGGGAAAAAACCGGTTTCTTCCCCGACTCGCCGTGTTGCTCGCCGACGAGCGTCGCCAAGCTTTCCGAGGGAGGGTACAAATCTAGGAAGCAACATCACACCGAACTCTGATTTCTGGTATTTCAAAAAGAGGGGCCGTAGTGCGTTCGCAATTGCGTTAAAAAACATGTTTTACGATTGCCGTTATTAAATGTTATAGAAATGTCACCTACAAAGCTTATAAATTTCCTGATTTTTGACGTCACCGATCAAAAGAAGCGAGGAGGTGAGCGCGGGAAATTTAAACAACAAAAATAAAAAGGAGCGCGCGCGCGCGGGGAAATTTTTTTTTGCGATGCGTTTTTTTTTTGCGTGTTTATGACTACAACTTGCATCGTTTTAGACAATAAAAAAAATACGACCTTTGGGTTGTCAGTGCCCCTTTAAGTCCAAACCGAAACTGATAAGAGCGTAGGAATTAGCGCATAAAACAGACGAAGACGGAGAAACACACATGACGAGCGCTGCGCTCGTTACGTGTGCTTCTTCTTTGTCGTCATCTGTTTTTCGCGCTGTTTCCTACGATAAATTCCCACCAACGCGCCACCCAACTATCCATTCTTCTATGATAGCTGGAAAGGTTGGCGCCATCTATGAGCGACGGCGGCAACCATACTGGTTGTGTGCTTGATGCCGTCGCTTATAGATAGCGGTAGCTGTCCAGAGGCGTTTTTGTCGACAAGTGTTTTGTACCGGACACGATCCTCGGGAACCTAGCCCTTAAAGGGATACTGAACCGAAATTTGGATTTCGCAAAATAAGGCCGCAGAAGCGTTGAACGGGACGCTACGAACTCCAAAACATCAGTCATACATCGATATCTCAAACGGATGGCCGTACTTTTGGAAAAGAAGGGCACGATGAAGCGAGGCCTTTGACGTCACTGTCCTCCGGGAGAATTTGAGAATGAGGGGAAGCGGCCTCGCTTCTCTCCTCCTCGCTTCGGTTCACATGCTCGAGGGGATGAAGCGAGGAGGAGAGGGAATCGGAATCGTGACGTGCCTTGTCTCGTCGGCCACGTCGGCCGTGTTCAATCGCAAACTTCTTTTCCAAGAAATACGGCGATCCGTTGGAGATATCGCTGTAGGAGTGATGTTTTTGGGTTTTGCAGCGTTCCGCCTATCTATCCAGCCCTGTTTTGTGAGCACGAAATTTCAGTTCAGTATCCTTTTAACAGCTCCGCTGTAAAAAAAGAAAAGCAGAAGGGCTCAGCAAACCGCACAAAAATGCAAAACAAACTGGCAAGTGACCATGCTGTTAATAAAACACCAAATAGTGCATACCTCCAAGTGGGCCAATCATTATTAAATGCGAGGCATTTCTTCGCGACCCCGATCCCCTTCAGATTTTGTCGGGCAGACGGCCGGTCTGTCGGATGGTTTGTACGGTTTTAGCCCGAATCGCCTGTCCGTCACCATGTGCGAGTGTGACTAGTTGTCCTTGCTGACATCTTCCAAGTCCCCTTAGTAGTCGAAATCCTGGTCACTCTCGAGTTTGTAGACCATGGCGGAACGCACAGGGGGCTACAGGGGCGGCAATTAATATGTCACGATGGTCGCCGTGCAGCTGTGCAGTCCTGCGCCACTCCGAAATGCAAGTTTGTAACACGCAAAAGCCACTGCCAGGCGGCGCCCATAATCAAGCCAGCCTTCGACTGTGCTGAGGAGCCTGACGTCACAATTGCGGTGGAGTTCACATGACGTATAAATGTGCAACAATTGCGCAGAGAAAGGCACATGTGAGTTTCCTAAATACCCCCAACTAATTAAGGGTGATGCAACAGTTCACAGCAATCACAAGTGAACAACACCAGAGGCTCAAGTAGTAATAAAACGGGCAAGAAGAGGAAAAAATGAAGACAATCAGCCTACTGAAATTAACTCACCCTGACCCTGTACTCTGTGTTCCTGATAAGACGCTGGCAAGTGAAGCGAGTTTCTGATCCATTGTACACCGGTATGAACCCATGTTGCTGCAAGAAACAAGAACCAAAGTCAGATGAAGCCAGCAGATAAAAGGTAATTGGAGTAAAAGCACAGTAAATCAATCCAACAGCTAAACTTTTGCAAGATGTTGAACTAGGCAACAAAACCTAGAAAAAGCTTCATAAAAATCATCTGCTAAAGAATGGCAACAGTGCACCTCCCAGCACACTAGGTTTGTGAAGGATAATTCGGAGCAACACATTGTTCACGGGTTTAGAAGACCACCATTGGTTAGGGTGGACGGTCCGAGTCATAAAACAAACAAGTGCAGCGCTCAATTCTCTTGGGAACTCTGTTTAAGGTCCAACCCATGGACCCAACTTAAAACGTTTTTTGGACCAGAGCTTAACCAACTTCTGAAAGGTGTCTGGCCCAGCCCTACTTAATGTCCAAAATTGCGACAGGGCTTGCAATTCAATCCAAATAGCCTCCAAAGTGAACTGGTAATGAACCCTTCGAATGAGTCTAGTCAGGAAGGAGTGATATGTAGGCAAACTGATAAAAACTTCCATATTTCAACACACACAAAAACAAAATAGAATAATGGACACAACGAACAGTTTGAGACCGTATGTAAGATGTCCATTATTTTATACTTTGCCTCGTCTCAGGCTGAAGTATGAGGGTCTAACCAGTGGCAGGAAGGAGTCATGCTTCAACAATCGAAACACAGAGAAACAGTGCCTCAATGCAGAAGATAATATGACAACTAGCACATTGACTCGTCCCAGCTCACGGAGAGCACCCACCGTGAACGAGACAAACATGGTCACTTATTCCATTCACAGTTGTCAACTGCCACTACTTTCAACCAGGTTTCTTGCAACTGAAAACTCTGTCGATCGGAAACAAAGGTTACAGCAGGTCTACAGCTTCCGAAATGCCCTCAAGCACATTGAACGCACATACTACAGTCTCGTTTCCTCTGGGTATGTTTCGTCTTTGTGTTATGCTTGAACCGTCGGTCCGTGTAAGAAGGGAGTTCCGGCGGGCCCACTTGACCCTCCCATCTGGCGAAATGAGGAGAGGGGGGGGGGGGCAACTGACCGAGCCTTCCTGTTCCAGAGAAAGGGTGAAGGAGTCGTCGGTGGCACGGCAGTCCCACTCCAGCGCAGCGCTGGAGGCCGTCACCTGGCCCACCACGGGGGGCTCGGGGGGAACTGGCGCCGCGCCACACGTCGTCAGCCGGCACGTACTGCTCCAGGGACTGCACCAAATGACAAAACCATTTCACTCGCCCATCTCGCCCAATTCGGGCCGGCATCTTACCGGCATTTCACCGACATTGCGCCGACGTCGTCGGCCATTTTACCAACATCTCTCCAGAATTCGCAGCCAAGGACACTTGCACAAGCTGCAAGTAGCAGCCATTAACCCTTTGCGGTCATGTGTCGGGCCACGCCCGACATCGGTGAAACGCACTTCCGGTCCGGTGTCGGGCGTCGCCCGACACGCGTTCCCGCGTCTCTTTAAACGTGCTCCTTCGCTCTTTTTTTGCTGGATTGGTGGCGCCACCTCTTGGAACGTTTAATCACTTCACTTCTAAAAGGGTTTGAGTTTTCTCTCATAGAGGGCAGGACTAATCCTAAACAGTCTAAACAACGGAGGAGCGCGCAAATTTCAACTTCGCTGCCACGAGGGATGGCCACGTTCCAGCCACGCTCGTTTTACGGTAACTCTACGCGTGATGTTATAGAAAGTGACGACGACTTCAGTGAAGAGGACAACTATATCCCTCCGTCAGATGATGAAGAGACGTCCTCTGCTGACTTGAGCGAAAGTAGTGAAGAAGATGACACGACTGCTCAAGACAGCAACCGCGGAGCCGCTCTGCCACAAGCGTCGTCGTGGAGTTTGTACACGAACAATCTCCCGGACTTTCCTGTGCCTACCTTCAGTGTGAGTAATCCCGGATCACAAATTGGGCCCTCAAATCTTCAATCTGAACTCCAGTTTTTTCAATTATTTTTCACGGACCAACTGATTGGGGAAATCGTTCACGAAACGAACCGTTATGCGTGCGAGAAGATTTCGTCCGCGGAACCTCTTGCAAAAAATTCCATTTGGAAAAGCTGGGAGGACGTCACTGTGGATGAGTTCAAGGCGTTTCTCGGAGTCCTCATGAACATGGCTCTGAATCCCAAGCCAGACATCAAAGAGTACTTCAGCGAAGAAATTCTGAAGAAGATGCCTTTTTTTCGACTGGTGTTCACCCGAACAAGATTTTTGCAGATTTTCTGGATGCTGCATGTTTCTCCTCCTCCGCAAGGTTCATCAGGACAGCCGACACGTGGCAGCAAGGTGAGAAACGTTGTCAGCTACATTGATTCTAAGTGCAGAGAGCATTTCAAGCCCGGTCCGAAGATTTGCGTAGATGAGAGCACCGTGGGCTTCAAGGGGCGAGTCTCCTTCAAGTGTTACAACCCACAGAAGCCAACGAAGTGGGGCCTTCGCGTGTACGTACTCGCGGACTGCGCAACTGGGTATGTTTCTGCATTCGAGCCATACTACGGCAGCACTACTACGGAGAGCCTCGCCCGGCCAGACCTTCCTTTCACTTGCCGAATCGTCCTTCACCTCCTCGACAAAGTGCAGCGCGCTTCGCCGGGAAGGGGGTACCACCTGTACACAGATAGGTTTTATACATCGCCAACACTCGCCGAGGAGTTGCTTTCGCAGGACGTAAGGCTGACGGGGACTGTGATGACCAACAGAAAAAATATGCCACAGCAGCTGAAGAAAAAGATGAAGAAGGGTGACGTGGTTGCTTACCGACAAGGGAACTCATTCATGGCCCTTGCTTGGCAAGATAAGCGCCAAGTAACGATGCTGAGCTCGCACCACAACCCCTCGATGAAGGCTGTGACGAGAACTCAAGCTCGTGGCCAAACTGTGACGCTCCAGAAGCCCGTCGTCATTTGCGACTATACTGAAAACATGGGGGCGGTGGACCGAGCGGACCATTACTGCGCAAGCTACGCCTTCTCTCGGAAATCTCTCAAGTGGTGGAGGAAGCTTTTTTTCTGGATTCTTGAAGTTTCCATTGTCAACAGCTACCTACTGATGAAAATGCAGCTGGACGCCAAGGGACTGAAAGGGCAGAAACACCTGCAGTACCGTCGCAAGCTCATCGAGCAGCTTGTCGGGGACCTCCGAGTGCGACCTAAGAAAAGAGGTCCGGCATCCCAATCCGACTGTGAAGAGCGGCTAGATGGAAGGCAGCACTTTATCTACAAGCTGCCAGAACGCAGCAGCAAGGACTGCGCGGTATGCAGTGACCGGAAAACTAAAGGGGGCAGGAGAGAGACAGTTTTCTTCTGCAACACCTGCAGCAAGCATCCCGGCCTCCACCCTGGAGAATGCTTTGAGAAGTACCATACACTGGCGAAGTTCCGCTAGAAAACGCGAGAAAGCAGGAGCGCTGCAAAAATAAATATTTCATGTTACCTTTGTACGCCGAAATAGTTTTACTTTTCCGTGGCCCATGCATCCAAAATAGTTTCTGACCGGAACGACCGTTAAGTTGGTCAGCACATCTGACCGCAAAGGGTTAAAGGGGGCACTCCTCATAAATACACGATCAATGAATTTTCACCAACGTTGGCAGCTGTTAACGTTGGTTGCCAGTTCCTCAGTAAATGAAGCTTCATGCAATGTAGAAACCACGGGGACAGCCTCATATTGAGCACTCTGTAGACACTGGCAGAATGAGGACAGCAGGGTTCCGGTTGTCCCACCTCTAGCGCGAGCATCCTACCTTCCACAACGGCGTCTCGCAAGCGTCGAGCGTGCACGAGCGGCCAACGCACGGTGGAAGGCAACAACCGTGTGCCGGAGGGCAGGCATCCGAAAGGGACGCCCTGCCATTCTTGTCCTGTTAAAGACTGACGCACACTTCGCCCTTTCCACTTTTGCCTGCCTCCTCCTTTCCTGTATCCTCTCCGCTTTTTCTTAACTTGCCCCAACTTGACTCCCCTTGCAGCTTAGGAAAGGGGGAGCGCTAAGAGGATAATCTCCCTTGCAGAGAGCTGAGGTCGTACGTCGGCCTTCAAAGGGATACTACAACGAAATTTCGACGCTTATTTCTTGGTCTATTCGTGTTCAAGGGAGCAATATCACATCAGACACACCAATCTCTTGTTGAAAAAGACACGGAAAGGAATTTTAAAACGAATTAAACGAATAGCAAAGAGCACCTGGTGGATACCGCTAACGCCTCGTTTGTCATGCCAGTCTAGGAACCTTGACAGGTAGTGACAATACCTGTCTCGCCTCAGGCCATGATGAGAGAAGAGCTGAAGGACGAACCCCCCTCTCCCCGAGACTCTCTTTTGTGTGTCCCGGAAGTCGCTATTGTCCCTCTACAAGATTATAAAAGATTAACCCCTCACTCAAAATTTGTAAAAAACAAAGGCAGCTTTGGGGTTACCTGTGGTGGCCTGATCGCTGGTGTGCTTCAGCTGCATTCAGCGGATGCTACGAGCCATCGGTGCCTATCCAAGGCCATGTGAATGTCACGTGACCTTAGAGAGGGGGCACAGCGATGCGTGGAAAGCGTATCATGGGCTACGTCCACAGAGCAGGATTGGCTGGGATAGCTCGCAGCGTCCACTGCGTACGGTTGTAAGGTGTCGAGACAATCTACGTCACGATTGCAGCGGATGCGACGTGTCTCCGCTGGCTGCTCTCTGAGCGTTTGCCAGAGTGGGCCATTTATAATGAATACAGCCATCAGGCTCAAAATACAAACGTGCGATTGTCATTTACGGATACCGTATTTATTCGCATAATGAACACACTTTTTTTCCCAAAAAATTGACACAAATTTGGGGGGGGGGGGGAGGGGGCGTTCATTATACGGGGTAAAATTTTTTGCATCTACACACTTCATGCAAATGTTATATTAGGTGCGAATATGACACGGCAAGGTACTGTGCCACGTCTCCACTGATGGTAGGCGCACCCACGGCTGGTTGGGGGAGTGCCACAGTAACCATGCTTTATAAATTGCAAACCTTTTTATTTAGGGCACTTTCGGGATGCCTTTTGCTGAAGGAAAGCTCACTCAGCACGAAAAGCAACGCCACCGTTCTTAGGCGATATATATTGCTAGTATCCGGCGGCACGTTCAGGTATATCCGCGACTACGCCTATAAGAGCCTATAAGAACTCGTACGAAGTTCAACCCAACCGCCTACCACTGAAGCCAGCTCGCACGGATCAAGTTTCCTTCAGGGAGACAAGAACTGGTACGAAGTCCAACCGCCGAGCAGAAGCCCACTCGCACGGATCAAGTTTCGTTCATGGAGAGGCTACCAGACACTCTCAGCCTACAGCGCTGTGCCGTTCTGTTAAGGATGAAATAAACGCATTTACCCGGAGCATGTGCAATTAGGCCTAACCACTTTCACGATTTCACTGTCCGAAAGCGGACCACAGACGACGGCTTGTTTGTTGACATCAATGCATCCGATAGGCGAAGAATGTCCGGGGCTCGGCAATTCCTCGACCCAAGCTTCGTCAAGTGTGCGCGACACTCGGTTTCACGGTTGATCACTTCCGCAACTACCGAAACTACGCACTCGCGACCATTACGAGAGCGGCTTCGCTTGGCTTGACTTGGCCTGACCGCTTGGCGGCAAAAGAAAACTGGCTTGGTGGCTTGCTAAAATGGACACAATTCGAGACTCGCGGATCCGAAAATTGGAGGTGCATTGATCACGGGAGGGAAAAAAAAGTCCAAATATTGATGCCTGTTGTGAGGGGTGCGTTCATTATGCGAGTGCATTTATTATGCAAGTAGATATGGTATTGTGGATCATATTCAGCCTATTTCTGAACACGACGGGTATATTAAAAATTTCATTGAAGTATCCCTTTAAGTGACTACGGTAGAGACAATGCTTCTTGTACTAACCGTGGCAGTCATTTAAGCAGATTTTTACTATTAGGATCTTGTCGTTATCAGCAGACTGACGTTCCTTTCTTTGCTGGAAATTTTAGTTGGGAAGGGCTAGCAATGGTCGTCCGAGCAAACCATTCTTAATGTCGTGTCACTCCCCGTCTACTGCCGACATTGGTGACGGCCGAGTTGTCGACGTCGTCTGTCAAAGGCATCGTCGGCAAATTTATTGCGAAGAAACGTGAACGTCCCACTTTGTGCCCCTGCCCACCTTGTTCCCACGGAGTTGCTGGCAGCCAGGCGGAAACAGTAAGCCGTCGAGGAGGCCAACTTGGACACCTTGAACTGCTTCTGTGCTCCAGAGAAGATCGGCTCAAACTTGCCTTCCGTTCCCTGAAATGGGAAAATGTGCCTTTGAAGTTTGGCCCCACTCTACACTTTCGTTGCAGAGTCGGGAGAAAAAAGAATTATGCGAGTCGTGCCACTGGTCATTTCAATTTTCTCGATTGAAATTCTACCGTCGGTTATCAATAATAGGGCCAGCTCGTCCAGTTTGCCAATGTTTCAGGAGAGAGCAATTTACATTTGCTATGTTGGAACACGCAGCAAGCTTGTCTCACAATTGCCATGCTACTTCCAAGGCAAAAATCAGTCCACTTCCAGCTGGATTATGGAACTGGAAATGAGGCGGTCCAGCTGGATTCCAGCTGGACCGCCTCATTTCCAGTTCCATAATCCAGCTGGAAGTGGACTGATTTTTGCCTGGGTTTTTCTGTAAATACAACATGTTTACAGTGACACGTGATAATAAACGTGCAGAATTACAAATGATGATTTGGCTAAGCTGCATTCTATCAAAAAATACAGCGACAAAGGTCGAAATAACAAATAATAGACACCTGCGAATCAGAAAGGTCAAACAAAGAGGAGTCCCCCTACCTGGTCACACTCAAGGATGTAGCAGGTGATTTTGGACCCATTGTCACAGGGAGCCTGCAGGTGCGAGAACAGACGGGAGAAAGAAAGAAATGCTCGACACAGAAGAAACACCAAGACACACAGAATCAAAAACAACCCGGGAAAAGACAGATTCATCAGACAACAAAACATTTTGCCTAAGTCACCATGCTGTAGAAAATGTTACGAGAAAGCAAAATAATGAAGAAAAAAAAAAAACTCCTTTGTTTGGCTCATCTCTTACAAATGAGAAAAGCTTTCGCCTGACTGATACACCTCCACCTTTATCCAACATAGCAACAAACAAAAACAAAAAAAATCACATTTTAAAATTCACGTACATTCCACTTGAGTGCCAGGGTGCTCTTTGTCCGGGTAACGAGCTTGGGGGGCAAAGGTGCATCCGGTTCGCAACTGGCCGTCAGAAACTCGCAACCTGTGCCAAAACCAAATGCGGCAATAAATATGGCTGTCAAGAACAAACACAAGTGGCACAAACTGCAGAAAGAAGTGAGCTAAAATGCACGACTCTCGTGGCCTCGCCTCGGCATCAAATCTAGGCACCGTCGACGAGAAATGGTGGCTTACAACACTGCGAGAATTATTTAGAGCCCACGGTGAAAGAACGACGCATCAAATTATGCGGGTTGGAAGCGTTCCAGGACTCCCACAGATGGCATCAGTTCCAACGCGGTCGATCAAACTCGCAAGAAAATGTGCAAATTTTTCTTGCGCTTGAGCGTCGCAACAAAGGTGCATATATGTGAGCAAACAGTATTCCTCGAGATTGCGCGAGCAGTCTAAAAGCAAACTTGATTTTCGTGTCAGCGAAATGTATTGGCTTCGCCTACCAGCAAACCCTTCAAGATCGGTTGCACCCACGTCTTTTTGGGTGCTGCACATAACTTCCTAAAGCATATTGAAACCAATGGTGTTCTGCGAATATTTGCATTTTCTAATAGTAGTTTCGAATAATACGCTATTCGATATGCACTTCAAGATAAGCTCCGATATTAACATTTTTATAAATGGCGACCGCAGCGGGTTAGCCTCGTTGAGCGTGCCTCTTACCGAGCACCAGTGCACTGCAGAGAAGCAACACCCGCGGAGCTTGCTTCTGTACGTGTTGCTTCTCCGCAGTGCATCGGTGCTTCGTAAGAGGCGCGCTCAACAGGGCTAACCTGCCGCGATCGACGCTTTGAAAAGTACAACTACTGCAGTCACATGTTTAAGGGGAAAGCCCACTTTCAAAGCGGAATGGTGCACATGCACGTGCGGTGTGTATAAAAAGAAAACTTTGTAAATATTGATATCTACAACACAGTAACATTTTCAAAATTAAACTGTGGCTATTATGCGAGAGCATATGTTAGGCAAAGAAGTCCTGACAATTTATGCTTGTAACTCATGATAGTCTTTTTTTTCTCAAATTCTAGATTTCATAAAAATATTTGCATATAACAAAACTATTTACAAGTCCCCTTGATTAAGTATAGCTGGGCATCTCTATAGGCTTAATTTTATGTCGAATGCACAATTTACTCGCTATTCCCATGTAGGTAATAATCTTTCCGAGGTCACAGTACATAAATACAGTCCAAGCTCGTTATAACAGACCTTGATTTTGACCAAGATTTTGGTCTGTTGTAAGAGGAGTATGTTGTATGCAGATATGAAGTTGAGTCAATGGCATGTACAGGAAAACCAACCGAACTTCACAAATCGGTATGTTATATCCAAATGTCTGTTGTAACCAGGTCTGCTGTAATGAGCTTAGTATAGCTATACAGTCGACTCTCGTTAATTCAAAATCTCTTAATTCAAACTTTCGGATAATTCAAACTAACGTGCAGGTCCCATCCTATGCGTCTCTATGGGAAGAAACTCCTGATAATTCAAACTTTGCTTTATTCAAACAAATTTTCGGCCCCCCTCGAGTTTGAATTAATGAGAGTCGACTGTATTAAAATTAACTCTATAGCTTAAATATGGACAAGTGGAAGCTTGGGAACAAGCTTTACGACTTCAGATGGGTTTTCGTTTAGGCATGATATAGTAGTGAAAAGCTTGGAGAATCTATGCGATATTCAATTAGAAAATATTCGGCCAAAACCACATTCCCTTCAAAGTCAAAATCCACTACAGTCGACTCTCATTAATTCAAACTCGAGGGGGGCCGAAAATTTGTTTGAATAAAGCAAAGTTTGAATTATCAGGAGTTTCTTCCCATAGAGACGCATAGGATGGGACCTGCACGTTAGTTTGAATTATCCGAAAGTTTGAATTAAGAGATTTTGAATTAACGAGAGTCGACGTTATTCGCACATGCCTAGAACCCAACAACTAATAGACAACTTCTGCGTGTTTTCTGTGCTTGGTAATGTAAAAAAAAAAAAAAAATAGTTCTTACTTGGTGATGGGCTTCCTCTGCTGTCCTCTAGAAAAGCTTGGACACTGGGCAAATGAGAGGAAAGGAGCACTTTCAGGCTTCTGGCCTGGGAGGGTCAACTTTTTCACCATTTACTCGAGTAGACTCAAAGTTGCTGGATGAATTAAAAACAAAATAGAATGGACGTGTTGCTTCTTACGTATGAATACTTCGGCTCGTCTATTTTAGTGATGTGAATTTGTAGAAATTTAGTTTCAAAATAAGTTGTCCAAGCTGTGAATTAGTCTGCATGGTGAATGAGAATAGAAATTTTTTTTTTTAAGGTCTAGTGAGCTTGTAAGAGTGTGCCAGAACTTAGTGTGATAGGCTGGTAATAACGCAAAAGGAAAGGGCACTTGGGGTCAGTGAAGTTGTGTTATAGAGACGTTAGATGTGAACAAACTCTGAAGCAGTTGGAAACCTTTCTGCATTTTATGTTTTCTCCGTGTCTCCTCAGTGTCAGGTTTGCACAATGCTGAAAGTTTATCAGTTATTTTGAACTAGCCTCAATTCCTAAGACAACTAAGCTCCACGAAGTCAGATGATGAGGCAAATCCTGATCTATGAGTTTTAGTGAATTCAGGTTCAAACCTGTCCCCCAGAATATGCTCCAGTGAAATGAATTTGAATTCAAGCACTCTAGAAGAAAAGGCAAATACACACCAGAGAATATACTCCGTCGCCGGCTTGAGGTCTTCTAGCTTGCTGCGCAGGACCTTGCCACTGCAAGAACGAAGGACAAAAATTCTCCAGTCAGTACACACAGGGAAACACGACTGCGCACGCCACATTCTAAAAGACAGATATTGGTTCCTGGGTAGGTACCGGATCTTGCTAAACATTTATACACCATATAAAATTTGTCTTGAAAAAATTCCATCAAAATTTGACCATTCAACCAAGTGCAACTGTGGGATAGGTTCTTTTTTTTTTTTTTTAACAGATCTTTTTTGGGGAAAGGGAAGAAACACTCGGATCAAAGTGGGAGCACTGCAGCCAGTTGCGCTCAACCGCAAACAGCCTTTACTAGGAACTCCAGGACACAAACACGAAGACAGGGCTGCGTAATCCAGCCAACTGACCATTTGAGCAGCCTGGCCGGCCGGTCCTGACCCTTCTCCGAAAGCAGCAGTTCGTAGGAGACCTCTTCGAGCGAGGGCGCGGGTGGAGGCACGGTGGGGGTAGCTGCGGCAGAGGACGCCGCGACAGAGGATGCTACGTCGGCGGCCGCCGCGACCTCCCCCTCCTTGGGAACCGGAGCGGCGTTGGCCACGGGGGCACTCCACTCCGCCGTCGCTTCCCTCGCCCCGACTTGAGAGACCACCGGGGCGGATAGCGAGGACAGCAGGGCACGCAGGGCGATGTCTGGTGGACGGGAGGACGACGCTTCGGCACTTTTGCACACAAAACCCGCGTGGAGATTTGTGTGTACCGTATTTCCCGGTTTTACAAGCTGCATACCCCTATTAACAGTTGTTTCCACGAAATAACTTGTACAGTCCCCGACCAATTTTTCAAACTCTGGAAATTCGGATTTGCTCGTTACTTTGGACACTGACAAGGAACCGCGACTCACCCAATTTTTTTTTGACACTCATTTTTTTTGACAGTTTGCAGTACGAAAGTATGATTTTTCTAACTAAAATAGTTACCAGTGGTGGCCCACCAAGAGGTTAACATCTTAGATTTTTTGTTGGCTTGATCATGGGCTTGGCTTGATGTTTCAGATGGGTTGGATAGGTTTGGCACCACTATTTTCGCACTGCCTAGAGTCACTGAATGTTCCCAGAGTACCGAAACTCCCAAGATTTGCTTCAGAAACGAGTCGCGATGCAGCAGTCGTGACCCCCAACACTGCGCTGCCCTGTGCTGTCTAAGCGAAGCGCGTACAGTGTAGCGTTCGTTCTCATGCGAGCTCTTCCAATCTGCATTCCTGGCCTGTGACGACACCGGTTTGTTTTACAGCGGAGCTGTTAAGGGCTAGTTTCCCCAGGATCGTGTCCGTCCGAACAGAAATGTCGACACAACACTCTGGTTGCCGCCGTCGCTCATAGATGGCAGTAGGTGTCCGGAGTGTTGTGTTTGCCAGTTGCCTGCTTGCCGCCGTCACTCAGATTCCGGCAACCTTTCCATGATGTACAGGGGGAACAGCGCACCCGCAAAACAGTCACTCGAGTCGACACACACACAAAAGAAAGACACTTACGCAGCGCTGCTTAAGTGTCTTTTTCTTTTGTGTGTGTGTTGACTCGAGTGACTGTTTTGCGGGTGCGCTGTTCCCCTTGTGCATCATGAGCAACCAACTCGCCCGAACATGTGTGTTAACAACCTTTCCAGTTTTTTCCACTCTGGCTTGCTGACTTGCGGATGGCCACTACTTCCTTCCCACCATAGTACAGCTTTGCAAGTCTTCCTTCTTCACCACAGTGGAAAGGCTGAAAGTTTTTTTTTATTAAAGTTCTTTCCTTCGTTCCAAGTGGTATGTGACTTGCCCTTCGCTGTCCTCCACCCTTTCTCCCTCGCCTCGAGATACATCGAAGTGGAGTGTTAGGCTTAGTGCCTAAAAAAAAAATCAAGAGAAAATCTAAGCACCTTTTGTACGGTCCCAACTCATTGATGCCCAGAGTTCCCACCCGTGCATACCCGCCGTGGCCATGGTAACGCAGAAACGTTTAATAAGTTTTTTGTTGTTTTGGGTCGATCCACAAAATGGCCGGCTGATAACTTCTGCCAAGGGCTACATTAGCCAATCAGAACTGGATTCCTGTTGGATTGACTTCTGCTAAGCGGACCGAATGGAATCCGGTACTCTGGGAACTTTCAGCGACTCTAGCGCTGCTGAACCAGCCACTAGGCGTGCTAGGCTATGCATTTTGTTTTTGCTATGCACCATCATCGTCGTCTCGGTTTCTTTCTTTGGTCGATTTTCCATCTCCAACCAACTTTTTGTTCCGTTTTCGTGCCAGTCGCAATCTGTTACGTGTGGAGTGCGGTGTTAACGGCTTCTAAACTTTGCACCCAAAATGTCTCGCAATTTCGTTGTTTTGCCCTGCGTCGATACATGCTTTGGTCTTCATGGCCACTTCTTGCACCTCTGTTGGGTTAGGACATGACGCTGACGCAAATGCAAGCGGACGTGATTGCCAAGATGAGTAACCTGACACAAGGTGCTCTTAGCGACTTTTCTAAGCCAGCTTAGGCTCAATAATGCCAAGTTTTGTAATCTGCAGACTTTTCAGACTGCTTTATACTGCTTTTCAACCCCTTTCTAACTGCAGGTGTTATGCAACAATTTGGAGCCTCCAATTGGGATGGAGAGAATTCCGAGACTTTTCCCCTTTCACCGAGTCACAAGCAAACAAGCTCAAGGACAATTCATTGCAAGGGGATGGCATGACGTCACGAGCCTAGCCTCCGCAAGGCAACTTCTTCTGAAGCCGCCTCTCCCCTACCCTCCTCACATCTCGGGACGAGTCGGCCCCGCCACGTGACTGACTGGTAGGTTCTAGTAGGCAGTGTAAGCCGAAGTAGGCAGTGAGCGCGGAGGCGGTGGGTGTCGGATTTGTAGCATCTGCTTGTCTTTCTTTTGCCTTGTATTTACGGAATAGGCAGGGAGCGCGGAAGCGGTGGGTGTCGGATTTGTAGCGTCTGCTTGTCTTTCTTTTGCCTTGTATTTACGGAGTAGGCAGTGAGCGCGGAGGCGGTGGATGTCGGATTTGTAGCGTCTGCTTGTCTTTCTTTTGCCTTGTATTTACAGAGTAGGCAGTGAGTGCGGAGGCGGTGGGTGTCGGATTTGTAGCATCTGCTTGTCTTTCTTTTGCCTTGTATTTAAGGAGTAGGCAGTGAGCGCGGAGGCGGTGGGTGTCGGATTCGTAGCGTCAGCTTGCCGTTCTTCGCCCGTTGTATTTACGAAGTAGGCAGTGAGCGCTGAGGCAGTGGGTATCGGATTTGAAGCGTCTGCTTGTTGTTCTTTTGCTTTGTAATTCTCGACCGCTACGAATAGAGCATGAACTGCGGAATTTCAGAACTAAAGCACTTCTTCGCGGTGCACCTACGTCGCTGGTGAATCTCTGGAGGCTTCGTAATGTAAGTCGAGCGGTTCACTTGAAGCAGCGTCTCAGCAGAGACTGTCTCAAGAAAGCGCTGTCAAAGGTAGCGCTCAGTCTTAAATCGCGTCTCACGCGCTTCAACCTTGACAGTGCTTTTTTAAGTCCGTCTCAGCTGAGACGCTGCATTCGGGCAAGCCGGTCCTGGGCAGCAGTCCTTCCGCGCGTAGCTCGTCTGTCGGCTCTGTACGCCATGCTTAAAGTTAAACGCCAATAAAACAGGGACACAAGGATAGATGCAAACAGGACGAGGTGCCTCGTCCTGTCTGCATCTATCCTTGTGTCCCTGTTGTTTTGGCGTCTAACTTCAAGCATGAACAACCAAGTTCAAACTAGCCCAACGCTCGTCAATTTTGACAACTTCATCAATCGTAAATCCCACCGAACGACATAGCATTTTATAGTATACCGCCAACCGGCCGACTTCCGAGCCGACTTTTTTTTATGACTAGGCTTCAAAAATATCACGTGATGCCATTCCCCCGATTCATTGAGTATGTCGGACATTGCTTATGTGCCCCCTTAACCCTATCACTTAGGGAATGCAGAACAGAAAACGGCTTTCGCTTAAGTCCGCTAGTGTTTTTTAAAACAAATTAAGCAGATTAGACCGCACAACAACCCCAGCTTTAAAGGTAAATTAAAAAAGCTTAAGATGAACGAGCAATTAAGTCAATGTTTCAAATTGCACATGGAAGCTCACCTGCTTCCACAAGCTTGGGACTGCTTCTATGGTTTGACTTGTGGTAGCTCGATGAACTAGGAGAACCATGACCTGGTTGTGGAATGCCAAAAAATGCAGGGGGAGGGAGAAAGGCAAGAAAGCAACGTCAGCGTTGTGTTCCAAAGAAGCTCCCATGGGAGGTGGCAATACCTTCATCCCGAGAGCAAAAAAAAAGCACAGTGCAAAGAAAAATGTATTATATAAAAAAAAAAGTAGTAATTCCAGCTACCAGTTTCATGGGTGGCGGAAAGAGAAAAAAATTTTTCTCCCTTAAATAAAACCTTTTTCAAAGTGGATAGAGTCTTGCCCCCATTCTTGTCCCGGTATCTAATCTTACAAAAATCTCAACAAATAAAATATGCTTTCTTCGACTGAAACCAGGACCAATGCCTTCTAGATAGCAAGGCTCAGAGCAGGATTTTCCGTGTCATTCGTCGGAGGCGACCGCAGGGCACGCACTGGACACAAGTGCTGCTTGTGTTCGGCCGACACTCGCGTTCAATCGGCGAGGCTAGAAGTTCCAGCCGAACACTTGCGACACTCCTGTTTAACTGATTTTCGTGCGACGCTTTCTTGTTACAGTAAGGGTGTTGCAGGAAACTGTCGTACGCCGTTTCAGCCTACGACGAACCGCAGCAGATTGCACGAGCCACTCCGGTGAATCCAGGGCCGCGAATGTGTCGCTTGAGAACGCGCTCCCGTCACTGCGTTCTTCCCAAAGGTTACCCGACGCTCGCGCGACATGGGACTGGCTTCTATGGGCCGTTGCATCCTCTGCAGTCTGTCGTGAGGTGAAGCGAACCACAGGAGCCGGTCGCATAACGCGTTCCGCGTTAAAAAAGAGGGAAAGGGCACCTCCCCACTCACCCGACTTGGGAGAGGAGGAGTCTGAGCGTGCTCCGGAGGAGGGAGCCCCCAGAGAGGAGGAGGAGGGACCCTGCCGGGACTCGAGCTTCTTGCGCAGCTTCAGGGCCTGCTTCTGCGAGCGCTCGTCCTTGTGTGGGGGCGGGACCACCCCCTGCGGCGGTTGCTGCTGGGGGACCACGCCGGGAACCGGGTGGCCTGCACGGGAGGGCGGATTCGTTTATTGGGCGTCGAAAAAAGGGCACCTTGGTTTATACATACTCTCGTAATGCAAGCCCTCAACCAACATCTAAATAATATTTCCACAAAGTTTCATTTGTTTCTTACGCATAATTAACTCGCTATTAATTAATTTCAGTGCCTCGGGGGTATATAAATTATAGAGATCTGGATACTTTGAATGCATTTTTCACCATTCCACGTTTGCACTACAAGTTTCATTTTAGTCAGTCTATCATCTCATAGCAGGACCAAAAGAAAGGACCATTCTTTGCTTTTGCTGACCCAAATTTAATGAGGAAAGCACTTGTGAAATTTTTTTTTTGGTACGTTCTGAACGGCTTTTATAAAAATAATTTTAACATTTGTTTCGAAACACGGAAGCCCAAAAAGTTGCTTGATCTTGCAAATCAATATTTAAAAAAAAATGAATTGCTTTTGACAAAAAAAAGTTTCCGCAGGCACACTATTCAGGCATTCTGCTTCTCATCAGGTCAAGAAAAGTGATAAATATTACATCAGTTTTCTAGACATAGATGAACTAAACAATGTATGAGCATCCCCAATAGGAATTGTCGTAAATTTTCTTCGTAATTTATGTACAGAGCTGAAACTTTTTTTCTGCGTCCTTTATTGTGATTAACAGTCTTTGCTGTTAATTTCATTCATTTAAACATGGGGTTAGAAAGTTAACCAACCTGGGTCCCCCTAAAAGGGACATTAACACCCCTCAAATTTTTTTTTTTTAATTTTTGGCAGGCGATTTATTATGGTGTTAGAAGACTATTCAATATATATTTTGCAACGGCATCACATATATATTTAAAGTAAAAAAACGCAACTGCTCGAAACCAAAACTGGACTGGGGAGGAAGAAGAAGTATAGAGGACGAGAGGGTTGCCAAAAATCACAAGGCTGTGCAACTTTTTTTCTTTTTTTTTTTTTTTTTTTCGATCCATGTATTTGCAGTTGTGTAGAAGCCACAAGAAATGGGTACCATTTTTCTTTTTTTTTCTATTCTTAATATTGAGCGTGTGTGCTTTCGATAACCCAGGACTTTATCTTTGGTGGTTGTGTCTACACCATAAAAAAAAATGCCACGTGACCATGGAGAAGAGAGTAAGCGAGATTCAAACTGCCATGCCCTGTCCAGTTCTCCCTTCGTTTTCGTCCGTGTTGTTTCGGCATAGTACACAATGATGCAAAACCAACTGATTTCACCTCAAGAAAAAAGCAAGTTTTGCTCATTGTTCGTACGCGGCGCGAAGTAGTTCTTACGAGATTTAGTTGTCGGAGGAAAAAGCGTTTTGGCGTTTAGAACGTGTGCGTCTTGATAAGATAACATATATCTAATCTCTAAAATTCACCTACATATGTCTTAATTATCCACATGAAGTGGGAAATTAGTAATGCTCCGCAAGGAGCCAAACTTGTTTTATTTCGGTTCTTGAGGTGAAAACAGGTATAGCCATCTCTATCAAACCGGCATTCTCAATCAACAATTTCCGGGCAAAAAAAAAAGAAAATAAACAATTTCAAGCCGCAAAGTATGTTTTGAATAGTTGGGCTCTCATTCGTCATGTACAAGTAAAAACCTTGGCGAGCATAAATACCCTTTCAGTGCCCCTTTAAGACGTCGCTGCGAGTGTACAATCAATTGTGCAAAGCCGACCACATCAACCCTTTTGGTCGCTCACGTCGACAAGGGCAGGGACGCTCGACGCAAGCACGTCTTCCACGAGGAGAAAAAAAAAAAGAGCCCACCTTGAGGGGAGTGGGGACTGGCGCCGAGGGGGGCCTGCATGGCTGAGTGGAACTGCCCCGCAAACTGGAGTCCGGCAGGGGCCCCTGGCGTGGGAGCGGTGTACGGGAAGAAGGCCGCCGCCGGCTGGGCTGGGGGAGGGGCGCCGCCCGGGGCACCCGTCTGCAACCAAGGAGCATGGTCGGTACTCTACACCCCCTTCCGCCTTGTGCCTCGCCGTGGAAGGCACGCGTGCACCGTGTGCTGTCAAAAGCTCAGCCATGGGGAAGGACCAACCCTTTTCCTAGTCTTAAGGCCGACCTAGAGGATAGTCACCTGCCGGGAAGATAACCAGTTCAGTTTCCTTCTTTCGATCACCTGTCCCACCCTTCTCCCTACAGGGGCGGGTCTCTGAGCAGCTCCCCGCAGGGAGGAGGGGGATCGCCCTCTCTCTTGAATGGAAAGAAGGAATCGAGGAAAAGTTTCCTCCTTTCCGGTTGCTCGTTGGCCTTTAGGGCTGGTTCACACTTTTGCCTTCAAGTCTGATTGAATGCTTCGCTCGAACCACTCACACCGGCGCCATTCATCGGGCAGCCCTGCTACACTTCCGATTCACATACAACTAGAATTAAGGTTTTTGTAGTATTTGCAAGATCGAATCTACGCACTATCTACGAGAAATTCACACTTGTAACACCGTCAAAATTATATGGAGCAAACGGCGAAAGAATGACGCGCAAAAATATGTGCGGGCTGGAAGTGTTCCGAGGCTACCTGGGCAGGTGTCACCAGTTTGCTCTTTCATCGGAAGCAATTGCAAGCAGTTGCTATGCTGTTGACCACACTCAAATGCAAGTGTGTCAGCCAGCCTTTAGCCCGATGTTAAGTGCAACCAACGTTCAGGGTCCCGCGTCTTCGACATACACCCGAAAAACCACCGATTGTGCGCCGAGAGCCGGTGCGATCAAAATCGGCGAAAAACGAAAAACCCAGGACTGGATCCGTCCTCGAACGAGAAAGACCTTATCCGTGGCTTTATTTTGCATCAACTCCAAACGAAGCCAACGCCGATCCGTTTGCGAAGCTCTTACTTTCTCAGGGAACCACGTCCCCCGTCACGTTTCCGTCTATGCGCTTGCAAGCGTGGCGATTCTCGAGAAATCCTTCATAGATCTTTAGGACTCGAAGAGCGGCAGTGGGTTTGACGATGAAGCAAGGTTATCACGTTTCAGTTATGACGACCCGTGCTTCACCACATTGAGGAACTGCTTGGCCCAATGGCATGTCAGCATGTCAGTAATGAGGGGTGACACAAATTTTGGTATATGAAAAGCTCTTTGATCTAGAACTCTAGTTTTTGCGTAGCTTTTTGTCGTGAAAATGAACAACATTTTGTATAACATTTTTTTTTTGTTTGCCACTTGCTTTTTTGAGACGTAGTCATATCTTTACTCAGTCTGAACCAATCTTTGGAGAAAAATTCTGTTTGCCGAAATTAAAATCAAAGTCTCTGCTTTGATGTTTGCATCATTATAAAGCCCCCGTAAACAGCTTAATTTCTATGTATGGCATCATATTGTCAATTTAACAATTTTCTCATAAAAAATTAAAAGAAGATTGAGGTACACCTAAGCAGTTCTTATGAGTTGTGAATGCGAAAGCATGCAAGCCGCTCATTTGCTCCCTTTTCGTCTGCTGCATACTTTTCGTCGCCGGTCGGCGCGTGTGCTCCCCAGGTGACCTTGGACGCTCCGCGCTGATGGGCACACAGCGCCATGGGGTGAGCGGTCGTGGAAACTGACGAGCGCAGCGGCCAATGGGAGCCCCATCGAAGCGCGCCAGCCAATGTAGCCGAAGGAAACGATCTGCCGTTTTCGCGCTTTAGACTGATGACGTCAGCTCGCTCCACGAGGCACTAAAATCGCGTAAGACGGGCATTTTTCAAATGGTCAGGAAAGGGTCAATGTAGGCCCTGATAAATGCTCATTTCTGTCTGACATCAATGATAGACAGGAGAAAAAGCCAAATCTGGTGAAAAATAAACCTTGCATAAAACAGCACCAAAACCTAAGAAAAACAAACCTCCCTCCAAAAACACACCCCCAAATTCTGAAGAAAAAAAAAAAATACTTCATGAAAACATGGGGTTTCTGCCTTCCCTAATACAATTCGCGTTGTGTGACTTTTCGTGCTGAGATTACTGGTGAAACCTCTTTATGGCATTGTATGACAAATGACCACAAGCATAATAGGAGTCCTCCCGGCACATAGGGGCTTGCTTGATGATAAACACAAACCCCGGGGACATCTTGTTAGCAAATGCAGCCAGATAACTTTTCCAATCAGCTGCATCAAATTGCAAAGTAGTCTCGGTGGAAAACAATCGTGAAACTAATGTTATCTGTAGATAATAAAGAAATTGACAAAAAGGTGCACAGTGGTATCATTTAAGTAAAATGGAACCTCTAAGGCCCTGTCACACTGAGAAAGCAGTTGGACAACACAAACACAACCTGTTTCCGGCGACCATGCCGCATCGCAGCAACAACAGTCGGGCAACATGTTGCTGCCGCCCGGCAACCATACTAGCAGATTTGTTGTCCAACCACCCTGTCACACTGCGCTGACGGTGGGGCCAGCACGGGGACACTTTGCCATCTTGATTGTTTACCGTGTCTGGCGTCGCTGGAAATGTGACTCTACAAAGTGCTAGTGTGTTTGAAGGGCTGGAAATTACCACAAGACGACATCACCATAGCACCAGCAGTACCCCAAAGCGCCTTTCGTAGCATGGTGTTGAACTGACAGTGGTTTAAAACTGCGACACTGACACAACCAGTCATCATAACAATCGGTAGAATAAATATTTTTCAACGCTATTTTCCTACCACCTGCTATGTGATTGCTTCGTTTCCCAAAACATCCTGGGGACTTTTCTAACAATCCAGGTGTCTGGTAGCAGCGGTTTCCAAGTTCCAAGCATCAACAACCACAATCAGAGAAAGGCACATAGCCAGGGGGGGGGGGTTTAGTGGTTGTTTTAATGCTTCTATTTTTTAATCTTTGCCTTCCTGGATTATTTTTTATTATACTTCATCAGCGGGTGAGTAGGCACGCCATTTCATTTCACAACCAGTAATGTGACCTGGTCTCTCGGCAGTTCTAATTTCAACACCAACCTGATCGTTCATGACAGTAGTTGTGACCATTTCGACAATTGCTTTCCGTAGATATGCAGTAAAAACATTCATCAAATTATTTTAGCTGTCCACCAGCCTTAATTATTGTTAAATATTGTTTTCCAAGCCTTTATTTGAGTAACACATTGATAGGAAACTAGCACCGCCATCGAAGCTATCTGTGTTGTCGTGTTGACGGCACGAAACTTGCTCATCCACCGATCTGGGCAACATGCGTCGTCCAACACAAATTGCTCCTGTTTTTGTTGCCGAAAGCTGTCATACTGAGGCAACATTTTCGCTGTCGTCCATGTTGTGCTGCTGCTGCCGCGATGCAACAGGGTTGTCGGACAACACGGGGAGCAAGCAACAAGTTGCCCGACTGTTAGACCCGCTTCAGACGGGGCAACTTTTCCAGCAATTTTGAGGTTGCTGGCGGGTTGTTCCCTAGCTTTCCCTAGATCGACATGAATTGCTGAGATCGGGTCCGGCTCGAAACGGACGAGCAACTCAAACAACTCGGAGCCGTTTGAAGCGGCAGCAGCCAATCAGGGACGCGATATTTTCACGTGACATCCCGTGGTGGTGATGATGACAGCTAAAGACTTGGTTCTGGTTTGAAATCGATCGTTTTTGGAACTAAACCTTTTCAGAAAGATGAGTTAGTATTCTCTACGCCATTTAAATATATAAAAACATGTTTTTAGCGCGTAGCTTGGTGTCTAAATAGTGCAAGAAAATTCAAAGTGAATGATGATGATAGCAAGTCTGAGCAATTCGGTTGCTGCGTGTGAACGCGGACGGCCCGTGTTGCCGGTGTTGCGACGTCAAGTTGCTGGGCGAAATTGCTCCGTCTGAAGCGGGCCTTAGACAACATGTTGTGCTGGTGTTGCCTCAGTGTGACAGCCCGCTTCAGACAAGGCAACTTTCCCAGCAATTTCGGTGTTGTTGACTAGTTGTTCCCTAGTTTTCCCTAGTGCGACACAAATTGCTCGGATTGCGTTCGAGTCAAAACAGACGAGCAACTCTGAGACGTTTAAAGTGGCAGCAGCCAATCAGGGAAGCGATATTTTCATGTGACACTCCGTGCCGGTGATGATGAGAACTAAAGACTTGGTTCCGGTTTGAAATTGATAGTTTTCGGGAATAAACCATTTCAGAAAGATTAGTGAGTATTCTCAACGCCATTTAAAGGTATAAAAACATGTTTATAGCACGTAACTGTGTCTAAATGGTCGAAGAAAAAATCGAATTTAATGATGATGATGGCAAATCGCAGTAATTGATTGCTGAATGTGAATGCAAAACAGTTGGTGTTGCGACATCCAAGTTGCTGGGAAAACTTGCCATGTTTAAAGTTGGCGTCCATGTTTGGTTTTTTTTTTTTTTTTTTCTTTTCTATGAGTATTGGGTTTATTATGGAAGACCCAATTATTCCCTATTTCTCATAAAATACAATTTACTATTATTGAATAATACGCCGAATTAGAAAAAATATACAGACGGATAGAAACGAACACGTACATAACCATATAAACTAGGCAGCAGCTCGTGCCACCTAGCTGTTTATTCTAGAAACTATGTAGAGAGCATTCGATTATTCTTGACTTGCGAGTCGCGTCACGACAACCACGAGCACGTGACTTGGATTACGCGGTGGTTGTCACCGTTACTAGATCAACTCAGTTATGGAACTTCCGATAGACGCTGTACATTGCAGGGGGTCCGAAACCGTGTCCGATTTTTTTGCAGCTAGGTGGCGCTGCCGGCGCATTAATCCACGCGTTTTCGTCTGCTACTGCTCCGCGGCTGCTTTTGAGTACCGACTTCTCTCGAGGTTCAGCATGGTTTTGGGTTAGTTTTTGCCCTTTCGCCAGTAAAAAGTAAAAATGTGACTACCAACAGCAGCAGAAACAATTTGAAAGTTGTCTGCTGCTGTTATCCGTAAGAAAGGCCAGAACCGCGCCGTCAATGATGATTAGGGGTGTCGCGAACCGGCCGAGGTTCGAGTTCGACCAGGTTCGACTTTTTCGAACTTTTAGTGGAAAGTTCGACGAACCTTGTATTGAGGTTCGACTCGTGTGCGCATGCGCGACAGACTGGCCAGTTGGCTTCGGATTGGATGGTAATGGCTAATGGTTGAATCAAGGGCAGCGCTGATTGGTTATTTCAGTTAATACAGTACAAAACATTAAGTTATTAACTTCTTCAGTGATTGGAATCGGTTTTTATTCTTTGCAGCTGTTCATAAAATAAAATAACCCTTTGCATAAAAAAAAAATTATCCAAACCTAGACATGCTTGTATTAAGGTCTGGCCACACTGTCCACAAAGTCGAACCGGTCGAATCTGGTGAAAAGTTCGAAGATTCGTCGAACCGGTTCGACCCAGTCGAACCCCGAAAGTTCGACCTAAAAATCCGGTTCGACAAAAGTTCGCGACACCCCTAATGATGATGATAGCGAGTATTAATGCGGAGCGCGCGCCCTCTAACAGGCGCCACGCAGAGGGACCCCCCTCCGGAGCGGAGTTCCAGAACTGAGTTGTTCTAATAACGTTGGTGGTTGTTCGTCCGCTTTTCTTCCGAACTCGCTCTCACTTAAAACGTGACGTGGCACGCCCGTTTTCGGAAGTCAAATATCACGACTTGTTACTCTCAAGCAGCCCGGTTAAAATAACCGAACACACCTATCAAAATTCCGCTGAGCTCGAACGTACTCGAACCGCCGGATAATTTCCAACGGGATCTTGTAGTACAAAAACAATTTACACCCGGTGAAAATCGCGTACCGCCCACCCCAAATTTTAATAAAAACAAACAGCGCTCAGATTCAGAACGATACGGCAAATATCTTCTGCGGCCGATCCTACCAACCGATCCGAAAGGCCGAGCCACGTAACACAAAAATGCTCCACTCCGGTACCGAAATCATGTTTGCAACAACATCGGGAAAACAAAATTCAAGCAAATTGGACAGGAACAAGCATTCGTCAACAAACCTGGCCTGGTCCAAGACTTGAGATATTGAAAGTGACCTCGTCGTCAAAGTACGGATTTACGTTCGAACAAACGAGCGCTCCGCTTGCCTGACGGTAGCAGACGCACGCTACGTTGTCTACGTGGAACAGCTAGGTTTCGCTGGAGGGCGCGAACTCAGCAGCTGCAGCTAGCAAAGCTCCGTGACGTACTCCGCTCCGCAACTCCCCGCAAATGTGCAGCGCTTGCTTCACAGAACCCAGAAACACACGCAAACTTTCACATTCAAAGGTTCGATTGCGGCAGTAGACAGAGCGCTACCGCTTTCTTTCGCCTTTCGCGACGGCGCCAACGGTGCTGGGTGCATAAAGCTAGATAGGTGGGTGGACGGAAGATAAACAGTGCCACTCTTTCTGAAATCAGAAGGTGACTTGCGCCACCTATCCGCTGTGTCGTGGGTCGATAAGATTTAATTTAAAAAACGCGCGCTCACTGGTTCACTGCACCAGGGTGTCATTGTCAGTTACGTTCTCTTTAAGCAATTTTAAAGAAGCGACAACAAACAAGCGAAAATGTAGTTAAACAAATCAAAACACATACGTGAAAAAAAAAATAATTAAACCCATCTGCTGTAACATTGAAGCCAGCTGCAGAAAGAACAGGCCCAACAGCTGCCAGACAAACCAGTTTCCATAAACACAAGCAAAAAACCTGTGCCAGTCCCTGAATCTGTTCTGTGTTCATGTTCAGTTTCCATATGTTGTCCCTTCCCTTCCATCTCGTCCTCAGAGTTACCCGTCACATTAGCCAGCTCGCCTACATTTTAACCTCTCTATGTTTCAAGCTCATTGTTGTGCCTATGTGCTCTGTGATGAGCCAGACATTCATCACAGAGCTGTGTGAAATTCTCGCCAGATAACAGAAGACAATTTCTATGGAGAACTTTATTTTTTATGTAGTACAAATCTCGGTGATTAGCAATTCTAAAACAAGTTGGTCCCATTTTCGTGTAAAACCTATGCTTAAAAGTGTCAAAACGCAAGAAAGACTTTAATCTTAATCTGGGACAAGCTGTACAACTGCCTTTAATCCTTGATGCCGTAACCACTGACAAGATAGCCTCTGTGCTGCTGCGACTGTAGAAAAGTTCTGAACATGCCAAATACACTTGACGTGTTTCAGCTACACTAGGCGTATTTCAGCTGTCTCTAAAAAAAAATATAAGATACCCCTTTGCCTGCCCGCAAAACAGGCCAAAGCCATGACTCAAAGTAATAATGTCACTTTGTAGAAATAATAAAAAAAGGGAATGTCAGGGGAGAATTAAAATTATGTGCACGTGTGGCAGCCCTTATCTCAGACGTTTCACTGATGCTAAAGTAATCAGGTCGCAAACACCTCCAACCGCAGACAAAACAATTGATTACTGCTTGTCAGTGTTGGGTAAAGTAAATCTAAAAGGTACTTCAGGTAAAGTACAAAGTAAATTATATGTGATGTACTTCAAGTAAAGTAGTAAGTACACTGGGTGCAATGTACTTGAAGTAAAATACTATAAATACAATGTACTTTCAAAGGAAAGTACAAGTATTTTAACACAATTGCTCATGATGCCCTTTAATTCCCCTTTTTAACTGGTGTGCATTGCCCAAGGGTAATCAGGGCTGCATGACCTGTTTTCAAATGCAGCGTCGAATATTTTCTAAAGAGGCCACAGAGTAGTTATTTTTAGGAATTGAGCCAAATTCCTGAAAATCGCTGTATAGTGATTTTCTTGCACTGGATTGTTGCACCCAATCCTCTCATGGAAAAGTGTACTGTCCTTAATGAAAAAACAAAAAAACAGATTTTGGAAGCGAGCTGGTGGTAATTAATCATAATGTGACACCTGAGAATGGGGTGCGAAAAAATTAAGGAACTTTAAAGTCAAAGGAAAAGACAATAGAGAATGTCTCAAAACATTGTGACATTCTCGTCTATTGTCTTTTTCTTCGAATTAAAAGTTGAATATTTCCGCACCACAGTCTCAGGTGCTACATTAGGATTATATTTGCTCGCCTAATACTTTAAACCTCCTCCCTTGCGCTGATCTACCGAGAACTAGCCACAGTTCAAAAAGCTACGGGTAAGCCACCCCCAGAACAAAAGGGGCGACGCTTTGCCTGCTCAAGTTTCTGGTGAGAGTAGAATATCCCTAACAGTATTTCTTCGGAGTTCACAAAGCACCATTTCGTGATACAAATTTAACAAAACCAAATTTGGCGAATGTTTTTTGAAGTCGGGAATTGTACTTTCCTCGGAAATTACCAGAAAAAAATACTTTAAGTAAAGTGCAAGTACATACTCAGAGAATGTACTTCAAGTAAAGTACAAGTTTCCTAAACCTACTTGAAGTAGTACTTTAAGTACAATGTACTTCAAGTACTTCCCAACACTGCTGCTTGTACTAAATAAAAATGCCGAGATTAGGTCAACGGGGGTATTCAATGTTTAACCCTATGACCCATGTCACAAAAAAGCTTTGCAAGTATAAGTCAAAATTGAAGTGTGCTCTGCATGGCGCAACCTTTCCTTCAAGCAAAGGATCTAGCACAAGAAAATAATTACACTGATTTTGACAATGGCCAGATAAGGTACACCTCATGTTATGTGCAAATGTTCCATGGGAGGACTGATTTGGTAAAACAAAAACATGAACTGAAACCGGCACAATAAAAAAAAAAACTTGACTGCAAGAGTTCGAAGAAATTTTATAAAGCACACAGAGAATGAAGATGAACTACCACAAAGACTGAGGTTGTCTATTTTTGTCCTCTGCATTTTTTTTTTATTCCTTAGAACTGTTGTAGTCTTTATCACACAGACTTGCACCCTCCACCAAAGACTTCTGCTAGTCATAGAAATATTTTTACTATAAAACTTTCTCCTTCAGGGCGCTCGATAGGACACACACGCTAGTGTTACAGTGGCTTAAAGGGGGTAGTGTAACGAACGAAACCGGAGAAGCAGCACAGCGTTGGAAGACGGCCGCGGGTGGCGCTGGCGCTTGCAGCACCGTCGTTCCGGCTATGGCTCCGGCTTGGCCGCTTGGTCAGCTTGGCTCCGGCCAGCTCCGGCCGATTCGCAGCTGTCGACTACACTGTCGTCTGCTAGTTTCAGATTTTTATTCACCTTCAAACACAAATCATGTCGTTGCAAGTTCAATGGAGACAAATAATTGTTTTTGAGGTATTTATATTAGTTATGAAGCGTGTTAGGGTGCCTCTATCTGCCGGCCGATTGAGGCACCCTAACGGAGCTGCGGATCGAAGCGCCACCTACACCGTCTTCCAAGGAGCGGCCGTTCCCGATGCATGGTGGAGGCTACGCGGTAACTACACTACCCCCTTTAAGGCACTGTACTAGTGTGATGTCAGATGCAGCCTTGTCCTGCCCAACCCTGTACTTTTACCATAGGAGAGCAGTCATACAATGTTGTAGGAGAAAAATGTGCAAAAATAAATTACTCCGAGAAAACAGGCAAAGGCTTCGGAAAAATAAAGGTTCCAACGATCGCAGCTACAGGAGCCCTGTCAACATGTGCACAACCAGAAATATTTCAGATCACACATCAATCGAGCAATTCTGTCAATTAGTTCAAAAATCTGTTTATTTTACCAGAACAGAGGGTACATGAGGAGAGCTCCAGGTTTTGTTAAATGGCAACAACGCTCTTGTTATTAAGAGACTAGTGCAGTACTCTTTAGTATAATCTAGGAAGTTTACACGTCAAATACCACGGTGAAATTCTGTCTAAACGTCTCTTAAAATGGTGAGCAAGGAAGTGGTGTGCACCAAGTCACTGCCAATTGAGAGGCCTCCATTGAGTACACAGCTAAGGGGCTGTCCACACAGGACAAGGCTTGTGCATTTATAAACTGACTCAAGGTGGCCTGTACACCCAGGGATGAGCTCCTTACTTTCGAGGAGACTAGGAACAAGCGGAAAAATGGTGAGCAAAAGTAAAGGGGGCCAAAGAGGTGGGCGCTGCAGACAACAAAGCACGCCCAAGGGTATTTGAGACAAAGCTTCCACTTGGAGACCTCCAAAGTTGTTGCGTTCTCCCGATTCCTGAAGGGGCATTTGTCGTCCCACTGGGCATTAAAGAGTCGACGTCCTGACAAGCGGGTAAATGGCCATGCCTGCACCTTCTCTGCGGGTAACATGCATGCAGACGCAGATGGTCTGCTCTCCAGAAAGCTTGGCCTGGGCCACCCCACACTGTTGTTGATGTGTATCTGCTAGTATACAATAATATCTCTCGCTTAATACTCTTGCCCGTTTCAGCAGCTCACTTCTACAGATTTTAGCAACCCATTTGTAAAACTTTACCAAGCCCCAGTTATGCATTTGAGGCACGCAGCAAATTTTATTAAATGATAAAATCGAGACGGTTATGTCTTTTATAAATTTCTTGTGAGACAATGACCCGCAATGCGGGACTGTCCCGCAATTGACGTCTGGTGTACTTTAAATATGAGTAGAATATTGAGTGCAATTAAAAAGAAAAATGTTGAGCTCCTTTATTTTTTTACGGCAATATCTCAATCTATACTCTCTAAACATGCTAAACAAAACCAATATTAAAAGCATGCACAACCTATTTACACATCAAAGATTGCAACACGCCCTTTTATCAGCCGAAAACATTTTTCTGCTAAAAATAAAACAGCATGTCAGAACCTTTGATTACGTTTTTAATGTGGGCAATAGGCCAGGCACCATTTTAATTTTACATTTTTTTTAGGACGCTTAATGCACATATATGAGATATTGCAATAGAGAGATGAATTCAAAAAGATTTCTAATTTTTTTAGATAATGTCAAATAAAGTACATGTACCTTTACACCATCTTCCATGATCCTCACATTTACCTAGAACAGAGTTGTTCAAACTGAAGTGTGAAAATGTGCAGGGCACTCAAGTGCATGATTGGGGTCTCCATTTACCCAGTTAAACAAATTGCCTTGCATACAAATTTAGAGCTGTTGTTTTTCGCATCCAGGGACTAACAGGTAAAAGGTGCTTTAACACCACAGTGCAATCGGCACTGCCCCTTAACAAGGATGTTTCACTTTTACAATGTTGTTTATTCAATGCAAACACACAGATTGCCATCATGGAACTAGGTTTTGACAAAACTGTTTTACAGATATATTTTGTTCTAGATGCTGACACTGGTTTTCTTTTTTGTGTAATTTACCCGTATCGATTATTTCACCATTCCTACAAAATCTCCACCAGGAGATGTAGTATCAAATAAATAAATAAATAAACTTTTAGCTCAGCAATGCTTTGTGCAAACACCAGGAACGAATGAAAGTCGGCAACATTCCAGTGCTTTTTGAACAGTGCATCTCTGACTCTCCAGTGAGTGTCAGGACCGTCTAAAAAGAACACTGATTTCAGAGCTAGCTTCAGCCGATTTTTGGCACCTGATTTATAACAAGATGGCACACATTTCAGGGAATCCTTGGGCCTAGTCACAGCCAGGCACTTTGCGCAGAGCTAAAAAAGTATGGAGCCGGCAAGAAATAAAGTCCCTTATGGAATGAAAGCAATTATAAAGGGAAGCTGAAGCGGTTTTAAATATGAGAAAAAACACCTGAGCCTAGTCAATGAGACCTCAGCCATCACGAATATCGTATTCGTTAGGTAATTTTCTGCGCGGATTAACCGGAAAAGCGCCTTCAAAGTAGCGCCGAAGCCACGCCTCTACGAAGCAGAGGGAAAGGGGAGAGAGGAGGAAGCCCGTCAGCCGGCGTCGCAAAAGGACCGCCTGGGGGAACCCGCCGCGGCTGGCCGCGCTTTCCTCGTAGGCTGTGTCTTTTCGAACCGTCGTCGTTCTGCCGCTGTATAGCGCTTGCTTTTATCCGTTGACCGGGTATGCTATTGACTCAATCGCCTGACGTGTTGATTGTTCTCTTGTTTGTTCACGTGTTTGCATAATTCTCGTGGCACCGAACCAACTGACTCGTGCTCTTGCACGATGCCGTACTCATGCGTAGCCGTCAGCTTTCACGAACAGCGCTCGTCGCAGTTGTTCTTCCCACTTACCGTCTTTTCCACTCCGACACCGAGATTTTAAAAGGGTGGGTGGGTTTGAGCAAGTACGCCGTTTTTTGTTCGAAACGTGTTTCGGACAGCGCATATGAAAACTAAGTACGTATGGGTTCGGGTCTGAAGAAGGCCCGCCTGAACCCGAAGCTCTGCCGACCATCTTTGAAGGTAAGAATTAAAAGTCACAAGCAAAGAGGAAACGTAACTAAGTAGGAATTGTAGGTCGACTGTTCTAGAAAAAAGCTATTACGTTAATAGAATTGTGCAGTGTGCTAGAAAAGCCGCGATCATTTAGCCGAATAGCGGGTTTCCACTGGCTCTCTTGAGTTAACCGCCTTATATTAGTGTTTTAGTGTTGGTTTCTTATATTGTTGAAGTGACCATATTTTCCGGACCGACTCCGGTCCGGGAAATCTGGGAAACAAAAGAAAACAATCTTGGTTAGCCCAGGATTATTTTCTTTTGCTTTTAATCTACTCGGCTACCCAGTCACTTGGGAGAGCAAGGCTTGCTCTAATAAGTGGTCATGCAATTGATAATGTGACTTTCAAGGTGCAACTTGTTTTAGCATAAACCTTTTTTTTTACAGTTGCTAACATTATTCGAGGTCACATATTTTTTAAACGTAAACATAAATTTTGTTAAACTTTCCTTTCAAAGGTTCATATACTCTTCAGGAGAGCTTTTTGGAAATACAAAGCATGTGACCTTCTGTTCTGAATTGAGTTCTTTTTTTTTAAGTTACGCTGTGTCTTCTGTATAAAGTTTGTGTCATGCAACAATTCTTTGCGCCGTAGAAATGCGGTCGGACGATGATAATGCTTGGTGATGGTGTGATGCAGTCAACAAATCTTGGTAGAAGTATGCGAATGTAGAGGCCCAGGAAGCTTTCACGATTTCGACGTCAAATTAAGGGCTGCCGGGCACACATCTCCGCTTTTTTTAAACCTATAATGGCGTAATAGTTTGTGGCAAACAAACTAAACGCAGCAGAGGGTACCGCTATCACAAGGATGGACTTTCTGCACAGTTATTCGCATAGTGCGCAAGGACATGGCGGAGGCAGGACGGCGACCCTGTCTCATCACCCGTCTCATCTCAGGGGAAGCTCTCCCGTCGCCCGAAGACGATTATACTATCCCTTCAAGCCACTTCAGCCTTGATGAACAATGCAGCTTGTACGCTCACGCGTCCCGCAGCTGGCAAGCACGAAGGCCGATGTGTGCAGAATTCTTGTCCTCTTACGACCGTTTTGGGGAGGGTCACGCTAATCCGGCTTGACGCGTCCCAAATAGCACTCCGTTTATTGTCAACGTTTTACGTTACACTAAGTAGCAGTCAGTACATTCCTGAAGGTATGAAGCCAGCCATGTCGCGTCCGTGCGAGCGGTTCCTCGTGTCTGCATTTATTACTGCGGGGGGTCATTTTCCTACTTTGTCAACGGATGGAACGCATACTTTGTCACGTCGAGAATCGTCTGGACACATTCCGATTTCGGATCCACCGAAAGATTTCTAAAAATCAGAAGCCGAACCCGATTTCCAAGAGCAGAAGACCCGGCGCCCGGCTACTTCTGCAAGCGACGGAGCAAACGAGAATCGAGATGGTCCTTTTATGACGTAGTGGCGCGTCACGCGTGACTAGCCAATGGCGTGCCACTGCGGCGATCGCTTCTGATTTCTTCGTTTTTTTTTCGCGTTTAGGGATTATTTTGGGTCAAACGGTTGTGATATTTGGACTCAGCAGGTACAAACACGTCAGAATCAATCATTAACTCATTTTTTTCGAAAAGCTCTTCAGCTTCCCTTTAATGCAAAAGCATGAAATGTCCCATGAAGCGGAGCCGGCATTGTCCGTAACCGCGAAAAACGGCAGAGAAATTCTCCCAGTGCCATAACTGGCTCTTAAAATGGCTGTGACACGGCCCGCGCACTGGATGGTTTAAAGGAACGCCACCCCACAAAGCGGCGCTGCTCCCGCACACCGCCGCAGCAGAGCACACCGAACGCTCCCCAGAACCCGGCTGGCCTCCGCAGAGCCTAGCGGGGCATGCAGCTTATAGGAATATGCTATATATACAAATGCCTACACCTAAACCGTCTTAAGTGTCCTGTAATTTGTTTTATATTCTTCCGTTTTTAGTGTGCTACCCGGATCCACATACCGGAAGCACAGCTGTCCGTCTTCCTACTTGTTGGAAACACTGGCGGATCATCAAGAAATGGCAAGTTCTCTAAAGTAATTTAGCCGCTGAAGTCCACCGGCAACTCTTAATTGCCCCTTGACAATTCTAAGTACCACCAAACTAGAACTAAATCATAGCCACCGCAATCATACTCCGAGCTGCCGGCGTACTACAGGCATGCTACTTCTTATTCAACACCCGACATCGCAGCCCCGGATGCTCAAATGGTGGATGTGCCAAGTAACAAAATGGTGACGTTCAGAAAATTTAGGGTGCAAGATATGCCGAGTTTGGCTCTAAAATCAGCCGAAAAAATCGGCGCCTGTACGTAGCAAGCTCGATTTTTCTGAAACGTGTGTTTTAGCGGTGTATTTTACCTCATTAAATTTCAAGACGTAGCTCCCTTTCTGTGAAAAATAAGACCGCAAAACCTGCCAGAGTCAACGGCGGATGTCGATGCAGATGACCGAGTTAGCTACGACTGCAACTTGTGCCATCATCCGCTCCTAAGAACAGCAACCAGGCAGTAAAGCGCATCACGGCGACAGAGTAAGTTAGCAGACGACAGAGTGCGTCGTCTGCTCGCGGTACCTAAATTGAGATGGTGCCATTAGTTCCAACAATCGCCGACTTGGTCGTCTGCATCAACATCCGCCATTGACTCTGGCAAGTTTGGTATTATTTGTCGCGGAAAGGAAGCTATGCCTTGAAATTTAATGGGGTAAAATGCAGCACTGGAATACACCTTTGACGAAAATTCTAAATCGCTACATGCAGGCGCCGATTTTTGTTTGCAGCAAATTTTCGATCCAGCCTCGAGATTTTTGAAACCCTATATATATATATATTTTGTCGCAAATATTCGGATTTACGGCGGAGGAATGAAGTGGGGGTGGCTGAAAACTCACGTATGGGGTGGCAACAGTGGGTAGCGTCACGTGCTGCGGCTGGGGCGACAGGATAATGTGGCGCAGGGTCCCATTCTCGTCCACTATCTGCTGCACCACGTGGCCGGGGGGGACTTGCACGGGCACCGCCATGGGCGGCGTCGTGCTGTTGGACACCATCCGGACGGTGGCAGGACCTGGGACGCCGCCGAGAAAGGGGCTCCAGCTAGCAGACTTTGCCAAGACATTTAGAATCCTCGGCTATTGTACGGCGTCGGCTAGTCGTACAGAGGCTAGCCGCATTGGCTAAATTGCTCCTTAACAGCGGAGACGTGAGCCATCCTAATCCAAAGGAGCCGTACGGTTAGCAGCGTGAAAAAAAACCGCACCGGTTAAATTGCCCCTCTACGGCAGAGACACAAGCCGTCGTAATCCAACGCAGGCAGACTTCCCTCCGAGTAAAAGTCTCTACAACTTGACCGACGCTGAGGACACTTTAAATGATGTTATAGGCATTGCTTAACATATGGTTGTCGGTAAGTATCTTTTAATTTCCAATGATGTCCCGAGCCGGCATGCACGTTTTATGTTCCCAACGAGTCGGACAAAAATGCTCAATATAAAGGAACTGCAATCAAGGCTAGAACAAAACCAAGGCAGAAAATGAGGAAAGCATTCTGCTGGGAATGTGAGGTGTACTATCTGTGTTCTACCAATATAAGCATTCCTTCGTTGAAAAGCACATTTGTTACGGACGATAACTCTCCGACGAACCAAAAATAGACAACATCAGTTGGAGTACACTGTACTTCCAGAAGTAATAGCCGTGGGTGTGAGGCACATCTTGTATATATTCTGAATTTTTCTTTTATTGGTCATTTTATTTGAAGGGCTGTAAAAGTGTCGGTGTTTATATATCTTCCGGACGTACATTGTATTTTCAAGAAATAAAATTTTTAAATCTTTTTCGCACATCATATAATCATTAGTTTCTTTTGAAAGAACAATTGGCTACATTTTTATGTGTCTTATTGCTCTATACGCACATTAGTTAGGAAAATAAAAGCGTTTGCACGGATAATTTGAAAATTGCCACTTTTCCCGTGGTTAGGAAAGAGTTAACGAATCATCAACTATCGGTGACAAGCATGACCAAAAGCATCACATGATAGGTATTCTACAATTGGTCAAACGCTTGCTACGTTTTTAGCCAGATTAATTTTACTTCCATCAACGGAAATAACAACAACAACATCAGACTGTTAACTTTGACAGTGATACTTTAAGAATGTGACAACTCCGAGCTTTTGCCATGCTTTTCACATGCATCATCAAACTTGACATTCACCATTAACAACAAGTAGCCAGGGATTGCGGGTGAAATTCAGTCCACTTGAAGCTGGATTATGAAACTGGCACCAGATCCAGCTAAGACCAGCTTCGTAATCCAGCCACAAGTAGAACGATTCTCACTCGGGCTTGTGACGTCACGGATAGGCACCATAGGAGTGCATCACCGAAGCATCTCGGCACTATGGTCTTTTGCAGATTAAAAGAAGCGGGATGAGAACCTTTTAAAAAGACCTTCAACCTTTCCAGTTTACCAAAAGTGAATGCTGGAGAGGAGGCGAGTAGAAAAAAGGAAACCACCAATCGTGGCGAAGAAACAGCTTTGTGGGAGGAGCAGACAGCTTTGTAAGAGGTTCAGACAGCTTCGTGAGAGGAGCAGACAGCTTTGCGGGAGGAGCAGACAGCTTTGTAAGAGGTTCAGACAGCTTCGCGAGAGGAGCAGACAGCTTTGTAAAAGGTTCAGACAGCTTCGTGAGAGGAGCAGACAGCTTTGCGGGAGGAGCAGACAGCTTTGTAAGAGGTTCAGACAACTTCGTGAGAGGAGCAGACAGCTTTGCGGGAGGAGCAGACAGCTTTGTAAGAGGTTCAGACAGCTTCGTGAGAGGAGCAGACAGCTTTGCGGGAGGAGCAGACAGCTTGGGGGGGGGAGCAGATAGCTTTGCGGGGTGGAGCAGATAGCTTTGTAGGAAGAGCAGACAGCTTTGCGGAAGGAGCAGACAGCTATGGGGGGGAGCAGACAGCTTCGCGGGAGGAGCAGACAGCTTCGCGGGAGGAGCAGACAGCTTCGCGGGAGGAGCAGACAGCTTCGCGGGAGGAGCAGACAGCTTCGCGGGAGGAGCAGACAGCTTCGCGGGAGGAGCAGACAGCCTCGCGGGAGGAGCAGACAGCCTCGCGGGAGGAGCAGACAGCCTCGCGGGAGGAGCAGACAGCCTCGCGGGAGGAGCAGACAGCTTCGCGGGAGGAGCAGACAGCTTCGCGGGAGGAGCAGACAGCTTCGCGGGAGGAGCAGACAGCTTCGCGGGAGGAGCAAACAGCTTCGCGGGAGGAGCAAACAGCTTCGCGGGAGGACCAGACAGCTTCGCGGGAGGACCAGACAGCTTTGCGGGAGGACCAGACAGCTTTGTGGGAGGACCAGACAGCTTTGCAGGAGGAGCAGGCAACTTTATGAGAGGATCAGACAACTTTGTGGGGTGGGGCAGATAGCTTTGTGGGAGGAGCAGACAGCTTTGTGAGGGGAGCAGATAGCTTTGTGAGGGGAGCAGATAGCTTTGTGGAAGGACAAGACAGATTTGTGGGAGGAGCAGACAGCTCTGTGGGAGGAGCAGACAGCTTTGTGGGAGGAGACAACAAGAGAGCACCAAACGTAACGATTCTTTGGTGCAGGGTCTTTGGCAACGTCGTCGGCTATGGCCAAGATGCGCAAACTCACCCTGTATGAGCTGCATCTGGTCACCCATCTGGAAGAAGATGGTCTCGCCCGGGTTGATGTGCAGGAGCACCACGTGGGGCGGGACACCGGGCTGGTGGGGGGCGGCCGCCGCCGCCACATAGGGGGGCACCACCCCGGCTGCGGGGCCGTGCGGGGGGCCCCCGAAACTCTTGGGCTGCTGCTGCTGCTGTAGAAGGCCCTTACAGCGGTGGCTGCCCTTCTCTGCCCCAGAGAGACCGTTCACCACGTGCCAGCTGCCGGGAGGTTCGCCCACCTATGCAGACAGCGGTGATGGCGAGAGTTATCGAGTTTTTTTTTTGGGGGGGGGGGGGGAGCAAAGACGGCAGCAGAACGCAGCAAATTGTAGGTGCCGACCCTGATGGTCTTGGGAGAAAGAACGACAAAGAGAGTGACAGAAACACAGAGAAAGAAAGCAGATGATATGTTGGGCGCATTTGTTTTGCCGCAGCAATTTGAAGTGGTTCAAGTGCTTGGCGACTTTGTCCGTTTTTATGCAATGCGCGACGCTGGTGTTTCTGCGTCAATTAAAACCAGAAAAACACTTAGGCACAGACCCTGCAAGTGATGTTTTCCCGTTTCTTTATGTACACCAAAGCGTCGCCAGTACCGTATTTACTTGCATAATGAACGCACCCCCCACAACGAGTACCAATATTTGGACTTCTTTTTTTTTTTTCCTCACGTAATCAATGCACCTCCAATTTTCGGCTCGGCGAGTCTCATAGTGCGTCCAATTTAGCTAGCCACCAAGCCAATTTTCTTTTGCCACCAAGCAGTCAGGCCAAGTCAAGCCAAGCCACTCCGCGGTTGTAATGGCTTCAAGTGCGTAGCTGCAGAAGTGATCAACCGTAAAACCAAGTGGAGCGCACACTTGACGAAGCTTGGGGTCGAGGAATTGCCCAGCCCCGGGAAAATTCTTCGCCTATCGGATGCATTGATGTCAACAAACACGCCGACGGTTGTGGTCCACTTTCGAACAGTGAAATCGTGAAAGTGGTTAGGCCTAATTTCACATACTCCGGGTAAATGATTTTATATAATCCGTAACAGAATGGCGCAGCGAGGTGCACGCTGCTTGTAGGTTGAGTGTGTCTGGTAGCCCCTGTTAACAGCCATCTCCGTGAACGAAACTTGATCCGTCTCCGTGACCGAAACTTGATCTGTGCGAGTGGGCTCGGCGGTCCACGGTTGGACGACGAGAGTTTTTATACGCGTAGTCCCCGTATATTCCTTAGCGCGCCACCGGATACTAGCAATAAATATCAGCATGGTTACTGTGGCGCGCCCCCAACCGGCCATGGGTGCACCTCCATCAGCAGAGACGTGCCACAGTACCTTGCCGTGTCAAATTGGCACCCAATATGACATTTGCACGAAATGTGTAAATGCAGAAATTTTACCCCGCATAATGAACGCTCCCCCTAAATATGTGTCAATTTTTCGTGAAAAAAAGTGTGTTCATTATGCGAGTAAATACGGTAGTATGGTGGCATTATGGTGACCGTCGATGCCTGCGTCTGTGTCCTGCGGCAGCCGAAATGCGTATGACCTCGCTCACTGGGCTATTATATTAACCCTATGCACTTTATTTTGACTTGTCTACAACAGGGGTTCTCGAGCGTTTTAACCCCGAAGATCTCTCTCGACAGATAGATGGGGAACCCATTCCAGTCATGGCACTAGAGTAGCACAGAAGCTTACGGCCTCTGTAAACAATGATAAACTTACTAAGAAGTGCTTGGCTCAAAGTTATACATAAATAGGTGGCTCAGATTTGCTAAAAAACTGGTGCTTAAACTGGAAAAACATTTAACTTAGAGGCAGGAATGGTCGAGGAATTTTGACAGCTCGGATAACCCACAAGGGTACTCCAGGGGACCTCTGGGTCTCTAGGAACCTAGCTTGAGAGACTCTTTACTCTGTAGATTTGAGACTCAAGCTAAAGTGCAAAGACATCTTCAAGACATCTAGATGAAGATGTCTTCTAGACATCTGGGCAAAAATGACTTTCAGATATCTAAGTAAAGGTGTCCCCTACATGTCTAGGAAGGACGCTTGGCAGGTGCCTACCCAGACGTCAAAAGCACATTCTAGCTGCATTTGCACGTCTGCAAGGTGTCTTGCGCAGGGTGGCCACTTACCTCCCAGTGTGCACCAGGCTGGACTGGGGTGCCCCTGGGTGCAAGCAGGGGCTCACAGCCCACGGGCAGGAGAGGATCCTGCGGGGGCCGTGATCGGTGGTAGTGCTGCGGCTGCTGCACCGGTGGTGGCTGTGGCTGACCGTTGAGAGAGGCAGTGTTGTCTGCATCGGGCTGGGCGCTCGCCATTGGAGGCGGCTGCTGCTCGCCCGGCGCTCTCGACCCTGGGCCTGCAAAGCACCCGATTCTTTTAGGCTGTGAGCGTCAGATACAAAGAGCTAAGCCAGCATAACCCAATCCAATCCATGTTGTGTGTTGTGAATGTGCCCAACAGTCGGCTAGGGCAGGAATCCAATGCTTACACCAAAAGGATGGCAAGATGTGCAGACGACTGCAAGTATGGCCCACTGGGCACTGCCATTACGTTACTGAATTGACATCTCCCGATGCAAAGAGCTAAGCCACCATAATCCAGTCCATGTTTGTGTTGTGGAACAAACCCAACAAATGGCTAGGGCAAGAATCTGATGCTTATTTACGACAGAAGGACAGCAAGATGTGCAGACGACTGCAAGTATGGTCCACTGGGCACTGCCATTACATTGCCGGATTGGGATCTCCCAATATAAAGAGCTAAGCCACCATAATCCAATTCATGTTTGTGCTGTGGAAGAAACCCAACAAATGGCTAGGGCAAGAATCTGATGTGCAAACAATTGCAAGTATGGTACATTGATCACTACCATTATGTTACTGTACTGCAGTCTCCCAAAACAAAGAGCTGAGCCACCATAATCCAATCCGATCCATGTTAGTCTTGTGAGACATGTCCAACAAACTGCTAGGGCAAGAATCTAAAGCTTACTCCAGAAGGATGGCAAGGCACACAGACAACCAACACTACTTGTTATGTGTTTGTGTAGGTACTATAGTGGACACTGTTAGCTATAACACGGCAGCGGCGGCCGTCCCGTACCCCCAGCGCCCCATTGCAGGCGCCGTCCGAAACTCCGCGCATACGCCGTGTGGCGGACTCGCTCTTCCCATTTGCGAGCACACCCTCGCTTTGTCGTCTGCTAGGCGCAGAGCAGGCGATGCCACAGTGCTGCTCGCCTGGTACCCTCGCCATAGCGAACTGGTCTCAAACTAATTTTCAACCGGCGATTTTTATTGGGGCAGATTGCAGAGTCATTAGGGCACTACCCCTGTCCAAGCTTTTGTTTGTTTTTTTGCTTTTTTTAGAAACAGGCGTGCGCAATGCATTTTTAACAATATGCGTTCGCAAACCAGTATGAGCGCAGCAGGTGGGATACAGAAATAGAGTGTTATACTCTGTTTCACCTTACGTCCGACCGCAGCGTACTCTACAAAAAGACAGAGTCAATCAAATAGCAGCAAATTTGCAACGTCACGGAGTGCATCACCGGGGGACCCAATAAGGTGCAAAAAGTGTGCTTTTGTTGCTGCTTGGTTGGTTCTATCATCTCGTAGCTTCCGCTGCGCTTAGACCTAAAGTGAAACGGAATATAACTGCGAGTTTGTCCCATAAAAAAATTTAATCTACTGCGATATTACATTTAGTGGTGATGATTATCCTTAGCCAGCGGAGTCAGGAAATCAACCGTGGGCACCCCTACGCGGTGGTTCGCTGAACCGTGTTCAGCAAAAATCGGCGAGCGCTGGTGCGTCGTCTGCTCTGTGCTTAGCAGACGACACAGCGAGGGTGTGCTCGCAGGCGGGAAGAAAGAGTCCGCCACACGGCGCATGCGCGGAGTTTCGGACGGCGCCTGCTATGGGGCGCTGGGGGTACGGGACGGCAGCCGCTGCCGTGTTATAGCTAACAGTGTCCACGATAGTACTTCGTTTGGTGCAGTACAGAGCCATTTATACTGGGAGAGTTTGGCACTCTTTTGAAGATATCATAGAAATTGCCACCAGGAGGTGGCAATTTGCCTCCGCCATTTTGTGTTATCGAATTTCGAACCCACTTTGGATTAGGCACACAAGGTATGCTGTGACCCACCACTGTAATAAAAGTGTTTATCGCTAATGTACCTAAGTGTTTTTGGCGCTGCACGCGTAGTCAGAAGCTCAAACTTACTTATCTACCACAATCTCTTAAAATTATATGAGCTTAAACTTATTCCACTTTTGTGAAAAGTGAATTTTGAATACTTTGAATATTAGGTCTCAAAAATGACCACCGCAAAAATTCAGTGCTGTGACGGGCGCCATCTAGGAGAAGCGCTTGTGCTCAATCGCCAGATTAATTTTTGTTCGAGAAAGCCTCATTTTGTTTAAAACCAAAAGAAATAAAGCTTATTTGTAAGTGATGTTTCTAGAGATCAATAAAGGATGGTCAGTGCTTGAATATAGTGACCAATTGCAGGCATAACAAAATGTCAGAGTACAAGAAACTGTTTATAAAACAACTACTAACTGCCGATTTGGAGTAGTGCACATACTGACTAGAGTGGCCAAAAGCAAAAATCCTCCATTTTGTGTTATCGTAAAGTCTGCTTGTTTTAGCGGGCGACAGGCTCCACCCATCGGCCAAACTCTCCCAGTATATAGGGCTCTGGTGCAGCGTTGCCTAAGCTCCTTTTGCATCACAAGACCCCTCACAATATATGTTGCAAGAAAATCAGCAGAGCGAGACAGAAAAGAGGGTAGCTTAAAAAAGTAATGCACGCAATGCTGCATTCCCAAAACTGCAACGTCAGCACAGGTCATCCAACAGGTACCCTATTTCCAATGGGTCTGTTGCCTTCAATGGTGCTTTGGTTGCATGCGCTTCAACAAAGTCCACCTGAACTCAAAGCAACGCCAAAGGCTGCAAGCTTGAGCCGGAAAACTGAATTGTATTACTAGTCATTTCAGTTTGTTTTTTACTTAACAACACACTAACCAAGGACTCCTAATATGAACAAGACAGTCAGAAGAGCAAACTTTCAGTAGAGATATGTTTGGAATGGATTGGTGGAACATGCAAGTTCACCCCCGTACAGGTGTGCAAACTAGCAAAAGGAAAACAAGAGGATTTGAAGTCTTAGCTGGATGGCAGAGGGTTGCCATTCAACTAGGACCTGAACAAACAACATCTATTTAAAGTCATGGCTACCTGGAATAACAACTATAATTAGGGGGAAAAAAAAGACGCTTATTAACAGCTGCAGCGAAAGCTGAGCGTTACGTATCATTGCAAATGCCACGAAGAGACGAGTGGAACAGCTGTGGGGAAAAAATAAAATACACAGGACAGAGAGTTCTGCCATCTGTGTTTCTTTGTCCCTCCCCACCAAAGTAATGCAACAAAGGTTATGCTACGTTCAAGCCAGGGCACATAAATTAATTACAGCTTCACCTAACAGCATATGTATGCGTGTAAAAAAATTTTAAGCCATTTTCCCAGTTATTACTATAAACAAGGTCATCCAGATATGTTGCTGCAACTAGCACTTGACCTGAAACTCCACTTGTACTCAAGGCTAAATGCTAAATACTAAAATAACTGTATGCCCCCATTAAAAAAAAAAAACACACCTACAGCTGTTTAATGGCCATGAAATAAATAGATGCCTGTCTTTTTGCTGCCTCCAATTACAGGCTGCCCCCCCACCTTTCTAATTGTCTTCCTTAATCCAAAATGTTCAGAATCTTTTTTCACTTTGAGTTTCTGCAATGCATCTGTTAGCTATGGTTGCTACTTACCAGTGCTTGCTATGGCAGGCATGGAGTTGGTCTAAGTGTCAAGCCCCAACCTGCCTGCAGAGAAAAAAAAACAAAAATTGTGATATTACCACAACATAGGTTTATTTCATTGACCGTCGGCCAAATCCAATCGCAAATTCTTTAAAAATCCAGTCCAGGTTAAAGCTGCCGTTACACAAAAATGAAATATTAAAAAAAAACATCTCCGACGAGATACCGCAGCGTTCAGTAAAAACTATTTTTAGATGCCGTTGTTCCTAACACTGGCTATGATTATAAAGACAAGCCTAACTGCTGGCAATAAAGCAATAAAAATATAGCACATAAAATGATTTCCAACTATGTTTTCGTCACAAAAATACTTGCCACCATAACAGCTGCTGGCAAGTCCTAGCGCATTCCTCGCATTTCTACCTTTAACTCGACAGAAGCAAAATAATGGTACAGATGCTAGTAAATTGAAATAAAAAAAATTTTTCAAGAAAAAAAGAATTGAACTTTAGGAATTGACAAAATGTTAGCCCACATTCCTAAAGCCCCTTGAAATTATGCTCTCAGAAACCACTTTATCCAGAGACACCTCAAACGTTCCATAAGCCAAATTTGTGGAGGCACCTTTCAATCATGCTCTCAACGAAATGGTATATACTTCTTATCCCGTCAAACCTCCTGCAGCCCGTGTTACACTCCCTCAGAGAAAAGGACGGCACTTCAAGCTACTTCCATACATAAAAACTAAAGTTTGTGACAAATTTATAAGCGAGGAGATGCTCTGCCTTGAGCGTGAGCTCCCTGCCTTCGATAACATCTTGGCACACGCGTAGCCAAAGCCCCGGGGGAAGTCATTAAGCGTGTGAAGAAGGTGGCGCATCTACCTGGTTAATAGACCCTTTCCGAAATTCAGTGCCATCTGGTGGTTCGTAAAGCAGTTTAGGTTTTGCCATATCAATGGCGGATATGAACTTGTATCGGCACCGTCACATTCGCAAGTCAACGGCACGCGAGGAATTGTTTAGTGTGAGTTCTTTCTCGATCACTTTCAGTTCGATGATGACCAGGAACCTGCATTCAGAACAAAGCTCCAACCTACTCAGATGCCTCGAGAAAATTCTATACACCGAATTGCTTTAAAGCCGATTGTGTGCCGCCCACAGATTGACTGAATCTGAGTTATTAGAAATAAACGCTTACGTAGCTCTTGTGTTCCCTTCCTACGTTGCGTCGTACTGACCCCCCCCCCCCCCCCACACCCCCCGAATATACAGGCTTCGCATCATCCGCTTAGGAGCACCTTCAACGTCTTCCTTTATCAGTCACTAGAAGGCCGCCATTGGTATGGCACAGATGCCGTTCCACAGATGATGAGAGTGATCAAAGTGGCCAGACTGAATTCCGGAAAGGGTCTATTCTTAACCCGTCACCGACTACAGCCATCTAGAGCTGAACAAAAAACAGTCATCCTGTCTGCTATATGAAAAGGAAACGTTAGGACACAAGCAGGCCGTTAAACGTCGAACGCTCAGACACAGAGGTGAAAAGAGGTCAAATGAACGCAGGTCGCACACCTTGCTTGCTCATTACTTGTTGTCACGAGACTTGCACTGTCCTTGCCACTTGTCACTGAGAAACTTGTGTCCCAAGCTGTCCTAGCCACCTTCATTCTTCGCACTTGACAATTGTTAGGATCCCCTTCCCCCACAAAAATGATCTATTTTAAAAATTGTTTCAAAACATTAATTTTTCTTCTTTATTTTTTTTTCTAAACTGCCTTAAAACATTGAGTTTGTTTGGAAGCAAACACCTGCCAACGCCTACCGCACCGAAATACGACACCCTTTCCAATTAAAACAAAGACGGGCAACAAAAACCCTAAGCCGTGGGAAAAGCAACAGGAAAGAAGCGTAGTGGTGGGCGCTATCTGATGGGGCGTCCGAGAGAGGATCCCCAGAGCACCAGTTCAAACGCAAGATAAACCCGGCTTGCAACATCACGATTGGCGGAAAGGGAACCCTGTAACAAGACCCTGGGCTCCGGTTGTGGGCCCCTCAGGCAACAGCCCTCCTCCCCAGAAAGAAGAAAGTAGATAGTAGCATGCCCCCATCTCTCAAGGAAGAGGTCTTGCGACACTACTGACACTGCGCTACGCTTGCTCCAGAAGGCTCCTTTGGAACAAGGCAACAGACTTTGTGTCACAACCCAGATAGACACTCTTTACAAATGCTCAAAGAAGCTTCCCCTTAAAATGATGCCCTTGCATGTTACATTCAAAATACTGCACAGTGGTAGACACGAAACACAGTGGAAAAACTTTTGAGACCTCAAATTCTGTAGCTTCCATGTCTGTGTCCAAATTATGTGTGGCTAGGCAGCCTGCTGTGCAGTAGTCTTGTCTCATTAATATGGACACCTCCGTTCCCCCCATAAATCATCTATAATATCAGATGTCAATAATCATAAGCCAAAAATGCATTTATTCATCCAGTTTGTCCTCGAACATTTTTGTACATGGCAGGGTGTCAATATTTACGAGACACGGTTGTATCAGCCGTTCTACCATGCTGTAGTCATTCGAGACAGTACAGAAGTGGTGCGCAACTTTCCAAACAGGCTTATGGGCTTCTACATGTGGCCTGTGTGTGGGAGTGAGGATGTTATGACGAGGGGTCAGAATAAGGCAGACCGCAAGATCTCCGCGCCATCTGCCGACTTTTCCGTGCCTCGCCCCACGTTTCGTACCCCTTTGAACTCGAGCTCAACAATGAAGATTTTTAGTTTCTGTGTCAAAGTGCCTGCAAAGAAGTGTGTTTGGCAGATGTTTCATTTGCCAGATTGGCCAGTTCACAATTGCAGCAGAATGCAACGAAAAAAATATGAAAAAAGAAGGAAAAAGGCCTGTCACAAGAAGACGAGAGGAAGTAGTGAGAAACCGTCAAGACAAAATGTTTAAGCATTATTTTATTTTTATCTATTTTTTTCGGCACGCCGTTCACGACTTTCTCTTGTTCAGACTACAAGTATGCCGGAACCTTGAAAACGATTAGGAGCCAAAAGCGGCAACCAAGTTTTCCGCTCCAAAATCTCTTGCGGCCGGGAGTATCTAATCGGTGAGACGGCGAACGGCGGGAGGAAAATGCTGTCACGGTTGACAATCATTGCTTAAGGAAGAGCCTGGAATTGGACACCGCTTATGAGGCTGTAGACTCGTGCAAGAGCTGGCAGGGAATGAGAGCACTCGCTCGTGGGCAATCATCAGACAGCCACATATGGAACCGGGCAGAAGCTAGGTCATCAACTCAAAAGCAAGAGCCGCTAAGGCTGGTTTACATATTTGCTAATTGACCGTGAGCGAGTGGCAATTGTAATCTCTTGTAACCGCTTGACACACTGCCACACTGGTACCATCTATTGGGCAGCACAGGAACAACCCAAGGTTACAGTCAAGTGCAAACACAAACCAGACCCTAAACAGCAGGAGCACAACAACAAGTGTAGTCCTGAAATCAAAGTGTGCTGCGTATCATACAAAAAGTAAGACACCAGAAAATTAAAATTCAGACTGACAAGAAAGTTTTCTGGCATTTTTTTAAGAGTATTATTGTAACAAAAACAAGCGAACATTGTGTTTGTCTTTTTTTTACAGGTCTGACAGATTTTCTATTAAACTAGATAGCAGAGAAACCAATCAAAGTCATTTAAAACAAACTGAAAAAAAAAGAAAAAAAAAATCACCCGGTCGCAAGTACGTTACGCCAACTTGGGCAACGCTCCGGCAATCCCGGAGCCACCGAAACATGCCACATCGTACGCCGGACAGAGCGTGTCGGAATGTGGCCGAAAAATGTCAGAGGAGCAGCGTGGAGATCGACACACATTAGGACGACTATCGTTGTTCAAGCAGCAACATGGGGAACAGTTATACGAGATCTATTTCCTGTCAGGCTACGACAGGCGATAACCAGGGGGGAGGGGGGGGGGGGGGGAAGCAAGAACAAAAAATAGCCAACTAATCAAAGCTTCGATTGCTATCGCGAAGACCTACATCGTTAGTAAGACACATAGCACATCGAACAATACGGGCAAGATCGCCGGTTGCCCGTAAAGTGCGGACAAAACCGCGGCGCTTCGGCGTCCGTCAGTCGTGCCAACTGTCACCACCACGTCGACGAGAACCCGACCGAGGAATGTTTGCGGGCGCGTTCGGAAGCGCCAAGCGGAATGGTCGGTCGGTCGGACGTGAACCAGATCGGACCCGAAAAAGAAAACGAAAAATACAACCCCAAAAACGCGTGGATGCCGGTAGAAATGGAGTGACAACGTCAAGTTATGTCACATTTTCTAGACTACGGGAACAGGCCCATCCCCTCTGAATTTTTTGTACTATTTTTTTCTTGGATTTCGGGGGAGGGGAATTGGGAGGTTGACGGTACGGACATGGTCTACGTAGACTGGCGTCCAGGGGAAAGCCAGAAATTTCGAAACCTCGAGATGTACTGCACACATAGTTAGCGGGGCCGAACTGTTTCGGCAGCTGCCAGCGTTCGCGAAACACGGATCAAACGTCAAAAAGCAAGCAAAGAAAAAGAGAGCAAGCAGAAGAGAGAAAAAAAAAAAAATATCTCGTCGGTGGCCTCAAAACAGCTGATGCCTGTAAGAGCGACAAAAACGCGATAGCGCGATCATCTTTGAACTGCCGAGATACTAGAAATGTGAATGGGAATTGTTATGACACCGCCGGAGTGAGCGACGTGTAATCGGAATCGCTACAGGCTACGCGACGAAAATACAAAACAGCCAAAACGTTACCTCATACTTGTGGAGAACTTTCATCGCTGGCAGGCATATTGAGGGTCCGTCTGAAACTTTGCCGACATCGGGAAGTGTCGGAACTTGCCGTAAATCGCGGAGGAACTCGGTCGGCCGACGTAGCGAGTATCGTGGAAAGCCCCAGGATTCGGGACACTCAACGCAAAAATGTGGGGGCGAAAATATCACGACGGGCAGACTGCGGTACCTCTTGACGTGTACGCTGGCTGGATACGAAACTAACTTATGACGTCAGCGTTCTTTTCTTTCTTCGCTTTACGGCGCGCTTTTTTCTCTCTCTTTCTTTTTTTCGTTTCTCCTCCACCGCCGCAGCGGTTCTCGTTTGTGTTCGTTGCTGGTTTCGAAGAATCTGTAGGGAATTCGTTATGAAAACGTGGAATAAAAGACGGCTTATTTTTTTTCGAACAAACGATTCGAGCGCTGTTTCTCGTGCGACTGGGGGGACGAGTGTCGCCTAAAAACCGGAGCGGAAGGCCGAGCGCTTTCTTGGCGGTTATGGAAGTGTGGGGTCAGAGAACTGCAAACCGGAACTAGACGTGGCACGCGCGACTCTGGCGCGGGCTTTTGCTGATGGCCACTGCGCGCTTGGCGATGTTGTCCCATTGTGACGCTGATTTCCGTTCGTAGAAATCCTAAGTTGACAATTTTCAAAGGGGGGGGGGGGGGGGGGGTCTACAAAATACAGCGTCCGTCGAGCATTTCGTTGTGTCCACGTTCCAATGCTCCCGGCGGCGTGTGGGAAGTTACGAACCTGCGCCTCGACAACTTCGGACCTCGAAAAAAAGGCGAAATAAACAAAAGAAACCTAGTCAAAACTTTGAAGTTTGCGTATCCCCCCCCCCCCTCCCCCCCCCCAAAAAAAAAATACAATACAATATATAGTGGGATACGTTGAGCGAGGATATGTAAATCATCTTAATACTGCGGTGATCAATCTGCGGCGCTTTTGTCTTTGAGGACTGCGGCACAGATAACCAGTCACGATCCGGAGTCGAAGGAAACAATCGCGGCATTCCTGACCTCGTGACCTTTGAGGGATAATCGGCAGGAACGAAGTCGCTCCCATTAAAGAACCCAGCAGGCGGCGGCGGCCAATCACTTTGTCGAACCGCGTTGTCACGTGACGCTGACCTTTGGCCTCCTTCGGGAGGACGCGCGGCGTTCCGTTCGGTTGGAGACGCGCGGTTCTGTCGGTAAAACAGAACGTGCTGTTAGGTTATTAGACTCTACCCCGTTCCATCTCACGGTGGACGGTGACGGTACGTAGCACCAGCCATCGAGGCCAATCCACGTGCCGTGTGAGTGTCATGTGACCTTAAGTAGGAGCGGGGCGCGTTTAGTCACGTGATGCGCTAGCGACGCCTGGATTAGTTGGGATGGTTCGCAGCGTTCTTTGTGGTCCGTCATCAATTGAAACGGAGTGTAGTTGCCTGTGAACCGTATCAGAATTTAGCGGGGTTTGTCCGTCGATCCGGCGGCGCGGTCGCACAGCCGTGTCATGCACACAATTATGCAAGCAAATATACGGGCATTAATCAATTTCACTGTCGCTATCGGGTGACAAGAAAATTGTGGAGTACGATATTGCACTGCAGAGTCAGAGCTCAAACAAAATGGGAGTTCGAACAACGCAGTGCGACATTGCGCTTACTATTAAAAAAAAAAAAAAAAAAAAAAAAAAAAAAAGAATGCTTGAATTGAAGTTGGAGTGTTCGGTTTCGCTCAAATCGCGAGCAGAATACCACGAATGAACCAAAAGCCGCGCTAACATCAAAACAAACACACACACACACAGAAAAAAAAAAAAAAACTTTTTTATTATTTTTAAATTGTTTCACAATTTATTCGAGGCCATTTATCGTGCAGAAACTGCGAATACGCATTTATCAAAATTTAATGTACTGAAGTGCCACAGAAAAACAAAACAAAAATAACGTAGTGTTGAACGATTTTCGCATGTTCCTACTTTCGTGCGAAATTCAGTTGGTTTTTCGGACATGTGCTCCGGAGAACACGTGCGCTAAAAATAACCAATCGAAACCCTCACGAAATGTGAAACGCGCAAAAATCGCTAATCTTTTGCACTTATTATTATTATTATTATTGAATCGCAAATTCTATTAAAAAGATTTGCGCATAATTGTTTTTTTTTTTTCTTTTTATGGTGGCTTTTCTTTTTCTTTTGCGTGTTTTGTATTTTGTGCAATTTGGGGTTGACTTTTCGCACGTGTATGTACGAACCTTGAGTTACTGGGGTTAACGCGTGCCGCGCACCGTTCAAAACGATAATAACGCCATGTTCCGCATTTTGTTTGCGAACACGCATTCGCTTGATGTTATCGTGGAAGTAGTAGTATCCGCATCACACACTCGCAAAAGATGCAGGATACTCTTCTGTTAATGTGTATTCCAGAAAATAGCTATAGCCCTGCGTTCTTTTTAAACATTTCATCCCTTCACCGAGGGTGCAGCTAAATGCTCCGCGATGGCGCTACCGTCAACACTGCGCTACACTGCGCATGATCACACCTGCTGTGGGAAAACGCGGCATTGTTTGTAAACAACGTCTCAACACGCGTTATGTAACAATATAAAAATTACTTTTTTTTTAGTAGAGATTGTTGCAGTTTATTTTCGAGAAACGATCGAACCACTCGCACGAGAGTTAATTTTCTTATTTACCTCGCTCAAATAGCAATGTACTTTCGAGCAAATACATATATGTGTGATTTTCACGTGATACATTAATTTCAAACACGCGTTATGTGATTTTTTTTTTCTTGGTTGCTATTTTTAATTTTTGGAACATCGCTTTTCCGGTATCATTTATATATTATTAAACGAGATAAGGATAAATTTACAAAGCAAATCTCGATCAACGGTTTCTGACTTAATTAAATACATCACTGCAAAAAAAAAAAAAAAAAACGTAACGTGTTGGTACGATTACGAACACTCCGTGACACTGTTAGCGCGAATAAGCCATCGCCTGTTTTCTGTTCTTTTTTTTTTTCCTCTGCATTAAGGGTAGAAAGTGCTCAGTTGGGGTACACTAGCGTAGGTGGTAAGTTCTGACACCCGCCAGTACCAGGCTTTTGAAGTGAAGTGCAAAAAAGGCGCCAAAGTCGTGTTTGTGCTAAGAGTATCGCGCTGAGTACATGCCTGTACGAACTGACTTGGCGACGTCCGAGTGTGTGGAAGTGGGCAAGGGAGACTGTTCACAATCTTTGATCATTCGATCTATACTTGTTTTCAGCTCAAGAAAGAAGCAAGTTTTTCGCGTTGTTCATGCGCCGCGCGAAGTAGTTCTTACAAAATTTGGTTGTCAGAGTAAGAGGCGATGCTTATGGCGTTTGAAGCGTGTATATACGTCTTGATAAGATAACACATATCTACTCTAAAATTCACCTTTCCTTTCTTTAAACCTCTTGTGTTTTTTTTTTTTTGTGTTTTTTATCCTTTTTGTACCCAGTCACAATCACCCAATCCCGATTCGATGCCGTACGGTTGCAACTTGCGTCCAAGTAAGCGCGGTCATGAATGCAGCAAATGCTGACACGTCTGACGTGACGCTGGCCACACAGGCTTCATACCAGAGTTGTACGAGTTACCAAAACAAAACAAAAAGTAACGAAGTACGTGACATCTTACTAGCAAATAAAGGAAACAAGTTACCAAACTACGTCACCTCAAAATAAAAGGAACGAGTTATAGTGGCCGTTAGATAAAAAGTAACGCACGTTGATTTTGCGTTACTTTTTTATGAAGTTTTTCTCTTTTGCCGTTGAGTATGCATAAACGCCATATTAAAAAAAAAAAAATTAATATGCGGAGTGTGTGCAAAAATTCATATCCCTTGGTGATGACGTGTATGACCTGTAGCTGGACATGATGAAGGCCATTGAAAGATACTGTTCCCTCAAAGGCGCTATCTCGTCGTCGAAGGCCCCCCTGGGTAAGTGAGGATATCGTACGTCTCTCCCACAGGAAATGCTGTCTTTTTAAGAAAGCCAAGAAGTCCAATCGTCCGGACGATCTGACTGTGGCACAAAAGGTGCAGAGGGATCACCTAAAACGGCTGGTGTACACAGCTCACAGAGAATACCTGCGTGGGGAAAAGGCTGCGCATCTTCCCAAGTTTTTCTGGGCTTATGTTAAAAAAACAGCGTCGGTTCTCCTCTGTTCCAGTGTTTGAGGGAGATGGGGTTGTCCTCAGTGACCTCAAGACGATTGCTTGAGCTCTTCAGTGCCCATTTTTTTCTCCGCTTGGGCTACCCGTGTCGATCCAGACGTATCTCTTGTTTCTGGTGGTGCGCTTCAAGTGTCGTTCCCTGTACTTCTGTAGAAACAGGTCATGGTAGTCCAGTACAACAGTGTGACCCGCCCAGAACCCGAAATCCAGGCTGCACTCCGCTTGCCCCCTCTACAATCACCGGGGAGGACGTTGCAAAGGGACTGCGCTGCATTAATGCCTCTCCTGGTCCAGGGCCTGATGGCATTTACCCAGCATTTCTGCGTGCCTGCGGTAGCAGATTAAGACCAATTCTCACCGTGCTGTTCACAGACTCTCTATCGTCAAGAAAAATTCCAAGAGAATAGAAAAGTGCCACAGCGACACCAGTGTACAAGGGAGCCAATGCCCCCTCAGACACCACCACATCATACCGCCCCATCTCAAAGACCTCCATCGTCTGCAGAACTATGGAACAATCAACAGTAAATTAAATAATCACCTTGAAATGCACAACCTGTGCACCAGCACGCTTTTATACCAGATTGCAGCTGCGAGTCAGAGCTGGCTGTAGTCGCCCTCACTGCCAGCGAGTACTTGGACAGCCGTGCTCCCTCTGCGCTCGTGCAGTTAGACTTCAGGCAAGCATTTGGCAGGGTCAACCTTAAAATTATTATTCCGAAACTCCAGGGCTTTGACATTTCTGGGGTACTTCTTGACTGGGTAGCAGACTTCTTGTGCAAACAAACCCAGCGCGTCGTCTTCCACGGTGCTGCCTCCGGTCCTGCTGAAGTTTTATCTGGAGTGCCCCATGGGCAGAGTACTAGGCCCCACCCTCTTCAACGTGTTTGTTAACGACGTTGTTGCGCCTCTACAGTGCAAGAATCTGCTCTATATATATGCAGATGACCTCCCACTCATTCATCCAATATCTGACTTTATTCACCAGCAGCAGCTCCAGTGCGATGTGGACGCAGTATACAGCTGGTCCTGCCAGAATGGACCTCTTGGCGAATATGTGCTGCCACCTAGACACGCGAATCGGTTCGAGACTAGGTGACTGGAAAACAACGCGCGCCCAAGGCCTCTCCCACCCGTTCCACACCCAAAACGTCAGCTACATCCTGTTCACCCATTGAGGCGATGTGACCTAGATACGGCTCCCCCAAGCTCACCTTTGTCCCCATCGTGCGTAATCTTCCGCCCCGAAGTCGACACAACGAAACCGCTCAAAGGCGAGAAATGCAAGATGGCGGATTGTTTGGAACTAGATACTCTCGAACCCAGGCGCATGAAATACTCCGCGCAGGCGCACCGCGTATTTCTACAAAAGGTCCATTCGGGAGGAGATCGAACAGTCAAGCCTCTAGTGGTACACTTCGGCTGTGGGGACAACAAACCGTATTTTCTTCTTATTATTTTTTTTATCCGAGAAATTGAAGATGACGATCCGAAGGCCGTTCCTCGCGCGAGAAGGCCGTTCCTCGCGCGACTAAAGCACTGGTCAGAGTACATTGAACTAGAATAGGAGTAGTGGAAAAATAGCCGGCCTCCAGTGAGGCGCTTCGTGTAGAACCTGGATAGCGCTGGTGTTTGATTCCGGAGCAATCCTGCTAGCAAAGTTCGCGCCAAGCGTAGCTGTTTTTGATCTTAGCGGTTCATTAATGTGGCCTATGTACGCATGCTTTGTGGGTGCTTCAACGTCTATGAATTAATGTTTAAAGCTTTCTTGGGCAATGTAGTGAAAACAGGGGTAACCAGTCTTGCATGCTGGCGCGTAGCGGTGCGCATTCGTCTTCTTTCTTTCTTTTTTCATTTCTTAGTGACAAGACTCCAACCCACGCTCGAACCTATGTAATCAGAATGCCAAGCTCCTGACATTCACGAAAACAAATTGCGAAAACGACCATAGATACCACAGAAGCCATCTGAGAACGTACGCGACGCCATATCCGATGTTACAGTAGGGTGTCCTCTGGATTTCGACAAAAGCGCCACTCGCAGCAGTCTACACTTCTGGCTTCACACCTCGTTGCTTCACATGGCCGATGATGTGCCGCCGTCGCTTTTTCCTCTGCCCCTATATTCTAGTTCACTGTAGTCAGAGCGAATCGCTCGTGCCCAAATCGTGCAAGGCGAGGTTCAATTTATTTGTTATGCTGTGTTAATAAACACCGGGCTGTGGGGACCAACGAGCAAGCTCAGTTTCGCAGCTCCCTATTCTCGCCTGCAGAGGCGAGTGGCCCAGGTGGCGGTCACGAGAACTAGCGGCGCTGCAGTCGGATCTTGCTTTCCTGTCTCGCGCGTTGTCTGCTACCACTGCGTTGAGAGTTTCCTTTTCTTTTTCTTTTCTTCCTTTTTTTTTTACTTCCATGTGTATAATAGCAAAAAAAAAAAATATGATAAAGATGAAGTGTAATAAACCACAGAGATCAGAGTCAGCGCGTTGTGAGTGTTCTTTCTTTGAGTGTTTGAAATTTATTTTTGTGTGCGTCTGTTTCCTTGCGCTGTGAAGTGTTATAGTATGAATCAACAACTCGCCCAAGCTCAAGTATTGCTATTAAAACTTGGCGGGCTAGACAATCCGGAAGCAAGACTCGACTGCAGCGCTGCTAGTTCTCGTGACCGCCACTGAGCCCACGTCGCAGGCGGAGCTGTGAAACTGAGCTTGCTCCAGTAACGTTGGTGGGGACAACAAGCTGGGTAAAGGGCCCCCTATAGTTCGATCTCCTGCCCAAGTCTATACCTAGCCCTGAACAGTGAGAAGTGCTCGGAGGGCGGATCGGTGGCCGAGTGGTCTAGCGCACGCCAGCTCGGAGCACGTGGAGTGAAAGCTCGCGCTGCAGAACCCAGGGATCCTGGGTTCAATCCCCGCCCCTGCCCGTTTCGATCTGGATGAGCATCGTACCGGCGTGCGGTCGTGTGTCACTACTGCGTGGTGCACGTTAAGACCCCAGGTTAGCGGTTGTACCGCCCTGGCTAAATTGCTCATCTACAGCTGAGACACCAGACGCCCACTGAGGCAGACTAACTTCCGGCTATATAAACATACACACAACAATTTGCTTTGCGGCTATGATGTTCTCCTGTGACCGAACCGCTCTTGAGGTATTTTGATTTTGGGATATACCGTGACGGGAGGGTACAGAGGAGGAAGAGGGGAGGGTGTGAAGAAGGAAGGGGAGATGAAGGAGGGGAGGGTGTGGAGAAGGAGGAGGAGGGGAGGGGAAGGTCCTCAGTACCCTCCCCCTCACTGTTTCTCCCCTCCTCCTCCTCCTTCTGCCTTCCTCCTCCTCATCTTCCATAACCTCCCCTCCTACACCACGTGACCTCAACCCCAATTCTAAATTGAGCGAAAATTGAATTTGGTGTTGAGGTCATCTGACGTCAATTTTCCCGCTAAATCTAGCGGAGAAAGTGAATCTGTTCATAAGGGACGTGACACGAAGTCATGTGACGTCATTTTACCCGCTAAATTTAGCGAGGAATTGAATTGGTGTATAGGTCTGTGACGTCCCATAATGCAACGCGCACGGTTAGGGCGACGGCGACGGCGACGCCGCGAAACAAGGAAACGAGCGCCTCAGAGCTGCGCTCTAAAAGAACATTCTAGCTCGATGTAAATCGCGTCATGTACGATGAATTTAATACTTGAAGAAGACATAGTCGGACTCGATTCGACGCCGGCTAAGACTGTATCGGGCCGAGCCGCGTCGGGCCTCAAAGTTTCTACCTGGGCAAATCACTTACACAACGTTTTAGAAAAAAAAAAAAAAAAAAAGTCTAAGATCATATATATATACACATACTCTAAACGACTTATTTTTCGCGGGCTCAATATTTCGCGATATAGGTCAAAGCTGAAATTTTAGAATAATTCGCGGGTTCTATATTTCGCGACGCGAGGGATCTCAATATAGATTCCAGTGTGTTTGCATTTTACCGGAATTGTTCGCGGGACCTATTTTTCGCGAATTGTAAGCGATTCGCGAAATTCTCAAAAATTCGGTCCTCGCGAAAAGTAAGTCGTTTACAGTATATATATAAACACATCTGAGAGGAGTGAGGATAGGATGGGGTAGAACCAACACTGAAGCTCTGATGGCATTGTGATATTTCTTATTATGATGACATTGTTGTATGACACTAATCTTTCGAGAGAGAAAAAAAAAAAGCGACAGGCGTGAGGTACGCTTCTTTTGAGCATAAATCGATGTTAATTCGCACTCTCAGCGATGCACCATGGGCCTCTTTGCGAACGTAAATATGAGTTCGCGCTTTTACAGCGCACCTTTGTTTGATTTTCAAATGACCATGATATACTTAATCTTGGATCATTCATTTGGTCGGGCTTGCCTTTGTCTGAACCATACATCCGAGATACACTTGACCCAAGATATCTTTGGTTGAAGCCGCTGCACAGCTTCCATTAGAACCAAACGTACGGCGCATATTCAAGTTGTCATCTGGAAAGCGTAACGGCAAAGGGTTTTATTGTCGACAGTGTCAGGTTTTGAACTGCGTCGAAGATAGCCGGAAGCATATGGATAACATTCAAGCATCCCATATGCGCGTTGCGAAAAACTATCGTTAGATGGACTAACACGTGGCAAACGCGACTGTTGTTCAAAATGTACACATATGGCTTATACGTGTTGGTTATTTTTGTGCCGAGAAAAACAAATTCGGTGTTGTGAAATGTACACCGCACAAGGTACGCGCTAAGCAACATGGCCACCCAATGGCCGCTGATGTGGCGTCAGTGCAAGCCGCGTGTACAGTAAGAAAAAAAAAAAGTCAGTACGCTTTAAAAGTGTTTATGTATCCACTTTCTTGCAGAACACCCAAGTCGCCAATGACCGTCACACAAGTACAACTGAAAGATCCCAGCGATCGAGTGACGAAACAGAATACAATTTTGCCTAAAAGACGTGACATGCGCAGGAACAATTAGTAGGAGAGTTTCTCTTACTCAATATTCGTTTTTACTATATCCCTATACATTTTTTTAGTGCACTTTGGCGTGAAGGAAACGAGCTGCCATTTTAAGTAGCAATCTCTCGGCCAACCTGTAGAAATGCAAAAATACGTTATCACTCGGGCGAAATAGGATCTGTAAAACACGCATAGGTGAGGTGAAGGTCGCGTGAAAAACAGTCTGTGGTTGAAAAGGAGATACGTATGAGTATTATTAAAACTATCTATATAAAAAAGACGGCACATCTGTTTCTTGAAACTTTTATTTTGACAAAATGATTCAAAAGGGTGGGAAATTAATCACTCAGTGTTTTCAACTCTACCCTTGTTCCGTCGAAATGAATGACTCAGCATTGCGGCCACCAAATATTTCGTGCACGCATAGTCTGCCAGGTTTAGCACGCTCACAAGGACAGCCCGAGTGCAAGACAAAATGGTCCCGGAGAAAATGGTCCCGCACAAAATTATCGCGGTTAAAATGAACCGAGCCAAAAAGGTCCCCAAGTATTTCTGTGTGTGTGTGTCTGTACGTGTGCGTGTGTGTGTGCGTGTGTTTGTGTGTGTGTGCGTGCGCGCGCGTGTGTGTGTCTGTGTCTGTATGTGCATGTGTGTGTGTGTGCGTGTGTTTGTGTGTCTGTGCGTGTGTGTGTGTGTGTGTGTGTGTGTGTGTTTGAGTGCGTGTGTGTGTGCGTGTGTGTGTGTGTGTGTGTGTGTGTGTGTGTGTGTTTTGCGGTTTGCATTATCTGTAATGTTTCTGTAACCTTCTACTCTGACGATTAATTCCACACACGCTCAATGTATATTTTATTTCGCTACACCCCTTTCCCGTATACTGTTCAAATCAATAAACACGTTTGAACAACAACATACGCTGTGAACGCCGCGCACAAATATGGCGCTCAGTAAATACCACTCACAGACCTTCAGATGTTTATCTTTCAGAGTACTTTTCTCCAAGAGGCCTTTTATTCCATCGTTGACAGGTTGCTTTTAGTATAGTGCGGGCGATACCTAGCGATACATTCCCGGAGCAGCAGTCTACGCGCATTGGTCCTTTAGTTTTACACGAATAAATAAATAATTACATTTTCAGAGCTGGTGGTGGGCAGACGAACGGCAACCTTAAATTAACGCAACGTTTCACACTTTCACTGGGGACAGTCAACCTCGGTGCAAAGAGGCGAACAGATTGATCGCATACAGTTACCCGCTATCTCTATTTTACCTGAGATTTCTATTTTACCAGAGGCTCACAATTGAAAGGAACAGTGCGCATGACTCCGGCAATAGATTTGTACGTACAAAATGTTTTTACCCATTAAGGAGCGGTAGCGAGAACGATGAATTGGCTGTGCTGCGGTGCAGTTAATTCTGACCCGTCCACTAGACTGAAGTACGCTTTTAAAAACAATGAATAAACCTTTAAAATTAAGGAGGCCTTGTAAAATAAAGATTTCTTAGAATACTTTCCTTTCTACTTGCTTAGTCTGAAACAAGTGCATGCATTCGGCGAACCCTCAAAATCAGTAAGCGATGCCGCAAAATTAATGCTGAAGGCTAGGGGTGTCGCGAACTTTTGTCGAACCGGATTTTTAGGTCGAACTTTCGGGGTTCGACTGAGTCGAACCGGTTCGACGAACCTTCGAACTTTTCACCAGATTCGACCGGTTCGACTTTGTGGACAGTGTGGCCAGACCTTGATACAAGCATGTCCAGGTTTGGACAATTTTTTTTTATGCAATCGCTTATTTTATTTTATGAACAGTGGCAATTAAAAGAAACCAATTTCGAATCACTGAAAAAGTTAATTACTTAATTTATTTGTACTGTATTAACTAAAATAACCAATCAGCGCTGCCCTTAATTCATCCCTTAGCCATCACCATCCAATCCGAAGTCAACTGGCCAGCCTATCGCGCATGCGCACACGAGTCGAACCTCAATGCAAGGTTCGTCGAAATTTTTATTAAAAGTTCGACAAAGTCGAACCTGGTCGAACTCGAACCTCGGCCGGTTCGCGACACCCCTACTGAAGGCAAGTCGGTCGCATCCAGCATTCCCAGCTCCTCTATATGATACCCGTTTACAACTCTATTTTTTACGTTCATTATAACTATTGTTAGTATAGGGAAATACTACTTTCTCAAATATCAAACAAATACATATTGTCCAAAAAAGAGTGATTCCTATAATATGCCACACTACCTATGATAGTCATACGAAACCATCGTTCGAAAAATTAAATATTATGCAGGTTACCAATTACTATAGTTACAAACCTGCCCTTTCAAACAAAGAGTCGTTATGTCCTAACTATTTATTCATATCGGTTTCCCCCCTAGAGTTATGAGAAAAGACGTACAATACTCGCTGTGCGAATATATAGACCTTTCCAATGTTTACAAAATCACAGTCCAGCGTGCGATCTTCACAGCCCAGCACGTGCGTGTTCGTCGCTTCGGAAAGAGAGCAAAGCACGCGCCATACGCACGAACGCTCAAAATGGCACCGGCCACAAGCTCGTTTTTGGAAAGGTCTATAGTTCGAGGACTAATTATGAAAATCAAACGGTTAGATTTATTCTACCGGGTTTTCTAAATTGGTGCAGCGAATAGACCCTTTCCGGAATTCAGACTGGCAACTTTGATCACTATCATCATCTGAAAAATGGCCTATGTGTTATGTATCACTAATGGCGGCCATCTGTTTAGTGATGAAGGAAGAAGTTGAAGATGCTCCTAAGCAGATGATTCGATGCCTATACATTCTATAGACCTTTCCAAAAAGGAGCGTGTGGCCGGTGCCATTTTTAGTGTTTGTGCGTATGGCGCGTGCTTTGCTCGCTTTCCGAAGCGACGAACACGCACGAGCTGGGCTGTGAAGATTGCACGCTGGACTGTGATTTTTTAAACATTGGAAAGGTCTATATGTTAGCGCGACGTGAAGCAGGAATCGGATGCAACAGCTGCGTAAGCGTTCATTTCTAACTCGGGCCCAGTCAATCTGTTAGTAGCACACACTCGGCTTCAAAGCCCCTTGGTGTATAGAAGTTTATCAAGGCGTCTATGTGGGCTGGCGCTTCGTTCTGACTGGTTGGATCTTTTTCGCCATCGACACTGAAAGAGATTTAAAAAGAACTGGTCAGTGTCGCGCGCATTCTCATTTACCGTTGACTTGCGAAAGTGACGGTGCCCCGTACAGTACTGCAAACCACAGGTTCATCGCCGCCATTAGTACGGTAAAAGTCAAACTGCCATTTGAGTCACCAGATGGCACTGAATTCCGGAAAGGGCCCTAATCTGGACACTCGGCGAAAAAGTCGGCGAGAAACCCGGCGGCTCTGATTGGCCGGCGCCAAGATCAAGTGCGGCATTGGCCAATCACGGCCGCCAGATTTCTCGCCGACTTTTTCGCCAAGTGTTCAGATTAGAGCCCTTGAACTTGGAAAGTGGTGCGTTCTTTTTTTTTTTTTTCGTTACGGGTTTTCCTAATTTTAAGAGCACGAAGTGGTTGTACGATTTAGCTTATTTGCTCTTGGCTATCTTTGATACTAAATTGTGTTTGTTGGTAGTTATGTTAGTAATGTTATAGGTATTGTGCGGGTATGTATGTATGTCCTCTGCCGCTGTATGGGGAAGGGGGCGTGTCAGAAGCTTGTCAAGCAACACTGAGTTGCTTTTTTCTCTGCCTCCCCTCTCCAAGTAAAAAGAAATAAAGAATTTGAATTTGAAGTTCGTCTGATTCTTGCGCAGGGGTGGCGGTGACGTCTAAACAACGAGCTCTGACTGACTCGGAGTGGAAGGATAGCGGGTACACCGCAGTGCTAGCTGTATGTCTACCCAAGACTATTCCAATCAGAGCCAATCAGAGCTCGGCGTTCTGACGTCGCCGCAACCCCTGCGCTGGAAACAGATGAACTTGCGCTCCGCATTGCCTGCAGGCTTCAGCACAGTTCAAGCTTCACCTACCCCGTTAAAGATATGGGATCACGGAACCTGCATTTCGCCCGTAAAAAGCGTGAAAAGGAGGAGGAGCAGGAAAAACTTTATTGTGCTGCAGGACTCCAGTGCTTACCACCGCGGAATCGGGGGGGGGGGGGGGGGGGGGGGGCAGGGGGGGCCAGAGCTTCCTTAACACTTTTTAGAATGGGGCTGAGCCCCCCACTCCGACTGTCCCCCCCCCCCCCCCTCTGCTGGGCTGATAGATCAAAAGTCAAAGTCACTATACTTCGTTTCAGCTTCGGTCCGCGCGCGGCCGATGTTATGAGCCGAAGGGCCAATCAAACAGCGAAAGAGGCACAACGTCATGACGTGCTCTCTGCGGTTGATAGGACGAGCCGGTATTCGCCGTCTCTCTGTGCGTGCTCCTCCGTCAGCTTGTCCTATCAAGCGCAGAGAGTACGCCATGACGTTGCGCTTTTGCGGCTGTTTGATTGGCCCTTTGGCTCAGAACATCGGCCGCGCTCGGACCGAAGCTGAAACGAAGTATAGTCGCTGAAGCTCTCACTACAGATCCAAAAACAAAACTATACTTCGTTTCAGCTTCGGTCCGCGCGCGGCCGATGTTATGAGCCGAAGGGCCAATCAAACAGCGAAAGAGGCACAACGTCATGACGTGCTCTCTGCGGTTGATAGGACGAGCCGGTATTCGCCGTCTCTCTGTGCGTGCTCCTCCGTCAGCTTGTCCTATCAAGCGCAGAGAGTACGCCATGACGTTGCGCTTTTGCGGCTGTTTGATTGGCCCTTTGGCTCAGAACATCGGCCGCGCTCGGACCGAAGCTGAAACGAAGTATAGTCGCTGAAGCTCTCACTACAGACCCAAAAACAAAACTATACTTCGTTTCAGCTTCGGTCCGCGCGCGGCCGATGTTATGAGCCGAAGGGCCAATCAAACAGCGAAAGAGGCACAACGTCATGACGTGCTCTCTGCGGTTGATAGGACGAGCCGGTATTCGCCGTCTCTCTGTGCGTGCTCCTCCGTCAGCTTGTCCTATCAAGCGCAGAGAGTACGCCATGACGTTGCGCTTTTGCGGCTGTTTGATTGGCCCTTTGGCTCAGAACATCGGCCGCGCTCGGACCGAAGCTGAAACGAAGTATAGTCGCTGAAGCTCTCACTACAGACCCAAAAACAAAACTATACTTCGTTTCAGCTTCGGTCCGAGCGCGGCCGATGTTATGAGCCGAAGGGCCAATCAAACAGCGAAAGAGGCACAACGTCATGACGTGCTCTCTGCGGTTGATAGGACGAGCCGGTATTCGCCGTCTCTCTGTGCGTGCTCCTCCGTCAGCTTGTCCTATCAAGCGCAGAGAGTACGCCATGACGTTGCGCTTTTGCGGCTGTTTGATTGGCCCTTTGGCTCAGAACATCGGCCGCGCTCGGACCGAAGCTGAAACGAAGTATAGTCGCTGAAGCTCTCACTACAGACCCAAAAACAAAACTATACTTCGTTTCAGCTTCGGTCCGAGCGCGGCCGATGTTATGAGCCGAAGGGCCAATCAAACAGCGAAAGAGGCACAACGTCATGACGTGCTCTCTGCGGTTGATAGGACGAGCCGGTATTCGCCGTCTCTCTGTGCGTGCTCCTCCGTCAGCTTGTCCTATCAAGCGCAGAGAGTACGCCATGACGTTGCGCTTTTGCGGCTGTTTGATTGGCCCTTTGGCTCAGAACATCGGCCGCGCTCGGACCGAAGCTGAAACGAAGTATAGTCGCTGAAGCTCTCACTACAGACCCAAAAACAAAACTATACTTCGTTTCAGCTTCGGTCCGAGCGCGGCCGATGTTATGAGCCGAAGGGCAAATCAAACAGCGCAAAAAAGCGCAACGTGATGGCGTGCTCTCTGCAGTTGATAGGACCAGCCGGTATTCGCCGTCTCTCTGTGCGCGCTCCTCCACCGGCTAGCCCTACCAACCGCAGAGAGCACGCCATGACGTTGCGCTTTTTGCGCTGTTTGATTGGCCCTTCGGCTCATAACATCGGCTGCGCTCGGACGTAAGGTGAAACGAAGTATAGCAGGTCGCGTCAGCGAGATTGGTTCGAAAGATTCCCATGGCTTTCTGACGACAGCAAGAGCGATGCGGTGTTGTGCCATAAGTGCAGCTTATTTTTCAAGGAAAGGGGATGCACCGATGCAAATATGGTGCAGTGGAGCTAGCCTTTGTTAAGACTGGCTTTAATAACTGGAAAAAAGCTACAGAAAAATTTAGGCGCCAGGAAAAGAGTCAGTTTCGCTTAGAATCTCTTAACCACAGCCTGTCGGGGCGGAGGGATATTCGTGTCGCGCAGCTCTTTACAAAGCAGTGCAGCAAGCAACAGGAAGACGCCAGGGCGGCACTACGGGTCATAGTGAGCTCTCTTCGCTATCTTTGCCGCACAGGCCAAGAGATGATGAAAACTTGCTTGATTTGCTTCATGAAAGAGCGGAGGATGTTTCCGCCCTGAAAAGGTGGATGACGAAAAAGGACAAGTGGGTAAGCGGTGATGTGAAGAACGAGTTGGTTGAGATCATGACCAACGCCATACAGCGGGGTCCAGCCCGTTCTATGGCATCAGTGCTGACGGCACAACTGATGCAGCTGTCGAGGAAGAGTTTACACTCTGTAAATGGTGGGTTGACAGCAAGACGCTCAAAGTCCGAGAAGACTTCATTGGCCTGTACAACGTCCCAGACAGCATGGACGCTGTACACGACCATCAGAGACATGATTTTGCGCCTTGGCCTTGATTTCCATAGTCTGCGTGGTCATTGCTTTCATGGGGGCCGCTAACATGTCCGGCCGTTTCTCAGGCGTAAAGAAACAAATTAGTGAATCTGAGCCGAGGTTTATGTATGTACATTGCAGCAACCGAAGCTTAGATCGCGTGTTACAGGAAGCTAGCCGTAGCTGCGACATCATTGGCGATGCTCTCAGTACCATGAAGTACGTTTCAAATGCAATTCTTGCTTCGAAGAAACGCAAAGCTGTTGATTCATCTATTGCAATTCCTCCAGTCCGTGAGGCGGCGGAAGAGGCCAGATCAACGCCAAATAACCTGTCTTCCGCTTTGCCCAACAAGGTGGACTGTCAGAGTGAAGTCAATGAAAAGGTTCGCTTAAAACTATAGTTCAAGAAACAGTGAACGAGCTGCTACAAGGTGAATATACGATTGCAGACAACAGCGGGGTCATTTTGAAGGATTATGAGAGACTTCTTAAAAGAGTAAGAAATTTCATGCAAATAATATTTAATTTTTTTTTAATAATCAATGAGTAAAAATAAGGCAACAAAAATCGAATCCAGTCCTTGTTTCCTTGAATAAAATATATAAAAACAAAAAGGTTTGACTTCAGCCCCCCCACTCAAAATCTACTTCCGGAGTCCCTGCCCGCTCCACCAGTTGTCGCTGATCTTGAAAGCCTTTGTTTTATTTGTCAGTGTTCCAGCCCAATTGTGAGTTCTTGACGCACGCTTTACAGCGCCCGATTTCTAATCATCTCGTCTCCCAGAAGACTCGTTGTGAGAGGATGGTTGGCGGCATCTGTCACCCGATTTCCGCCCGGTGGTCCTTTTCCGAAAAAAACAAAACGGCGGCGGGGAGGTCAGGGAAAGCCCAGAGAGGGGAAATAACGCACGCCCAGGTTCGTCGAAAGAAACACGCGGCTGCCGCCGTTCCTCGTTTCCCCACCTGAAGGAATGTGACCGGTCGAGATTTCTCGACCGGCTTCGCTGTCGCCTTCGCTCCCCTCGCCTCCGCGTCCATTGCCGTGTATATGTTTGCTCAGCGCACGTGTGTCCCTTCCAAGTTTGCAGTCGGCGGTCGCCAAGATTGCGGAAAAGGAGGGAAAAAAATGAAGAAAAAGAATATACTAAACATTGGACTAAAATTGTATTTGAAAAGCGTTCCTCGTTTGCGTCGTCACCACGACCTCTTTGTGCTGTTACAATCTTCAGGCGCTTCCGATGCGATCAGTATGCGACATCACGATGCGTTCCTCTTCGAGTAGATACGAAAAATGTGTACGCGATTACTTTGCCTGAATCCCAAAAGGAAGGCTGGCTCGGTGTTTATGAACAAGAGAGTCAGCCCGTCAGGGATGTGGGCACTGCGCAAGCGCAGACTCGTTGGCGGCGCATGCTGGATGGATGGCCGTTAGGACTAAACGCAGCTTGACTGTCCCGTCCAGATGATGAGTGAAAAGCGCGTTGAGGTCCAGGGCGTAACCAAATTAGGCTGGTACAGGTCGTGTTGGGCCATCAATATAAAAAAAAAACTTTTAAAAAATGATTTTTTAAATAAAATTTTTACGTTTTGCATCTTTTCTAAAACAAGCATACATTTTTTTAAAAAGCTCACATCTAGTTTCTTTTTGTTTGTTAACTCTCCGTTTTTTGCATCGACCGGGCAGCATCGAGATGACTGTAATCTAAAAGAAAAAAAGAACATTTTTGCAATCAATAATTAAGGAGAGAAAGGTAACCCTTGTTCAGAGTGGCCAGCATACGGTCCTTTAAAAAAAAAAATACGACGCATCACTTCGCAAATATATAAAAATAAAAAGACAGCCATAGTATGTTTTTTATTGCAAAAAAGACAGCGCTACCGGCATGCACGAGAAATAGATCATGGAGAGACAGTGAGCCACGGAGGCTTGATCTGCAGCTGTAAACTATATAACGCCTAGCATTTAGGCAGCTGGGCTGCATGCGCCCTGTCATATAACCGACCTTCACGTTTGGTTTCCTCTCATCGTGTCAGTTTCGCGCAGGAACAAAATTTTCAGATGCCGGTTAGCATGTGTTTGTGTGCACCTTCTAGCTCTTCGTTTTATGTTTTCCTTTTTTACAGCGAAGCTGTATATAACTCGGTGAGATGTCTTCGTAACGTCGTCCTCACGAAAAAAGAAAAAAGTCTTCAGCGATTGAAGCGGAAAGTGCATATCACGCATACAACATGCAGCACAGCATTTGTTTCAATAAAGACCAAGCACAAAACAAGCATCCGAACCACATAATTGATGATAAGGCGCTCCTCCTAACATTTCTCGGTAAAGGTTACTGTTGAGCAAGCTGCTGCGGTGACGGCAGCTTGCGACGTGGCGAGTGACGTCACTAGCCTTTTATATATAAAAACGTTTTGGTACAGTGCATTTATTTTTCTTTCCTCAATCATTTGGTATAGTGCAGTGGGCAATCGATGAAGGGGATACCACAGCTTCGCTGGCCAACCACCTTCACAGCGTAAATTGGAGCCCCAACTTTTTTTAATTTTTAATTTATTTAGGATGACGCTACCAACTAGCCCAACTCCACGCCTTGTTTCCACACTTCATGTCGTGTGTGTCACTCGCTATCGCCATGGCACTACCATATGTAAGCCAGCGCCACCGCGGCAAAGACCACTCGTGTAAGATCACGTGACACCCTGCCCTGACGTCACGCCGCAGCGCACTCATCTCTATTGTAGTAGGCTGGATCGCGGTTCGAGGTTTGTCTTGCTGGTATTGAGTGGCACCACCGACAGCCATCTCTTGACACCAGCCAATGCATAGAATTCAATGGGTAAAACGAGAAAAAAGTGCCGTTCCCCCCTTTTCTAAGCTGTTGCCGGCACTGAAACATTTTGGCTGCTTTTCGGGAAGCCTGTCAAATAGCTTGTGAACAGACATGAAAACTGACAACCCTCACAGTTTTTGTAAATAAATGTTTTGTGGTCTAGAATGACCCTGCTGGGCGAAAAATGTAGTGCAGCTCAACCAAACAAGAGTTACATAGAGTTATTGTGGAGTCGGTGGTTTCGATGAGGTGGATTTAGGAGACGACAAGATCGAAGGCTTTGACTTCGCTCACTTCTGGAAAGCCGCTTTCAACGTGGAACTTTTTCGACATTCATCAACTTAATTAATTCTGGGCTTCCCCGAGGACGGTCTTAATGCCGCCAGCTTTCTTTGTTTACTCCACGACGAGAGCAAGCTTGCCAGCACGTTTTATTTTTTAATGGACGTTCGAACGCTTGACAAATACCGATTAGATCTGCAAACACCCGATATAATGATCGCAGCACATCATAAAATACTCGCCTTTGAGCACCGCGTAAAAGCTCCAACATTCCTACCTTTGCGTATTTCTCCTATAGATTCGCGTGTATTCCTGTGGCCAGGTGCCACCGACAGGCTTCCGATCCGCGGTGGGCAGAGTGTATGCCACCGTGGTGTATGCGTAGCAGAAGCTACAAAATCGAGCTCCAGGCATGCGGCGTCCCTACCAAGCACGCGCGCTCGTGCAGTGCCAGCACTGTTCAGGGCCACATGCTCGCGCTTGTAGCATCGGCTGCTTCACGCAAATTTCGTTCCCGCACACGCGAAGTGCCCACAACTCGTGTGAGAAGTACGCGTTTGCCCTCGCCAAGTGGGTAACGCGAGGACTTGCTTGTAAACAGACCGTTCGCCCATCGACAAGCTCCTCTTCCATTCTCTCTCTGTTTTTCTGGCACAATAAACGTATCTGTATTGATTTCTAAATAAAACAAATTAGGCAAAAAACATTTTTTTTTTTAAATTAAGAAGTCGTACGTGTTCCCGTTGATGGTTGAACGATACCTCTACTAAATGTAATAAAAATCTACGGAACGTTGATATAATTCTCTCCTTCTTGTGTTGAATTAATATATAGGTAGGTGGATCTTAGATTATATTTGTATTATTTTATCAAAACGCACCCGTCTCAAACGCCAAAAACATCGTTTCTTCTTTCGACAACAAATTTCGTGAAAACTATACTTTGGTAGTCTCCACAGCCAGAGCGGTTCTCGAATCAGATTCCAAACTCAGCACCAGAACCAGCCTCAGCGTGGACGAGCTGTGCCGCCTTCTTGATTTTTGCCTCCGCAGCACCTACTTTTGCTTTAAAGGGGACTTTTACAAACAAACCAGCGGAACTGCGATGGGTGCGTCCATATCTGTCACCACTGCAAATTTTACAATGGAAAGCATCGAACAAAGAGCGCTACAGTCCTTTACCAACAGACCTGAGGTGTTCATGCGTTATGTGGACGACTGTTTTTGTATATTGAAAACATCAGAAGTTGATAAGTTCCTGGCTCACCTCAACTCCATCGAGCCCGACATTCAGTTCACCGTGGAACGGGAAAAAGACAACACTTTACCATTCCTTGATGTACTGGTGAAGAGGCAAGGGGAGGAGATGAAGTTTTCGGTATACAGGAAGCCCACTCACCCCGGACGCTACCTTAATTTTAAGTCGAACCATCCAACGAGTCACAAGGCATCAGTCGTTGCAACACTCATGTCCAGGGCGGCTGTTATCTGTTCTTCAGAAACTGACAGAACAAGCGAAGAGCAGAGTGTGGTCGCTGATCTGAGAAAGAACGGCTACCCTACAAGGTTCATTCGACAAGTCACCAAACGTACGGTTCACGCTCGCCAAAACCCACAACCAAAGGGAGCTGCGCCGCATCGCCCCATCACGCGCATTAGCGTTCCCTACGTTCAAGGTACTAGTGAAGCACTATCACGGGTGCTCGCAAAACAAGGGATTCACGTGGCTCACAAACCGGTATCCACTCTTGGACGTTTCATGCCAAGACCAAAAGATCGCCCCCCGAAGGAAAAAGCACCGGGAATCGTTTACCGGATCCCCTGCTTAAAATGTCCTGCATCTTATATCGGCGAAACAAAGAACTTTGTGGAAAGGTTACGCCAGCACAAGAATGATGTACGCAAATTCGACCGGGAACGCAGTGCTCTTGCGGAGCACTGTGACACTTTTGACCATCCGATAGACTTCGCGAACGCGTCCGTTCTTGATGTTGAAACCCATCTCCGAAAAAGACATCACCTTGAATCATGGCACATCCAAAATACACCAAAGAATATCAACAGATCCATGGGTACCTTACCATCTGTTTATGTAAGTGGACTACGACACGTGATTAGAAAAAGACTGGATGGCAAGGCGGAAGCGCGATTAGAAGATATTCGTACCACCAAAGAAGACGAGGCTGCTTCCACGCACGAGATCAATCGCCCCTGAAGAAGGAACCGAACTGGTTTTGAAACGTTGGGTCCGAGTTTAATTTTGGTTGGAGTCAATTATTTTTCCATTATTACTTCCCAACCAGACAGACGTCTGTCGAAGATGTTTACCTTCAAATTAATATAATAGTGCAGTTTTTTTTTTTGCAAAAGCTGTTATTAATATTATTGTAATCCTCATTGACCTTACTGTCATCGTCATCGTTTTCACCATTATGGCGGCGCTGTTCAGCCGCCGGTCAACTCAAGTCCGTCGGCGCGGCCTGGACTGCGTCCAGGCTGCCCTGGAGCCAGACTGCAGCTGGGGTCCCCAGGTCCAAAGTGAGGTCGTCCTCAAGGCCCTAGATTTTCTACGGTGGCATCCGAATGCCTTGGGTGGCCGTGGCCAAAACCTGCGGCAAGCGCTGGGGTTGTCGATGCGCTGCTTCAACCGGACTGATTTGACCAGCGCCGCTTTGGAAGCGGCTGCCGCCATTTTGGTGCACCATCACGCTGAGCTCAGGGACGAACTGTTTGACCTGCTCATGTCCGCCTTCCATCTGCTGGCCTCGTCATCTGCCGCGATTCGTCACAAGGCGCTGGGTATCATCCTGGTGGGTGTACTCTTCTATGTTCGTAATTCCAACTTCGTGAATTTAATCCCCCTTACTCAGTTTTTCGTTTCGGTCACCAGAGAGCGTCAATTTTCGCTGTACGCTGGACTAAACAATAGCCCCCCGCCGCCCTTCTCCATCGTGGCTTTTCCGCTATGTGGTACTGTCGCCTCCCTTGAAATTGAAGTGCCAGCGGGAGTTATTCTCCAGGTATGCAGGAATATGGATCGCAAATATCAGCCGCTCCGTAGAGCAGTGAACCTGGAGGAATTGCAGTCGCAACGCGACTAAAGAATGATTGAGCAAAAGAGAGACACCGCCGTGCATGGTATTTGTATGGGATCGACTGTTGGGTGACAGGGAGTTTTAGTAAATGGTTTCAGCACTCACGCACCATTATGATATTAGCGGGATAGATCCAAAATTTTGCGAGGATGGGGTTGAACCGCCGCAGCTACAGCTGCCACAACAAATCTGTGACACATTTACCGAAGCCTTCATCATAAGCCATGGTCGATGGGCAGGTTATATGAGATGGCCGCATTCCACACTGAAAACAACAACAAAAAACTTCGACAAACGCCGTCATAATAAAATGCAAATTTTATGGCCCTTCGCCCTTCACTTGCGAGACCACACGCGCCTCTTCTGCCTGGCTATCGAAAGTCGATCCCATATATTGGGCGAACATGGGCCTCATTACGTGCCATTCCGTTTTGCACAGTGAGATCTTGCGCATAAGATGGATTTGTAAAGAAACTGCACAGGCAGTATCACTTTTTACCTTGTGACCATTTGGGTGTCACCTTTTTTGTACCTCATTCTCGGTCCCGGGAATGAACAGTTATCGGGTTACTTGTTTTCTAGGTATCATTGCAATAACTATTATAATCTTTTCGAATGCACCAGGGATGACAATGACTGGGTGACATGACACACGCTTTCTTTTTGAGAAAAAAAAATTTTTTTTTTTGTGATCTCCTGTTCGCTTTGCTAGCTCTGGTTGGAGAATATTACCCCTTACTCTCCTTCATAGTCGGTATGCAGTGACTAGGGTGCCTTAAATTGATTTAATAACCTCCGTTGCAGATGCAGTCTTTTTTAATTTAGCTACTTTTGCCCAAAAATTGCCTTACACATAGCCTCGAATCAGCACTTGATTCCTATGTTGCAGTCATATCATTTGCACGTTACTGCTAAACAGTAACTGTGTTGCAGGTAGAGTTACTCAGGGGGGAAATGTAACTGTGTTATAGTTACAGTTGCAAAATTTAAAGGGTAACTTGTTACAGTTAAAGTTATCACAAAAAAATAATTCCGCAACGTTTTGCTTATTTTACAACAATAATTAAAACATTAAAACAATATCTCTGTCCTTTTGCTTTTAAAGTGGTGTAGCATTTTGATAACATATTCTGTTCTTCACGGTAATTAATATAGTTTTTTTTTGGAAACTGAGGTTTTCCCCAATTAATAGTCAATATTCGCATGATTGGTCATTTTTATTCCTATGTTTACCGCAAATAGAGCCATGAATCAGATAATATTTTAAAGGAGTATTTGGGTAAATGCTGCGTGACCAGGGATAGATTCAGAGAGGGGGTCTTAACGTCCCGATCCCCTCTTAAATTCTGTATGTGTAAAAAATTAGGGCGTGGAAACGGGAAAAGGGGGGGGGGGTCTTAAACATATGATACGCTGACCAACACCTGACCCTCCCCCCCCCCCCCCCTTTCAAGAAATACCTGCGCCCGTCCCTGTGCGTGACTACACGTCGATAAATCATTTCTAGTGTGTTATTTGGCGAAATTACGAACTACTTTCAGTTTTCTCATTGGCGAGCCAGCTGATGCCGGTTATTGATCCAGGATTCATAAAAAAGTTGAAAGTAAGCGCAATCACCATAAATTTGTACGCCTGTGACCAAAGCGTTCGGGACATACCAGAGGAAAAAAAAACTTTACGATGCCGCATACGAGAGACTGCAGACGCACGAAGAAAGTAGTTAACGGTTGACCTAGTTTCTGTAATGGAAAAAGAAAAGGCGGTGACAACCAATGTTGGATCAGCCCATCTGTGTGGCAGTTTGAATAGAAAGGGAATGCATCTCGGAAAGTAAGAATAAACAAAAACAATGGCTAAACTATTTTGGACACTTTTGGAAGTCGTTGCGAGAAAGAACGGACTAATCTAACAAAAAAGATAAGCAGATATATTTTTCTGATTGGCATAATTATTTTTACAACATTAAAAAAAAAAAAAAACCAAAGTGTCTAATAGAGAGGCAAACACCAACACACGTTGCGAAGGCAAAATAGAACAGGTACGTGTTTTGTCTGCCACAAATTGCCGGCTTCAAGCTCATATTTTTTTTCTAAAATTATTATTAGCGAAACACGCGCTTGTAGGATTTCCCGCAAAACACATGGATAGTTGTCGCTGTGGTCTGCCTTCCATGATCGGCCAATACTCGCTATGATGTCATTAGTAGGATTAATTCTATTTTCATCGACGGAAATAAGAGTAATGTCAGACAATCAACGTTAACGGTGTCGGTTTAAGAACGCGATGACTTCAAACTTCCACCCTTATTTTTACAGACACAATCGAACTTGCCGTTCGTAACTTATAATCCTAATCGTCAGGCCACGAGTGGAAACAATACATAAGAGAACGCAACTGAAACATCTTGTCGCAAAAAATCACCCACAATGTTTTTTTTTTTTTTTTTTTTTTTTTTTCGGTTGTCCCCTTTTTTGCGCGAGCTTTCTATAGTGCTTCGGAGTTTCGTGAGCTTCGAACATGCACGCGCAGCCAAAGCATGACGACGGATGGCAAAGAGCGCATGTTGGAGGCTGGACTTTCGAAAAATAGGCTCCCTCTTATTCGAATTTCAGAGCATTGATTATGTACTTGTTTAAAGGCACACTGACAGGGTATTTAAGCTCGCCAAGGTTTTTATTTGAACATGACATACGGTATGAGAGTCCAACTACCCAGAACACGATTTGCGGCTCGAAATTCGTTTTCTTTCCTCCCGAATACCGCCGATCGAGAACCAGCCGGTTTCAGTTGCGCTCACTCTCTTCTCCCTGGTCACGTACCGTTTTCTATGGTTTAGACACAACCATCAAGTATCATCTAAGTCGCAGGTCATCGAAGGCACGAATTAAAAATATAAAAAAATATGATACCCATTTTTTTGTGGCTTCTAAAAAGCTGCAAATACGTCGGTAAAAAAAAGTTGCACAACCACGTGACCTTCTCCAGTTCCGGTTTCAGTTTCGCGGTTGCGTTTTTTTTTTTTACTTTATTAAAAATATACGTGACGCTGTAGCAAAATAACGATTGGGTGGTTTCTGACACCATAATAAATCGCCAGGCAAAAAAAAAAAAAAGAAAATTAGGATGTTTGGGGGGGGGGGGGGGGGGTCAGTGTCCCTTTAAGTAGCACACATATTATAGTAATTGACAACCTAAAAAAACGCAGGGCATGGCAAATGCAGAGCATTTTAATTTTTTTAATTAAATAATTCAGATTTATTTGATTTAAATCATACTTATTTGATTTAAACCAGTGTAGCCATAAACTAGTGCTTTTTAATCAATATGTGCAATTTTAAACTTCCCAGATTGATTGATTGATTGATCAATCCGTCCGACCACTGAAAACAATGAACTGAAAACAAGAATATTACCGTAACTTTAAAGTACAGTTTATATTAACAACGTACTTTAATGATGTAATCTCCGTCATTCTAAAAGAAACGGCTTAATATTTTTTGGTTAGTGAAAAAGATTTTTTTTATTTTTTCATTTTGCGTTTTGATTTTTTGCAACAGGACGTTACTTTTCTAGTGATAGCTTCTTTTGTGTTCTTATTTACACATAGGACGTTACGTAACAGACGAACGCAGTGAAGGGTAGAAAAAATGCTCAACCTTCCGATTTGCTCAGAGGACCACTGCACTGTGCTCGTGTTCAACCTTATATAAATCTTTCTCGCTCGATGATTACTCGATTTAAACACAAAACAAAGGCACATAGACAGCATCAAATGATTTAAAAAAAACGGCAAATAAAAGTACTATTTGCTGTTATATTTGCCGGAAAAGGTTTGGTTTAAATCATCATAATAAAACCGGTCTGATTTAAATTACGATTTAAATCAGACCGGATTACGAATTACGATTAAATTACGATTCAAATCATTTTGATTTTTATTCTCCACCCTGCTCCGCAGTCAATGAGATCGCGGTATTAACCGATAAGAGGGCCGAAGAACTTATCACGAAGCAAAAACCGTGAAGATAATAGGCCATATGCCCTGCGTTTCAGTGTTCGTCTGCTTCCTGCACAGGGTTTGCGATGATGCCACAACGCAGAGTTCCTATACTCCGTTTCACCTTAGGATGGACCGCAGCGGGCGCTACGAGCCATCCCGGCCAATCCAGCGCTCTGCGCATATGACGTCACGCGTGCCCAGAGGGTCTCTGCGCATCTCTCGAAAGTCACGTGACACTAACAGGACGGCGGATTGGCTGCGATGTCGCCTAGCGTCCATTGCGCTCCATTGTGAGGTGAAACGAAATACAGTGGCTGATCGAAAAAAAAAAAAAAACAGTGGGTAGACCTCAAGGCATCTAGCATTCAGGTCTACCCGCTATCCTTTCAATCAAAGCCAATCAGGGCTCGGCGTCTTTCTGACGTCACCGCAACCCCTGCGCAAGAAGCAGACGACTTGCTCTACGCATAGTCATGCCAGCTTACAACCTATGATGCCGTCAACAGCTCCTGTTGGACGTGGACGCCCTGTGCACATCACGGGAGCTCCTGTACCTGGTCCGCTGGAGCGAACGCCTCCAGCGTCTGGGCGCCATGTTGGCCTTCAAACGCGTCGTCTGCAAAGGCAGCGGGCTGCACCTTCTGCCCATGGACAGCGTCTGCGAGTTCTTCGAGTGCCAAGCTGACGATCCGGATGATCTGATCAGGAACCAGGCACTGATCGGATTGGACTTGTTCCGTTCGTGCTTCGGGTCTGGCGTATTCGCCGAGATGTCGTCCATCGAATCGGTCTTGGTGTCTGGTACGGAGAGCACGTCTTTTACGGTCCAGGACAGCACACTGTTCTCCGGCGATGAAGATGACAGCGATGAACAGGCGAGCAGTCACCTGCGATACAAGTACTCGTAAAGCTTTCAACCAAGTGCTCCGAACATGTGACGAACGCAAGGTTGGAAGATCGATAAATACCCCATCCTCTCTCCTTCACCCCGTAAGTTCGTTGTACAAACATACACTCAGCGGGAAGTTGCTGTTGATGCAATCTGATATCGTCTTTATAGGTTAAAGCACCCGTTCAGCATGTGTGCATCACCCGGGTTTACTAAAAGAATAACATCGAGAGTACGAGTAAGATAAAACTTTGAACACAGCTGGAAACAGAAATCTAACAAGACAAGTGACCGTCCGTGTTTGTACAAAAAGAAAGCCTTGAATCAAAAAAGGAAACGTAAGCAAGGAGATTGTTGTCGTCTTAAAAAAAAAAATGAAGAAACACAACATACATTTAGCTAGAAAAAACCATAAACGCGCAATAGAGACTTTTTTTTTTTTTTTGCATGTTTAAAGACGAACACTCGAAGACTCAACAGGAGATCGTTCTGGTCACAGTCACACCAACTTTTATTCAGAAGCTTTGCCGAAGATGTTCTGCGTTTAGCACGGATCGAGCTCTGTCTGTCCCTAGCTCTAACCTTCAATTTCTCCTCACCGTCACTAGGCAGCTGTTATTTCGGTTTCTATATATATATACATATATTTTGTTTTGTTACTGTCGATTCTGTAGAGGAAATGGTGCTAGGTGAGCATCTTGCGGCTAATGATAGCGTGACACGACTACCCTCGCGCTAAGACCCGGTCATTTAACTGCAGTTTCGCGAGTTCCTCTGTAACCACACTGGCACCGTCTCGTCACGCAACCTGTCCAGCTGACTTACTGTGTCTGTTAGCTACGCACGCTTGCTTCATCGCTTTAATGCTCAGAAACCGATTGTTACCCAAGAAACATCAACTGACTGGCCGCGGTGTTCGAAAAGAAGAGAATAAAAAAAAGTTAAATAAAATTACCAGACGTAAAATATTAGAGGACGAGAGTTGGGTGTTAATAGTTGCGATTGCGTGCCTGTCTACCTTCTTATGCCGTCTGGCAGAAGGAAAAGAAATAATAAAGAAAAGCGCTCACGGCGTTGAGTCCAGAAGTATATGTTGGCGCGTGTGAAGAAACATGACATATTTATGAGTGATTACACGATCCATCAGACGACTCGGACACTGATCCCCCATTGTAGACTCCTACTGTGTGATTGAGGTGCAAAAAAAAAACTTGCGTTGTCTTGAGGAGGTACAGCTCTGTACTTCTCATGAGCACCCCCCCCCCCCCCCCCCCCCCGATCCGCAAACTTTTTTCTGTGTGTGTGTGTATAAGCGTGAATGACTTGCATTCAGTATAATACATACTGCAAACGACTTATTTTTCGCGGGCTCAATATTTCGAGTTTTGGAATAATTCGCGGGTTTAATTTTCGCGACGCGGTGGGATCTCAATATATAGATTCCAATGTGCTTGCAATTTACCGGAATTGTTCGCGGGACCTATTTTTCGCGAATTGTAGGCGATTCGTGAAATTCGCGAAATTTACGTCCCCGAGCAAATTAAGGCGTTTACAATATATACAAAATGTTTCACAAAAAAGAAAAAGAAAAAAAAAAGACTTTTGAATTAATTAAGAAATTATTCCTTCGAGATTTTGTTTTTTATTATTTCACTGTAAAGATGTGGGTACAATAGTGCATACCTAATTTATATTTTTTAGAAGATTCAAGAGTTACCTTTTACACACTTGCAACCCAGTTCGACCGGGTGAGACGAGACCGATGTTTAAGCCTCTTGCGACGGCGTAGGACCAGGCGCGATGCTGCGGAGCAGGTCTTAAACCGTTGCAAGAGGCTTAAACATCGGTCTCGTCTCACCCGGTCGAACTGGGTTGCAAGTGTGTAAACGGTAACTCTTGAATCTTCTAAAAAAATATAAATTATGTATGTACTATTGTACCCACATCTTTACAGTCGTATGCCGACCGGTCTTGTCTCTCTCGGTCGTACTCAGTTGCGAGTATGTGAACGGCGCTTTAGAGGTGACCCAAATGCATGCGCGTGATAGAGACTATATTTAAGTGGTACCTTATATAATTGAGAAAAAAAAAAACTATTACAACTTTTGCAAATTGAGTGCCGTATGTCAGTTGATGTTGATAAAAACGTTCTGTCATTACTTTTGAATTGCAATTTTGATACAACCATCGCTTGTATTCAAATATATATTGTTACAGACTTGTACGTTTCACAATATTAGATTATCTCGTCTCTTTTCCCTAGTGCGCGGTTAAAAAGTCGGAATTGATCAAGCTCTCCCTTGTTGCAGCACTTTAATACACACTTTGCCATATGCTTGGAAAGCCAAGGTACACGCTGTGTGGTTACGCACGCAGAGCGTGCTTTTCTCTTATGAATTATGTCATACAGGTAGAAAAAAAAATCACGATAAAATTATAATTAATCAGGCTTGTTTTGTTTAAATCTGATTTATTTGAGTTGGATAAAATTATTTTGATTTAAATCACTGTACCTAGGAGACATATAATAACTATTTATAACTAGATGTATTTTTAAACAAGGCAGATTTTACCAATCCATCAGATTATTGAAAGCACTGCGGACGAAAAAGTTAGTTCACATTTAAAGTACACCCTAATAAACTTTTTTATGTGTATCCCACCATACTAGAACAAAAGCAGCTTGATTTATTTTAGTTAACAAAAAATATTTAATAGAATCTTTACGTTTTGATTAATAACAATCAATCAAACAATCAATCAATCAATGTTTATAAAAGTGTCCAGGAACAACCAATCGGTCTTAGTGCTGGCACACTAAAAAAAAAGAGCAAAAACACACACATACAAACACACATACACACGAGTGCAGAAGGGGAACGTATTCACCGGTCTGAGAATAAAAATATTAACAAGTGTGAAAGACACTCAAATCAACAAGGGAAATCAAAAGCACAAAACAGAGACATCACCAGGTGTGAGAGCAAAAAGCAAATACTTGGATATCGTACTGACAAACATCAACGCTTCAACTGATCAGCCCTATCCTTGCAAGTGGAAGTTTCGAACAGCATTTCCGAACTTGCTCCCGCGTGAGTTAAAAATATAAATTGTGTCAGAGTAGCGGTTATAACACTCAGCCGAACTTTGGATCGGGTTTAAGTGACTGAAATGTCGAGCTATATAAAAAGATGATTGAAGCCGTGTAGGCACACGTGGAACTCTAAGGCTCACTTCGAACTGAAGGCTGGGAGAGTGAATCGAGCCGTGCAGGGTCTTAAACAAAAACAATACAGATCTGCCTTCACCCGAAGCTGCTGCAGGCTCAACAAGTTGATGAGTTGCGAGTTACACCCAACGTTCAAACAAGGATCACCTTTCTCGAGATAAAGTAATTTAAAGATAGAAATAAATTTGTTTTGGACTCGCTCGACAGATAAACTGTTAGTTTTGGAAATGCCGTTCCAAACAACCGAGACGTACTCTAGCCGGGATCTAACTAAGGAACAGTACAGCGTGAAAAAAGCGGACGGGCTTTTGAATTCTTTCATTATGCGAGACACGGCACCTATAGCGTGCGCAAGGCCGATTGAACCACTCTGGTAACGTGAGTGTCAAATCTCAGGGTTGAATCAAAAACAACACCAAGGTCCCTCAGTTCACTTACACGTGGCAGCAGTTCGCCATGATAACTATATGGGAAAATATATCGTGGGTCTTGCGAGAATATGTCATAACTTTTTCTTTAGAATGATTCAAACGGAGGTCATTGTCTAAACACCAATGACCGAAGGAATATGCGTCATTCTGAAGCGTGATGCAATCCTCTAAGGTCGATATTTTTTTGTAAAGTTTTACATCATCAGCGTACTGCAGAAATGAAGAGTTTGATTTAACTTGAGTGACATCATTTACAAAAAAAATATTAAAAAAGGAGGGGGCCCAAGACCGATCCCTGAGGCACTCCAGAGGTTGCCTTGTACAAGGACGAGGTAGTATTGTTGACACGGACGTGAAAAGGAATTACCTGAAATGCACCGTAAACGAGCAAAAAAGAGCGAGAGGGAAACGCAAAACTCCTTGGAGCAAGAAAACAGAAAGAAAACAGAAAACAGAAAACAGGTGAATGGCTGTTCAGTCCTTAACCTGGTGTGAGATTGGTAAAAAAAGTGTCTATGTGAATTCAGGAGTTCATATGGGGGAGTTTCATTAACCTACAATAGTGGGTGTAGGCTACTTGGGCATATTAGAAAGATAAGTGCTTCAAAAGCTTTAGTAACTGGCCAATTTAGGTATTTATTGTCTAATTATTTTTTAACTGGCGTATTATGAGCTGCGGTAGTAAAAAAACTACTTCGTAACTCCGTTCTTACAGATGTTGGGATCAACCCTGAACGAGGAACCCAAATAAAATGCCAGAAAACACACGTAAACGTGAAGGTTCTTCAGTGAATCGACGACATGTCGGAATATAACTGAAAATGCAAATAAATATAACATCTTTTTACTTTCCTATACGCTTGCCTATCAGACAAATAGCTTTTTAACAAATTGTATACCGAACCACATACCCCGTACGAGGAAAGCTTGTATAAGACGATGTTGTGGTTGACTACGTCGAATGCCTTACTCAGGTCGAAATAAAAAAAAAACGTCAAGCTGACCTCTATTACAAACTACTACAGATGCAACAGACTTAAAAGATACGAGATTCGTAGGTGTCGATCTGCCGGCCATGAAGCCATGCTGATTAGGAATGACTATACTACGAAACTTGAAGGAGAGGAATTGATGAATTGCCATTTCAAAGAGTTTGGAAAAACAAGAAAGAAGAGAAATCGGTCTGTAATTAAGAACATTACCACTATATTTCCAGACTTCAGGACCGGAATAACCACTGCCAGCTTCCAGTCGTCAGGGAATATTCCTGACGTCAAGGAGTTATTAAAAATTGTGCACAGTATAGGCGTAAGTAATTCATGATAACCCTTAACAATTGCAGCGGGTATCCCGTCATGACCTGGAGACAATGTGGGTCTCATTCTCTTAATACATAGCCTAACACATTCCTCATCGACAACTACAGAACCTAATGAGTCACCAAATCCGTCCCAATGAGGCAATATAGTTGAGGAGCAGTTATTATTATTACTGTAGACTGATGCAAAGCAAGCGATCCGCAAACAACTCAGACATGCCCTTCACACTGTCGCTATGCTGATTCAAGACGATTTCTGACTCAATATTCTTCCCCAAGCGCGATTTAGCGTACCTACAAAATTTCTTGGGATTTTTAACGAGATCTGATTCTACCTAGTTACAATGCGCCTGGCGATCGCGGTTTAAAATTTTCTTACATCGCTTTCTCCGAATTTTAAATTCAACTTCCCACTATGGAAGACCACTTTTCTTAAACCCCCTGTGCAAAAAACCTTTCCGCTTTAAAGCTTTCTGAGTTCACGAGAGAACCAGTTAGGGAAGCGAGATTTTTTAGACGTTTTAAGAGGGACATATATGTCCATGGGCTCCTGAACAACAGTTGTGAGGAGATATACTTGGTCGTTGACATCAGACGACTCCAAGATAGAAGCCCAGTCAACACCCGACAGATGGTGATACATTCCAGTGTAGTCCCCCACTGAATACTTATACGATGTGTGTGGGGAAGGACCATTAGAGGGACGGAGGGCCGGAGGATCAAAAACAGAAAGAACTACATCAAGAGCAGGGTGATATCTATCCTCAAGAACCATAGAAAGTTCACTTCGAGCCACACGTATACCGTCCTTGTTTGAAAAGCATACATCTAAAGCATTACTTTAGTCGTTTAGAATGTTATTGTGTTGTCTAAGATCTAAAAAGAAGTAAAGTTGAGGAGATAGTTAAACTTTTGTTTACAATAAAAGTTGTCAGTAAAGACATTAAGGTTGTCCAGTTAATACCTGGAGCGTTGAAGTCCCCCAAGATTAAGATATTGCTCCCCTGTGAATCATTCATTGTATTTTCAATCTCAGCGAGACATCTTTGGAAATCATCTGGTGTCGTCTGAGGAGGAAGGTAAAACAGACCTATTAAAATACGTTCACTCCTAGAACATTCAATTTCCACCCACAGAGACTCGGGAAATTTTTCCAAATCCTCACGTCTTCGTGAACTATATCGTCTGTTAACTGCGACCAATACACCGCCTCCTACTCGGCCCCGGGTAGAGAAATCACGATCGTGGCGGTAGACATCAAAACCAGGCGGAAAGTAGTCGAAGGAACTAGCACTAGGACATAACCAAGTTTCCGTTAAGCAAAAAAAAAAATCACAACATCTTTGACGACTGTGTACTTTACCGTGAGATTCTCGATCATAATGACACCTGTATACTCCAATCAGACATTAATGCTATTAACTGTTGGTCTGACTCATGGTCCATGAAGCTTAACACTAACAAATGCAAGGTCATGCGTGTGTCTCGCCAGTCTCATGAATGTCCTAACTATTTCCTTAATAATGCTCATCTAGAACCGGTATCTTCGTACAAATATTTAGGCGTACATATTGCTTCTAACCTTTCATGGAAAACACATATTCAGCATATTTCAGCTAACGCTAACCGCATGTTAGGTTACATCAAGCGAAATTTTTCATTAGCCCCTGTCTCACTGAAATTAACTCTTTACAAAGTTTTAATTCGTCCCAAGTTAGAATATGCAGCTTCTGTCTGGGATCCCGGACTAGTCACTCTCGTATCTACATTGGAAGCCGTTCAGAACAGATCCGCTCGTTTCATCCTCACAAACTATCACCGCACCGCTAGCGTCACCTCTATGAAAACAACTCTCTCATTACCACCTTTATCACTACGTCGTAAAATTTCTCGTCTTTCCCTATTCCATAAAATGTATCACCATAATTCTTTCCTGCGCGACAAAATAATTGCTCGGCCTGTCTATGTTTCCTCCCGTATTGACCATCAACATAAGGTGGGCATTCCTAACTCTATCACGACCACTTTTTATTCATCTTTCGTTCCCCGTACATCCCAGGAGTGGAACCACCTTCCCCGGTCGATCGCCATTATCACGGACTCTGAGCTCTTTAAAACTACAATTACTAATTACTTTATTACTGAGTGTGTCTAATATGTATTATGTTATTTGCATTAACCTTCTTGTTGCTCTCCCCCTCTGTAATGCCTTCGGGCCCTGAGGGTATAATAAATGAAATGAAATGAAATGTGGTGAATGATGTTGATTGGGGCGAAGCTCTGATGGTGCTGATGATACTGATTTTATTGTTCGTAGGTAGTGCTGATGGTGCTTTTTTTTATTGCTCATAGGTAGGGCTGAGTTCCGGGTTGCGTTTCCATTTCATTATTACTGCTTTATGGTCGGTAAAATGCAGAGCCAGTGGTTCTTCTAGCGGATCAGCTTGGATCCGCTAGAAGCCGTGGGAACGCATCTCCACTGCTTAAGTCAACGGTCCATGTCAGAAAGAGAATGTGTGGTATGGAACGTGGTTATATACGCATTTGAGCATTTGACCACAGCGCCCTCTCGTCTATAAACGTTGAGCCAATGCATGCAAAGTTTAACGCGATTATATACGCATTTGACCGCAGCGCCCTCTCCTGTAAAGACGTTGAGCGGCTTCATGCAACGTTGCATCCATGACATCCCCAGCTCTTGAGTTAGTACCACATCCCAGAGCCCCTACTCGTCCCGCAGTCGTGGCCGAGTGGTTAAGGCGATGGGATAGAAATCCATTGGGGTCTCCCCGCACAGGTTCGAATCATGTCGACTGCGCAAACATTTTATTTTTCCTTTTTTTCTTTTTTTAAGAAGACTGATGGGATGACAATGGATGTGAGCACGGACGCCGGACGGATGGACAAGGATAGACCCTAAGGAGCTTCGCCCCTAAAAATTGAGTAATTAGAGAGAGTAATGTTTGTAAAGAAACATTCAGGCTTTCGTCCGCAGGCCTCGGATATTCCGGTAAAATAAATCGATGGTATCGATAATAATAATAATAATAATAATATTTTTGTTTCCTTTTGAATAGTATTACAAAAGGAGGAAGGGAAGACAAAAAAAAACTGATTTGTTTTAAGCTTGACGAGGGACTACCTCCCTCACACAATGACAGAGAACAGTGGAAATACTGCACAAACCAAAACTATTAAGAACACAAAAAATGAGTACTTGTTTATAGAGCGTTATTAAAGAGTCAATAGCAGCAAATAGTGCAATGATAAAAGATGACGGAGAAGAAAATGATCAGAAGTCAACACACTGCAAAAGGATCAAGTGACGTCACTACGTTCCACTCATTACGTTACGTAACTATCGAAACGTCCCCAAAATATGTTTGTGAGTTGTTTTCGCATCATTTCAGTTCATGCTATTCCAATGTCAACACCCCTTTACCCGTGACATGTAACATTACTTTTGATGACTATTTACCGTTTACTAGATTTACAGTTCATGAAGTGCTTTTAGCTCTTGGAAAGCTGAATTCTAAACTGTCCACAGGTTCAGACGGTATTTCCAACTTTATTGTAAAATGATGTGGCGAATGTTTTGCTCCTGTTCTTGAAAAAGCGTTCAACTTATCTATACAGAGTGGTATCTTTCCAGGTAAATGGAAATATTCGATAGTCCTCCCGATTTTTAAGTCAGGTAATTCTTGTGATGTTAGTAATTATCGTCCTGTTTCCCTTCTCAATGCATTTTCAAAGGTGTTTGAGAAGTGGTGTATAATCGTTTGTATAATTATTTTAAAAGAAAGTTTGTTCTTGTATAGCACGGTTTTGTCTCTGGCAGATCCGTCGAGACATATATGTGCACATTTTTAAATTTTGCTTTGCCAATTATTCAGTATCGGGGTCAAGTAGACACAATATATCTGGATATGTCCAAAGCCTTTGGTAAGGTCAATCATGAGTTGTTATTGCTTCAAACTCAGGGGCCATGGCCTCAGTCCTGAGTTCAATACCTGGTTAGGAGTTATCTTCATAAAAGGCCGAACATGTGTAAGGGTATCTGGCTTCTTGTTTCGTCCATTCACCCACGTAGCAGGAGAACGTTGAAAAGAACATAGGCAACATTCTTGGAATGTTGCAAATTTACGTAAGAACATTCTATCAATGTTGTCAGAATGTGGCGCAGGCACTTACCACTACATTCGGGGAATGTTTTGAAAGGGATATCTTTAGAACGTTCTGAGAACGGCATGGGACATTACCAGGACATTCAATCAACATTAAAATATCCTAGCAATGTTTTAGGAACGTTCTCATAACATCCAAAGAACTTCTGCAACTTTCTTTAAATGCTGCAAATTTATGCAGGGACATCCTTTCAATCTCCTCGGAACGTGGCGTGGGTATGTCCCTACACTCAGGGAACATTTTCTGAGACTTATTTCAAAGATTCTACAATTACGGTTTGCTTAGGAAACAGCACCAATGAGCCGTATTACATATATGGATATGGTAAAGCTCCACAGGGTGATCGATATCTTTAATCGAAAGGTATGTTTAGAAGGCGCAGGCATAAGAATGCCGCTTTCCCAGCGCACCAGCCTGAACATGTACTAACTGTACTCCCACCTGTCACCTGTCAACTTCTTTCATTCAAAATGTGCTGCATACATAACCGATCGCTCACTCCGAGCTTAAGAACAGATACACACGGCATCCCACAATCAACAGCAGAATTTACCATCTTCAAATTAATGAAGCCCCCTCCCTCCCCTTTCTAAAAATCGGGTCTATTCAAATCTGCACCTCTACATACCCAGGGAGTGGCAAGTTCATTATCAAGTTTTGAAAACCATTGCTTTTCTCCTACACCTTATATCACATTCCTCGGTAGACTCGTATAAGATAAAACGGATCCCTTATACTACTTTTCCAGAAACTCCACTTAATTTGCATATTTTTGGCACAAAGTGGCATATAGTGGATGGTGTTTTGAACCACAGGTTGCGTGAGAGCTCCGTAAAGTTGGCTTCACCTGCGAAAATTCTAGGAATGTTCGCAAGCGAAAGTTCAAAGAATGTTGCGCATCTGAATGTTCGAAGGCGAATGTTCCGAGAACATTCTGCATACGAATGTTCGCCAACGAACGTTCCTAGAATGTTGAGTAGCTTACCTTGTAGGGAATGTTCGCATACAAACGTTCCTAGAACGTTCCGAATGGTGTTTTAACGTTCCTTCAACATTCAGAACAATCAGGGAATGTTCGCACGACATTGGGTGCTACGTGGGCATTTCTATGTCAGGAGCGCCTCAGGGCTCGAACCTTGGACCTTTGTTGTTTTTTTTGTTTTTATCAATGATTTGGTGTCGTCCGTAAAACACTCTCAAGTACTTATGTTCGCAGATGACGTGAAGGTGTTTCGGCAGGTCACCTCAATCACTAACTACTTTGCTGCAGGACGATCTTCGTTCAGTGGTAGAATGGTGCACTTCTAAGAATCTTTTCTTAAATCCCCGCAAAACGAAAGTCATGTCGCTGTCGACAAAGCGTCATGATTTATCCTATGTATATATTCTGGAAAATGAAACTATCTGTCGGACCACGCAGATGCAAGACCTAGGTGTTCTTGTGGACGACCACCTTTTTGTCCTTTCTCGTGTAAACTCCCTTATTAGCCAGTCATTATATACGCTGGGAATAATGTCTCGTTTAACTAGATCATTTAGCACTCATCACTGTCTTTTGAGATTATACAGTACCCATGTGCGTTCGAAACTAGAATTTGAATCTGTCGAAACTAGAATTTGAATCCATCTCCATAACAGCAAGTGAAAGTATAGAACGTGTACGAAAGCGATTTGTGCGCATCATTTACGACGGATAATTTGGAAGAAAGTATTTTTATGAATATTATTTGATTTTAGCAAAATTAACATTGGGCACCTTAAGTAAAAGGAGGTCTTTTCGGGATGTTCAGTACATAGGCTAATTCATAATGTAATAGACAGACCTACTCTCCTCACCTCTATTCACTTTCGCATTCCACTTAAATCCAAGAGTATTTCACCCAGACCTTATTCGAAACGCATCACCGCTTTCGCGTATCCAACATGTTTTAAACACGCACGTCGACATTTTTAATATAAACCTGTCTTTTGGAGAACAATAATTTTGGTGCATGTGTTGTAATTGGCATAGACATGCTAGTGCGCTTGCATATTTACACAACTCTCTATTTTGTGTGTATTTCAACTTTCAAGTGTGTGTGCTTAGTAAGCTTTCGAGCTGTTCGTTAGTACAATAAAAAATAAACATTGATTGATTGATTGATTGATTTCGATAATATAGTAACATCAACATTTTCATTTTAAAGCTCATTTAGAAGGGTTGGCAAAGTATATATTAAGGATACCAGACCACAATTTATGCACAGAGTACTAACACACCAACTCTCGCCATGTCGAGTTGCATATACAGAAAGAAATAAGTGGTATTTTGTTTTAGTGCCATTACATAACTTTATACAGTTCAGAAAGTTCTCCTGATGAATGCAAGTACGAAATGTTTGCTACAATACAGAGTTCCTTCTGTGTTAAAAACAATTGCGTCAGGTTTTGCTTTGTTGTTAGACCCCGAACCAAGTGGCAGTACATGTAGTGTGTGTACACCAGAGAAAAAATATAGAAGCAATTTTACTCGCACTGGAAATTCATACCGACCTTTAGATATATAATTCCAATCGCTCTACAGACTTTCTAGCGAATATGCACCACATGTTGATTCCAAGAAAGTGCATCGGTAAAAAATTACACCAAGTATCTTTACAGATTCTGCAATCTCCAATGAGGACGATCCAAGCGTGATATTCAAAGGCTAGATGATTTGACGATTTCGTGGTCTAAAGAGCACACACTTTGTTTTATCTGTATTTATTTTTAAACAATTTATTTGAGATCATAAATAAAGGTGCTCAAGGGCAACGTTCAGGGCCGAATTAAGGTACGGGCTAAGGGGGCTGCAGCCCCGTACCCCATGCTGTCTAGGGCCCCGTGCTAACCTCTGGAAATTAAAAAAAAAGTGTTAAAATTGTAGTCGCCTTCCCGTTTCCTTCCCTTTTTTTTATTGGACGGGGAGATGAGTATACCAAAAAGTTCCCGTCTCTAGACAAGCTGGCGTCTGTGAGCGCGTGGCAAAGACAAAATGTAACGCGGCCGCCTCCTCTTGTCACGGAGGAAGGAAAGCCGTCGACGGTAACTTCAAACTGTTCTATTCGTTTTTTTTTATGGTTCCTACGTCTCAGGGTAACTATGATTCTAACTGATACTCGATGGAGGGACGGCCATGGAGTTTTCTTACATACTAGAGCTTTCTTAGCGTGTTTTGCGCGTACAGTGGTGGGCCGAAAATTAATCAAGTGTTGCAAAATACTACTCGAGCAGCACAGATATGGTACTTTTTTTTTTTTTTTTTTCTTCAACCTTTTAGCGAAGTTTTATGTGGAATGAACTCCAGAAAGACGAATTTAAAACAAACAAAAAGATGCTGGTAAACGCTCCAGACCCCGAATCCATAACTACCAACGGGTGTTTAAAGGATCCGGTTCTTGAGACGCCTCACAACAGTTTTCGATAAGCAATGACTGCAAGGAACTGCTCTGGGGTCAGTGTCGGGTCTGCCAATGCAAGTGAACACTCTTCCTCCGACTAATACGAATACTGCAGTGATTTCACCGACCTCTTATTCTTCAGCTTCGTGTCATACATCCGAATGGCCGCTAAGGTTTAAATTACTGCATTCAGCAGGAACAAGATCACTACTAAAACTGATCGAAATATTACCCACTTCAAATAGACAACGTGTAAATACCAAAATAAAAAACAAATCTCAATTTTTATGAGAAACGTTTTAAATGTTAATGTGCTTGAACGACAGTGTTTAATGTATTTAAACCGCATGCAGTTTTTCTTATTGTTTTGGATGTAGAAGTCTGCTATAGGAAGAGCATGGTCGAAGTGGATTGATCCCATAAGTACTTTCTCAACCACAAAATGTTCTTTATTGCCTGTGTCGCTCCTTTCATTGTTCCCGTCAATAATTATATATGTGAAGTGGTAGTTAGACAAGTTCCAATCATTCAGAAAAGGGAAGCTCTTTAGTTTTCTTTATGTAACTGCTGGATGTGATTGAAATACCTAAAGAATACACCACAGGTACCTAAAGAATTGCACTTCGAAGTGCTAGAACGGTTGATTATTTGCGAAGCAGTTCTTAATTAATCGATTCCGCCTTGTTGTCAGCAAGGTAAACTTGAATTCCATTGAATTTACAAATCTAAAAATGGCTCGAAAAAATTATAAAAAAAAATATGTCGACTTCACAGGATGGTAAAATTTACATATTGGCCTCGTCGAATTGTTACTTCCAACTCCATCATCGCTACCATGGTCATTATTACTATTATCAGTAGGAGCCCCATAACAGCCTTAGCCCTGGGCCCAAATGTCTTAATCCGGCACTGGCAGCGTTTGCCTTCCTCTCAACCTCAAAAGATGCATGACCTTTAATAAAAAGAACAGTACCGTTCCCATGCGAAACAAATTTGGCTTCATGGTGCACATTTCTCAATATCATTTATAAATATTATAAACAGCAGCGGTCCAAGCACGCTTCCCTGTGGGACTCTAGTCCCGATTTTACTTGTGGATGAATTATAATCATTTATTCTGACAAAGTGTCTACGGTTTAGATAATATGTTTTGAAAAGTTTAAGTGCTGTGCCGCGAACTCCATAGTATGGTTCCTACGTCTCAGGGTTACTATGGTTCCAATTGATACTCGATGGAGGGACGGCCATGGAGTCCTCTTACATACGGGGGCCCCTTATCGTGTTTTGCGCACAGTGGTGGGCCGAAAATTAATACTACTCGAGCAGCACAGATATGGTACTTTTTTTTTCTACATTTTTAGCGAAGTTTTATGTGGAATGAACTCCAGAAAGACGAATTTAAAACAAACAAAAATATGCTGGTAAACGCTCCAGACCAACTTTTTTAACAGCATAGTGTGGTTGATGAGGTCAAAAGCCTTCCAAAAATCGATGTACACACCAGCATAAGCTCTTTATCCTCAAAATATTTTAAAATTTATTCTGTGTTGTACTAGGAGGAGTGCTGTTTCCGTTGACCTCTGTTTTTTTAAGCCATGCTGAAATTCGGACAGTATCCAGTGATTTTCTTTTTTCAGGTAAGAAGAAAGTCTTATAGTTTTATTATTTTTTTAGCCCTTTCGAAGAGGTTGACAATAAGAAAATTGGTTTATAGTTTTTTAACAGATTTGGCAACGCCGCCCTTAAATATCATTACAACTTTAGCAATTTTCATCTCTCTCGGAGAAAACACCTGAAGAAAGCGATGCATTAAAAACGTACGTTAATGCAGATGCAATTATTTCACGAACGTATTTGATTGTCTATTAAAACAGTTAACGTCCCTACTTTTACAATTGTTTGAAGTTTCTAAACACGGAAAGTATCTCACGTTCATCTGTCAGGCATAAAAAAGGGAGTTCATAAATTGCTGTTCAATGTAGCTACAAGAATGAGACTTTGATTGCAGACCCTCAACGTCTTCTGCAATGTTAAGCAAGTGGCGATTAAAAGCATTCGACAAAGAACAACACGAAAGAATATTCCCATCGCAAGTTATTTCCTCTAATCTAGGATGGTTACTATTTGGATGGATTACCTTATTAATTATTTCCCAAAGAGTAATTTGCATACTTGTTCACGCTCAAAAAAGATTCATATAATAAGTTCACTTGGCGCGCCTCTGCAAAGTTACCAGTTTGTTTCGGTAAGTCTTAAAAGTCTGATCACCCGGGTTTCTTGCTTTCAAGAAATGCAGATGCAAGCCATTTTTGTATTATAAATTTTATCAAGAATGTCTCTGTGTCACTTAAGGCTTACGTATCGTTTTGCATCGCTTGACTGTCTGATAGAAAACATTTACATCATAAAGTCTTCGAAATATTTGTAGACATTTTTTATATGCCAAGGTTGCGTCTGTTTGCAGAAAAATAGGATTCCAGTTAACTAAATTAAAAGACGTCTTAAAATTTTCTAGTGCAGTTTCAGTTATTTTTTTTTTTATTCTGCAGGTATACGATTCTTCGCACTTTTTTGTTTTCTTGAGATTATAAGTCGGTATAAATATCGGCAAATGATCGCTGATGTGACTGCCAATAACGTCAGTGGTTACTGAGAATGCATCATGGTTACTAACAAAAAATATCAACCAATGTAGAAGTTGTTGATGTATTCCTTGTTGCTCCTGTCGCCATAGTTTTAAAACCGTTTGAAACAATGACTGACTAAAGTTTTCGCTTAGGCCTTGAACTTTCAAACAAGTTCACATTAAAATCTCCACCGAGAAAAAGAATATACTTGTTTTCCACTACGAAACTCAAAAAGTCATCACAGAAATCAATAAAGCCCTGAACAATCCCGGTTGGTGGACGATAAGTAACCGCAAAGACATATCTCCCAGAAACCAGACACAAGAATTCAAAATCATGCCTAACCTGAGTGAATTCCTGTACAAGCTCACACACGAAATTGCTATGCACTAGCTATAAAACACCACCGCCTTTTTTTTTTTTTTTACGACAAAGGGGGTAGTGTCTATAGACATTTGCAAAAATCGCCTTCTGCGCGCTGCCATCTTTGTCTGCTGGGCTGTAGAACGCCGTCTGAGCATGCGCTGTTGATCTGCTGTGTGGCATATATCAGACGCTGCGCATTGTTAAGGAATGGAACCACTGACCTGTGCTGCAGACTACAGTACCCAGGCACTTACCATCCGCAAGCATGCCACGGCGCGAAGCTTTTTCCTCACCAACTGCCATTGAAAGGCTCGCGCCATGCTGAACAACCACCACCTCCCGCTCTACCAACCAACGGGAGCGAAGGCTGCGCAAGCCGTGACGTGCATCAACGGACCGGATATAAAAAGGGGAGCGCGGGACCAGGGGAGCGCACGACCAGAGGAACGCTCGGTCTGGTTGAGCCGAGAGCGACCATTCATCCCCTCATCTTTTTAATTATATCATCTAAAACCCTACCCTGGGTCGACGTTCCTGCGTTCTCGTCCCTCCCTCTGGACCCTAACAGCATGCGTCCACAGCTCAATGATTCCGCATGTTTCGCCCGGAATGATAAGCGGGGCAAAGGTCTATACCCTGAAATACGTGAATCATCAGACGTTTCTAAAAACATGATGACAGAGAAAGAAAAACTAACACGATCAAATAGCAGATGAAGATTGTCATGTTTTGCTGATCGGACGTTCAAATGAAAGATAACGCTATCGGTTTCTTTGAGTCAGCATGACATGCAAAATCAACTGGAGTAAATGCCATATTGCTTGCAATGGGGCATTACTTTTTGTTTGTTTCTTTCCTTCGCGTTATAATTTGCTTGCAATAAAACACCACGTAACTGACGAACGAAGGGAAAATAGGAAGAAGGCTCAACGTTCCAATTTGCTCAGAAGAACACTGCTTTTTGATCGTGTTCGGCAGGCTACAGTCTTTCTTACTTGATGATGATTTGATTATACAAAACAACTGCACATTGAAAGCATCAAATTATCAAGACGAACGAAGTAAAATATATATATTGGGAACTTTTTGTGAGCAAAATGTTGGACTTATATCATGACAGTAAAACGTGCAAATTCAATCACGATTTTGAATTATGATTTAAATCTCGTGGTAGTCGGTGACACCACAAAGGTGTCACCAACTACCACCCGCGCCGCAAACAAATGCGAGTCCTCGTGACGGTGGACGTACGAAAGGCTTTCGACACGGTTCCACACGGGGCAGTGATCGACGCGATGAGGAACCAAGGCATATGCGGCAAACCGCTAAAGTATGTGAAATCTTTTTAGCAGAACCGGCGATTCACAATTAAGGCAGGCATAAACGACGAAGAAAGTCAAACAAAACCCAACGGTATAGGCGTCCCGCAAGGAGCGGTATTATCGCCAACGCTTTTTAACATCGTAATGGCCCCACTGCTGTGGAAATTATACGATATACCACAGCTGAAGGCAACAATATATGCGGACGACATCACCGTGTGGACAAACACAGGAGGATCAAAGGAACAAAAACAAACAATACAGAAGGGACTTGACACCATCTGCGACTACCTGAAAAAGGTCGGACTGGCGCCATCACCAGAAAAAACGAAATACACAATCTTCGGGAACGACTATCAGGGCATTGACCTAGACCTTGCGTTTGACGGACAACGGATCGACAAGGAAGCAGAGGTCAAGCTACTTGGTGTGCACTTCGGAAACGGCAAGCACGTGGCAAACAATTGACTAAACACTATCACACGAACGTGGAAACAAGGCTTGCAACTTATCCGGCGCATATCCCACAGAATGGGTGGTGCGGGAGAGAAAACCGCAAAGACTCTCGTACAGTCAGTCCTCGTATCCAAGAAAATGTACGGTGTTCGATTCTACAAGCTCACGCAACGACACAAGAAAAAGCTTGACTCGTTATACAACGATGCACAGAGAGCCATACTTGGACTGCCAAGATTTGCCAACGTTGAAGCAACTAAGCAGTGCGTACAGCTCACCGATTGGAGACTAGACCTCGAGAAACAAGTCGCCACGCACAAGGCTCGACTGAAACACACGGAGCACGGCAGAAAGATAGCCAAGCTTCTCAACCCAGAGGGCAAGAATGATGCAGGGGACATCCCACCACCCGCACCCCCATGGGACCTCATCGACCTCACACAATCCCAGCCAATCCCGCGCAACATGGACGCGCAGAAACACGCTAAACGAAGGGAACACTATGCCCGAAACCACGCAGTCGAAGTTCGAACGCTTCTGGCGGACCCGTCTATCACGGTCACGTACACTGATGCGGCGATGAAAATCGCCGACCCAGAGACTGCCACGACAGCCGCCGCCATCTTCTATTCTAAAGACAATCTAATGGGGACATCGATATCGACCACAACCCAACCACGAAGAGCCGATCCTTACTCTCCCGAACTCGCCGAAGCCAAGGCAGTGCTCTTCGCGATAGAGAGCCACTTAAGACACCTAGAGGTGACACAAAGACAGCACGACGCAAATCAACTATACATATTTACGGACTCGCAGCACGTCGTCCGAGAATGCAAAAGACACGGAGCCACGACGTGCAGAACCATCAAAGGCATCTTCCACACGGCTCTGCACCTATTCCGAGTACACCAAACAAAGGTCTGCATCCGATGGATCCCGGCACACACGGGCATCCACGGCAACGAGGCGGCGCATGACGCGGCCGCGAGGGAGCTAAACAGTCCTCACCCCTCGCGTGTCGCCGGAGAATCCGACCCCTCATCGACTAACACTGAAACTGCCGATACAACGTACGACCCGGTTGAAGCTATGCGGATGCACAAAAAAGAATGGAAGCACCGACTAAAGGAATCCTGGAACCCTGAACCAAATCCCATTCCACCGAACCACTTTAAGCGCAAGGAAATGGTGATATTACGACGAATTCGTACGGGTGGCGCAACAACACCATACATGACTCAAAAATTTGAGACCATCAAGAAAAGAAAGCTGAACCCTGATTACGAACCCCCCGACCAAAGATGTCAACTATGCAAAGGAGACGGCACACTCCCAAAAACTTTACCACCTGATTTGGGAGAGTGAAGCCCTCGCCACACACAGAAGCGATGCTTGGACCCAGCTGGGCCAAGACACTCCTAGCTCCTATACGAGGAGTGGATCAGACCGTTTGGCGACTCGGAAAGACGAGTCTGAATCTTACGGACCCTGCTCGATTATACGATGTCGGGCGACCTGCGTCAGGACATTTAGAAGGGAGGCTTTCTAAGGGGAAAGTCCCGTGAAAGAAGTCACGCGCGAGTGCGACCACTTCTTTCTTTTTTTTTCTTTTTTTTTCTCATTAAACGTTTTACACACACACACACACACATTCTACACCCTGTGCGATTTCCTTCGCACTGTACAACCGTAATTTTAATTAGGTCTTTGCTTTGAAGATTTACGACCGAAGACGCTAACACGTATTTTGCACGGAACTGTAACCTCAGCCTGCAGTATCTTTTTTGTTAAACGTCAGTGCTGTACTTGTATACCTTCTGGACCGGTTTGCTTGTGAATGCTGGCATCTCCTCCGGCCGGCTCTGCGGGAAGAAAGTACCTGTAGCGTTCCAGCCGATTCCGCTCAGCAGACGTAAGCCGTGCAAGTCGCCTTTCGTTTTTTACCGCTTAACACAACCTTCCCCGTAAATAACTTTGCATGCCGTTTTCAAGGGGCACGAATATGTTTAATTGCACTTGGATTTTAATTCTGTTCGCCCTCTTTCAGCGCGCAAGATCAGATTCGAATAATCGTAGCGAGGACGTACTTACGGCAGCAATTTGCCTGGAACACAAGGTAACTTTAGTATTCTGTCCCCACGGAGCTTTCACCAGTAAACCGGCCCTAATCAAACAACGTCCATTTTAGTTATTAAAAAAAATGGCGAGAATTGACATTTTTTTGTGATAGGTCGATGAATTAGGATATACGGTCATCCAGACTTTGTTTTAAGGTATGCATACTCAACGCATCTTGGTCAATTAACATTGGCAACATGCGAAACAAGCTGCCGTTGAGGACGTCGCTTTTTTTTTTTTTAAATTCGGCTGTAGATTCGAAGCTTCAGAGGAGCCGATTTTGAGCAGAAGATAAGGTGCCAAGAAGGGCCTCATACGCCATCGTGGGTCTTAGTCCAAAAGTGAACCGAAGCATAAGGACATGGTAAGTAAATCCTACAATATACCTAAAAAGTTAAACCGAGGGAAAACCTGCTTATGCAACTGCCCATAAGACACGGTTTAACAAAACCAAAAGGCAAGCGGGAGGGTCCAGCGGGCAGACAGGTCTGTGGGTGTTGTGCCTTGTTTACTCCAAGTGCCCGAGGCGGTCAGTCAGCAAGAGAGGGTCGCTATGGATACAGCTTATCCATCGGCATCTCGCTATACTCCATTCACCCCTAAACTGACAGTGCGATGGAGGCTTCGCGCTCGCCAAGCCAATCAATGCCTCCCTTTCACCACCTGACCCCGCTCTCTGTGTACGTAAGCATGAGCAGGAGCGTGATCACGTGGCGAAAGAAACATAGGACCGGTCCCAGGAGCACGTAGCTTCCACCTCAGTGTCAGCCTTAGGAGTGAACGGAGGAGCAGGCGCCTGAAGGTCGGACACGTCCATATGCCGCACTAACCGCGCACAGAACAGCCGCGGAGGCGAAAACAAGACGGGGGAGGTTGTCGCGCCCAAGCTCTGAGCAGTCGCGACCGGTCGACCGCGTCCCTCTCCTTGGGACGTCGCATTTGCAAGCACGCTGACCCGCGCAAGTTCGCGACCATCCAGACTTGGAAGAACCGAGCGACATAGGGACGCCACGCTTGCGGCGTTTCCTTCATCGCCCCGTCTGTTCTTCACTGCCGTCGCCAAGCCGCCCTGGCCCGCCCACGGTAAGTCCTCTGAATCTTCTGGGCGAGCGCGCATCAAGACGCGTTTGCCCTTCTACCATTAATCTCTTTGATTACTCACGGGGTGCTGAATGTAGCTCAGATGCAGGCACCGTATGCAAAAAAATGCGGCTCAGAAGCAGGCACCGTATGCAAAAAAAAGTAAATATAAATACTAATTTTATAGACGAAAGGCGGCCGGGTGCTAATCTCTACTCGTGCTTTTCAGACACGGATTGTCTTGACCCTTTACTCCACTTTTCCGTCAAACGCTGTAAGATGTAGTTGGCAACGCTGATTTAGCGTGGGGACCCTCACGTGACGTTGTCTTTTTGGCTGAAAACAAGACTCCGCGTTTTATAATTTTTTTCTTCTCCTTTCATAACGAATCTCCATGGTCTATGTGCAGGATTTAATTTATCAAGAAATGCGAGCTTTCCTGGAAGAGACCAACGACACTCTGTGCTTTGGATTTGCGTTGTGAAGATAATGGAAAGCAATTATTATGGGGGCTCTTCGCGGCGCTCATGTTACTGTTGGACTGTCCGTTCTTTATGGCTATTGTAAAGCGGGGTCACATGTGAATTTCTGGGGGTAGTCATATGTCATCTTTAGGATAAGTTGCCAGCTCCCTTAATAAAAGCGTCGGGACAGTTGAGATTAAAAAAAAGTGGGGGGGGAGTTAAAGGGATACTGAACCAAAGAATTTAGTGCTTATAATAGAGAGTTTTAGTAGATCGTTCCGATGCCTCCGATACCCCCGATAACGATACTATATATGTAAGCGCAAAGGCGGAGGCAGAGTATCGGGTATCGTTATCGGAGTCATCGGAACGATCTACTAAAACTCTCTAATAAGTGGCGCACGTTCTTTCCCCGGGCCAGCAGCCGCCGGTGTGCGCGAGCACACGCAACGAAAATGACGTCACAGACCTATGATTCGCGCTATAGACCTTTCCAAAAGAAAGCTTGTGGCCGGTGCCATTTTGAGTGTTCGTGCGTATGGCGCGTGCTTTGCTCGCTTTCCGAAGCGACGAACACGCACGTGCTGGGCTGTGAAGATCGCACGCTGGGCTGTGATTTTGTAAACAGTAAAAAGGTCTATAAGAGGACAGTGAAATGCATGGGCTTCGGGCCAAAGGAGAATAAAGACAGGCTTTTCATCTCTACAAGTGAAAGCTACGTGCTTGTTAGACCAATTAATCGCTTACCTTTTACACCAGACACCGCTGTGTAGATGAAAAACTTGTCTTCATTCTCCTTTGGCCCGAAGCCCATACATTTCACTGTCTTTGACGTCATTTTTGTTGCGTGTGCTCGCGCACACCGGCGGCTGCTGGCTCGTGGAAAGAACGTGCACCACTTATTACGGGCACTAAATTCATTAGTTGAGTATCCCTTTAAGGAAGCGAACGCGAGCTAGAACCATTTCTGTTTTCTTTACCATCATCATTATCATCCTGGTTTTGGTATGAAGATATGGCACCATTTGTGAGTAAGCAGTTTGCGAACTTAGAACTTACAGCATTTATCGACTTCCATTGATCAAAGTATAAAAAGAAAAGGCTAGTTCATATTCGGGTTGAACCTTTATGAACCCTAGGGCAAGCGTGTACCATGCGAGTCTTTCTGGGCAAACCAGAGGCGTCGACGCACGACGGGCTCTGTCGACGGGTAGCTTCGAGTCCCTCTTCATAAAGTTCCCTTGAAAGATGTCTACATACCACACCTATAATCGCCTTCTATCACTCCTTCGCCCGGCCATCTTGGCTGTGGAACTCATTCTGGGCATGTGCAGTAGCTCTCTTCTGTCCACAGCCTTGACGGTTTTTGCCTGGCTGATAAGCGCTGGAAAGGTGAATGCCCGAGCTAAAATGGACAAGAGTTATGACTCTTTTTGGCCTCCCACAAAATTATGCAATTTTTTAATGCGAAAGCATTAGCTTTCCCATGTAGCGGAGCCGGTGTTGTTCGTAACCCCGAAAAGCTGCAGAGAAATTTTAGGTAGCTGGTCACGTTGCAGAAAAACAAAGAACAAAGCGTAAGTCCTAAATATATGGCTGTCCCAGCAGAAGTGTCCATGAAACTTCCACGAAATTTGGGATGATTGGCATCAGTAGTCAGGCAAACTTCGAGTTCTCGCGAGCTGCACAACCTTACCCATAGAAGTGTCTACTACCACAACATGTTGATCAAGGCCGACAACTCTTAAAGATGGGCCCGTTCGTCAATCACCGCTGAAATTCACAACGACAAAGGTATGCCTTTCACAAAAATGTCATGATTCTTTCCGGCTTCAAATGCAGCCCGTCATAAAAAAAAGAGAAGAGAAAAGAAACAGCTTGCGAAGTTGTGCGTCAGCGTTGAGTTCCTTGGTCATTATATTGAAACGGTTCAATCCAGCTGGAACTTCAAAGGTATAAGACACAGTGACGACCGCAAGTGGTATTATACCATATTTGAAAATAAGATAAGCCCTGAGCAGTCAGTCTTTTACACAATCCAACAAGGAACCCGGTTTTATTAATTTTTATAGAAATATTGCTTAGCTCCCTTCAATCCATATTCAGCCGCGCATCATCATCGAACAAGTATAAAGTATATTGTCAAGAGAATTGAGGGCTTCTCTAACAAGGCTGCTCGGAAGCTTTTTACAGGCCTTGCAAATAGGTGGAATATTATGGCAGTGATTAGACCATATGCTCGGTTGGCGAAATACAATTTGGTTTCGGAGCACAAGGACTGCCTCATTGACTATCAACGTGTATGAAGTTAAAATAAAATTTTTCTTTCGTATCTTCTTGTCTCGGTCCGAGCATGGAGTTGGCGTCGCAATAATATTCCAGGCACGCGGCCTCGAGGCATGCTTTCAGCTAGGTTGGTGCTAAAGCAGCCACGGATTTTTTCTCCCCAAAATCCGTGATTTGCCAGAAGAAAAAAAAAAGTGAATATTTGTACAGCGAGACGTCGGGTTGCCTTTGAGAAAATGCGGCATTGCTTCAACGTAGTAGAGCAACAATTCAGTCATATGACTGCTGACCTGAAATCTTCAACGTGATCATACGACCTCTACGCCTGCCCGTACAATGGTCATCTCTACTGAAACGGGAGGAGGTGGGGATTGTTCCCGAGTTCTGAAGTGCAAGATTTCGTTCCATGGGCTTGATCGCTGTTGTGTATATACTTCGCCACTAATGTATTACGCTCGCTCCAGAACTCCCTCTACCCACCCACCCCCCGTCGGAGAATATTTAATAGTCTGTCTTGGCCCGTACTGGTTTATTCCCCATTGTCGTTTCTACAGTTTGAAGCTTCAAAGCTTATCTACTAAATAGAAAGAAAAAAAAATGCCTAGAATCAGTTTGTTACTGGAATTTCAGTTGCCCTTGAAAATACATGAAAGGTAATTCAAAAGGGTATGTAGATATTTAAACACATTAAAATAACACATATGACAACTGAGAATTCTTCCTGAGAAAACAAAAGTTCGGCGTTTGAGGTATGGCATTTTTGGGGATATCTTGTCTGCGTACTGGTTAGGAATGTTCTAGCGCTTGAGCGGGTCAGGGGCTTTCGGTCAAGGAAAAAGACAACGTGGACGAGTCGGTGACCAGTGTGAAGGACAACCTTCGTGGCGTGCGTAGATAACCGCGAGCAACCAAGAAACAATCCGAACAAAATAGCAAGACCAGGTGTGCTGGCCAGCGCGCCCGGTGTAGGTGCCCAAACTGGTCGAGGTGTTTTCGAAAACGTCACAGAAACGAGCGCGAGACATTGCAAGGGATCACCCGGCCTTGAGAGACAGAGAACGAATGTGCCCCGAACGGAGACGTGCCTGATAAGGGCCGAGAGGCAAGACTATATATACGCTCACACGAGCTTCAAATGAAAGGTCCGTGCAAACCGCCAAAGGAACGTGCCGGGGCAATGTCCGCAGACGAGATAAGTCAGAACCATCGATAGATAATCAACATTGAGGTTTAGGGAGCCGTATCTTTGAATCCCACCCTAAAAAAAAAAAAAGACTTTTTTTCTTCTTTTTCTAGGCTTATACTTAGGCTAGGCGGCGCAAGCTACCGCCTGTTACAAAGGGTACATCCATCCAGCCGCGCGGTTACATTGCTAGTAGATATCATACATGAGACAGTCTGCGGGCAGTGTCTGAGGCGTGCTAGTTCCTTGTCTGTTACATTGGTCTTACAAAAACTGTCTGTAGCCATGTTCAAAACACAGACATGTATGAAGCAAACATGCTTCAAACATGCTCGTATGTGTCCGCAAATAATTCTGCCATCCTGTCTGCAGCAAATGCCGTGTATTTTGCACGACGTGTAAAAGCGGGTGCCAAACTCCCACAAATATAAAATTTATTCGCAGGTGTCCTTTGATACCGTGACGCCGAGTCACGTGCTCACCTCACATAATGTGGTTAACTTTCCTGCTAAATTTAGCGGAAAAAGGTGCGTGATGTTCCATCTGTTCGTGATGTTAATCTGTCCTCGACGTTACATCTCTGACGTTAAATCCATAATGTTGTTGCACATGTCCGTGGGTGATTTCAGATAGGATTAGACAGAGGGTGGCTGGTCAACACTTTTAACTAACTCAATCTTTTCTTTGTTTTTCTTTTTTCTGTTTGAAGTGTGTGTGTGTGTGGGGGGGGCGGGGGGGGGCATTGCTTAACTTGCAGTATAAACTAATCCATAAATAATTTTACCCAAAAAAACAAAATCTCGGGACACAAATTATTGTAGGTTATTATAAAGAGGCGGACCCTCGCATTTGCGCGCAACGCCAGTGGGGTCATGTTTGGTAGCAAATAAGTAATACTATTAGGAGAAGTTCGCTCATTTTTAAATGTGCTGCTCACCGTGAATGAAGGTTGTGCACCTACAGAACCCTGCTTCCGGCAAATATCTCCAGCACAGGCCTACAGCTTTTAGCTTCTTCAATGCGCGTATGCGGCCGCGACAGATGCAAGGCCCTCAATCAATTAAAGGTGAAATAATAGTACGAATGATTTTTGTTTGTATTTATCCAAGTGCTGCGGCAGTTTGCCGAAAATTGCATGTTTGCGGATTCGATGACTAGGGAGTTAGTTATCCTGTGGATATTTTTATTTCTCTAACACTCTGATATCGGGGTGTAAGCGCTTTACCTAAGGTTTTTATAGCGAACAAGGAAGAAAATTCAATAGATCAAAACGAGCATCATTTCATTTTAGAGCGCAGCTCTTAAGCGCCCGTTTCCGGATTGAGCGACGTCGGCGTAACCGCGACCCCCCCCCCCCCCCCCCCCCCCCCCCCCCAGGACCTCGGGAGGACCTCGGGTTCCTTCGGGAGGACCTCTGGAGGACCTCGGGTTCCTTCGGGGGGCCCTCGGGAGGACCTCGGGTTCCTTCGGGAGGAGCTCTGGAGGACCTCGGGTTCCTTCGGGAGGACCTCGGGAGGACCTCGGGTACCTTCGGTAACCTCGGGGAGGGAGGGTCACGTTACCCCTCCTCCCCGAGGTCACGTGACCCCCCTCCCTGAGGTCACGTGACCCCCCCCCCCCGAGGTCACATGACCCCCCCCCCCCCTCACTACCCTTCCCTCCTCCTCAAGAGCTGCACTCTAATTCGGTGTTACAGGAGTTGTAAACGGCTTTCACTTTTTAGAGCCCAGCTCTTAGGCACCCGTTTCCGGCTTGAGCGGCGTCGGCGTCGGCGTAACCGCGCGGTGCATTATGGGTAAATTTCCCCGCTAAATTTATCGGAAAAATTTCCCCGCTAAATCTAACGGAAAAATTTCCCCGCTAAATCTAGCGGAAAAACTTCCCGCTAAATCTAGCGGAAAAAATTTCCCCGCTAAATCTAGCGAAAAAATTGCCCCGTTAAATCTAGCGGGAAAATTTTCCCGCTAAATCTAGCGGAAAAATTTCCCCGCTAAATCTAGCGGAAAAAATTTCCCCGCTAAATCTAGCGGAAAATCTTCCCCGCTAAATCTAGCGGAAAAATTTCCCCGCTATATCTAGCGGAAAAAATTCCCGCTAAATCTAGCGGAAAAAATTTCCCTACTAAATCTAGCGGAAAAATTTCCCCGCTAAATCTAGCGGGAAAATTTCCCCGCTAAATCTAGTGGAAAAATTTCCCCGCTAAATCTAGCGAAAAAATATCCCCGCTAAATCTAGCGGGAAATTTCCCCGCTAAATCTAGCGGAAAAACTTCCCCGCTAAATCTAGCGGAAAATTTCCCCGCTAAATTTAGCGGAAAATTTTGCCCTAAATGGGAGGCGAGCAGGAGAGGAGGAGGGGCATAGCCTCCTCTACGTACCTTCCGCTCCTCCTCCTCAAGAGCTGCGCTCTAATTCGGCATTACAGGGAGTTGTAAACGGCTTTTTTGTTTAAAGTTCGTGTTTTTAGAGCGCAGCTCTTAGGCGCCTGTTTCCGGCTTGAGCGGCGTCGGCGTCGGCGTAACCGCGCGGTGCATTATGGGTAAATTTTCCCGAAGGGACCCGAGGTCCTCCCGAAGGACCTCGGGTTCCTTCGGGAGGACCTCGGGCTCCTTCGGGAGGACCTCCGGTTTCTTCGGGAGGACCTCGGGTTCCTTCGCGAGGACCTCGGGAGAACCTCGGGTTCCTTCGGGAGGACCTCGGGAGGACCTCGGGCTCCTTCGGTGACCTTGGGGGGGGGGGGGGGGGGGGGGGGGGGTCACGTGACCCCTCCGAAGTCACGTGACCCCCCTTCCCGAGGTCACCGAAGGAGCCCGAGGTCCTCCCGAAGGAACCCGAGGTCCTCCCGAGGTCCTCGCGAAGAAACCCGAGGTCCTCCCGAGGTCCTCCCGAAGTAACCCGAGGTCCTCCCGAGGTCCTCCCGAAGAAACTCGAGGTCCTCCCGAAGGAACCCGAGGTCCTCCCCAGGTCCTCCCCAAAACCCGAGGTCCTCCCGAAGGAACCCGAGGCCCTTCTGGAGGACCTCAGGTCCCTTCGGGAAAATTTACCCAGAATGCACAGCGCGGTTACGCCGACGGCGTCGGCGTCACTGATGACGTCATTGGCATCGTCATCGTCACTGATGACGTCATCAGTGACGTCGCTGATGACGTCATCGGCATCCGCATCGTCATCATCACTGATGACGTCACTGATGACGCCATCGGCATCGTGACGTGACCCCCCGGATCACGTGATCCTTCCAAGGTCACGTGACCCCCCCCCCCCCCCCCGAGGTCACTTGACCCACGCCCCCAGTACCCTTCCCTCCTCCTCCTCAAGAGCTGCGCTCCAATTCAGCGTTACAGGGAGTTGTAAACGGCTTTAATTTTTTTTTCGTTTTTACAAAGATACGCGAACAAGTGTTGTATGATGCTAATTTGAGGAAACTTTTTTTGTAATGTATCAATACAAATACAATCAGGGGGTATTTGGATGTCTTTGAACTATGAATAAAATATGTTAGATACGGGCTGGCAGCTTGAGAAACGGAGGGTGTGGCTTAGGCAAAGTTCACGTTTCTTGCTCTGTGATTGGTTCCTTTCGGCGTTCTAGACTCTCATTGGCTACGCAGAGGTATACTGATACGCTCGGGGCTTGCCATGCCCTGCGCTCTTTAAACTGTGCAGCACTTGGAAGCGCGGAGTACAATGCATAGAACTATCCCAATTTGTATGAAATGTTTACTCCAGACCTTTATATGAGCTTTATCCGTCGTCGCAGAGCTCAAAAGACCTTGACCACCCATCCTGCAAACATGACGCTGAAGCTACTCCTGTTGCCCCTGTTCCTCGCCCTGGCCTGCGGAGGTGAGCTGCCACGGACTGATTGTTCTCGAAGGCGGTCATCACCACGTGGGGGTCAAGTTCAAATGCCGCCTCTCTTTCTCGCAGCGAGATCGAAAGAAGTGTCCTACGCGTACACTATAAAAAAGAAAAAAAAAGTCTTGGAAAGTTTTTTGATGCCCCAAGAACTCTTTTAGCTCGTGAGGAACGGTTTCGCCTCAAGCAGTATCACCCCTTGGCACATTAGGAAGGCAACTGGGCGATGAAGAACTCTTTCGCGTCAGAAAAGAAGCTCAAAAGAACCACTTGTAGGTTTTTCACGAAGAACCCTTTTAAAAAATGCTGAAAATAACTTTTTAGGGTCCAAAATATGGACAAGCCGAAGAACCCATTAGAGTTCTTTTACGACCAGATTTTTTTAGAGTGTATTACACCCTTATGAGTATACAGAATGTGCTTCGACTACTTACACCGATCACTACACAGATCCAGCTTCCCTATTTCTTACGTAATACGCCATTTGTCATTTTTTTTAAAGGTAGAGTAAGGGTGTAAATTGGGTGTGTATGAGTGCTGCGGTGCATTGTGGGGGGTGACAAGCTGCCCGAACCGCTTTAGCAAAAGTAGTTTTTACTTTTTTATGCAGTCTATGACAGTGGCATTGAGCGTACTAAATACATTTCATTCTTATCTGCCTCACGCACTAGACGATTGCATCAATTAAGCATTGTACCAGAATCAAATCAAAAATAAAAACACTTAAGGACAAAAACAAACAGTGCAGTTCTTTTCCCCTCTTTTTTCAGATTTGTATTGTTTTGAATAATTCCTTATGTGCACCTCTGGTGGAGCTGTAGAACACTGTCGACGGGCTTACGCTCATGCTTGCATAGGTTTTATTTTAAATTATGCATCTCTCTTTGTCTTAATGTGTGGTTGTTTCTATTGTTATTTTCTAGGGTGTTTTGTCTTATTGTTGCTATCTATTTTACCATTACTGGGAGCCGTTGTTTCCCCCTGCAATTACCTAAAATGAGGTCGCAGTATGTGCAAATAAATAATAAATATGAAAGGTTAACTCTTTCTTTTATTACATTAATATTCAGAAGATACATCCGTTGGTTAAACATGAGCTTTGAGGCAAATGCGGTCACTATAAAGCGAGTAAGGTCAGTTCCTTGTAGGCGATAATATTTATTTATTTATTTTATTTATTTAAAGATACTGCCAATACCTGTTAGGGATTAGAGCAGACATTGGAAATACAGAAGAAATACAAAATGAGGATCAGGAGTAACAACTTCCATGACATTTCACATCTTGATTACAATAGCAAAAACGACACTATAACGAACCATTCACAAGGTGAGTCTCAAGTGCCTTGATAAAATATTCAGCACTGCTGTATAGTTGAAAAAATGTGGGTCACGATTACTCCAATCTCTTATTACAGCAGGAAAAAAAGAGTGCCTAAAACTGTTACTGTTAAAGGAGTACTTGACAAGTGTATTTCTGTGTTTATGTCTAGTTGCCCTTGTTTCTGATGCTTTAACATACGTGTTTTTGTTTTTTTTTAAGCATCGTTTAAAAGTAGAAGATATCATATTTGTTTTAAATCGATAATCCACGTCACGCGTTTGATTGTACTACATAATGCCACTGAAAGTAATAAATGCTGATATATAAATAATAATAACCACCGAAACCGGGTTTTGCAATCAAGCTTCAACACGCATTCTCTCTTATATTTTTGTTTCGGGTTCGGGTCCTCACCGCTGCAAAAGCTTTGCGCTGACCTCCAGGTTCCCCGAAAAATGGCTCTTTCATGCTATGTGCTACCATATCCTCGCGCTCTAAATCTGCGACCGGGCCCTCTATGGCTCCGTCGTCGAACTGCCAAGTTTTTTTCAGTATAGAGGAGGCTATGGCTGATTACAAGCAAGATCGCGTTTGCCCACACCAAGGGCAAACGCGAACTTGTTTGCAAACAGCGCGTGCTCACAAACCAGGTTCACGTGACAGGATCCGTGCGATGGTCCTCTCATTGGCGACAGCATGCAGCGTCACCGCAAGCAGCGTCGTGACGTCGGGGCCCTTTCCACTTTAGCAGAGCGAACGCTGGAGAGGAGGTCGCCACTTCGCTCTGCCGAAGTGGAGAGAAGGGGAAGGAGCTACCCCTAAACTCTTGACCAGTCACCGATTACAATATATATTCGAGTCTTTCGATACTGAGAGCAAACTGAAAGTACAAGGGCCGGTGACCGCTTGTTTCCGCTAACGATGTCACGCTATATACAACACTTTTATAACACCATATACCATTTTTTTTAAACTCGCTTAGCATTTTAAGCCATTAAAATTACTTCAAATACTAAGCGAGTTAAAAAAAAGAAGTGATTTTCATACACGTTTCGAAAATTCTTCTCAAATAATAGTGCAAAGAAACTTTTTCTTTAGTATAACCATAAGTACTAAGAAAAAGAAAAAGCTGAATTTTTGCATCAAAACATATCGTATTTTCCGGACTATGCGCCGAAAACCTGAGGGAAATAAGGAGACGAGATATCACAAGTAATTGATATCACAATAATTATGATATCACAAAATAATTGTGACCCAGAGAACTCACCAGGCGTAAACAAAAGCGCATATCAAGTTTGACAAAGGGCAGAATACTAATGAGAACAATAGGTCTCATGGTGACAATGCGGAGCGCAAGTTCGTCAGCTTCTTTTGCAGGGGTTGTGGTGACGTCAGAACGCCGAGCTCTGATTGGAACGTTTAGTGGGTAGACCTAAAGCTAGCTGCCTGTGTTTCCACTGTACTCGTCGAACGCGTTAGGACGCGGAATGCCAGCGTCCGGCGTTTGGCTCTCGCATTCGAATGCGTTCGACAAGTGCAGTAGAGACCAAGGTAGCTAGCTTTTAGGTCTACCCACTAATCATTCCAACCAGAGCTGACGTTACCTCGCGCTCTCGTCTCCTCCTCTCCCTCAGTTTCTCGGCGCTCGAAATTTTACGTGGTGCGAAATACCTACAGGTGCGTACTATACGGGGATTTGTTTTTTTTTAGATCGATCATTATGACGAGACGTGATAGTTTTTATGAATGATAGACTATGCTAATGATGACTTGTGTCTGATACAGGAGTCTTTGTGAGCTGATCAAACAGGCATTTGTCAAAGTCGACTATGCTTGAAAATATTTCACATCCGGACTAGACACTGTGAGGACTATGCACCGGGGGGGGGGGGGGGGGGGGGGGTGGAGGGGCGGATTATGCACCGAGCGGCAATCTAATTCTTTTTTAACCGAAATTTGTCTCTGCGGACTATACACTGAGTGGGGACTAGAATCCGGAAAATACAGTAATTGCATTCAAGATAGAAATCCTTAACGTTCTTGAGTGCATAAATAAATGGAGTGATATTAGCTTGCCTCTAGGCATATTTATTTATTTATTTACCCTCAAGATCGTCAGACATTACGGAGCGGAGTGCTAAAAAAACAAAGAATATAATGGGGGAAAACAACAACAATAAAGAAGCAACACTATAATGGTTTAGAACAAAACAGAAAGTTAGAAATAGCATCTTTGAAAGTAGTTTGATAATGAATGGTAACGATTTGTTTTGGTGGTCTGAATTCTAAACGACTGGAAATAGATGAAGGGGGTGCTAGTACGTGATAGTGCAGGCAAGGATGATAATAAATTTTGGGAAATAGTGATAAATGAGAACACTGTTTACGAAAAGCAAACTTCTGTAATTATAATGAAGGTTTCATAGAGGTTATCTTAGCAGTACAATGGTAGTTAGAAAGTATGAAACGTTCCAATTTGTTTTAAACTGTTTCTAAGGACGAAATAAGCTACTCCATGCAGGGGTCGCAGACGGAAACTGTATATCAAGCTTCAATCTTTCAAGTTTGAGGGACGAGGGTACAATATATGGTGCCGTCATCAACAAAAGGGCAGATTTAGCCAGTGCAGCATGTAACTGTGACCTCCTTGCTCAGAGTCAGAATACATCGAGACTCCAGGAGTCTACAACAGGACAAGACCAGGAGTCAGCATGCCCGTGGGTAGCAAGTTGGGCTTTGGCTGCTTCTACCCGATCTCGTCACCGGTGCACGGCCCGGTGGCGTACCACAACAACCAGCTGGTTTTTGAGCGGTCCGTGGTGCCCCACGGCGGACTGGTGCGGTTCCACTGTCCCATGCAGCGCTTCCACAAGTTGGCCGGTGCCCCAGTGGTGCAGTGTATAGATGGGACCTTCAACGAGTCCCTACCTACCTGCGACAAGGCGCTCTTTGGTGAGAGTTGAAGACGTCCACAACAGAGATGTCTGTGTACCGGCCTCTTACGGAAGTGTGCTCTCTGTTGAAAGGTGTGGCAACCCTGCACAGTAGCGGGTGCAGGAGACACGGCCAAAGTTGGAACACTAGAAAAGTCCACTTTATCATCGTCTTAGTCGTATGTAGCTCTGAATATATTGTCAATGAGAGGATGATCCCTCGGAAGCTTCTTACCTTCGATAACACTTGGTGTCTCGTGAGCCTCGAGCATGCACGCGCACTAAAGCACGGCGGAAGGCCAGTCCTATGAAAGAAATTTCCTGCCGTCCACGTTGCTTACACGTGACGTCATCGAATAACGCTAATAATCATTCGCGCTTATTGTTTTACCAAGAAGAACAAATTTAGTTGTGTGTAATGTATGCTGAAGAAGGTATAGTGTACTGTGTACGTGCTCTGCGGCAAGACCACCCCAATGGCAGCTGATGTGAGGTCAATGTAAGCCACGCAGTTTTGTTTTTAGTTAGTGGCTCTAGCAGTTGCGTCGTAAGACATTGCAGACATCTGAAGCGAACAATTCTGGGGAAAGGAAGGAAAATTCCTCTCCCGTAGACGCTAGGTATTTTTCTGGCGCTGGCTTCGGTCGTTTTTTACCTTTGCTAGACTTCCTCCCTTCTTTTTCTAACGCAGCCAGGCGGTTTATTATTCCGGAGCCAAAGGCGTGTACTTTACCCAGAGGAAGGCTATTGCCTCGCAGGAGATTCATATTCGTTTCTTCCGTCTCCTTGCAACCGCCACGACGGCCCTACCTAATGGACCTTATATCCTTCGGCAGAACAGCGTCTGGTGGCGTACGTTGAGGCGGACTACGTGCTTGCGCCAGGGGGCGTCTTCGTTGTGCCTCCGAACAACCCAGTCGAGATCACTTGCCGCAGGACTCTCGAGCCCGGAGGTCACGCTCCCCAGTGGCAGTGGGACGCCAACACCGACGTCTTCGTCAAAGGTAGGACGCCTTGTCTTCTGGTATTGCCAGGGTGCACGTGTAGCTGATATTTATTAGACAGTTGCATCTCCTATCCAACCGATTATATTTATTACTCACACATCTTAAATTACTACTCACTTAAAAAATTAAAACCATGTCTAGAATGATGTTTTGCTTCCCCTCTTTCAAAGATCGAGCATCTTCAGGGGCGGTGTGTAGCGGCACATGATTTGGCTCGGAATGTCACTGAAGACGCACGCCTATTGACATAATTAAATATGTAGTAATTTCTTAATATATTTCATTTTTTAAATATATTTATCTGCATAATATAGAACATTATTGCGGTAATACGACTAAAAATATGTTCTTATTTTGTATCCAAACGTGTCAATGAATGCGGCACAAGATTTTGTCTCGCGCGACTGCGAAAGGAGTTACGGGCAAAGCTCAACCGCACCCTCCGGAACGGTCGCGTGCTCGCAGAGGGCACATTCCTGGTTAGTCCGACGTCTGTGCTCCGCCTTCATCCAAAAGAAGGCACGATGGGCGTCTTCATCTGCTACGACGGTCGAGAGGACGTCACTCTTCGCCTGGAAGCCAGAGGTGAGCCGTGCCGTGCAAGTGCAATGCAAATTCACGTTTGTTTGTCTTTTTAAAGGAGGAAGAGAGGAGAGTTGAAAGCGACTATTACCCGAGTAGTGTTTCACGTCCGTATAATTTGGAGACCTGACGCAGAACAATGTTAGTCCGACATCCCAAACAGTTGCCCAAGTTACTTACCGTCCTGTATATTGCCGTTGTCATGCAAGAAAACGATCAAGTAGTGCTACTCAGTCCAAACAAAATAGTAACCCAGTAAAATTCCGAACGCCGATTTCTAAAAACAAACGGTGTTCCGGTATTCCAATCGAGCCTATGTGTGTGTGTTCATCCAGTTATTTCTCCCAATCACGCGGGCATCTTTAACTTAGAACACCTACCTTTTTACGGTGAAGATTAAGTTACTGTAGAGGTTTGGTCTTCACTGTGCATACATATACACAAAAACAAAATTCGCAGCTTTTTGCCTGTGTGCAAAGAAGTGACAGCGATAACTGTTATTACACACCTACTTTTTTTTGTTCATATATCAACTTTTTTTTGTGCATATGTCCATTTTTTATTTACCCGATCACACACAACAGAGCCCTGTGATCGCTGATGTATGCAGGAAAGGGAACACACTGCACACGTTAGTCACCGATCGAGACATGTACCGTTACGAGTTCAGGGTTGCTTTAAGTCTGATATAACACGCAAATCGAGTTTTACGGTGAAAAATATGAAGTGGCGTCCCCCGCCAACCGTATTCGACACTGCTACCTAGCGAGAGCCTTGTGCGCACATTTTAACTGGCATCACACGACGGTGCACGTTTCTGCCCCACAATGCTGCCGTCATGTGCAGCTGCATGTTAAGGGTCCGAAAGACGCAGCAAAGCCGCGTCGTTGCAGGTGACCTCTGCCCCAGCATCCCGCTGTCGCGAGGCCTCAAGATGCGCTCCAACTCCATCAAGGCGGACTTCGCGTGCGAGTCGCCCGCCCTGCTGCAGGGGCCAGTGAGCGTTCGGTGCCAGCACTTCCGTCGCTGGGACAGGGAACCTCCGGTGTGCGTGTATCCCGAATGCACCGCGCCCGTAGTCGACGAAAACGGCCAGGTCCGGGCCCCAGAGTTCCCTTGCACCCTGCGCGAGCTGTCCGGGGCCCTGGAAGCCTTCAGCGGGTTCCGCAAGGTCAGGTCCGGCGACGTGGTCGCTCCGGGCGAGAACGTGCGCTTCCACTGCGCTCCAGTCGGGGTCTTCATGCTGGTCGGGACGTCGCAGCTGCACTGTGTCAAGGGCGTCTGGAGCGACCAGATGCCCGTATGCGCTTTCGGAGTCCGTGAGTAAAAAAAAACAAAGTTGATAAACTTGGAGACGCACAGAATGTGTTTGATAAGCGGGGTGCATGCTGTGTGTGGGAACGTCATGTGATGCCTTGAGGCCACGCGACTTTGTGACGTCACGCGATGACGTGCTCAACGTTAGCTCAGTCACAGAACTGCTCATAGAAGCTGCTTGCACGAGCAGTACCCCCTCCCCACGGCTCTCCTTTCGTAGCCTCCTGTCGTTCGACGCGCCACCGTTTTGGGGGGACGGCTGCTACAGTAACTGCAGCGTATTCTATGGACTATATTTCAAAGCACAGCATCTAGATGCCGTTTCACCGTATTTAATGGAACGCAGCTTTAAAACGGGGGTATACCCCCTCCGTGGGAGTTCCACAACTGAGGTAACCTAGTAACGTTGGTCATGGTGTCATTTGACGTTGTAATGTCACGTGACATCACGATGTCATGGAACGTCATGGTGTCACGGATGATATGACGTGACGTCAGGATGACTCGTGACACTCTAATAGGGAGTATTCACTGGCGGCTTAGCTGCGTGCGTGGCTGCTGAGTGCGTGCTGACGGCGAGCTTCCGCAGTTATTTTGTAACGTGCATTCCACACCATCAAGATTGCCGGTCCTGGCAGGCTATTAAAGGGGTCATGAAACGATACTCACGCGGATCGCCACTGATTCAGAAGCTACTTAGTCGCGGTGAAATTGCGAGGATAAAGGGGGATTATTCCTTTCAGTCTTGCCTTCGTAAATCTTGACGAAGTAATTGTGAGATCGAAACTACCCGCCTGATGGCAGTCGAGCGCGGCTCATGGATTGGACACGCTGCGTGAGCACTCGACTTTGGCTCGTATAACAATCAATCGGCGGACTCTCATCTAGCGACTAGTGTCCAACCACTGCGGTGATGAGAATAGCCGAACTCTAACAATGCCTGGAGCTCAACACGCGTCTTATACTTTGCCGACCCCAACGCGTGGCTATGGTTAAAGGGGGGGGGGGGGGGGGGGGTGCATTGATTTTAAGATTAAAAGAATTTGCATCTCGTCATTTTTACGTTGTTTATCCTGTCCCGGAGGATAGAGAAAACATCACCTTGATTAAAAAATGTCACGATTCCGCTGCATAATCGCAAAGCAAAAGTCGAGCTTTTCCCCCATCTGCAACCGCGAGTGGCAGCCGAAGGAAATACGGCGATTAAGTGTCCCCGCTCGGCTCTAAGCTGCTGCATAACGCCCGCTAATGTCAGCAGAGGGAGGGAGAGTCCTCCGAGAGAGCACACGGGAACCTCACCCTTAATTACGTCACTAGGAGTGCGACCAGGTGTGACCCTGAAGACTTGGGGTGAGTTGAGGGGTGCCAGAAATGCCAATATTTATCTTTTGTTTACACAATTAGGTCACGCAGGCGAAATCGGTTTTCTGCTCTTTACTTCAAAAGTGTCAGAGGGCAACTTCCACAAATATTTTGCCGAAGCCCGAAAATTGTTGCCCCCCCCCCCCCCTCCCCCCAACGTAGGCGCTAAAGCACAGGCAACAGGCCACGTGGCCGCTTGTTCTGGCTCTGAGTTGAGGGCATGAACGATGCTCATATTTCTCGAATTGATTTGCCGACTGCCGTTGCTTATAAAAAAAAAAAAAAAAAAAAAAAAAAAAATTAAGGCAACTTTATTCGGGTATTAACGTTAGAGAGTGATTCTAAATAGTATTTAGCAAAAGTAAAAAAACATCATTTCATAGCCCCTTTAATGTGAGCTCGTTGCTTGCCGAGCTCTGAGCTCGGCAAGCGCCTTAATCATCGCCCTCAAAGATAGCGTCCAGTGAGCGTTTCATGCATGCGTGACGCCGCCATAAGTGCAGTTCACAACCTGTGCACAAGGTAGCTCGCGCCGCCTGGTACTCTGCTCGCGCAGACCCCCAGCGGGGTTGTCGCGCACGCAGAAACACTACAGTTCCAACGATGCATAGCGGCAGCGGTGGCGTAGACAAACGGTGAGATTGCTTACACGTTGATGTGGGTTAATAGTGAAGTTTAGAATTCGAATCGAATAATATTGCACGAATATTTCGATTCGGCTTTTGGACTCCTACTCTCTAAAAAACGTTCGTGCGTCTACTTTCCCGCAAAACACTCGGAGAGCCAATCACCGCAACTTACGGAGGCAGCTCACCGAATGACAATGCCGAAACATATATCTTTTGACCAAAAAAAAAAAAAACGCAGTCTGAGTTGTGACATTAAGCAATGCAAATGTGACGTTCTGCATTGCTTAGTGTCACAACTCAGACTGCGTTTTTTGGTCTAGACATATGTTTCGGCATCGTCATTCACTGAGCTGCCTCCGTAAGTTGCGGTGATTATCTCTCCGAGGGTTCTGCGGGAAGTAGACGCACGGGCTTTTTTAAGAGTGCATAGTACTTAAGTTTTCGAATAATTCGATTAATCGAATATCAGTATACTGCTGGATAACATTCGGCTTTAATCACGCTGTTCCTATATGGTGAAATTGTCCTCACGGGCTTGTATCTGCTTTAATAAGCCTTGATTAACGAACCATTTTCACAGTAAACTAGTTCGTTTCCTCAGCTCCTCGAACGAAGTAATCGTGCTCCCAGCTTTTTACACGCGCACGACGAAAACCCGTAATCCACGCACGCGTCGCCCCTATGAATACAAGGATCTCGCATCACCTGCACCCAACTCTCTCAAATACAATCCTTTTTATCGTTTTTTTTACGCCTCTAATATGGCAAATTATTATCAAAATTCGATTTCCACCGATAACTGACTAACTAAACCAGTCTCTTCCGCCAAACCCGTCGCGCTCTCTCTCGCTCTTTTGTTTTTAATAGAATTTCCTTGGGCAGCCTCCATAGAGATGGAATTTCTTTGGGCAGCCTCTACAGGAAACTTCTCATCTGTAACAAAAAACGGATGCACATACGCTTGAGGATGATGAGCGTATAAATTGAGAACAAAGAACGAATTACTTCCGAACGTCCCCAAAGGGGAATAATCAAATCCAAGATCCCAATACTTTGAGCACAAAGCTCAACCACTGTGCCAAGGGGGAGACTAATGAAGCGGTAGTTATTAGGGAGTTTTAGAATAACGTACGCAATTTTAGCGCACGCTAGCGCTAAATTTAGCGCTTGTATTAGCGCACGCGACGCAAGAGAGTTTTAGAATAGCGTTTTTCCGTCGCGACGCAAAAGCCCAAGCATCTCGCGCTTGCGACGCCACCAAGATACAGTCACAATTTTTATTTCACACACGAAATGCTGTAAATTTAGAAAGAAACAAGTTTTTTTGGTCCAGAGTACCATTTTACATTTGTTTAAACATGAGAATGCGACGCGAGCGGTTGACCAGTCGTGTCCTGCGTCGCCTCGGCAAGAGAGGTCTCGACCGTCTCGTGTACTGACCTTCGCACTAGAGCACTGCACGGGCCTACTTTTTGAGGCCGGCCCGGGCCCGCTGGCACGCAGTCTTACCCGACCCGGGCCCGGCCCGACGGGACTCCCCTCTAATTGGGCCCGGACCGGGCCCGGCCCGGCTGCTGGCGCCTGACCTCCGGCCCGGCCCGGGCCCGGCCCGGCTGCTGGCGCCTGCACTCAGACCTGGCCCAGGCACGGAGACGCCTCCTTGTCGAAACACAGGCAGAATGGGCTCGAAAAAGCCCGCGTCGGTGCCCTCGGGCTGCTCATTAAATGTCTATTACACGACGAGTTCACTGCTTTTGCAAGCTGGGCGAGCGCTCGTGCTAGGAATCGAAGCAGCTCAGAAGGCTATGAGCTTGTGTACATGACTCTGGTCAGTTAGAAGAGCGCATTATTATCGTCTGCGAGCTGAACTAAGCCGTCTCCGTAAACTACATCAAATTGCGGCATATCTTTGGCGCATAAGCCAACGCGAGCCGTTGTCAACTTCTCTTTGATAATCGCAGGAATGCTGGACTTCTTCGTAGCGAAAAAAGAAGTTACACTCGCACACTCAGAAGTGGACGACTTACATTTGTGCCGGCTCAAATGCGAGGTCCGAGTCTTGGTGCCGTCGTAGGTCAAAAATGCTTTGCAGTGGCTGCATTGAACATGTTTCAGCGGTGCTGACGTGGTAGCGTCAACAACTTTCACAAATTTCTTCCACACATCACTTTGTTTGGAGTCCTTTGTGACAAGCTTCAGCTGCCCCGATGAAAGTCCTTCCTTCAACTTAGCCACGTTTATTTTAAAATTCACGAAAGGGAAACTGAAGACCGCATATAAAATTCAATTGTCCACTTGTGGCAAAGTCAGCTCGACCTATAGCTGAAGATTATCTTAGACAGTCGAAGTCACCTCGAAGCAATTCGCATTAAAAAACAAGAGATGAAAGCAGGGTTAGTCAGGTAAACATCTTTAACCAATCAGGCGGCTTCGTTCACGCGTCCGCGCGCAGGGAGGGCTGTCACTCGACGTAGAGTGGGGAAGAAAGCTCGTTCTCATTTCAGGACGCCGAACAATGTATCCCCCTCGTCCCGGGCTGCCATGGCGTGTACCCAACGAGAGGTTTTCACTGGTCTAGTTATTTTTAAAGCACCAACATTAAAACCAGAAATACAGCAAAGATGGTTCTTGCTTTTTTCTTTTTTTTTTTTCCTTTCGTCGGGAAAGCAATACACAATAGCACAAAGACGGTCCACCAGAACCCCTGACAACTAAAAGAAAAACAAAATCGCTGGCCGGGTCGCAGACTTCTTTGAAGTCAAATGATCGTCCGAGAGGAGCTCACAGCCCCACCCCACACCACGAGGTCCCCATCAACGCTCATGGCCATTGTGCTCACAGCTCGGGAACAGTACTCGTCCAGAGCCACGTGCACCTAAACCGCCGACGGACCCGGAGGCGACCTGTTTTTGGACACCGCAACGCACGAAAACCCCACATCGAGGGCGCCCAAACCATATGACCCAGCAAAGGCTTCCGCTCACCAACCCACCCGTAGAAAAAGATGCGCGGACAAGAGAGTAAAAGATAAACTTGTTCAAGGGGCGCGTTTCCCCGAACCTCCGGACCGCGGGCGGGTTCGGAGGTTCGGAGAAACGTCAAATTGCGAAAAAAAAAAAAAAAACGAACGACTCTTTTTTAGAGTGTCGTTTCGGTTCACTTGGTATTCTGTATGTATATTGCCCTTCTGTTTTAGCGATTGAGTGAACTTCTATGCTTTCTATGCGGACAGCCGAGATCCGGGCCGGATCTGGGCCGGACCGCCCGAATGCGGCCAAGGTGTGGCCCGGGCCTGGCCCGGGCCCGACGGCCCGGATGCGTCCCGGGTGTGGCCCGGGCCCGGCCCGGGCCCGGCTGAAGCGTTCGGGTAGGCCCGGGCCCGTGCAGTGCTCTACTTCGCACATCGTACCTTCGCCGAGAAATGTTCGCGCGTCACAAGCATCAAGTTGCCGGTGATCGTTGCCAAACCGAGTACAATGTCGTCCCGTACTGAAAATCACAGTCGCGAGGATGCCGCCGACGTCGCACTCACGACGCCGCCAAAGCAGCCGCCGACATAATCCTGGAAGCCGCCATTTTTTAACTCTGCTCGTCTTGGCTTTAGCCAACTTCTCATCACGAATCCTCCTTGGATAGCCTTGGAGAAGCGCAAAGACTCTTTGCGTACGCACGCTATTTCCGAGAAATAGCGCACGCTAAAATTTCGCACGCAAAGCGCAAAATCTGGTTTGCGTTCGGAGCATGCGCAGTGGCGACGACGCTATTCTTTGCGCACGTAAAGCTTTAGCGTGCGCTATTCTAAAACTCCCTATTATATGTGCTATTCTCTTCTCTTTATCGCACACACGCGTGTCGCGGGACCAGGCGCTCGCGGAACGTGCCGCAGTCTTCACAATGCCTCACGAGAGGAAGGGGAAGGGGAAACAGTCGAACAGAGTCGTTTCCATTATGTAAAACAAAAATGTGCAGACATTTGATTTTTTCGTATCAGCGGAATATAACCTTATAAGAGACAAGCGATGGCCATTTCAACGTTGTCTGTAGCGAAGCGCACACCTGAAAACCCAGCCCCGTTTTTAATCTTGTGAACATTGCCAACAAACTTTTTGTATAGTATTCGATTTGATATTCGAATGTTTGGCCACTATTCGAAACAATTTCATCTAACTTCGATTCGAGTTGAAATTTCACTATTCGCAAACCTCTACTTAAATGACTTTGACCTGTGTGTCGGTCGAGCGCCCAGTAACGCATTGCAGTGCTAGAACAAAAACACCTCGGGAGTCTATACTCCGTTTCACCGTACGATGAACCGAAGTGGACGTTACGAGCCACCCAAAGTCACCTGTCTTGCGCCTTATTGAACCGGCATTGTGATAAAAAAAAAGAAAATACATTTTGCATCAACACGAGTTTTGATACTAGAAGGCAAAATTAACTCGCGGTAGTGTATAAGAAAAAAACAACAACAACAACAAGGTAACGGCTTTATAACCAGCTAACAAATCTGAACAAGATCGTCTTTATGGGAAATTGTGAGAAGCGGAGTGACATCCGATTTATGTGCCATTATTTTGCAGCTTCGAACCCAAACGAAGCGCCATTGGCATTCTCGCATCTTAGTCCGAGCCATCCCAAGTAGCCTTTTCAAAGGTGGACGCAAGTCCTCACTTACAGACAAAGGTGATAATAGCTAGGGTGCCTTCATGTGCGCTTCGCCACACATGAAGGCTCCCTAGTAATAGCAAAACCTAGGTCAGGAGCAGACAATCGCTTTTCTTTCGCCTTCTCAAGAACCGCGTCACGCTTGTGCCTATGTACAAACTGTACGATATCGTTACTGATTGCTCTGGATGGATGGAGGGATGGATGGTAATGGCTATACCCTTTGTATCGGGCGGCAGCTTGCTCTACCTAGCCTAACATTTCGTCATCCCTTCTTTTTTTTTTAAATTTGTATGAATTTCGTTATAACAGCCCCCCCCCCCCTCTCTTTTCAAGTGAATGTATTGCTTATTTTTATCTGTATTTTGTCTTTATCCTTACCTAGATCTCTTCCACCGATCTTTCAATCTCCTCTTAGTTACCGCAATTCTTTCCCTATCCATTCGTCCATCTATGTCCGGAAAACCCAGTGCCCCCTCCAAATCCGTAGTCATCCCCCCAAGAGGGTGGGACGAAGCCCCGTGCACCTTAAAATTACATGTTCTATAGTTTCCCTTTCTAAATTCCAGGAAGTAGACACAGAGTGTCTACTTCCTAAAATTTAGCCCTGTACGTTTTCGTTCTTAGTACCCCCGTTCTATTTTCAAACAGCAAAGAGCTCCCCACTGAATTATCATACAGTTGTTCCTTCTTTATTTCTTGTTTTTGTGCCCTGTATATTGTTAATTCTGATTTTTCCTGCATTCCTGCATTCTCTCTTCCCACAATTTCCTCTCTGTTTCCTTTACTCCCTTTTCTACTGATATGCTCTGATCGGCTCCATCTCGTTGAATGTATTTAAATCTCAGCTTGCGGGTTCGGTTTGTCCACTTAGTGTTTAGACTGTTCATATATAGATACTTGTACACTTTCGCTGCCCACCGTGTATCCTCAATTTCAGCTAGTCTTTGATCAAATTTTACTTTACTGAGTTTTCTTTTACTTTACTTTTACTTTACTTTACTAGCTTGTCCCTCGTTGGCACAGGGTGGCGTACCTCGACATGTGAATCAGAAATCTGCTCTCCCACCAGCTCCCTAAGTTTATTGGTTAAATGCATACGTTGCTGTCATCATTTTTCGGAATGCCCTTTATCTTATAAGTTTCAGTTTTGGGGAGTACTGCTCCCGAAACATTAACACATACGTGTTGCTAATAGTATTAAAAAAACATATTATGAAGATAAACTTCAGAAAAGATAGCCAGGGAAAGCAAATGAAACATTCATATCTGAGTGTTTAATTATGGCAGACATCTCGCTATATCAGCCTCCCAATAGAATGGACGAGCGCTCACCTTAGCGAATCTTTCGTTGTCTCTAAGCTGAAGTTTTAATGAACCAGTCGCGAGTATTCCGGGCTTCTAGGCTGCTACCCTTGCGTAAGGCTGTCTGGCAGTCACAAGCTTAGACTGAAAGCCTAATATATATATATATGGGTGGTTTCATCTCAAATCGTGCAGGCAAAAAGGGTCGAATTTTTAATTTCGCTGAAAAAAATATATGTTATGGCGTCGTCTCTAAAAACGCAGTAGCCACAAACCGCAAGTCCGTCGGATTTTTTGTTCTCGACTTACGAATTTTAAAAGAGGCCGCGGCGGAAAGCAGTGTTTTTCACATCCGTCGTGGGTCGGATGTTTCGCTCGATCTCCCGTCGTGAATTTTTAGTCCACATTATATTAACTTTTTTTAAGCACTCTGTCGGCACAGGTAAAACGCTATAATACCATGAAATAATTTTAGGCGTTTTGATTTTTTTCTGCAAAAATGTCAAAAACGCCCCCTCGGTCAATTGTTGACGAACTTTGACAATTAAATACTGGCGATCTACTTGGGTTACATCAATATTTTTTATGTCTATGGAGAGCCCCAAACACGCTCTTTATAGATATTATAAAATTATTTAGCTGTATTAAATATCCTTAGCGGGACGTTTACGTTAATGTTATGCGAAAACCAAAAAGTACCAATTTTAAGATCAATTTTCTCAAAAAAAACCATTTTTTATTTTTTTTATTTTTTGTTAAAATGTAGATATGATAGTTGTCTACTCGAAAAGCAAGTCGAGAAAGTGTATATTTTGTTTGTATGTTCTATATTTAAGCATCAATATCGTACAAAAACGTGTTTTTACGGCTTGAAAGGGACTTGCGAATTGCGCGTCTTCACAAACTTTGAAATATTTTTACATTTTTTTTTAAAGCTCCCACGTAAAAATTAAATACAGTAGTTCTACCCTGTTATATTTATTGATCATTTAAATTTTATTATAGGCGGCAAGCTACATTGGAGCAGTTCAAAAGAGAAAGCGACACTCTTAACAGACCAGCAGGCGTCGTAAATTTTTAATGTATAGAAATCGGCAGACGTCGTATTGATTCGGGGCCTTCATTGGCCTATATTAACGTCCCGCCCTTTCGGAACCAGCAGATGACCACGACCTTTCGCGCTCGTTGTGTTAGATAGGACGGCCCGTGACAGTAAAGCGAGCAGCGCACCCTGTGTCACGAGGAGTGAAATGGTACGAATGTGTCGTTGACGCGGCGAACAGTGACGGCCACCCAGGAGGAGTCAGTCAGTCAGAGTATTGCAGAAGGGAAAGCAAAGGAACTGTTGCCTGGGAGGATGAGAACACCACGGCGTTACAATATCGACGGTCAACAACAGTTCTGCCTGCCAAAACAACGCCGCGTGCGAGCTAAAACTGGCGGCGCGGGCACGCATCTACGAAGATAGGCCGGTTTCGTTAGGGATGTGGGAAAATGTTGAAACCAGCCATCCGTGCACGCGTGAAACGATACCGCGTATTTGCCCAAGCTTCGAACGCCCTATCCTAGAAATGACCGTGCTCTGCAAAGTGGTTGTCCTGTGCTTGTCCTCCGTGTTTTATTCTTTCAATTTTATGTACTCTATCTCCCTCCGCGGAAATCCGATAGCACCGAAGGGTTATCTCTTTTGTTAACAGCAAAGCCCGGAGACTAGCATCAAAAACGAGAGTGTTGGTAAATATACTTGTGTCTATTCTGCCCGGAGACTAGTTGGGTCGAAGTCAGCCTCCTTGTCAACTATAACCGTTTGTGAAGAGTGGTCTTCTCCCGAGATGAAACGTTAGCGCCGGCTGACGTGTTCTTTTGAAAAAGGGAAGGGGAAAGAGAAAGTTTGAGTAACTGCATTCAGTAACTACCTCGAAAGCTCCTCTCACGATATGAAGCTCGAGGCATGTTACGTCTCGGTTACCTTCTGGCGCACCGCTGCTTGAAACTATTCTTGATTTTGTTCCGCACAGCCCCGACGGATGTGCGGAACAAAGTGAAGAATAGATTCGAGCATCATCTGGACGCCATCATCCTGCCAGGCTTCAGTGTCGTGGGACTGGACTCGGCGTCGGTCAGTTAAGACTTTTTTTATTTTATTTCGTGAGTGTTTCTTCACTCCGCTGAACTTTGTTTCTCGGGTGCGGTTCTGCTGAACTTTTTTTTTTTATGTTTCGTTACTAACTGTTTGTTAGCATTGTTTACTTGTTTGGTTTATTTCTTCATGGCGTAGCGGCCTGACGGTGCTGTAGAGAGCGTGTTCGCACGCATTTGATTGTGTCCCGTTTAGGGAATGCCCGGAGGAATTGGTTTTTATTCTTGCCGCGTGCGGCTGAGTTTTTCTGTCTTAATTATTTTTTTTTCCTTTACGTGTCGTTAACTTCTTTGTCTGACTCTCCACCAGGCGTGGACCTATCGCCTTGCCACCGCTCGAACCTAAATCTTTTATTTTTTTACCGCAATTTTCGTTAAGATCGGAGTTGGGTAATTTTATTCTTATTTATTTATTTATGTTTATTCCCTACCCTTCTCCGTGACAATCTCTCCGTGTGTTTCGGATCGTTTTTGTGTCATCACTTTTGTGTATTACGGAAGTGAAAGGCCATTCCCTGGTGATCTGTGCGATGTGCGGTGAACAAACCCTAGCGTTTGGTTTCGGAAAGAATGGTATATAATAGATCAATGATGTGGTGATTTTTTATGTCTTAGTAATATGACAGCTAATAGCTAGTCATGGTAGTTTACAGTGAAAGTTTTATAAATCGAAAAAATACAACGTCTGTGCCTCTTCGATATTGAAGGTCTACTAGGCCTGCTGATTTGATTAGATATGTTTCTCGTGGTTTCCCGCTCTTTTCAAAACATAAATAACTATTCAATACCACAAAATGCGTTTATAAGTGATTACAAAACGCAGACGAAAATTCAAGAAAACTTTTTTACAATTCATAGAAGCGCACGTCTTTTTTTGTCTGACTTAGATCTTGCAAAACGAAGACGGCTTTTTCCGATATTGAGGCTTAAATATAGAACATACAAACAAAATATACACTTTCTCGACTTGCTTTTCGAGTAGACAACTATCATATCTACATTTTAACAAAAAATAAAAAAAATAAAAAATGGGTTTTTTGAGAAAATCGATCTTAAAATTGTTACTTTTTGGTTTTCTCATAACATTAACGTAAACGTCCCTCAAAGGATAGTTAATACAGCTAAATGATTTTATAATATCTATAAAGAACGTGTTTTGGGCTCTCTATAGACATAAAAAATATTGATGTAACCCAAGTAGATCGCCAGTATTTAATTGCCAAAGTTCGTCAACAATTGACCGAGGGGGCGTTTTTGACATTTTTGCAGAAAAAAAGCAAAACGCCTAAAATTAATTCATGGTATTATAGCGTTTTACCTGTGCCCACAGAGTGCTTAAAAAAAGTTAATATAATGTGGACTGACAATCCACGACGAGAGATCGAGCGAAACATCCGACCCACGACGGATGTGAAAAACACTGCTTTCCGCCGCGGCCTCTTTTAAAATTCGTAAGTCGAGAACAAAAAATCCGACGGACTTGCGGTTTGTGGCTACTGCGTTTTTAGAGACGACGCCATAACATATATTTTTTTCAGCGAAATTAAAAATTCGACCCTTTTTGCCTGCACGATTTGAGATGAAACCACCCATATATATATATATATATATATATATATATATATATATATATATATATATATATATATATATATATATATATATATATATATATATATATATATATATACAGGGTGTTTTTTTTTAAGCTTAACAGATTTGTTAAAAAAAAGCCGTGAACGTTACACTTATGCAGCTTGTGGGGGTGAGTTATACGGCCAGGGGGACATATTATAGGAGGCTAATCGTAATGATCAGTCGGCTAATTAATTAAAATTCGTTAATTAACTTTTTAATTAATGAAAATAGACATATGGTTCCAATTAGAAACTTGCTCAGCGTCATCGAAAACCCCTAAATCAGTCATTTTCAGAAAGACTTTGAGCGCGTGAGAAGCGTAGTAGTGCACTAAAGTTACCATACTTGGAGCAGGTACAAGGCTGGGGCTAGATAAGAGACGGAAAAATCGCGCGGGCGCCTTATCGCAACCTCTAGCTTTGTACCTGCTCCACGAGCGGTAACTTCAGTTCACTACTACGCTTCTCACGCGCTCAAAGTCTTTCTGAAAATGACTGATTTAGGGGTTTTCGACGACGCTGAGCAAATTTCTAATTGGAACCATATGTCTATTTTCATTAATTAAAAAGTCAATTAACGAATTTTAATTAATTAGCCGACTGATCGTTACGATTATCCCCCTAGAATCTGTCCCCCTGGCCGTATAACTCACCTCCACAAGCGGCATAAGTGTAACTTTCACGGCTTTTTTTAAACAAATCTGTTAAGCTTAAAAAAAAACACCCTGTATATATATATATATATATATATAGATATGGCAAGTTGCTAGGTACTTCTCTTGCATACATGAAACATTCTGGCTTAATCGCTCAGCGGTTACACTTTATAGCCAAGCACATTGACGTTAGTCTGTGTAGCATGGGATTAGTCTCTAGTGCTCAAACTCAAGTGTCTAACATCTTTGCTCACGCTGTTCATCACTGAGATTCCGCACAGCAAAACGCCTACGTCCACAGGGCTCTTCGTGAGATAACACGTACCGGTATGGTCAGCGTTATCTCACGAAGAGCGCCGTGAACGTAGGCGTCCTCAGTTAGTAGAGCGCCCTCCCTCAATCACGTGAATACCTCCTCCTCACCCACCTCTAGCCATGCCTCCCCCCCAACCTGGGTTAGAGCGTCAAGCTTCCTCCGTTGGTGCATGGGGTCGAACTCCTCATCTCTAACCACGCGACCTCCCCCGTTAGCCAATCAGCGTCGAGCTTCGCGGTTGCTTCACGTTTTGGGCTTTACGAAATGCTGAGCAACTAGCCAAAGCACGTTTGATGTTAAAATGTGAAGTGGCGCACCTTATCCGTTCAATCTCCAGCCAACAGCCTAGCGGTGATGATTACGTCTCAGCACGCTGTGGCTCCCGGTGGCGTGGTGCACGTGCTGCCCTTCGCCCAAGTCGGACTGCAGTGCGTCAGCACCGACAAGAGCCTGCCGCCACAGTGGATGCACGACGGCGAAGTCAACGTCACAGCCAGAGGTGCCGTATATGCCATCGGACTGATTACGCGGTTTGAAGAGACGAGAGCTAACCACCTTTAGAAACTTAAAAACACGTGCCTTGCAATGTCTCGAATTCTTTGATGCGAACTGGCGACCTCTAAAACTGGTCAATCGTAGATACATTCTTTGAATGACCTCGCTTCTCACTGAAATATTTTTGTCTAATCTCGTTCACAAAGTTAACTTTTCCTAAACGGCACTGCAAAACGCGGAGTTATCACTCGAATGCGCCAGACCAAATGTACCACGAGCTCTAAGAACTGCGAGATTGCGAAGGGCATCCTATAGTCTTTTTCATTCTACGTCCAAACGCTAAGGTTACTACTAGTCATCAGCCAATCGAAGGCCACGTGAGCGTCACGTGACCTTGGAGAGGGGGCGCCGCGACGCGCGGATACAGAAAGTTTTCGTAGACCTTTTTCCCACCTCCGCTACGCTCTCCGGAACGAAGACGCCACTCTGCGCATGCGCGGCGCTAGCCTTGCCTGCAGAGTCCCGGTTATCGTAGCGGGTTGCGAAGAACGTTGCGGGACAGCGGAAACAATCTACGAAATCTCCCTACTATCACGTGCTACGATCACAGAGCGGGATTGGCTAGGATGACTCGTAGTATCCACTGCGTCTGGACGTATGATGAAGCAAAGTATATATATATATATATATATATATATATATATATATATATATATATATATATATATATATATATATTTGTTATAACTTCGCCACTGACAGTAAACGCCGGCAACGTTTACAACTACCTGTAACGGCGAATTAGAGCGCAGATCTTGAGGAGGAGAAGGGGAGAATACAGAGAGGAGGGTATGCCCCTCCTCCTCCACGAGGGTTATTAGTGACGTCACTCGTGACCCGCGTGTTGCACCATGGAACGTTTCCCGTAATAACGTCACTCGGGGCCGTCATGACGTAACTCATAACCATCGTGACGTCACGTGTGACGTCATTACGGAAAACGTCCCATAATGCAACGCGCGGTTACGCCGACGGCGACGCCGCTCAAGCCGGACACGGGCGCGTAAGAGCTGCGCTCTAAGAAAAACATGACTCCAAACATCTACGCATGGACGGACCTGTAACAGCCATAGTGTTTAGTCATTGCCGAACTTGAGAGTAAATGTGGTCTTCTTGATGGCGCAGAGTCCAGCGACATGCTGATGTCCACCAGCATGCTGACCTTCACGGCCGATCCGGGCACCGACGTCCGATTCACGTGCACCTCTCACCCTGAGAGTCAGTGGGCCGACACACGCACGGTACACGTCATGGCCACAGGTAAGAGCAGGCGATAAAAAACAACAAAAAGTAATATTATTAAGCATGTCTTTATACTGAAAGGCTTGTTCCTAATCATTTGTCTACTGAAATCGGAGATAGAGAGAGACAAGGGTGGTAAGTAGCGGTGAAGGGGTATTATATACTTAAACTTCCGCTTCTTGTATAGTTTGGCTGCAACGACAAAGTCGAGCAGTGTGTCCAATAAAGTTACCTTCTGGTCAGTAATTGTGAAAATATACCTTTTGTAAAACGTGCTGCGCAGCGCCACTGGTGCGGAGATGTGTTTTCTTAGGAAACCATACCTTAAAAACGCGTCCATATTAAGCGTTTTCTTTTTTGGTTAGTTTAAAACATGCTGCATACTTTTTTTTTTTTTTGTAAAGTATGGGCCGATTTAGTCGTTTCTGAGGATGCTTAGATTGTTTTTTTTTTTTTTTCTGAGTGATAACGGTGTACGGTTGTGCTTTATACGCTCGGTTCCTTTTAAATGTAGTCGTTAGCAAGCTAATTACTCAAAAGGTATAATGACTTGCACGTGACGTTATTTCATCGTGCTGGTAGTAATTCGCTCTGGCCGGGGGGAAAAAAAAGTATTATTTTTCGCCCACAATGTGCGAAGAAACGAAAGCGATAGTTGTAGCACGGTCGCGCAATGCGCGTAGAATGGTGCCGTCACGTATACCTAAGGACGGAGGTGGAACGTGGTTAATTTTCATAGCCGTCGTGGTTGGCGTCGTGGATGCCACTGACGACTGCCACCAGTGATTCGTGAAGTAAGTGGGTAAGCGCGATGGAAATCTGTAAAACCATTCAACATTACACGTAGCAACTGGATACTGCCAAAAGTGGGATTTCGCATAACGCGAGTAATGTTTAAAAACAAGTCTTTCAAGCAAACGACACGATTCATCTCGCGAATCATCGTGTCGTCTGCTTCAAGCAGTCGACATGATTATTCGAGCGTGTATGCCATCGTTGCGCAGGCAGCCAGGGCCGCCCTCTTCGCTTGCCTTCACTCGCATTGCGCGGTACGGCGGACGGAGTCCCGACTCCCGACATCACTCTCCTCGCGGGAAGAGGGGACGGAAGAAGGGTGTTTCCATTCTTCTCACGCTCGGCGACGACGGGTGACGAGGACAAAATATATGCAAAGTGTCAACCATAAAGCTATCGCTTTAAAACAAAATTGGTGCTGCGAAATGTGTGCTGCAAAAGGTACGTTTTCAGCAGCACGGCCAACTCAGTGGCCGTTTTTCTGACGTCAACACAAATCATGTATACGTATATGCATCCACACACAGAGGCAAACAACAGAAAGAAACCATGGCTTTTCACAGTTACGCCGTAAATAAGCTCTCTGGTTGCGGGGCTCACGCAGAACGTGCCTGTCCCGGGATCTCCAGCACCCGGGGTCTGCGCGTGCGCGCAAACTACGACATGGCGGTCTTCAGCTGCGACCCTCCGAGCCAGCTGATCGGTGCGTCGTTGCTGCAGTGTCAGCCCTTCGGCCAGTGGGACCTCCCTGTTCCGCGATGCGTCTACCCGCACACGAAGAACACTACCTGCAGCGGTGGTACTGGTAAGTAGGATGGCTCACGTCGCCAAGAAACAAACCAAGATAAACAACGGCTCTATCGTATATTTGAAAAGGGGGTATTGCATAAAGGGTAAGGTCGTAGAAGTAAACAACCATAGGTGCCGCAATCTTCAAAGTGAAAGGTGAATGGGTCTATGGAAGATTAATTTTTACAATCATACCTGATGGTACTTGAAAAGGATCTTGCAAGTTTGCAGAGTGGCAGCCGATATCGGATCCTGGACCTCTTCAGGGCTTCGAGAAGAAGTCGATCCATCGGCGGACACTCTGAAACTTCCAGGAGATTTATTTTTAAGTTCTCCCATCAGAATCAACTACTTTTTGTTTTAATGGTACCATGGTAAAGTATCCAGGGCTTGTGAAGTGTACTATCGGAAACAATATGAGCGTGAACGCGCCTCCGCGTGTCGCCGCTACCTGAGGCGCCGCCCTGCGGCGCCGTTGTGAAGTTTTGCGCATGCGTGTAAAACTCGTGTCGCTGTTCTCGCTTTGGCTGTTAACCACCGTCTGTCGTCTGCTATGCGCGCGCTGGCGGCCGCTCGTGCTGTCTTCTGCCGCACAACATTGGGTGCTCCGGCGGACACCCGCGCTTCCTACGCGAATCGTGTTTGCCCTGGACAGCTTTAATGATGTTGATTTGCACCAAAGTCTTCAGTGAAGCACAATGCTTTCATTTTTTGAACACGTGGCCCTGACACGTGAAAACATCTGTTATGCCATCGGCCATGGGCTCGACAGGCTTATTAGTAGTGCTCATACTGTGTCCTTTCTGGACACAGTATGAGCGTACTACGCACGCTACCTATGACGTATCAAATGTGGGCATTGCGTTATCGCGCAGGAAACTCCTGAATCATGTTAAGTCGTTTGTCTGAATTGCGACGGAAATACACGACTCGCATAGCAGACGACAGCGCGAGCGGCCGCCAGCGCGCGCATGGCAGACGACAGACGGGGGTTAACAGTCAAAGCGAGAACAGCGACAGGAGTTTTACACGCATGCGCAAAACTTCACAAGGGCGCCGCAGGGCGGCGCCTCAGGTAGCGGAGACACGCGGAGGCGCGTTCCCGCTCATATTGTTTCCGATAGTACCACAAGCAGTTCCTGGCAGACATGGGAAGGCTCCGGGAAGTCTAAGGGACCAGCAAAGTTATCTTGAGGTTGCTCGTAGGATTTTATCGGTTCCTGTTATGGCAAACCTGACCCATTGAACCGTCTGGAGCGTCTGGTGGTTGTCATAGTGGGCTGCCTCTAAATTATCAAACGCACAAATACTGCTCGCGCGTTGCTAAAAAAACAAAATTGCGTGTTTGTTATTTTAAGTACTAGTGCTAACCAGAATCCAGCACTGCGATATATATAATAAAAACTTTATGTGCGTGTACTATAACACACATGGCTACGGAAACTAAAGAATACTTGTACTGAAAAGAGTACTGTCTAAACGGATGTCCCCATGACCCAATTCGTACAGGTGCGGGAACGAGGCCAGTTACCCCTCCCCGACCCGCTGCCAACCCCGTTCCCAAACCTCGTCCTGCGCCCGCCGACGTCCGTCCCGTCACCAAACCTGCACCTATCGTTGTTCCCGTTCCCGATCCTGATCCTATTGCAGAGCCCGGCGGCGACCCTGACGCTCAAACAGAATCCGAAGACGTGCTTGGGGACGACCGCGATAGCCCAGCCGGTGCCGCTCCTAAACCCGACGTTGAGGTGGATACAGAGCCCAACCGAGACTTGGATCCCGTCGCCACTCCCGAAGACAGTCCCCCACTGAAGCACGTGGCAAAGGTGCCCATGCGAGAACACATGGAAGTCATCGAGAGGAAATATGCGGCTAACATGACCGACACCGACGCAAAAGAACCCCCTAAGAGGATCACGCTGAAGTGCCCTTCGCCCGACGGCACGTTCCCGTACCCATTGCACTGCAGCAAATTCATGCAGTGCGTCTCAGGAGTGCCCCGCATCCTGCAATGTCCAGAAGGTCTGCTGTTCAGCCTGGAACTCCAGATCTGCAGACGGAGCGCCCAGGAGCTGAGGGCATGCAGGGACAGACAACGTGTGCTCTTGTTCGGATTCAGAGAGGAATAAAGCAACTTTTGCTTGGCGACTGTGTTCCGAAATACACCCTGCGCACTGCCATCGTTGCCTAATGAGGCAGTGGAACGCGTTCTGAGCATGATCATGCAGCAGCCCTCTTTTGAAGGATATCAGACGCTGCACATCCGTCCACAGCCTAGTGACTCGGCATATTTTTTTTCCGGGTGATCAGCGCTGGAAAGGCGTATAAACACCTGGCTCATATCGTCTCGCCGCAGCGGTAGCACTGCTGTTGGACGGGAGCGTAGACAGACGCTTCACGTGCCTCACGCGAATCTGGTTTGTGTGCTTGCGCGCAGGACCCACAGAACAAACGCGGACTTGTTTGTAAACGACTTTCAGTATAATTGGGAAAGCTGCTGCGGACCGCGCGACTATGAGCGTCGTGGAGCAAGATTTGTACGTGCTCGGCCGCGGGGGGACGGGTTTCGCCCGTTAAGCTGTATCCACACGACGGACCAAATTGCTGTTTTGGTCCGCGGGCCGTGTATCACGTGATCTTACGTCACCGGTATTCGTGGTCCGCCGGCGGTCCGCGGCCCGCGCTTCTGAGAAATGCCAAGCGACTTTTCTTGCCCGGACCTTGGCGGCGGACCGCGGCGTTTTCAGTATAATTGAAGCGCTAAGTCTGGCAACAAGCTGACTTTTGTTGTTTGGATTGGAATCCCAATCCAAAGTTGTTTTCTTTTGGCGCCAACTGTTGAAGACGAAGAAGACGAACCGTAAGCAGTGATAGAGTGTAGGCGAGCTGGTAATTAATCGACATCTTGGGAACCCTGAGATGGGGAACGATAAAAAAAAACGGACGAACACAACAAAATCTCAACCTTTTGTTGTGCGACGATGGCGGCATGGTGCGACGATGCAACTTTTTACTTCATCGCGCTTGTGGAGCAATTCCCCGCACTGTGGGATTGCCCTTTTCGGTTCACTTAAGCCCTCCTCGTCCTCAATAGTCAACGCCAGGGCCACCGCGCCCAAACGTCTATTTCGTTCAACCTCCATCTTGGCTCCTTACAAATAGCCTCAAAGCAGCTCGCTGCATCGGTTTGGCGGAGCTGTGAGGTCGAGGGTTAGACCGGCCCGTTCGCTCTGTCGTCTGCTCTTTTGGTCCGCCGTGTGGATGCTCATTGCAGCCGGGCGGCCCGCGGTCCGCGCATCACGTGATCAATCGGTCCGCGGCTCGGTCCGTCGTGTGGATACACCTTTACAGTAGTAGTTTTCGCCTTTTACCGTACGTGTCGTGTTAAAAAACAAGTATGGTGTACAGTGGCGTAGCCAGGATTTTATTTCGGGAGGGGTTCACCGGCATTATAACCCCCCCACCCCCCCCAAAAGACGAAGCAGGGTGAACTCGGCGGTACGGACGCTCAGGCAAAGATTAGGGAGGCGCTGTTAAGATAAAACTGTTCAATCTGCATCGTCATTTTTCAAAACGGAGCAGACTTTATTTACAGGAATACGGGCATGCTGGCTCACTGTTCTACTCTCGTAGTAGTTGTGGCCCACCAACTTTCAAAGCTTCCTCACAGCACACAACTCCCTCCGCTTTTTGAGGTAGCACTGCATTACCAACACGTGCCGGCCAGACAAAACAAAAAGATAGCTATACTGTCATAATAAATTAAACAGCAACACAAAAAAAATTGCAAAATTAGAGCAAGCGTTTATGCACAAACACTTGGCAATATTCCAAGTCGCCATTAAAAAGGTCGAGACAGCTGAAGTCGAAATTTAGATGCCGCGAGAGTCGGCAATGTCACCGCTCTAACATTCCCGCTGGAAGCACAGAAGAGCATTCTAAGCGTTCCTTGTTCCTTTCTTTCATGGATTACCTGATCACAAAGTTAGATGGGAGATTTAAAAAGCACCGGCGTACGTTGCAATTACTTTCGTCGCTTCTTCCTGCAAAGATCTTGGAAAGCGGGGCAGATCTCGGCGCTGAAGAGTTTTTAGAGCTCCATTCAGGCCTGGTTTCATTTCCTGAACTCCACTGTGGGCTGCTCATATGGGCTGCCAAATGGAAGAGGGAGCAACGTGAAACGCTCGTCATGTGTGCGCTACAGGCGGTCGCCCTCTGTCCGGAGGCCCTATTCCCAAACGTTCATCGTCTCCTCAAGATCCTAGCGACTCTGCCCGTAACAACGGCGGAGGCCGAGGGCTCCTTTCCTTCACTACGACGGTTGAAAACATACCTGAGAGCGTCCACTTCGAATGAGCGACTGCTCGGTTTAGCGCTTTTAAATGTTCACCGCGACATGGAAGTTCAAGCGGAGGACGGCCTGGATATCCTTTGCCGTCAACGCAGGCGGCTGCATCTTAATATGTAGACGCTTGGCATAAATGAAAAAAGATCAAGAGAGCCTGTAAATTGCTTTCTGAATTAACTAGTCACAGTTACTTTTTTATTCGTGGTAATTTACGGCGCGCTAAAGAACGCTACTACTTTAAGGTGTTCAAGGCAGCAGAGGGGTGTACGGACGTCACGTGGGAGGAGTTAAAATTATCTTTAAAATCGAAACCGTTCATCTATTTCAATTAATAAAATACTGCGCAATGCTCTTGAACTAACCGAATGTTCTTTGGCGAACGCTTTTAACCTGCATTTTGTGAATATTAGAAGCGGGAGTGTCACTGTAAAGTATTGCGTTTTTGATGATAGAAACAGCAGCTCGATTTTTTTAGATCCGGTTGTAGAACCTGAGGTCATTAATGTGATTGTACAACTTAAGAAAAGTGGAGCTTTTGACTTGGATGGTTTACAAATAAGGCCTGTTAATTATGTTGTTCATTTATTAGTGCAGTGCTAACGCATATATTTAATATTTCTTTGATCACTGGTGTTTTTCCTCAACGAATGCAAATAGCAAAAGTGTTAGTACTACACAAAAAGGGGAGTGTAATTGTTATGGATAATTACAGACCGATTTCTATATTGCCAGTATTTTCTAAAACACTTGAAAAGGTACTTTATACACGTATAACTAATTTTAAACTAAGCTTAACTTGATATGATTTTGGTTTTATAAAGCATAAATCTACCGAGGCTGCACTACTCGTCTAGAAAGAATTCATCTTGAAAAGTTTGAAGAAGAAAAATTGTTCTTGGAGCATTCATAGAGTTCGCAAAGGCTTTTGATTGCCTCAATCATAAAATTTTGCTAGCAAAACTGGAAACATATGGGATTCGAGGGCATGCTTTGCAGTGAGTGAAGTCTTACAGCATCGAATGCAATTAGTTTATATTGATGAATATTCGTCAAGTTCGAAGAATATTCTTACTGGTGTCCCACAGGGATGTATAGTAGGTCGTTTTCTTTCCAATATTTACGTTAATGACATTGTGAATATTAACTCTGGTGCAACATTTATCAGCTATGCCGACGACACTAGTTAGTTTTTTTTGTTTTTTTTTCAGCTGAAGATGGCGATATGCTATTTGACATGGCAAATCAGGCGTTTTCCGTATTAGCAACTTGGAGTCGTATTAATTCATTACAAATCAACGTAGAAAAAACAAAAGCAGTGCTGTTTAGCCCAAAACATAAGCTAATCACAATTACAAGAGATATTGTTCTGAAATTGTCTAAATAGAAATTGTAAACTCTTTCAAGCTCTTAATGCCATTTTTACTGAGAATATGTCATGGGATAGCCATGTCAACTACCTTAGTTCCTAATCTGTCATAAGTAGTAGGTGTGATAAACCGACACCGGTAGATGTTACCAGCAAAGGTGAAATTATTAATATACAATTCGTTACTTTACTCCCACATAGACTGTAGTAATTTAGTCTGAAGTGCAACAAACTCAACAGATCTAAAAATATACACTTGTTGCAAAAAAAGCGTTAAATTTGACTTCCACACGGCTAGCTTATTTAAGAAGTTTCGTGTTATCAATATACATGCTCTACTTAGTATAGACGTGTGACTAATCTAAAACTAGAACAAATTAGGGGTTCAAACGTTTTGATAAACCTTGCTCTCTCAAAATATTCGCGCGTGTTCTACCCGTCGTGCTAAATGTTGGGAGGTGGTCACTGCAAGAACGAACTATTGCACACAAATGCTTAAACATACTATCCCAAAAATACTTAACCTACTTGAGGATAAAAGATTGGAATTCAGTACATTGTCTCTTAGAGAAATTCGACTAATGTTCTCCACACATGAATCTGAGTATGAACTAAACTTTTGGGGTCTCATAACTTCTGTCTGCAAATAGGTCACTTTCCTGTTATAGCCCATGATAACATTTATTATGTTCTAAACACGCTTTGTTAAATTGTGGTAATCAAGATTTGTAAATGTTTTTTCTTTTCGTTCTTTTGTCAAGAACTTGTCAAGCTGTGCCATACAGCTTTTTTCCTTGATCGCCACCATCAACATACGACGAAAATAACAAGTGTTTCAAAATATCCGTTCTTATATATCTGAGATCAGGTTCCGCATCTTATTAAATATATATGAATGAAGGAATGTTGCCTGTTTTATTTATATGAGCATTTTCCACCCCACAAGCACTTCCCAAAAACATATAAGTTGAAGATAGTCCGCACTCCCAATTTGCTCCATGCCCCGTGCAAAACCGACTGCGTGTGCAGGGGAGCCAGCGGCCCCCCCCCCCCCCCCCCCCCCCCCCAGGTTTGGCGTTTCGGGAGGGGTTTCGACCCCCCAAACCCCCCCTCTGCCTACGCCACTGATGGTGTAGACTCCGAGAGTAAATCCAATTCACGTGCAAACAAGACGCCATCGCTGCTTTTCTGAGAATATGAGATTTGAGATAACAGAATGCTCGTCTTCACATGACGGCAATCTGCCATTTTGTTGTTAGGTGTCAGCGGGGTGAGAGGGTGTAATGAGAATCCTTGTAATGCTCGCCTTCGGCATTCTCCAGAGATCTCATAACAACAAAACGCTGGACGAAATTACTTCAGTGAAAACACCCCTTACAAATTCGCTTTTCAGGGATGTTATTATTTTTTCCTAGCAATAGACCCTTTCCGGAATTGTGAAACGATGCATAGATTATGCGCATCCGCCATTAGTTGGCCTCATCGCTTCCGGCGTGAAGCCCGTGAGTGGTTCCGAGTTCGCGTCGAGCACTGACGAAACACTCGTGTGGAATGCGTTTCGATCCGAGTACTGTTCGAATGCTGACGAAGCTCGATAGTGTCCAATACATGATCGCAGTGCATGACAAACTAATGGCGGCAGCACATAATCTATGCACTATTTCGAAATGGGCCTATTGTACGCGCTAGAGTCGCTTTCATACGTCCTGAAAAGTAAGATCTGAGATAACTATTTTTTTATTCCGCGTTAGCTCTCTCTTTCCTGCTAGCATGCAATACAAAACAAACAAAAGTTTTCACGCGCAAGCTATTGTGGGTCCGAAAGACGGAGATTATACGCACAAAAGCGAAATAGTGCGGGTGCGTATTGGCCAGGGGGCGTGGCCAATGATGTCACGGACTTCTAAAATATATTTGCTCTTATTTTAACGTAAGCACCTTTTATTTTGGATGCCGCCGACTGCATTTTGAAACGTCGGTCGGACGGCGAGTGTGTGCGTGGTCGGGTGCTCGGCGGCTCGGCGGTCTCCTCGCTGGTGTGTGTTGTCGACGTGCTGCCTGTGCTCGTGGCATTCTGTTTCAGGAACATCAAGGTCCAATTTCGTTCCCCCGTTGCCGACCGTCACTCTTGTTTCAAATGAAGATTCCTAGTGTCTAGACGGCAATTTTGCAGACGTTCAAGTGCCATCCGACGGCACTCCACTCACGCGGTAAGTGCCGTCCGAAAGTCTCGTATAAAACGCATTGTCAAAAGGAGATTTTCGCACATGTAGCGTAGCGGTAAGATATGTCTGCCTCATGCGTAAGCGGTCGCGGGTTCGATTAACAATGCAGGCTTAGTTTTTTGTTTTTTTTTTAATGCGAAAACATTAACTGTTTTATAGAGCGAGCCGAGGTTATCAGTTTGAAAAGCGAAAACGGCACCTAGTTTCCCTGATCCCAAAGGTCCCATTGGCTGGCGCGCGGCGACGAGGCTCTCATTGGCCGCTGCGCGCGTCAGTTTCAACGACCGCCGCCAGGTGGCGCTGCGTGTCCGTGCCGCCAGTAGAGACAGTAGAGATTACCAAGCAAAGATTAAGTGAATGGTGGCAGAAAGCGAGAGAAAACTAGGCATTTTCTTATTAACTGATGGCAAGGGGGATTTATAGCCTCACTTTCTTTTCAGTACGGAGTGAATTTAGTTTTCACATTTAAATATTCAAAGCTTAAAGGGTAAGACAAAATGGCTAGGTGGCGTAGGCTACCGCCCGATCCAAAGGGCTCAGCCGTATTCATCCATCCATCCATCCAGCCAGCGCGCCGATAAAACCATAGAGATCATATACTAACTCTAGAGGAAAAGGTCCGCCATTTTCCCATGCATTCTGGCGGCCGCAAGCGGCGGAGCATGCCGGCAGACCCTCGGGGTCCCAAACATGGTTACCATGGCAACCGAAGCCTCGCTATCCCCGATCGCACCTCCGGAAAGGGAGTCTCATACCATTTATTCTGCGAAGTTTCGTCGACAGCATTCGATTTCACGAACTTCAACAATCCACGAACTTACCGGTGGAAAGGTATTCACGTTCCTTTCGAAGCTTTCTTTTTGCATAGCGCGCAGATGTACGGCCTCGCGTCAACGCTAAACTAAACCAGATAACCGACTTCGCGGGTGGGGCGCGAGAGGGCGCGGCCGAGGAATACGAAACCGCGCAAGCACCAGATTTCCGAGATTTCGACAGAAGGGAATTTAATGCAACGTAATGAGTATATTGGTTTTTATAAGCATTAGAATAGCTCAAAATTTAGTTTACAACGTTAAATTATCACTGTTTATATTGCTGAGAGTTTTCAGTCTTCGCGATTACCATTGCGACTGTCGTCCTTCAGCTGGCAACATTGCTTTCTTTTTCTCGTGTTCTGTTGCTCTCTTTCGCGATCTTTCACTCGGGACCCCGGGTGTCGGCGCACGGGATTTGCCACTCCTCCTCACCCACCTTTACCCCCCTGGATAAAACTAACCACCGCAAGCCCGCAACCTCACCTTTTCTGTGTACTCTCGTCCCCAGCCACCTAATAGGCGTATCCGGTATGGGCGACGAAAAAATACTAAAACGTTTCAACCTGCAAATAGGAAAAAAATGAAGGGGAGGCAAAACGAGAAAGTGTGACGGTTACGCTTATATCCTAAATGCCCTCTATTGGCGTGGCAAAAGGTAAAAACAATGTTTTCGCCCATACTGGAAGTGACGTCAATTCAAGATGGCCCCGCGCCGAAACGGACACGTTGGCGTACGCTCGGAGGCTTCTGCTCGTCTCGCCGCCGACCAACATGCCGTCGCCTCCATCATCCACATCGTCGGTAGGGGTGTCGCGAACCGGCCGAGGTTCGAGTTCGACCAGGTTCGACTTTTTCGACCTTTTAGTGGAAAGTTCGACGAACCTTGTGTTGAGGTTCGACTCGTGTGCGCATGCGCGACAGGCTGGCCAGTTGGCTTCGGATTGGATGGTGATGGCTAAGGGATGAATTAAGGGCAGCGCTGATTGGTTATTTCAGTTAATACAGTACAAAAAATTAAGTTACTAACTTCTTCAGTTATTAGAATTAGTTTCTTTTAATTGCAGCTTTTCACAAAATTAAAATAACCCATTGCATAAAACAAATTCTCCAAACCTAGACATGCTTGTATCCAGGTCTGGCCACACTGTCCACAAAGTCGAACCGGTCGAATCTGGTGAAAAGTTCGAAGGTTCGTCGAACCGGTTCGACCCAGTCGAACCCCGAAAGTTCGACCTAAAAATCCGGTTCGACAAAAGTTCGCGACACCCCTAATCGTCGGTGGTGCTTCTGCTCGTCTCGCCACTGACGAACATGGCGCCGCCTCTAGCAGCCACATCGTCGCCGGTGCTTCTGCTCGTCTTGACGCCGACGAACATATGGCGCCGCCTCTAGCATCCACATCGTCAGAGGGACTTCTGCTCGTCTTGACGCCAACGAACATGGAGCCTCCTCTAGCATCTACATCGTCGGTGTGGCTTCTAGGCTTTCGCATTCATAACTCATAAGAAGTGCTTAGGTGTACCTCGAACTTTTCTCGAACATTTTGTTTTGGTGGGGCGCATTTGGCGATATTTACGACATTTCCTTTTTTACAATTACGAAAAAGTCAGATATGAGCAGTTCCAGTTCGGAGCCGCGCGAATCCGATCTGGTACCGCGCGTTTCTGGGTGTAACCAGTCGGATCCAGTGAGACACAACGCACTGGAACCGCACGGTGAAGGTGGATCCGATCCGTTCCCCTTTTTTCCAGTAGGGTCTGCTCCCAGCCAGCGGGCGCGCACATGAGTGACTGGAGGAGCGGGGAGGGGGGGCGGGGGGGGGGGGGGGGCGTCGGCGGGGAACTTTTGCGGTCTCTCGCACGTCACTAGTTCAGGACAGGCGCATCTGCTACGCAGGCGCTGCGAGCGGGCCTTCTCCGCGCGCGCGCGCGCCTCGCTTTGTTTGTTGCAAGTTCTTTTGCCCTCTCGTCGGACTGTCGGTCGGCGCTCGCCCGGCGGCGACGTTCGCGCTGCGGGCGCACGGATACTGACGCGCCCGTCGTTTGCCCTGCATGGATACCCACTGACCTCGGCTTTGAATCTTCATATAGTGTGAAGCTGCCGACCCATTGCACTTTCGCTCGGCGTCTGGATGCGCTTCGCGCTGGTGTGCTTGGTGACAATACTTGGGCAACTCGGATACCGCTTGACCGCAGGAACTTCCCGATGCACTCAACACTGGATATTGTGCTTGTGCGTGCTGTGTCTGTGTTCCGTGCACCGTGTTTGGTGACGACGCCTGGACGATCGTGTGCGCCGCCGGAATTACCACTGCGCTCATCACTGGACTTTACAAAAGTATTTCGCGCGATGCCCTTAGCCGTTACAAGCGAGAGATCGTCGCGATTTCAGACCCAGCCCGCCTGGGTCTGAAATCGCGACAATCTCTCGGTTGTAACGGCTAAGGGCATCGCGCGAAATACGTTTGTAGAGTCTAGTGGTGAGCGCAGCGGGCATTCCGGCGGCGCACCGCCTGGGTCAAAAATTGGGGCCCCGCCACTGGAACCAGCTGGTTCCGCCTGGATCTAAAATTGGGGCATCAGTTTGTATCCCGTCTGGAACTGCGCATTTCCAGGGTCGCTAAACTCGTCAGACACAACTTTCTTCGTGTTATGACATAGCGGCGGGAGGAGCCGAAAAATTGCAGCGAAGTTTTCTTTTCTCACAAACCCGCAGATCCGTATATCTTCGTGACGTTTTTCATTGAAAGGGCGAAAAATCCCTACAACTCCCTAGGCGCCGAGCTAGAGCAGCACGAGAGAGCACGCGGAGACAAACGTGGTTCGTATACGTATAATGTACCACGATGAAGATTATGAGCTGCGACCTTGATGGTCTCTAAAAAGCACAGCGGAGGCTTGGGTAATTGCATTCGAAAATCAACACCGTCAAAGTTGATAGTCTGATATCGTTCTTATTTCCGCCGATAAAGCAGAATATACTAAAAAAAACGTCCCTGTCGTCCCTTTTATTCATCTCGGCCTTTTGAATTTGATCAGAGTCTAGCCCGACGTGGCTAGGTCACTACCAGCCGAGTAGCATTGTCCATCTTTGGACGGATTTCGTTTCCGGGCAGTCAAAGATTAGCCAAACGGGAATTAATTCTGCGTTCATCAACTGAAATAAGAGTAATGTCAGTTTTTCAATATTGACGGTGATGTTTCGAGAACGCGAGGACACCAAGCTTTCATCGTACACAACCAAACTTTTCACCGTCGACTCGAACACGCACCATCGAATTTGTCGTTCACAACTGATCATCCTGACCCTGACGTCAAAGTTATGAACTATAAGAGCACGTCACTGAAGGCGCCTGCACACAACGAGCCCTGGCACGAGCCTCTCGATTGAAAGTCTGTCATGGCCGCTCGTAAGTTCATGGAACGCGCCCCGGTTTAATTCCAAAATCTCTAGAACCATAATTTCGAAAATTGCACGCCGTGCTGTTCCTCGTCATCGCTCAGTTGGAACGCCTCTAAGCAGAGTTGTCGAAACAAAAGAACGGGGAGGGGGGTGATTCATTCCCCCCCCAAGTGGCGTCGAAAAAAGGGGCGCAAAGGGCATAAGTGGGGGGGGGGGAGAGAACTTACAGTTCTCTCTAATGTCGAATTAAAGCGCAGCTCTTGACGAGGAGGAGGGGAGGGTACGGAGGGGAGGGTATGCCCCTCTACCCCCCCCCCCCTCCTCCTATGCTGCTCCCCTCTCATTTAGCGGGGAAACCTAATTGGTGTTAAAATCACGTGACATCAATTTCCGCGCTAAATTTAGTGAAAAAAAGTGAAAGCCGTTTACAACTCCCTGTAACGCCGAATTGGAGCGCAGCTCTTGAGGAGGAGGAAGGAAGGGTAATCAGGGGAGCGTATACCCCTCCTCCTCCTCCTCCCCTCATTCTTCAATCTCCTCCGGGGGGGGGGGGGGGTCATGTGACCTCGGGGGGAGGGGGGCCCCCTCCTCCACCCAGGTCACGTGACCCCCCTCCCCCTCCTCCCCGAGGTCACGTGACCTGGGGGGAGGAGGGGGGTCACGTGATCTGGGGTCCAAGTGACCCCCTCCCCCTCAGGTCACGTGACCCCCCCTTCCCCTCCTCCCCCGAGGTCACGTGACCCCCCCCTCCTCCCCCGAGGTCACGTGACCCCCAAGGTCACGTGACCCCCCACCGGGTCACGTGACCTTGGGATGACCTTGGTTACGCCGACGGCGACGGCGACGGCGACGCCGCTCAAGCCGGAAACGGGCGCCTAAGAGCTGCGCTCTAAAAACGTCCCATAATGCAACGCGCGCGCGGTTACGCCGACGGCGACGCCGCTGAAGCTCGAAACGGGCGCATAAGAGTTGCGCTCTAAACCTTCGGGGCAAGGGATATCCCCCTTCTTCACTACTATCACCCCCCCCCCCTCTCTCTCTCTCTCCCGAACAATTTCTACGGCCCTTCCTGACCCCTATTTGAGTGTGTGTTTGTGTTGGTTATACCTTTCTTTTCCCATTTCCACAGCTTTTTCTCGTCATACCCCCTTGCCCCCTCACCTCTCAGTCATTACCGACGTCTCTATACATAACGCCCGTGGGTGACCCCGGTGACGTTGTCGACAGTGGCGGAAGATGAGCTCTAAAACCGCATACACCGCGCATGGCTCCACAACATCACAAAGTTCAATCTTCGCCTCGATTCCGAAGCGAAGATTTTGGCCTCAAATAACTCCTTCCCAAAGTTGTGAAACGTCACTTTGTCGTCAGCAATAACTTCCACAAACGACGATCTTGCGACGAGAAAGTTCAGAGTATTTACAGCCCGCCTAGGGACAATCTACGTTTCATTGACTCTATCGCGGCGTAGGGATGTAGGGACACGCGGGCGCAACGTCATCAGCGCAGCCGTTCAATCGGCTGGCCCCACGGCTACCCACGGCGTTGCTCGCGCGAGCTCCGATGAAGCTCGCTACAACTTTTTGCCTAACATTCTCGCTGGAATTTGAGCACCGAGAGAGCTTGGATGATTGACATCTCGTCCTGCGTGACGCCAACGTCGCGAGAGTCCAATCAGCACGCTCTGCGAACTTCGTGCCCAACTTTGTGTTTGACGAGTTTAGCGATCCAGGCTGGATACAAACTGGTGCCCCAATTTCGGGTCCAGGCGGAACCGGCATTTTTCATTCCGGCCTGTATCTGACATTTTCGTACGGGTTCGCTGAACAAAATGGTATGGGACTTCCTTTCCGGAGGTGCATGGGGGACAGCGGGGCTTGGTTTGCCGGCTGGAGGCCGCGAAGTGGCGTGTACGACGGGGCCAAGTGGGTTAATAGTTTTGTAATTAGCAGTCGCATACTGTCGCCAAGGCAAGGCACCACAGTGCTAAAAGTGCGAGCTGGTTACTTTGGATCACGTGGCACGAGCGGTCCTGCAGTGGGCGCTCCAGTCATGCCAGTCAAGGATACTCGCTCGCCGCTTGCACGGCCGTCGCAGCTATTCAACGCAAGGTTGATAATCCGCCGTATTACACACAAGTACAGCTCCAGAAAAATGCGTGCAAAATAACTGCGGCCGGGCTCTGTCGCCTCCGGTACACGTAATCTTCATTTACAACAGGAGTGACGGACGGCACCGGGCGAAGTTTGAAAATGAAGAACGCTTACCTTGATGTTCCTGAGAGCGCTACGAGTACAGGGTCGCTAAACTCGTCAAACACAAAGTTGGGCACGAAGTTCGCAGAGCGTGCTGATTGGACTCCCGCGACGTTATCGTCACGCGGGACGAGATGTCAATCATCCAAGCTCTCTCGGTGCTCAAATTCCAGCGAGAATGTTGGGCACAAAGTTGTAGCGAGCTTCATCGGAGCGCGCGCGAGCAACACCGTGGGGCCAGCAGATTGAACGGCTGCACTGATGACGTCGCGCCCGCGTGTCCCTACATCCCTTCGCCACGATAGAGTCAATGAAACGTAGATTGTACCTAGGCGGGCTGTAAATACTCTGAACTTTCTCGTCGGAAGATGTCTTTTGTGAAAGTTATTGGTGACGACAAAGTGACGTTTCACAACTTTGGGAAGGAGTTATTTGAGGCCAAAATCTTCGCTTCGGAATCGAGGCGAAGATTAAACTTTGTGATATTGTGGAGCCGTGCGTGGTGTACGCGGTTTCAGAGCTCATCTTCCGCCACTGTCAACAACGCCACCGGGGTCACCCACAGGCGTTGTGTATAGAGACGTCGGTAATGTCTGAGAGATGAGGGGGCGAGGGGGGATGGCGAGAAAAAGCCGGGGAAAGGGAAAAAAAAAGGTATAACCAACACAAACACACACTCAAATAGGGATCAGGAAGGGCCGTAGAAATTGTTCGGGAGAGAGAGAGAGAGGGGGGGGGGGGTGATAGTAGTGAAGACGGGGGATATCCCTTCCCCCGAATTTTTAGAGCGCAACTCTTATGCGCCCCTTTCGAGCTTGAGCGGCGTCGCCGTCGGCGTAACTGCGCGCGCGTTGCATTATGGGACGTTTTTTCACTAAATTTAGCGGGGAAATTGACGTCACGTGATTTTGACACCAATTAGGTTTCCCCGCTAAATGAGAAAGCAACAGGATAGGAGGAGGGGGGACGGAGAGGCATACCCTCCCCTCCGTGCCCTCCCCTCCTCCTCCTCAAGAGCTGCGCTTTAATTCGACATTATAGAGAACTGTAAACGTCTGTCATTTTTTTATTATAACTCTCTAAAATGCTACAGTCCGGGGCTGGGGCGATATCCCCCCCCCCCCCCCCTTACGCCCTTATGCTCTTTGCGCCCCCTTTTTGAACGCCACTGGGGGGGGGGGGGGGGGGAGGTGAATCGCCCCCCTCCCCGTTCTTCTGTTTCGACGACCCTGCTTAGAGGCGTTCCAACTGAGCGATGACGAAAAACAGCACAGCGTGCAATTTTCTAAATTATGGTTCTAGAGATTCTGGAATTAAAACGGGGCGCGTTCCATGAACTTACGAGCGGCCATGACAGACTTTCAATCGAGAGGCTCGTGCCAGGGCTCGTTGTGTGCAGGCGCGTTCAGTGACGTCCTTTTATAGTTCATAACTTTGCCGTCAGGGTCAGGATGATCAGTTGTGAACGACAAATTTGATGGTGCGTGTTCGAGTCGACAGTGAAAACTTTGGTTGTGTACGATGAAAGCTTGGTGTCCTCGCGTTCTCGAAAAATCACTGTCAATATTGACCAAACTGACATCACTCTTATTTCAGTTGATGAACGCAGAATTAATCCCAGTTTGGCTTATCTTTGAAAGTCTATCATAAAAGGATTTTATCTCCCGCTGATGGGGGACAACTGCCTGTAAGCGAAATCGCGTCCAAAGGTGGACAATGCTACTCGGCTGCTTGTGACCTAGCCACGTCGGGCTACACAACGGTGGGCTACACTCTGATCAAATTCAAAAGGCCGAGATAAATAAAAGGGACGACAGGGACGTTTTTTTAGTAAATTCTGCTTTATCGGCGGAAATAAGAACAATATCAGACTATCAAGTTCGACGGTGTTGATTTTAGAATGCAATTACCCAAGCCTCCGCTGTGCTTTTTAGAGACCATCAAGGTCGCAGCTGATAATCTTCATCGTGACATTATACGTATACGAACCACGTTCGTCTCCGTGTGCTGCTCTAGCTCGGCGCCTAGGGAGTAGTAGGGATTTTTCCCCCTTTCAATGAAAAGCGTCACGAAGATATACGGATCTGCGGGTTTGTGAGAAAAGAAAACTTCGCAGCAATCTTTCCGCGCTATGTAATAACACGAAGAAAGTTGTGTCTGACTAGTTTAGCGACCCAGGCGGCACGTCGACAACACGCACCAGCGCGGACACCGCCGAGCCCCCGGCCACACACACGCCAAGCGACCGACATGTCAAAATGCAGTCAGCGGCAGCCAAAATAAATCGTGTGGGTGACGTCAAAAAAACAGTGAATCTTATTGTGACGTACTAAATGTCAAAATAAACAAAAACGCTATTTTGACGTTTGTGACGTCATTGGCCACGCCCCCTGGACATCAAGTCGGTGCCGAAAATACGCAGCCCAATTAGCCCCGAGAGCGAACACAAGCGTCGCTGTGGTCGGCCTTCCACGATTGGCCGAACGCTGACTATGACGTAAGAAAGGGGATTATCATCGACGGAAATAAGTGGAATGAAAGAACTTTAATTTTGACGGTGTTGGCAGTGTTCCTTTAAGAGCGCAATGATTTCAAGCTTCCACCATGCTATTTACAAACACCATCGAACTTGTTGTTTGCAAGGTAATGACGTAACAAGGGGGAACCATAAGAGGGCGCCACCACAACTTCTCGCCGCTAATAGTGCCCACATTGCTGAAGCTGATCGAAAGCTCCCAAGATGAACGGTTTTACTGGGTGATTCAAGGAGAGGCTAGGCTCTTTAAATCGACCGCAAAATTCGGTTTCTTAACCTATCGCGCTACGACTTTGTGGAGCGTTGCCCACAGATGCTGCATTTTTTTGTAAAATTTGCAAAGAGCGAACTTACCGGAGGTAAAAGCAAAGTTAGTAAACCACTCAGTTGGGAAACTGCCATAGAAAAAGCTCTGAAAAAAAAATTGACCGCATCTCCACGTGGTGAATGATGTTACTTGGGGCGAAGCTCTGGTGGTGCTTGTCTGCGTAGACGCCGAGCCGCAGCATGCCGAGCCTTTTCATTCATGTCAGTAGGAGAATGTGTGGTTTTCTTCTTTTTCTTTTTTAAAGCAGACAGATGGGATGGCATCTCAGAACCCCTACTCTTTTTTTTTTCTTCTTTTTCTTTGAGCCTTTTCATTCATGTCAGTAGGAGAGTGTGTGGTTTTCTTCTTTTTCTTTTTTTAAGCAGACAGATGGGATGGCATCTCAGAACCCCCTACTCTTTTTTTTTCTTCTTTTTCTTTTTTCATAATTTTTTTCATCTTTTTTTTCCAATTTTTGTTTGCCCTACACGAGCACGTGAGCATGTGCTCACGTGCTCGTGAGCAGGTGATCTCACGAGCAGACGCACGAGCACCCGACGCCGGGCCTACGGCGGACGGACATACGGACATGGCTAGCCCCTAAGGAGCTTCGCCCCTAAAAGTGGCCCCGATCTGTCCTCGCGAACCGAGCTAATGGCGAACACAACGCCACCATTTCTCCCGCAGCGGCCACTCGAGGAACCGCACGTCACTTCTATTTTGGCTTTAATCGGCCATCTTGGCGCCGAAACAGATACAGTGGAAGAGGTTACAGGGATGCCGCCCCCGTCTCCCTAGCGGACGCGCCGCGTCTTACCACCGAAGTTAAAATGCACCTAGGTCGGGACGCGCTACCTGAAAGCACCGCTGAGGCATGGTTGTATAAAAACAAAGATTTTAAAAACATCACGCGCCCTTCATTTTGTACTAAACTCCAATAAATTTCATACAAAAAGAGTATTTTCCGTTTGTTTTTACGCAAAAACATGCTTTCTAGAAGCTCAAGGTGACCACAGTACAGACAAATGATAAAGAGTGGCGCTGTTGTCGTATTTAGCTCGGTCTCGGTAGACGCCAGCGGCCCAGGTTTCGACGGCGAGTTTCCCAATTGAGTGTTTTAGTAACGTTGGGCAAAAGTAAAGAAAGAAAAAGGCTTAGCTCCTATGGAAACGCAGCAACGCCACCGGTCTTCAAACAACACGGTGCCGTTTCGCACGGGAGACAAGAGATGGCGCAACGAACGCCGACAACGAACGAGCATACGGCGCCGAGAGCCGGCGTCTTTAGCAGACGATCTTGGTCAATACTTCAGCTTGGGCGAGTTGGTTAATCACATCGAACGCACGTCGGATCAGCGCTGCGTGAGTGTTGTTCCTTTTTGTGTGGATCTGTTTTGATGGTGTGTTGTCCTTTGTGCGCTGTGAAGTATTAGCAGACGATCTTTTCAACTCAAAAGCGGCGCGCGTTCCGCAGGCGGCGACAGTCGCAGAAAGAAAAGCAGGCGTGGTAACAACAAGGAACTGCAGTTCCTTGTCTGCTAAAGACGCCGGCTCTCGGCACTCTCGGCGTCATATGCTCGTTCCTTGGCGGCAGTTGGCGTCGCGACCGGTTGCGCCATCTCTTGTCTCCCGTGCGAAACGGCGTCGTGTTGTTTGAAGACCGGTGGCTTCGCTGCGTTTCCATAGGAGCTAATCCTTTTTCTTTCTTTGCTTTTTTCTCAGGTAAGTTCGCTCTTTGCAAATTTTACAAAAATAAAAAAAAAGCACCATCTGTGGGCAACGCTGCACAAAATCGTAGCGCGCGGTCGATTTAAAGAGCCTGGCTATGCCTGGCCTCTCCTTGAATCATACTTGAATCACCCAGTAGTTTCGCTTCATCGAAAACGAAACTAAAACTATGGTTACCCTTTTGAACTCTCACATTGGCTGTGTTCCAAAATTTACTCGATCCGACTCCGGAGTAAAGGTTTCGTACCGTGGCGTTCCAAAACTTACTCGAGCTTACTCGATGACGTCAGAACTCGCGTTCCAGAAGCGGGTTGTTTACTCAGGAGTAATTACTCACGCTACCCTCCTCGATCGGTGGGTAACGTCGGATCAAATCGAGTAAATACGTCACGTGATCTGTTCGTCGTCTGCTTTTTGCGCCGACAGCCGTCAAAGCTCGCTTGCTCCGTTGGTTTTGGTGGCGGACGTTCGAAACGAGAAAGAATGAGGTGCAGCATGTGTGGCTATTGCGATTTGCTGTTTTCAACGCACGAATGGACCTCTTGGCGAATATGTGCTGCCACCTAGACACGCGAATCGGTTCGAGACTAGGTGACTGGAAAACAACGCGCGCCCAAGGCCTCTCCCACCCGTTTCACACCCAAAACGTCAGCTACATCCTGTTCACCCATTGAGGCGATGTGACCGAGATACGGCTCCCCCAAGCTCACCTTTGTCCCCATCGTGCGTAATCTTCCGCCCCGAGGTCGACACAACGAAACCGCTCAAAGGCGAGAAATGCAAGATGGCGGATTGTTTGGAACTAGATACTCTCGAACCCAGGCGCATGAAATACTCCACGCATGCGCACCGCGTATTTCTACAAAAGGTCCATTGAATGCATTACATCCATACCGTGCACCTTCCCCGGGAAGGTATTATACATGTTATTATGAGTGTGCGAGCGTAAACGGGAGCTTCTCGGCATTCTCGTCCTCGGCGTTAGATGGAATGCCGTATTCTCACGTTCAAGGCTGAAAATGTTTAAACGCAGTAAATGATAAGGTAGTATTTTTGTTTCCTCCAGAGTGTTCGTAATGAGAGGATAACGCTTGTAAAGCGGTGAAGGCTTCAAAGATTTTATTGTAATCATATTCACGTCAAAGCGAACGTAAGTTTCATATCATTCTCGAGAAGGCACCCTCGCGCTGTATTACTACACCGTGTGGAATCAATTTCTGCTAGACATAATCGGTACAAATTACAATGCGTGGAATATATGTTTAGGGCGCTCGCGCCGATTAATAAAAACACATTTTTGATGTCTAACTGTAAGGAGTAAGTAATTTTCATCTCAATATACAGCTCATAAGGAAGGTGAGTAAAAGGAGCTGGTGGATCCACCTAAAAAAACACCGCGTCGTCATTGATATTATCGTCTCTTCGAGTGCTTTCTTCATGATCAAAAGAATCGTCTGCTATTTTCTCCTATCACTGCTGTGTTTTCTTTTTGCCGTAGTTCAAGACGAAGCCAATCCGCGTAGTATCCAGGTGATTATCCCGGCATATCCCGGCCGTTCCAAAATCGAGTCGCGGATCGTTTACTCGTGATGTCACGTGGTATTACCCGCTGACGTAGGAGGCAGGTTACTCGGGTAAGATTTGGAACATAGCCATTATGTCGTTTCAACTCGTTTTTAACGTTCTATGCTAAATAATGACCCATGAGATTTTTTTAACTCCATAAAAATATTTTGACAGGTAATTGATCTAGTTATAAAAAAAAAAAAAAAACTGTACAAGTTTTCTTTTATTAAGATAAAACAAAATCAATAATAAATAAATATATTTTTTTAGATTAATCTCATTGTAAAATAAGTCTACCTAGTTGATTACCTAACAACATTCGATTGCTCCGATGTAAATTCAGGTAAGCGTTCGGTAGCTCGGTTAGTTTCAGACAGAGTGTTCTTCACGGTCTGGCAGCACTGTACAACATGGCCGCGCACTTGCGCTGTGCTCGTCTGCAATGTTTCAAGTAAGTTTTAATAAGCGGGAAACTAAAATTTGGCTTTCATTGGCGTGCTGTGTTTCACTTTACAAGCTTATTGTAACATAACTATCATCTCTTATAAGTTACGCTCTTTGATTGTCTATATGTCGGGCTGGCTGGATCACCCGATGGTTGACTTGGCACGTCGGGTGATTTTTCTCTCTGGAACAAATTATTCCAATGTTTTAATTTAAAAAAATAAATTCGAAAGTGCGCTTTTTATGGCGATTTGATTTACCACACACCACAAAAAAAAAAAAAGCTACTTTCATCATATCTTTGTAGTCCTCCCCAATTAAACCAGAGGTTGCAAAAGATCAATAAAAAAAGTCAGGTCATTGAGACTTTCTCTGTAATATCGTTTCTTCCAACTTACAGGCGGTCTGCAGTATGTTGGAACGTCTTTTACAAACAGTTATTAGGTGAGTTACCGGAGTCCCAACTTGGCGCATAAGATACTTTAATTCAATGTCGTATGGTCATGTTGCACACCCTTCATAATGTGCGTAAGATGTTTTATTATTAGAGATATCCTAATGGTACTAGCATTATAATGCTGAAAACGACGGCCAGAATTTAATTATGGGGAACTATATTATTTGACAGTGTGTGTCAGATGCCAGCTTCCAATGCTATCAGAAATTTTCAAGCCATGTAACTTCGAATATACGCGCTTATTCTCAAAATAATAATCAGTCTTCTTTTTTTTTTCTTTATCACGAGAAAAAAGAGTTAAGCATTTTAAATTTAAGTTATATTTTTTAATCTAAGAAGGCATAATTGTTTTATTTTTTGTTTACTCTTTAATTACTAATTAATTGAATTGGGTATTAATTGAATAATTCAAGAAACGAAAATACTTTTTATCCCATAAACTTCTACATCAGATCTTGGGCCAACGACTTGTGCTTGGTATGTCGGTGTTCTTGAGTGGTCAAGATAATCCAGCAACAGAGAGCAGACAACAAGTAACTCACTCTTCTTTTTCCCCCAACATTTCACTGCAGCGGCGAGCACAAACAGTGGTAGCAAAATTCCCAGGGGTTCCATCGAAAAAATCTTAATTGCCAACCGTGGTGAGATTGCCTGTCGGGTCATACGATCTGCCAAGAAGTTGGGCATCCGCTCGGTGGCAGTCTACAGCGATGCCGACCGAAAGTCGATGCACGTCACCATGGTATGTCATTCAGCTCTTCAGATCTATGCGACTCCGTAATAACCATACAGGGGAAGCTGTAAGTTTATTGTTGTTCTTATTGGGAGGTTAGACCATAGCAGTATCAGCTGTTTTTGTTTGAGTACTTTTCTCTCAAATTTAAATTTTACCGATGTTACCAGTGGTCTTTTCTTCGGAGTAGCTAGCTGAAACCTTCCCTAGTCACCGCACTTAAATGATGTTGCCAAAATCGGCGTAAATCGGACACCAAGGTTTACTATGGTGATGCCTGTAGAGTCGTCAAATTTGGGGAGCTAAGTATTCTGATTCAATGACGCAATCTTGGTGAGGCATAAAACATGCTGGAAGCGTCTGAATGTGTTTTAGCTTCTCGTCGTTTTTCTCATGTTTTTACTAGGGCACTTTCTGCTTAAATTTGTTGGTTAGCAACAATATTCTCCCAGTTACTGTTTGATTGTTTTTGCTGACATTTTTTTAATTTTTAGCCTTCACTTTTATAAGTATTTTTGAGGAACAAGGCCGGTGTTTATAGCCGCAAAGATGTTAATGTTATAGTCAATGATAAAAAGCTTACTGTGGAATCCCTCAATAAAAGTTTGGTGGCAGTAATTTTTTGTTGTGTTAAAGGCAAATGACAAAATAATTTTTGCAGTAGCATGTGATCTAAGGCGGAGCTAATATGTTAGTATAGATCCCTTGCAGGAGAATATGTTAGCCCTGTCTAGTTTCAATAACTGTTCAGAATCATTGACAATGATTAATGTTTCTGGTGTGTGCATTCTTTTTTAAAATTTTTTATTGATGTAAATGTTTGTTGTACCTAACAGCATCTAATATAGTACATTTACAACATTCTCAGTGCATTCCTTGCAGCTCTCAGGTGAACAAACTTGACACATTGTACGAAAACGATTGTGCAATATGTGGAAAGGGGGATGATAGGCTGGCTTCTATCTTGAGTGAGGCCACCTTGGCAAGGAGCTGATAAGACGAGCATCCAGACACAACACGTTATCCTCCTTTCATAGAAACACCTCAGGTTTTATCTCCTCCGGGCATTGTTTGAAATCGGCCTTGGTGCCCACCAATGCTGGGATTATACTGTTTTCTGTAAAGCATGAGGATCTACCGTTTCTGTCTTGGAAAAATACTCTCGGACCTAAGGATTCTTAAACGGCACACAAAAAAAAACTAAGACAAGCGAAAGGACTACACAGGACGAGCGCTGTCCTGTGTGTTCCCTTCACTTGCCTTAGTTGTTTTTTGTTATTTCGCGCGCTGTTTGGTTATTGTCAGTCGTGAACCGAACTGGCCACATTGCCATTTTCATAAGAATTGCTTCTCAAGCTCGGCAGTGTTTTAGTTTCTTTTTCTGAGAAAGAAGCGGTTGGAATGAGCCGAAATTTCGTGTAAGAAATTTGGGTGCATTTCTTACTCAGTGTGTACCGATCTCCCATTGTGTATTTCATTGTAGAAATCTTAGTTATGTTTCTCAGTCTTCACCAACGAAATGCTTCTGTTGCTTACTGGCATCGCATGCCTAATGCCTGTGCTGGAATCGGTGTTTATGGTGGCAGTTATTCACCTAATAGCCATGATAACAAAAGGAAACCAAAATATGTATAAGGTAGGTATAAAACAAACAAAAGTACAAAAAGAATGACAAACAAATCTGGCAGCCATATGCTTGTGCCACAAAAGCTACAGTGTCCCTTTCTCCCCCCCCCCCCCCCCCAAAAAAAAAAAAAAAAAAGAATTGCAGGTTTTTTTATTTTATTGCAAAAATAAACTTTGCATCGCCGAACGCTCATTTTCTGCCAAACATAGTTCTAGCGGTTCAAACAAACGAGATTTCAAAGTTTCGGAACGAACGTGATCTTATTCACAAGTTCTATTGTGATATCCCAAGAGATGCCCCACCCCCGAAAGATAACCCACCCCTATTTTTGGAAGATTTGCTATTTTTGAGAAACACCGGAAGATAGCTCACTTCTAGTAATTGCAGAACCCTGGCCAATGGTGACCTCGGCAGAAAAGAAATGGTGTTACTTGGCCAAGATGGGAGATAAGCAAACATTGCTGACTGGGAAGGACAGTTGTCTTTGGTTCTTTGCCCCTCCCTGCAATCACAAGTTTTGCAGGTCACAGAATCGAAAACTAGCATATTTTTCAACTTTTTTATCACATACTGAAATTTAGTCTACTTCATATTTTCACCCGATTTGCTTTCGCTTTTGGGTGGGCTATCTTGGGATACTATGGTAAGTCATTTTCAGAAATTTTCAATGAGAAAACGGTGGCCTACGTAGCCCACAAATACACCGAGATGTGGTGTATGGTACTGGGAACGGGCCCGTTTTCCCTCAAGAAGTTTCAGAAAATCGCTTGTAACTTTCGAATAATGTCTCCTTATACAAACCCCATTAATAGACCGACACGCGGGCTTGACGTCACGGAGCTGCGGCGGCGCTGCGATCGCGCCGGAGCCGGGGGGTGTGGGCAGAACGGCGCGCGTTTCGCATGGGCGTCATAGCATTTCAGCATGCTGCGAAGCTGTTTTGCCGTTAATTGCACCGAAAGGTGCAAAAAATGTAGCGGAGTGAGTTTCCACAAGTTCCCGGCAGACTCTGAAAGGCATTGAAGGTGGTGGAGAATGGTCGCCTCGCGCGAACGACCGTTTGTGCGGCAAGTGCGGCTTCCATTTCAATCACCGTCCCGAGGCTTGTTTATGTGCAGGGAAACTGTTGTCTGATCGAGACCACCCGGATTTTGTTCCCACGGTGTTCGCGCACAAAGCACCGGCCAAGCGCTCGTCGGAGGCTCGCTACGCCCGTGCTACCCAGCAGAAGGGGATCGGCGACAGAACGGCAGTGTTGTAGGCGATACCGAAAAAAAGTAACGAAGTATGTTATTCGTTACTTCCAAATAAAAGGTACGCGCTACTGAGCTACGTTACCTAAAAATAAAAGGAATGCGTTACCACTACCGATAAAAAGTAACGCACGTGCGTTACTTTTTAAATTATAATTTAACACATTTTACGGTTTTGACGATACAGGTATGCATAAGCTGATATATAAAGAAACATTATGTTTATGCAGAAACTGAATATAATTACTTTATCTCTTTTTACGGTTTCACCTAAATACTCACAAGAAAAAACGCAAAGAAAAACATGGCTTCACGCCTAAAAGCACGGAAAAAATTGAAGTGTAATCTTTTTAAGACTTGGGAAGTAGTAACGAGTAACGTAACTATGTTACTTGAAACAGTAACGTAAGTATGTTACCCGTTACTGTGTCGAAAAAGTAGCGAGTAAATTACTACGTTACTGACAAAAAGTAACGCGTTTCTGGTAACGCCGTTACTTGTTACGTGTTACCGCCAAGACTGCAGAACGGACAAAGCGTTACTGCTTGTCATGCCTTGTGGTCATGAGGGTAGGACAAATGTCATACCTTGACTTCAAAACGCTGTGTGTATTTATTTAATTGATAAATACACTTTCGCAGACCCACAGTCTGCAGATCCCGCCGGCAGTGCGGAAACCGACTCGAAGTGATCGTAGGCCTCGAGAGACTTGTACGCCTGCACCGTGCCGGCCGTGAACTGGCTTGGCGAAAAAACTAAATAAACGACGACGTGAGTCGTCGACTTCGGTGGCAGCAACTTCACGTTGGAAGTCCAGCAGGCCTTGTTTACGGCGTACGGATCCCCGTAGGCAACGCCGTCCACGCACAGTTTGTTTCGATACCGCTGCCGTTCAGTCTTGGGTAGCGAGCTCAAATAGTCGGGCATAGCATACAACATACGTTGTCAGGAAATACGACTCACAATTAAAGCTAGAAGCGTCCCTACAACGTCAACAATGAGCGCACGCCACACAACGCAATGGCGAAAACACGGAGAGCCGGGCCGCTTTTGCCCACATAGCTACCGCGCATGCGCGGCCTTCCGGCCGTGTTGGTAAACAGAGCCGCTCCGCGTGTCGGTTTATATGGATACCTCGTTGTGTGGACAAAATACTCGGGCACAAACTGGGTAAATGCGTGCGTTTTTGTCTAATTACTATGGACAACTCACATTATGGACAATTTTATGGGGGAACAGAGGTCTCCATATTAACGAGTCATGACTGCAATTTCAAGCTCTGAATCTCTGGCATCCGGTCCGAACCGCTAGTGCCACGTTTTTCGCAGAGACCGAGTGTTCGACAATGCATAGTTTCTTTTTGCTGCGAAAGAAAAGCAAAACAGTGTCAATCATTTTCGGGGGCACGCCGTACGTGACGTTCGACAACGACGCTCGCAGGCGGACGAGGCGTACCACATTGGGCCGGCGGCGTCTCAGGAGAGCTACCTGCGCCACGACCGGATCCTGGCGACCGCCAAGAGGTGCGGGGCCCAGGCCATCCACCCGGGCTACGGCTTCCTCTCGGAGAACACAGAGTTTGCCGAGATGTGTGCCCAGGAAGGCATCATCTTCGTGGGACCCCCCGCGTCGGCCATCCGGGACATGGGCATCAAGAGGTGGGTCGGACTCCCCTCGTTCACAAACTTTGGCCGACCGTGCCGAGCGTACATTGCCTCGAATGACCTCCGACCGACGTGTTTAGCGTCCTATTCCACCCACGCATCGAAAGCGGTCCCGAAGGGCACCGTACCGCGTGTATTTTCAACCACGGTTGCAGTTTCGGCCCGTGAAGGCCCTGACCCGAAATTTCAAGGTCAGGACCTTCATGGCTTCCTGGAGTTGTTATACAACCATCGAGTTCATCATCTGTGCAAGTGGAACTGAGAGATGGGACTCGTTGGAACCGTCATGGTGACCATCTTCGAGAACATCGTCTTCCACCTGTGACACCCTACAGAGAGCACGGGGCAACCGACTCCTCAGCTGAACGAGACAGGTCAACCGGATCTTCCGGGAACGAAGATCCTCATGAACCAACAACAGTACATTCTGACAGAGGACCTCCTCGAACTCAGGAAGTTTCATGCCAGGACGTTGCCAACCGTCCAGAGTCTGAGTAGTCCACAAAAGCTACGCTCTACGAGAGTAAAAAAGCCCGTAGATCGTTACAGGCCTTAGACTATGGTGACCCGAACTTTGACGTCTAGGTTTTGAGACAGTATTGTTGTTCCTTCGTATAAAAAGGGGAGGAGTGTGATGATGATGCTAGCGGCGCCATGCATCCGTGGCGCGAGAATAAAGAGAAGAAGTGTCTGGCATCTCGAGCTGCCTGCACACGCACGCTGAGAACGATGGTGTTCATTCCTTCCTGCCCCCGTTTTACTCGGGAAAGCTTATAACAGTTTAGTTCTTTTGGCATTTGTGTCTGTTGCCAAGTTTGTTGGTAAACCTGGTTGATGCAGCACATCCAAGGCTATCATGGCGGCGGCCGGTGTGCCCGTCATCGTGGGCTATCATGGCGAGGAACAGTCCGAGGAGAAACTCAAGGAAGAAGCTCGCCGCATTGGCTTTCCCGTCATGGCGAAGGCCGTCCGAGGAGGAGGAGGAAAGGTGCGACTCTTCGGAACTTTGTGTAGCCGCCTTTCATTTGCTCTCTGGCTGCTATCCGGGCATAAGTTTGTTATCTTTTTTTATCTTGGGATTCTTTTGGGGAGTTTATTTGTTTCAGTGTACCTAACTGGTTTCGAAATTGCACATATTATTTTAGGTATTTTAGGAGGTGACCTATTATTTTTTTATTAGTTCTAACGTCAGCAATATAGTTCATTATCTCCCTCAGACGTCGCTTGTATTGAATAGGCTTTTCTAAAAATGGTAAATGACAAACTTAATAAAAAAAAAATAGGGACACGATTAAGCTCGGCATTTTGGTAAATGACAAAAATGCAAAAAGGTGCGTGTGCAGCTAGTCATTTATGCTTTTTATATTTGAGGACTTTAGAAGACTTTGCCCGTGTTTTCTCGTGTTTCCACTCTTTGTTGCTGAAATCCAAAGCGCGAGATGTAAAGTTTAGTTTGTCCAACTTCTTGCTTTTGGAGTGTTGTTTAAATGTAGCATGTAAGCCCTAACAAAATTGGTAAGCAAAGCTGCCTTGTTCCACATTTTCAATTCATTCTAATTTCACCGATGTGGACTTGGAGATGGTGTGTCTCGTAATGCTGGACTAAATGTCTGCACATAATGTTATACTTGCTGCCAGAGTATGAACCTCGACTTCGGCGGGGCGGCGGCCTCTCCTCTCTCATGCACAGAGTGCACAGGACACCGACATGTAATGTTACGGTGTTGACCTTAACGTATTGCAACTATGGTGCTGGTGTGTATGTTCTGTTTCGTGCCCAGAAATCTAGTAAAAGTATGGTGAGAAGTCAATAATGAAACATCGAGCATCTCTTTCTCTCTTCCTTTAATTTTTTCTAGGGAATGAGGATTGTGATGAATGAAGGAGAATTCGACGCTCAACTGGAGTCGGCCAAGCGGGAGGCCATGAAGTCGTTTGGAGACGACAACATGCTGATCGAGAAGTTTGTCGCCAATCCCAGGCAAGTTTCCCGTGAGCGTCGGGTTTCAAGTACGCCGAATCCCTTAGTTTTCCCATTGCTTGCCTTCTTTTTCCTTCTTCAAACTGAACAACTCATGCTCCGGACATCTTTAGAAACCTCGTGGAGCCGCGGTTAGGAAATGTGCAGATCTAGGGACTGATTGTTGTAAATGAGTGAGTGTGCATTAGTTCGTGGAACCAATTAGAGTTGCTTTTTGTTCCTTTTTTTTTTCTTAAAGGACAATGAGCCTAGGGGAATGAACCACTTCTCTGTGGCCTGTTGTTTTGAAAACAAAGGTTTATTTTTCTCCATTATGGTAGAGAGGTCTTATTTGGGGTATTTGTAAAGCAAGCTTTCAGAATCTCATGTTTTTTTGCTTCTACTGTATCATCTCATTTCCAAAAATACCTTTCTATTTATAATGTCTCATTTTCGGTTGTTCAAAGTAAAATGTGTTATTTGTTTCGTTCCCAGGGTTGGTAATATTTGAATTACTTGAATAGGTTTTTGCTAAGATGTTGAGATAGATTTAATGTGCGAAGCTTTACCACTTTCTCACATTCCCTTCTTCCACCTTTGTGATTCCAATGAATGAGATCTTCAATTCATTGCTGTTGCCATCTATTCCTTAAATTAACCAAGTCAGTGCATGATTAACTAGCAGTATTGGGTAAAGTACACCTAAAAAGTACTTGATGTAAAGTACAAAGTACTACATGAGAGGTTATGTACTTCGAGTAAAGCAGTAAGTACATTGGGTGCAATGAAATTAAAGTGAAGTACTATAAATACAATGTACTTTCCAAGTAAAGTATACAAGTTCTTTTTAACACAATCTTTCATGATGCCCCTCAATTCCCCCATACTGTGTTTTTTTTAAAAACTGGTATGCATTGCTCCAGTGGTATTCGGGAGTGCATCAGTTATTTTCATAAATGGTGGCGATTATTGGATAATGTCAGGTGGCCACAAATTAGTTATTTTCGGAAATAGCGCAACATTCAAAAGTTCTTCCGACCTTTGAATTTAGTGCCACCTGCACTGGCTCGTACCCAAGGGGGTTAGTAAACCTACTAGAAGAGAGCATGACGTCAGTCCCGTGGCTTCTGCAAGCAGTCCTTGTGGAGGAATGTCCTTTTTTAACTTCCTCGTTTGCGCTGACCGAGCGAGAAATAGCGAGATTTTTAAATGCTTTGGGCAAGCCGCCCCCAGTACAAACGGAGCCATGCGTCATCCGCTCGCGTTTCTGGTGAGAGTAGAATATCCCTCCTAATGGTTTTTCAGAGTTCACAAAGCATCATTTTGCGATACAAATTTAATAAGACCAAATTTGAGAAATGTACTTTGAAGCCGGGAGTTGCACTTTTCTTGGAAAGTACCAGAAAAAAATACTTTGTGTAAAATTCAAGTACATACTCAAGAGAATTTACTTAAAGTAAAGTACAAGTTTTCTAAACCTATTTGAAGTAGTACTTTAAGTACAATGTGCTTAAACTACTTCCCAGCACTGTTAACTAGGAATGCAGTATGTTGGTGATTAAGGTCTCGGTTGGAATTCTGAATACTGTCACAGACCATTTGATGCATCCTAATGGATCGGTGATATATTAGGACAGACATTATTTTTCTGTTACATAAAAGAGAATGGTATTGCATAGCTGATGTAATTCAATGCTAGGCTTACATTGAGAAAAAAAAAAAGAAAAGAAGAGAATGGAATTGAAGTAAATTATTTCAACTTTATTCACCCAAAGAACACTCTAAGGAACATACTACAACTGAATTGAGATGAGTGCATAACATTGATAATATGTAGTATAAGACTGATATGTAGCATGAAAGAAAGCCTACCTGGAAAGGACAAAGCAAGAGCATGAAATATAAAACTAAAATTTGCAGAAAAGGACATGATAGAGGCACAGTCTTGGAATGTGCAACAACGGCTAAAGCACGCTCGTGATGTGCAAAGGGTGCACATGACGTTCACACACTGATTTTCCAAATACTACTCAAAAGCAAGTATTTAAGACACGACAGTAATTCTAAGAAAACAAATTGTTTCTAGTGAACAGACACTACCTTCAATAGCGGCATTTTCACTGTGAACATAATTTTATGAGTTTACTTCTGTGCTGTCTTGCCATGTGCAGGCACGTGGAGGTGCAGGTGTTTGGAGACCACCACGGCAACTATGTGTACCTTTTCGAGAGGGACTGCAGTGTGCAGCGGAGGCATCAGAAGGTCATCGAAGAAGCCCCTGCCGTAAGCCATCTTTAGGTCTCATGCTTCATCCAGCATGAGCGGCGACGCTGTTGCCGTCGGCATAATTGCGCGTTGTATTATGGGACGTTTCCCATAATGACGTCACGAGGGTTATCCTCGTGAGGGTTACGAGGTTTCCCCTCACAAGGTTTACCGGCCCTCACGAGGTTCACTATGGTTACCCTCACGAGGGTCATGAGGCTTATCCTCACGAGGGTCGTGAGGGTTGCCCTCACGAGGGTCACGAGGGTTTCCCTCACAAGGGTTGCATCACACGTGACGTCACGTGTGACGTCATTATGGGAAACATGTGACGTGTGATGTCACACACATCTAACATTGCCAATATTCCAATATTTAGCGGGGATATTGGCAATCTCCGCTAAATTTTATCCTCGTGACATCACACGTGACGTCACAAGGATAAAATTTACCCGCTTTATTTAGCGGAACATTTTCTCCGCTAAATTTAGCGGGGAAGGAACAGGGGCATACCCTCTCCTCCGTACCCTCCCCTCCTCCTTCTCAAGAGCTGCGCTCTAATTCGGCGTTACAGAAAATTGTAAACGTCTTTAATTTTTTTTTAGAACACATACTCGACTCCCCTTTTGATTGTGCATGCAGAGATGGTTTGGGAATATCGGGCAGTTTTCCGTGACAGACTTTTCTTGACATACCTACTCCCAGCTTGAAATCTTGCCGGACGCCATGTTGATGAACTTACGCCGTGTGTCTTCCTATATGCGGAGGCCGTGTTTCTTAGTTTGGTCAATCTTTTTTTGCATCATGATCGACTGCGTCTGCTGGAGCAGTCAGCGACACAAAATAGCATCATCTGGTACTCGATTTTTATACCTATCGGTCTTTAATCGAACTTGAGGCGAACGGGCAATAGAGAAGTCAACCCGTCAGCGGCCAAGATGGTTCCAGTAGGTACCGCCGAGGCGAATCTAAAAGAAAACAAATTGGAACACTAAGTTGTTCATACTTACTGAGTTGTGTCGTCGACAGAGCCACTTACAATGTATCGGCGTATCACCAACTCTACAAATGACGCCAATGCCTAAGCGTCTGCGTGTAAACAAATGGCGAAAGTGGCGGATGCCAATCATCAATTTGGCGAAACGCAGCTTACCGAAAAAGGAAAGCCGTTTTGTGGAACTGCCTTATAGTAAAGAATGGGGCAAACAATTACGTGCAATCTTGATTTTTGAGCGAAATAGATAATTCTCAGCATCGGGGCGAAATGGCTATGCGCGCTCGCCGAGAGGAGAGGGGATCAAAACATTCGCGAGAGAAGCAGTGAACGAGCAGAGAATTTGAAAAGGAAGTGAGCAAAAACAGTATTCACAAAGCGAGCATCATCCTTTGATATCTGTTACCAGATATCAGGGCTACTCTCTGCATGCTCTACAAAAAGACAGGCACAAATTCGAAAAAAAAAATAATTGACCTACCCTAGGTACATAAGTAAGGACAGCAGGGAAGCTGCAGAAAAGTGTGTATATCCCAATTCATATTTGCGAGCAGCCACGCTTTAAAAATCTAGTCGGGCCACCTGGGGTGGAAAAATGCTTTGTTGGGGTACCTGTCTGACAGCTCTAGGCATATACCCTAGCAAGACTCGAGCATCAGAAGATCTACACACACCAGATGCAAATGGCAGTGCCCAGAGGTCGTACTTGCAGGCGCGTATCAAAAGTTTGAGAACATGATAGCGCTTCAAGACATGGACGAGAGTAAGAACGAGACAACACGCCTACAAGTAGAGAAAGGTTAAGTTTTATCGGTTTTCACCAGGACTGGCGAGCATCGGTGTACCATCGCATCCAATGCGAGCTGAAGCAGCCCTTCGTGCTTCATTGGCGTACTTGCCAGTTTTCGAGAGAGCCGGGATCGGAACAATGCGAAGTTGGGGTTCCATACTTCAGACTCTAACGAATCGAGAGGTAATAGAGCTCGTGGAGGATTGCAGACACTGAAAAAGGCCGGGTGACAGGCAATACGAATCTTGATAGTACTTCTGTAGGAGTTTCGCCGTGACCCTGCGTCTGCAATGTGCAGCCGGGGGTGACGGAGGAGACGCGTCGTCTGCTGGGGGAGGCTGCGGTGAAGGCGGCGCGGGCGGTGAACTACGTGGGTGCCGGCACGGTGGAGTTCATCATGGATGCGGACCAGAAGTTCTACTTCATGGAGATGAACACGAGGCTGCAGGTGGAGCATCCCATCACCGAGATGATCACCGGCACGGACCTGGTCGAGTGGCAGATCAAGGTCCCTCCACCGTTCTTCATTCTCCTCGTCCAGTTGAACGTTCCGGCTCTGTCGCACGTTCGACCGAGGTGTATATAGTGCTGTTCTTTAAGAGAGGGATTTATCTTTGTTCTTTTGGAATCCCGTTCCCATGTCCTGTTTTCTTTGACAAAAGCCTCGATAAATGCAGATTTTTTTGTCTAACACCGAAAGCATTCAATTGGTTGGAGAAAATAAACCCCGAAAGCACAAAACCTTAATTATGAGTGGCCTTAGAGAGGAATGCATTATATTTGGCAGTTACTCGTACGTAACATATCATTAACTGACATTCTTTTTGTGCAGTGCGTTGCAGTTAATTTTTTTATATTGTCTGTTTAATTTAAAATGTAACACCTACTATACGAAAATTTATTAGTTGCTATACAATAAATTTGGCCCTGGTGTTCTTGAACTTTTTAGTCTCGGGGAAGCTCCAGCAACCTTCAGAAGACAGCTAGAAACCCGTCTCCCCTCTTGGTACTGCTAAGAAGAAAAGTAAAGCTCACAATATGGATCTCTAATGAGCACTAGGAAAGAGCGTGGGATCGCTAGACTCATATAAGTGCATCAAAGTTTCGTTAAATTACGCTTAAGCCTTGCCTCAGTTGATAACAGAGCTGGTCCATGGTACCCGAAGGCAACGTCTGATGGATCTAGACCCGCTACGACAAAACGTTGCTATAAAGAGGCTACATGCTCGCGTGCCATCTTACGAAAATAAAAATGTGGAAGAGCAGGCAGCCAGCGGGTGCTCTGCCATTCCTCCTCTGTCGTAAATGTTGATGCGGCCTGCATCTTGCACAGTGAAGGTTTGAGCTCAGAAAAGAAATGCATATAAGTTATAAGTCGCACCATTGTCCAACTTGCACTAACAGAAATTTAGATAAAAATATCCCCAAAGATATGGTAGATTAGTTCAAACAGGTATGAAAGCAGTACTGCGTGATAACAGTAGCTTAGTTCGATTCACCGGCGCCTCCTGCACCGGTGCAGAGAAGTGTAGGGCACGGTGTACTTTTCGTGTATGTATTGAGATACGTCTGGCAGTACACACCGCCCTACACTTTTCTGCATCGTTGCAGGAGGGGCACGCAGATTGAACGAAGCTAGTGTACTCGTCGTGTGAGGCAATGCGCGAGAGCTGTCGCACGACGCAAGACCCGTTTGTACGCGCTCGGCGCATGCAGGTGGCCCAAGGGGAGCCGCTTCCCCTGAGCCAGGACCAGCTTCGGGTGCGGGGCCACTCCTTCGAGGCCCGCATCTACGCAGAGGACCCGGACAACAACTTCATGCCCGGCGCGGGCTCCCTCGACTTCCTGCGCACGCCCCCTCTTTCCAGCGAGATTCGCGTAGACACCGGGGTGCGAGAGGGTGGGTGCTGCTCGCTCGACGTCCCCTGGATGCAGTTGCGTCTCATTAATATGGACACCTCTATTCGCCCCTAAAATCGTGCATGATGCGACTCGTTTGTGATAATGAGACAAAACATATATACAGAATGCTTAATTTGAATTTAAACAGACTTTTTTTTTTAAAGTAGGAGTGAGAGTTAGATGAGTTCTGTCTTTACCGCATATTTTTTGGACTCGGCGGACGTTAGTTGAGGGGATTATCGTCACGGTAAATTGGTCGTTTAACTAAAATTTCTTAATTAACTTTTTAAGTGTCGGTTTTAGGGGTCATGTTGAAATTGCATTATTGACGGCAATTGGTATTAGAGGCCAGACGAATTTAAAGAACTTGCGAAAACGTAATGGTTTTTGAGATGTTAATCAATCAACTTTTGCATTCTTTCGCTCGATTTAAAACATTGTGCGCAAAAAGAGCGCGTCAAGCCCTGTCCACAATGACTCTTGGAAGAGCGACGTACTGTTTACGTCACGTCACCACGTTTTTTTTTTGTCGGCACACCCACCAAGATAGGGCTGACACGCTGCCCAGATAGTGGCGACGCGTTTCAAACGACGATAGCGCGATTGTGGGCAGAGCTCTCGACACTCTTCGTGAGCACAATTCTTAAATCGGCCGAAAAAAATGCGAAAATTGATTGACTAATACCTAAAAAACCACTACCTTTTGCAAATTTTTTAATTTGGTCTGGCCTCTAATAGTAATTGCTGTCACTACTGCAATTCTAACATTACCCCTCAAGCCAATAGTTCAAAAGTTAATCGAGAGATTTTAGTGAATTGATCTACTTAGCATGACGATTATTTTCTTGTCTAATGTCCGTTGAGCCTGACATACACAAGGCGAAGACGAAATTCGTCTAACTCTCACTGCCTATTTTTTTTTTTTTTAAATCTGTTCGAGTTAAAGCCAGGCACCCTGTATGTGTTTATCTTGTTAAGATAAACACATACATTTTAGCATAACAATTTAGGTCAAGTTATACACAAGTCAAAAGGGTTTCAGGACTACTTGATAGGTGGCGCCAGCGTACCAGTGCATTCTCTCAACACGAGCGGGCACAACATGCTCTGGTCACACTCGGCCGCAGATGTGTTGAGCCAACCTTCATAGATTTGCAGCAGATGTCTTCTTCTTTTAAAGCGATAGCTGTTATAGGGACTTCCCAGCTGCACTTGTGGCGTCGGCGTGGTGCCAGACAGAAAGATTGTTTCGCAAGTGTTCGCGCATGCACCACGCCCCGCGATACCGGGCAAAACGCGCGCACTTGACTCTTGCCAAGTGGTAGTGTGTTCCACTTTTTCTACAGTTGGCGGGGGGACACCACTACGTCTTCCTCCCCATATAACTCGAACTATGCGCACTGTCGGACATAAAGTGACCCGCCCCCCCGTAACGACACCCGTTTCGATTAAGTTTTAGGTGGGGACGTCGACTCGCATGTGCTGCGCGTTTTCTTTCCTACATACTTTAGTGACCAGAAAGCTGTGTTGTGCGTGATTTGAGTAAATAAAGAGTGGATATGCATAATAATGTGCGTTACTCTGCACAGCAACAACTGTCACTTCCTCGCACACTGTGGTGAAAACCTGCAGATTTTTTTATATGTATTCTGTAATTTATGATAATTAGTCACGGCATCTCCGGTACCTTCCCTCGACGCAGGGGACGAGGTGTCGGTGCACTATGACCCGATGATCGCCAAGCTGGCGGTGTGGGGCCCCGATCGGGCCACGGCCCTTCGCCGTCTGCACCAGTCGCTCTCCGACTACACTTTGGTGGGGCTGGCGAACAACATCTCCTTCCTCATGCGGCTGGCCTGCCACCCCAGCTTCAAGCTGGGCGACGTCCACACAGAGTTCATTCCCCTGCACCACGACGAGCTCTTCGTCCAGCGGGACATCAAGGGCGACTTCCTTTGCGCGGCCGTGCTCTCCCTCATCGGCCACGAGAGGGCGGAGTTCCTCAGGAGCCACGAACCAGGTGAGACGGTTGTCTTTTGTTTTCACGGTGGGGTTCAGCTCATGAAAGTACAAACAGAGTGAAAGAATAGTAACAAAAAGGAAATACTCCAACCAAAGTGCTAAAATAGTTTCCCAACATTTTGAAACCTGCTTGGTTTCTTCTTTAGGTGTAACCGAATCACATGGGGAAGTGGCACGGGGTAGTAGCAGCTCTTTTCTTCTTCGTCTGCCATAAACAACCGTTGGCAGGGGCGGATTTAGAGGGGGGGTCCGGATGTCCTGACCCCCCTCTTGATTTCTGCATGTGTAAAATTTAGGGCGTAAAATGAAGGAGAGGGGAGGGGGTTCCTAAACATATGGTACGCTGACCAACACCTGACCCCCCCCTCAGGAAATTCCTGCATCCGCCCCTGACCATTGGGACACTGTTTTAGGGCTTTGGTTGGAGTAGTCCCTTTTTATTACTGTAGTTTCACCCGACTACTGTAAAATCCCAAGGAAGCTCCCATTCAAAAGTTTGAGATAATTATGTCCAACTGGGGGATGGGGGCTCTTTAGGTCAACAATATGTAAAGATATGTCGTTTGTGTATTTTCCGAATGTTACAAAATTGAAGGGGAGGGGGGGGTGCTTATTGTAGAACGGGCGTATGCTCGATATATTACGGTCGACAGATTTCTGTCTAAACTATATGCGGTCCAGAGTAAAAGAAGACTAACAAACAGCAATGCAACTTACAACTAAACTGTCACGCGTCACAAGCGAACAAAGTCTCTTGCACATGGTGGCCTTATCTGATATCTGAAGTAACTCCCCCTCTCCGATGGTAATAGTGAAGGGACGCGGACAGATTCCGGTCCCAGTTGCTTGATCTTGCGTGCTTCTATAATCTTGGGGGTTAGCTTGCCTGTATGTTTACTGATGACCGCACACTTTTCAAAGGCGAAAAAAGTCTAAGGTGTCCCGACACTACCCTAGAAACATTTAAATCAATGGGATTTTTTTTTCGCTATACTAGTCACTGACAAAATTAGAACGGCAGGCGCTCTTTCGAGTGCCCTGCCTTGTTTGTGCGTGTGCTTGATGCCTTTCGCCGTGCCTTGGCTGCGTGTGCACGCTCGAGACTCGCGGGACGCTGCCGCACCATTGAAGGCGGGAAACTTGCGCTGGAGGCGGGATGACTGGAACTCCTCCCGGCCATTCTCATTCAGTCGGTGACCCTAAATATGTGTCACAGGGCACTAAAAAACCCATTTAACATGATGATATTAACCCAAGATCGGGGCAGAAGGAGGAAAAAGTTTACAGTTGTAGAAAAAAGAAGTGGGGACAGACATGGTTAAAATTAGTGCACAAAGAGACAAGGACAAACGAGAAAGGAACACAGAACACAGACAGGCGCACACTCACAACTCTGTTATATTAAGTGAAGAAAAGAAAGATGAAGCACGATTTTTACAGGGGAGCACGGCACCAGGGGGTGAACAGTTTAGTCACCGTCAAATGTTCGCAAGAAGGCAACTTCTTTTTCGCTCAAAGCTACCGACGGCTGACTAACGCAGCGATCGGCCAGGCTCAAGATGGTGAACGCCTCGAGCACCTCGCGCGTTTGTTTTTCTTTAAAGCGGCCAATGATTGATGTATTTTCCAAAGATGGTGTGCACGTACAGGTCTTACAATGCACCGAAAGGTGACCTCCTACAGTGGATGTTAAAGAAAGTTTGTGCTCTCGGAGCCGGTCATTCAGACACCGTCCGGTCTGTCCTACATAGCATCTTCCACAGGAAAGAGGGATGCTATAGACCTTTTCATTTTAGTAGTTGCTTCACTGGCGGACAGAGGGCGCTGACGCACTCGGCGCCATTAGGTTGCTTCAATTTGGTTGGTTTCGGTTTCAACGTGAACGCGGCTATGTTGCTGTTTTACATTGTTTTTGCTTAATTTTGTGATACGATTATTTTCCTGGTAGCATACAACCAATGAAACAGTAGTATTGAGCCACTTAGATGACTACGAGGTGTATTTTCGCTTTAATTGTGGGCTTTTTTTTACCAAATCCTTTGATGTATCTGATTATGGTCGGTTGCGAGACGCCTGACTGATGTACAGGGAAGATTACCATCGTGTATGACCGTACCCGATAACACCAGTTTCCACAAAAAAAAAAAATGAAGAGAGTAACATGTGAATGTAAAGAAGCATATCGACAGCTTGATTATCAATGTTCTGAATCGGCCAGAACAGATGAACACGCGAGTTTACAACTCACTGTTTAGTTTTCGTGGACACCCAACCTTTAGTGAACTTCGCAGACTAAAAACGTATCGTGTAATGACGCAGATAATTGATATAAACAAATAATATCGTCTCGGCCTCTTTTTTTAATTTAGTACTCGAGCATGTTTTGACTGGCTAAGTAGGAAATTTCTTAAATCATCAACCCTGCTAAAGTACTCATAAGCTGCATTTTGCGATATTTGCCCTAGGAAATACATTTTTTTTCTTATATGAACATTTGCTTACTGAAGATATGATATAAGTGACAGGCCCGTCAAATTAAATCTGGCATTTGTCTTCCGTAAAATTGGCCAAATAAAATGAAAGGGCGCAGGAGGAGAAATACCTCGCAAAGTTTGGCTGAATTTTAGCGCTAGGCACCACTTCACGGACCTGTGTGAACAAATGTTTATTTCTTAGAACATATGCACCACTTCACGGACCTGTGTGAACAAATGTTTATTTCTTAGAACATATGCGCTTTATAAATTTCGGCGTCGCCTGCCACAAAAAGTAAACCTCTATTCGCCATCGACAATCCTGGACTCAAATAGCTGTTATACAGATGGCTCTTATTTATTTTTCGGCGTCAATTATTGCGGATTTTAAATACTGGCAAAAGAAAAAAGCAACATAAGCAAAAAAAAAAGCGCCGTCATTATTGCGCATGCGCCGAACCCAAACTGCGTTTTGGACTTGCAAATAGAAACAACGTTATTTTTTGTGCACGCTATTCTAAAACTCGCTACTGTTAAGTGTATGTGGAAGTTTCTTACGCGGGAGGTCCCAACCGTTTGTGTTAAGTAAATGAAGTGGAGGGCATTGGTTATCTAAATGTAATCAATAAATCATTTAAATGACTGTCGAAATGGGAGCGAGCATGGTATACAATTTCTTAAACTTCATAAGTAAACCGACCAACCGAATGTCTACGTCGCAAAAAAAGAGATTGAGAACCTCATGTAGGTGTGATATTATGAACAAACAAATCGCTTGATGTTGACGTACATTACTTTTAGCCTCAGATAAAATACAAGTTAAACGATCGTTGTCTATCTCCTCCGCGAGTTTCCTCACATAATCAAAAGAAACTGTTTTCTATGTATTATGAATACAAAAAACGATACTTTCAGGAAATACAGATAATCTCCTTGTGCTGACTATTCTTGACGCCTTGCGATCCTAAATGCGCGATATAAATATACGCGCTTTTTACTGAGAATGTTCCGCTACTATTAGTAAACAAACCTCAGGAGTCGTCGAGTAGACGTATCGGACTACAGTTTCCGAAGTAAAGCAAGAAAGCGCGGTGAAACGCAACGAAAAACACGAATACAACGCATCCGCCAAGGCGCGAAGGGGAGAGCGGAGCAGCAAGTTGAAGCAACCTAATGGCTGCCGCGTCACGTGATTCCAAGATGGCAGCGCCCATGCGGAGGAGAATGAAAAGGTCTATATACAACGCCCGATGAACAGGGAACAAAAGGCCGCACATGTTTTTTGTGGCACGTGTTTTTTGATAAATTTTCCGCTTTTTGACGAACCTTAGAACATATTTGTCGCATTTTTTTAGGGGCTGATAGCACTACGGGCACACCATACCTACTTGCCACTTGTTTTAGATTATGCGATATTTTGTGTAGGTATGGCATAACCACCACCCGGTTTTTGTCAACGAGACGCCTAGTTTTTTCACCACCTTTTACATTCTTTACCAGCATTCCTATCACTTAAAACCTGATTAGGGAACCCTGAAGATTTTAGTCTATCGATTTGGCCCAAGAAACTCCGATGGATGGCATGGAAACATGACTTTTTTAGGGCTGAAGTGAGGCAAGAGATAGCAATGCCTCTCTTCACTACCTTGGAGTGCGAGGATGTGTAGTGAAGAATACCTTTTTTAGAACGTGGTGAGAATGACCAGCACAAGTGATTGGCGTGCAATGAGAGGAGAAGGTCTAAGAATTGCAACGCCCCTTCCTTAGGCTTCTCAAAAGTAAAAGTGAGCCCAAAACCGCACGTGTGAAAAATGTCCATAATCGTAGTAACTAAATCTTGATCCGCAGTCTTTTTGTACAGTAAAAGAAAATCATCTACATATCTGAAAACATTGGTAACAGGCGTGGAGTCGATAGCTAAAGCATTAGCACGGTCGATTGTCGCGAGAAAAATATCACTTAAGACTGGCGCGACACAAGACCCAATACACACTCCCGATTTTTGTAGAAATACACCGTTTTGCCATCCGACAAATGTGGAATTTAAATAAAATTGCAGTAGTTCAAGAAAGCTGTCTGTTGTCACCCCACTTGAGTTCCGGAAAGCAATTTTTGTCTTGGGGGGGGGACTCAATGCAGGCCCTGACTGAGCTAAGTAAAGGGTCATGAGGAAGGGAATAGAAAAGGTCTTGTACATCTACGCTAAATGCACTGTGATTGGAAAATGCATTTGTCTTTAAGGTTTGAACAACAGTTTCAGAATTCTTAACCAAAAAGGGATCCTCAATCCACAAACCGGAGAGGTGTTTTTGGAGATAGGCCGACATTTTGCCGTTGCCACGCACCCCTCTCAGTAACTATAACTCGAAAAGGACAGGCTTCCTTGTGCGTTTTGGCACTAAAAAACACCTCAAGATGCAGTCCTTCGGCTTTTTTTATGTTGGCAGCCAACTGAGTCAACGACAAACTCTCCGGTTTGCAAGGACACTCACCAAAGACCACACTCGCGACATAAAAGAGAGCACAAACAAACTTTTTTCCTCCTCCTGCCCCCATCTCTGGTTAATATTACTACGGTAAATTTCCATCAGCTCACCGGCACGCTAACTGTATTTTCCGTAAAAAAAGAAATATCTGAGCCATAGCCATTTTGGCTAGTTTGGGCCCATTTTAGTAAATTATATTGATGAGAGTCACTGAAAATGGAAACACGGAAAATATACAAAAATCAACAAAATGTCAGTTTAAGCAAATACATACTGTTATAATGTAGAAAATGGCGCCCATGAAGGAAGTTAAAGCAATATTTTTGTAGCCCCTTTACCGTTTTGGACGAGCCTAGCTCGTCAACATGGAGCCGTCCCCAACCCGTTTAAGATCAGGATGGCTTGTCTGCTTTTTTCGGTTCACGCACTCAACCATTTTGGACGATCCAGGCTCGTTCATGGCTTAGTTTAAAGCTCTGCCAACAAACGACAACACTGAATTTTTTTTTTTAATTTCTCCCATTTTGTTTGGGGTTAAAAACTTGATTTTGAAGGCAACAAGTCTAGTTTTGAAGACAACAATTCAAGGAGCTGTGCAACGATTTTAACGTTGAAAGAATTGGCATCTTCTACTTTTGACATTGTTCATCTTGTCACAAAGGACAGAAAACACACCTCCTTCCTTCTAAATGTTGCGATTCCGCCGCACAATCGCGAGGCACAAATTAGAATATTCCCCAACCTGCAGCCGCGAGTGGTGGCCATGAGAACCACGTGGCATGACGTCAATGGGGGTCTTGTAGAAGGATAGCAAGTTGTGCGAATACCTGCTCGATAAAAGGTAACTTTTCTATAAATCTTGTTGTTCCGACATAAATATAAATGCGTCAAAAACCTGGTATCATCGACAAAACTTTTATTATACGGAGTTTTAGTGGCGCCATCTATCCTAGGTCCACAAAACCGTCAGCTCTATCTGCTACCGCGAACAGCCGTCAGAAGCCGGAGGGGGAGGGGGACAGGGCCGGATGGGTATGGCCGGACCCGGATGAGACTTTCCTCCTTTCACCATATTGTTCGCGCTGCGCCCGCCAGCACGTGGTCACGCGGTCGCGAGCGGATGAGTTCTCGCTGCTCACTGATGGCTCTAGAGAGAGAGCTTCACCGGAACCCCGCGCCTTCCCCATTGACGTCACAGCGCGCGTGACTCGAAAGATGGTGAAGGAGTTGAGAGGTGCCGAAAACCTCAATCTTTGTCCATTTTTAAAATAAAAGCTAGGACATGCAGGCAAAAGCGGTTTTTTGTTCTTTACTTCAGATAGGTCGAGACACCAACTCCCAAATTATTTAAGCAAATCACTATAACTGTTGCACAGCTCCTGCAGTTGAGGGTCAGAAATTCTCCAAAACTAGAAACGGTTAAGGGGTGAACAGTGATAAAGAATAATTATGCAATATGCAAATGACCATCAAAATAATAAAAAAACATATCTAATTAAAAACAAAATGGTGTTTTCATATGGGAATTTGGGACCGAAGATAGTAGGGTATTTCAGATTTCAGTACTGCAAGATTGCAATAGTCGCTGACCATGTGCATTACGAGCTTGGGGAGTGTTAAGGTGTCCAGACGTGTTAGCCCCTGTTAGTTCGCTTTTCCCAGAGTGTGAGGTTCAACTGGTTCAACCTCTGATGGGGAAGCTGCACATGTTGGAACTTTTAACACATAATGTGTTATATGGATGGGTTTTAGCCACCCCCTCCAACCCAATCTTGTAACAGAAGGGGCGCCACGCAGGGGCTGTGAGTGTTCGACTGGAATTGGTTTATTTAGTGATAGAAAGAAGTTAACTCGAAAGCACACTTGGATTATCGACCCCTCTTTGTGTCAAAGGTGCCTGGTACAAACCACAGAAAAAAGTAAAGGCCGCGAAAGTTTTTTTTTTGTTGTATAATTTAGTTTATCAGACGAGCCATTCAATACATTATTGTTTCTACCATATCAGCAGTGCCAGATGGCACTTCCCCGTATAAAGTGCCTAGGATGAAAGGTTATAGATTACGGAAAATGGTAACATTTTTGTAATCTTCATTGTATTCACTGACCATGTCACCATTCCTTAGCTAAAATTAACAGACATTAGTGAATGTTGTAAAATTTTGGTGTTACTAGATACAAATATTTTACAAATTTCTTACGACATATACTGCTGTTTTAGCTTCATTGAGTTCACATCCCCCGCAGTATGCATGCATTTTTTTTTATTTTGCAATTCTACACTTTGTTTATGCTACAGTTTGATGCTTATACAACAACATTCGTGGATATTGAGGCTGCTCGTACATCCACGGAAGATAACACACCACATATCAGCAAACACCAAATCTTCAGGAATGTCACGACTGGGACTCATAAGGTCAAAGGTTTGTACAATGAAAAAAAAAAGGAAATGGAGAATAGAATGAAACTTTTTTCTGTTCATAACTCAAAGCTAGTCATAAGAAAAGTTTGGTGCTTACAATCATTTTGTACCGGAGGCCATTGCAGACACTGTAAAACTTTTGATTGACAGCTTTTATATTTCTAGAATATATATATATTTGGGATGATAAGTTTTTGGGGAGAAAAAGAAACAGAAAACCATAAAAGAAAAAAAACTGTCTCCAGATGACTTGCAGTCCCTCGACCTCGTGATACCATTCCGAGTCAACTCCAACTGCAGGCGGAAATTCCTGCTCAGCTGCCGTGACAAGAGTAAGTTCACTTTTGAAAATTTTCTTGTTGCTGTCCACGTGAGGTTTGCCATAGCCAGTGACACGTAAAGAACTCGGGGAAAGCTCTGTCCTCGGGCATCGGGCCCACTTCAAGTTCCTCCGCTGTTGAGAAAACAGCGTGTCATCTGCTCCGGGTCATGGGTTTCATGCAGGAGCAGAGCGAGCGATGCTGGTATAGCATGAAGACGTTGTCGTCCAGTTCGGCTTTCCAATTCGGCGAGACATGGGTGATAGCAGGTTACCACGATTACTTTGTTTCGCGACGCTTTGCAGAGTAAGACGAAGTTAACGTTACTAAACTGGCTGTTCCAATGTGACTTCGTCGTCTTCTATTAGTAAGTGTCGAGACGTGTGCCTTTGACCCGGGCTTTGCCCCTCATGCTGTTCCTTTTCATGCTGGCGACATGTTTGCCGGGCTCGCAGCTCGCCTCTCCCTCTTCCGGACCTTACCAGGCTTTTATATGATGTATAAGTCCACCGGATAACATTGGCATACCATGCGACTGATCGCAACGACGAGAATAAATACGACTTTGAAGGTGTCGATTTAGTGGGAAGCCTTAATTTATTTGCTCTGTATAACAAGCAGACAGAGCCCAGCAATGTTGTTTGGCAGTAGCGGCATCACTCGTGCACGTCATGTGTGGCACCAGTTTGATGGTGATGACTGCATTGTCTACGTGCACTTCACAGAAAGCACTGCAAAAAAATTCCGAGGACACCTAAGCACTTCTTATGAATTGTGAATGCGAAAGCATGAATGTCGTTTCTCCGCTCCCTTAGTTCGTCCGCGGCATACTGGCGTGGTTGGCCGTGTTTCGGTGCTGCCGGCGTGGCGGCCGACGGCTGAGTGCGCGCTCTCGTGAAGTGGCCGCTCCGCACTGAGCTTGGCCGTGCAGCCTCTCCGGAGTCTACACCTGCGAGCTCTGCAAGCTCGGCAGCCAGCCGCTCTCTCTTACCAGCGGCCGGGCCGCTGCGCCGCCATGGAGAGGGCTTCTCTGATGGCGTTCCTTGGAACTACGCTGCGCGAGAACCAATGGGAGCCTTGTCTTTGAAACTATGATGCACTCCAGCCAATGGGAGCCTATCCATCAGATTGCTGCTACACTATGACAGGCTTCGCTCCATTGGGACAGGGGAGTTTAGGAGCCGTCTGGCGCGGCTTCAAAAGCTGATAACGCCGGTTCGCTCCAAAAGCAAGTAAATGCTTTCGCTTAAAAAAAAAAAAATGCTAATATTGCCACAATTTTGCGGCATATTTGGAGGAAGGGACTAGATGCCTGGCGAGAAGCAGGCAATGTCGAGCAAAATGCCTTGTCAGCTGCATTAAGCCTAACCGCTGGAGCTGCTGCTCACATTTAACCAATAATGATAGCACTGTTGGATTCTGATGTCATTGCACAGAAACGACTATGAAGAGGCGCAAGTACCGTCACGACTTTCCAACACAAACTCAGGTAGGTAAAGACCGTGGTGAAAAGCAGAAAACTCCGTGAAAAGTCGGCGTCGCAAACAATCTCGTTGCTAAGTGCATGCTGCTACATGGAAAGAAGTTTGTTCCTGGAGCCGTTATGTCACAGAACCAAGTGGAAGCGATTAACTGGCAAAGCGATAGGAATCCCTTTCAGGGTAATGCGGTACTGAATTCTTGACCTGTCACTGACTATGGTACTTTTCATGACAATAATTGGACTTGTGAAGATATTTAGACAGTGTGTAGTTGGTCAGCCATTTCAAAGTTGCGACGATTCACTCGCTGTAGATGAGAAATTTAGCCAGTGCAGTAGAACCGCTAACCTGGGGTCTTTAACGTGCACCACGCTGTAGTGGTACATGTCCGCACGCCGGTATGAGCATGATGCTCATACTGGCGTGCGGTCTGAGCATCATACTGCACGCCGGTATGATGCTCATCCAGGTCAAAACGGGCATGGGGACAGCTCAGAGCGCGAGCTTTCGCTCCACGTGCTCCGAGCTGGTGTGCGCTAACCCACTCAGTTACCGATCCCGCCTGGTACTTTTCAAATAGTATTCCTGGTGTCCCTTTGAGCATGTTCACACTGAGGTCACTTCTTATGTCCTCTGCAAATTCTACGTGGAAAATCATGATGAGATGGGGCGGTCTCGGCACAGCCGTCGACCACCTGAGCACTTTGGCAGTAGTGTGTATATATAAGGAAACTGTCATTGTTTAGTTCATGGAACTTGTATTTGTGGGTTGTGTTAACTTGAGTGATGAGTTGCGAAATTGTTTGTTTCCAGGAATGCACTTTAATAGTATTGTGCATCGAGAAAATTGTCACTTGTATTTATATATACTCAACTTTTCATTTTTTACTTCAAAGCCAAGGGGAAGGAAGAGGAGAAAAGTTGTGTTCACCTAATTCGGAATACACATCTTCTTTAGTATTGTAAATATTTCTAAGCCATCATCATTCCTTCTCTTCCTTATCTTTGTTTTTGTTGATTGGCAGATCTAATAAAAGAGCAGTCTCCCAGAACGCTCGAACTACACTGGTCGCTCACTACCAACGTCCCTGTAGCCAGGGACTCAACAATCACCAGAGGATATGTGAATCTATCCACATTTACGTACGAGTGTCACCAAATGCTTCGTGCCCGCTTGCGCCTGCTTATAACGAGAAATCACATTGGTACACTGGTGCCATGTAGCGGGGAGGCCTGGAACATTTCTTATCTGCGTATAACTAGACCGGAGGTTTTGCACTTTTGCAGTGTGTTTTTGTCGTCATGGGCGGTCACAAGCGGTCGAAACACACTTAATCACACTCAATCGCAAGCGTGCGAACCAGCCTCGAGTGGCGTGACAGCGTGCATTTGTTCCTGACGTTTCTCTTTGATGTCATCGTAGAGTATGAATTGCTGGTGACATACCTGGACTATGGGTCGTACCGGGTCAAGTGCGGGGACGAGGTTCTGGATGTCCGCGGTCGCACGACCGTCGTGGATGGCGTCGCCACCGTTGAGTGCGACGTGGGCGGGAGCAGCGTCAAGCTCCGCACTGTTCTCCACGACGGGACGCTCCACGTCTTCGACAGGGTACGCAATAGATTTCTGTCACCACTTCTTAACACGGAACTTGTTATGTATGTGGCTCGTGTTCTCTGGGATTTATTTCGCTTTGAGTTCGGGGGCATATTTAGGGGCTTATTTTTTTTTTTTTTTCTCACAAATTTTGTGTTTTTTAGTGTCACCTCCCGGCGTCGGACAGACAGTTGGCGTTTATAGGGGTCTATGTTGAAGAAAACAGGACAAGATAAGGGGTGTGGTCCCAAGAAAAAACAGCAGCCGCATGAATAGTTCAGTGTGGGCTGTGTTGAACCCAGGATAAAGCTGTAGATAAAGGTTCCTTTCCAGGAGGATTGGGTTTTTCTTATTCAAGGGCAGCTCTAGTTCGCTGTTTTGTGGGTTTTCACCGATCTTGATCGAATCAGCTGAAGGTAGATTTTTTTGGCTCTTTACTGGTAAATTTAAAAAACACAGACATCTAATTAGAAGGCTGGTTTTCCATGAGATGAGTATAATGTAGTCGTGCGCGAATAGTGGATTTTGAGTTCGAAGCAAATAGTGGTTTTGGCTGAATATCTTGAAATCGAATATCAGATAGTTACTTCCAAAACGTTTGCTACTGTTGCACCGTGCCTAAACGCAAACCCAGCTGAACTTGCGAAGGCTGTTCCTGAGCTTCCACTTGTTCACTTATAAGCTAATCTTAATATAGCTATATTTATGAACTGTGGCCTCAGAAAGTCCGATGCCTTGGGATGGCGAGAAAACAACGGATTTGACATAAAATTAAACCTATAGGGATGCCCAGCTACACCTAATTGAGTGGATTTATAAATCTTGCTATATGCAAGTTTTCCTTATTTAATCTCGAATTTGAAAAAAAAATAAAGACTCACAGAAGATGAATGCCGGTTGTGATGGCATCTCTGCCTGGCATATACTCTTACATAACAGCCACAGTTTCATTTTGAAAATTTTACTAGAATGTATGTATCAACATTCGCAAAGTTTCCGTTTATTTTTAGATACACCAGGTGCGCACACGCACCGTCCGGCTTTGAATGTGTACTTTTCTCTCTATCATGCCATTGTAATATTCACAGTTTTTCAAATGTTGATTGCAGCAGGTTACCCTGTTGAGTGCTCTTCATAATAAGCACCGGTGTAATGTGGAGAAGCAACATCCGCGGAGCTTGCTTCCGCGGTTGTTGCTCCTCCGCAGTGCACCTGTGCTCGATGAACAGGGCGCTCAATGAAGCTAACCTGCCGCAAGTAACCTCAGAAAAATATTACCGTAAAATATGGTAAAAGTACCTACCCCACTTTCACTGAAAACTGGGTTATAAACTTTCTGAAGCACATGTAAATTTGACATCAGCTGATTTATTTATCAATGCTTTGAAAAGTTGTTTGTGAAAAGGATTATTATTGCATTTCTGCGTATAGTTGTACTGACGCTTTTCGCGTCTTTCTGGTTTTTTTTTGTATAACTTCTTGTGCGAATAAGTTTTTTAACCATTCCTGCCACAACCTCCAAAAGGAGGTTAACAGCATGTGTAAAAAAAACAAAAAACATTTGTCCAGTCAAGTGGGTAAAAACCAAGATGTCAGCCCACAAAGAGCTTTGAAGGCAGGCTGAACGGAATCAGAGGAAGGACATTTATTTTCACATGATATCCCCGTCATCGCCACTGGTGATCTTGGAGTCGCTGCAACGGGGTGAATATTCTCGGTTGATGCCGGCACTTCGGTGGGGGTGGGCACTTGACGTATAATTTGCAGAATTCCCAAGTTTTGTAAATGTTAATATAGTGGGTGCTTGTACGAAGTGAGCTCTTCCGTGGTATTTTATGGTAATATTGCAGTTCATCTTGAAGCAGATATCGAATAGTGTATTATTCGAAACCATTATTTGAAATTTTGAATATTCTTACAACGCTAGATCAACATTACCGAAGTACATTGCGAAAACCAGTCGCAGGAACAAGGATCTGCTAATTTGGCAAGGGAGACATGCTCTGCCAAATTTGGCGGACAGTTGTCATGTAAGGTCTTCTGAGCGACGCAAGTCTTGTCTCTAGCGTGATATGATCACGTGATGGGATGATGTTACTTGGTCGCGATGCTAGAAGTGACGTCACCTGACATCATGGTCACTCGATTCAGTGAGATTGCGTCACCTGATTGCAATGCTAGACATTGGGCGTGACATCGTGGTCACCTGACCCAATGGTATCGCATCACATGACTGTGATGCCGTCCCGTTGGATGGCGTCACAAAATCACGTCTTGTGATGGTGACGCCAGCCGATGGTGAGGCGCCACCCGGAAGGTGGTGCTTCGCTTTCATTTGCCGGCGGGATCACGTAAATGTGGCGACCACGCAGGATTAAGGTACATTTAAGTTTTTTCTATTGTCTATCTGTCCATTAAAGGGATACTTCAACGAAATTTAAAATATTCCCGTCGTGTTCCAAAATAGGTTGAATATGATCCATAATATCCGTAAATGACAATCGCACGTTTGTATTTTGATCCTGGTGGCTGTATTTTTCGTTATAAACGGCCCACTCTGGCAAGCGCTCGGAGAAGGCCCAGCTTAGAGCACGTGACATCCAACGCAATCGTGACGTAGGTCGTCTCGAGACGAGCAAAGCTACGGCGAGGCTGACGCCGAGAGGATGGCCTAGTCGTTCCAGCCACCGAAGCGGCTGCTTTTGTACGAATTTTGAGTGACGGGTTAATCTTCTATAATCTTGTAGGGGGACAATAGTGACTTCTGCGACACACAAAAGGGATTCTCGGGAAGAGGGGAGTTCCTCCTTCCCCCCTTCTCTCGTCGTGGCCGGAGGCGAGACAACCTCCGTCACTAGCTGTCAAGGTTCCTAGACGAGCATTACAAACGAGGCGTTAGCGACATCCACCAGGTGCTCTTTGCTAATCGTTTAATTCGTTTTAAAATTCCTTTTCGAGACTTTTTTAACAAGATATTGGTATATTCCATGTGATACTGCTCTTTTGAACAGATATAGACCAAAAAATGAGCGCCGAAATTTCGTTGTAGTATCCCTTGAAACGAGTGCAAACACGAATGATGTTGCTGTTTCCAGGATGGCTTGGAGCAGCTTTCCATCGCCAAGCCGGCATACCTGAGTGCTGCCGACGAGGACTCTGGTCCCCTGGGGGCGGTGGCACCCATGCCGGGGGTCATAGAGAAGCTCTTTGTCAAGGAAGGGGACGCCGTAAAGGAAGGAGACCCCGTTGTGGTCATGATTGCCATGAAAATGGAGGTAGGCACATTGGGCGCGTTGGTGTGGCGTCCTGCATCTTTTAAGATGAGGGGCTCTCTAACTTGCTTGATCTCAAGAAACCCTTTTCTGCCTTGAACGGCAGCCAAAAATGCCGCTTCTAGTCCCAGCATTGACGCAGTAAAACACTGAAGACGCTATAGACTGTGGAAGCAGTAATGTGCATACTAGGTCAGTGGTTTTCAAATGGATGTCTGCAGACCCTTTGGGGTCCTTGAAGGCCTCCTTGAGGTCCCCGAACCTCTTGACTGTCAGTCAAGCCGAGCCGTAAAGCTTCTTTTTTAATTGACGCTAGCTGTCTCACGAAGCTAACTAGACCAAACTTGTGCGCTGAATAAGTAGGGACGATTATTCTCTGTTTCAGAGCTTCAAAGAAGGTTTGCAAGCACTTAGTTATCTTCATTTTACCCTTTTGTGAATGTAATCATCCAATACCCCTAGTGGATGCCACCACCACTTCCGCTGAAGGGGCCATGAAACATCGGTGGTTGGGAATCACTGTGCTAGAGAGTGTTTTGTTCATAGGTATGCATTAATGAGTGGTTCACATCTGCTGATACAGTGCTGGCAAAACACTTTACTTGCGAGCAGGAACATCCAGGAAATTTTCAAAAATTTTGGGGAACCTGTGAAGTCAGCTTGGGGATTTCCTGTGTTCCTAGGAACCCAAGTGTTTTCCAAAGAACCCTTTGGGGTTCCCCCAAATTTTCTGAGCCATCCCAGCCTCTCAGTAAAGGGTTTCTCCAGCCTGAACACCGTTTGAGATATCTGTTAGCATTGCTGCTCATTGCATCCCGAATATTTTTTAGATGGTTGCTATAACTTTGAAAGATCAAGTGGGTGCCTGTTGCATGTAGGCTAGTAAGATGTCCCTGTAAAGTGTGGGGGAAAGTCTTTTTTTCCCAAAATGCCAAGTACTCTCTCTTTCTCTGGACTTTGGGGTAAGACACTCAAATTAATGTTAGTGATGCTTTCTATTCGCAACTCCAACGCCCTATAGGTGGCGGGGCGGTAGTTCCAAGATGGCGGAAGAGACGGGGATAGATTCTCCAGGATTTCTCTTGCGCCTGCTCGCTGACAGTGGTCAGTGCGCTAAAAATGATTTATTTGTCTACAAACGCAAAGCGGTTAGGGCAGGGGCACATAACAGGGGACGGAGATGTTGATGCGCGTCAGCAAAATGAGCATGCTGATATTTAAAAGTTGCAGAAACCTCAACTTGCGAAGCTTTGTGGTGGGCGGGCGCGTTTTAGGCACCGGCCACGTCACTCTTTGTGGCAGAATAGTTTTGAGGGTGATGAAGATATCATGTTTGAGCTTTGCCTGGCCTTTGGCGCTCTAAAAAGTGAGCAGCGCATGGTGACCGTCAAGCTCCAAAAGAGCAGCGTTCACAGTATTGATGTCTTCGTGCCACAGGCTCACAACTCGCTGCTCATCGTCTCGGTTTTAGTGCATTGCAACACGTAATCAAACTGCTTTATGGTTATTGATAGGAAGTTTGTTACCGCAGGCTACCGTACGGTGTAGCATTGCAACTGGAAGCTCACGCTGCGCTTTCATTTGCCGGCGGGATCACGTAAATGTGGCGACCACGCAGGATTAAGGTACATTTAAGTTTTTTCTATTGTCTATCTGTTCATTAAACGAGTGCAAACACGGATGATGTTGCTGTTTCCAGGATGGCTTGGAGCAGCTTTCCATCGCCAAGCCGGCATACCTGAGTGCTGCCGACGAGGACTCTGGTCCCCTGGGGGCGGTGGCACCCATGCCGGGGGTCATAGAGAAGCTCTTTGTCAAGGAAGGGGACGCCGTAAAGGAAGGAGACCCCGTCGTGGTCATGATTGCCATGAAAATGGAGGTAGGCACATTGGGCGCGTTGGTGTGGCATCCTGCATCTTTTTAAGATGAGGGGCTCTCTAACTTGCTTGATCTCAAGAAACCCTTTTCTGCCTTGAATGGCAGTCGAAAACGCCGCTTCTAGTCCCAGCATTGATGCAGTAAAACACTGAAGATGCTATAGACTGTGGAAGCAGTAATGTGCATACTAGGTCAGTGGTTTTCAAATGGATGTCTGCAGACCCTTTGGGGTCCTTGAAGGCCTCCTTGAGGTCCCCGAACCTCTCGACTGTCAGTCAAGCCGAGCCTTAAAACTTCTTTTTTAATTGACGCTAGCTGTCTCACGAAGCTAACTAGACCAAACCATGTGCGCTGAATGAGTAGGGACGATTATTCTCCGTTTCAGAGCTTCAAAGAAGGTTTGCAAGCACTTAGTTATCTTCATTTTACCCTTTTGTGAATGTAATCATCCAATACCCCCAAGGGATGCCACCATCACTTCCGCTGAAGGGGCCATGAAATATCGGTGGTTGGGAATCACTGTGCTAGAGAGTGTTTTGTTCATAGGTATGCATCAATGAGTGGTTCAAATCTGCTGATACAGTGCTGGCAAAACACTTTACTTGCAAGCAGGACATCCGGGAAATTTTAAAAAATTTGGGGAACCTGTGAAGTCACCTTGGGGATTTCCTGTGTTACTAGGAACCCAAGTGTTCACCAAAGAACCCCTTGGGGTTCCCCTAAATTTCCTGAGCCATCTCAGCCTCTCAGTAAAGGGTTTCTTCAGCCTGAACACCGTTTGAGAAATCTGTTAGCATTGCTGCTCATTGCATCATCGAATATTTTTGAGATGGTTGCTATAACTTTGAAAAATCAAGTGGGTGCTTGTTGCATGTAGGCTAGTAAGATGTCCCTGTAAAGTGTGGGGGAAAGTCTTTTTTTCCCGAAATGCCAAGCACTCTCTCTTTCTCTGGACTTTGGGGTAAGACACTCAAATTAATGTTAGTGATGCTTTCTATAGATTGACATGATGTGCTCTATCGTGCTAGTCTGCTGTGCAGCAGCGTGACTTTAGGGGCAAAAACAAAACAGTGTACAAATATAAGATCTATGCACTGACATTTTCTGGTTGCCTCTGTCACTGTCAAGGCCAGCAATATGAACCATTTTATTTCTTGATGAAGCTACCTAGAAAAAAATTAGAAATTGCCATAATATGTACATGTAAGAAAGTCGAATGCATCATCTTTTGTTTCGGTTTTATATGTAGCGGAACAAACATTTTACGAGGCACTCCGAGAGGCGAAGACCTTTTGTTTACATGTTGCAATGCATCTGGAACCTCTGCTTATATTTAAATTCTAAGCAAGCACCTACCTGAAGCCCACTATAAATGACACGGTTAAAAAGGTCTGAATCATGTCTTATGGCCCCAGAAAAAAAATATAATTTTTCTTTTGCATAAAATGTATACTGAAGATTGTCAGTCCATCTCTCTGTAAGTGTAACTTCAATTAAGAGTTTACAATATACACAGTCGTTTCACACTGGTTCTATATTAGGAGTTTGATGAAATATGATGTGCTCATTTAGACATTTTATTTTCTACTCTCCTCAATAGTATGTCATCAAAGCACCCTCGACCGGAGTTATTGAGAAGCTTCTTTACAAGATTGGCGACAATGTGCCAAAGAATGCTCAGCTGGTTAAGATCAAGTCGGATGAAGCTGAAAGCAGCAGGTGGCGATGCGAAATAGGTGAGTCGTGATAGCTTTTGTTGTCTGTCACTATTATATGATTGGGATTCCATTAACAAAAATTTAATTCTTTTTATCAGCATACGCTAGAAAGACGTCTTTTACCCAGTTGGCTTCATTTTTGCTGATGGTCCCTTCATTTTAATATTTTTATTTATCAAACATAAGAGAAACTTTTGCTGATAAAAAGGTCACATGTTAGACATGAATTCTAGCCTCTAGGCAGCCTTTAGAACCCTAGTATTGTTCAGGTTTTGTAGGTCCAATATCTAGTAGTTTGACAGGTTTATAACATCATAATTTTACAGTAAAAACACTGTTGTTTATCTCTTCCCCAAACTTACGAGAATATTTTGCTAACAACGAAATTTGGCTGCGTGGCTCAGCGACGCGCGCTGAGACGAGGCTAAAGCGCGACGAGTGATTCGGGAGAAACATGCGGGAACCCCTAATTGGCTGCAGGAAATCACATCGATGAGGAAACTTCTGGTGATGTCATCCCTAACATTATTTTGACTAATAAAAAAAAACAGGGTGTCGAATAGTGGTTTGATTCGAATAGCACTGCGTCATTCCTGGCCTTCACAACGTAAGCGTAAGACACAATATGCAATCTTTGTTTACAGTGTTGAAGCTATGGATGACACTATGCTATTCAATTCAAAGCACTATTCATACACCCCCCACAAGAAACATCACTAGATGTGACCTCCCTTGCAGCAGTGCCATAAAGGCTACACTCGCGGGCAATTTTCTGTGGCCATAGGCGCAAGTGCGCTTGCGCATCTTGAGCACTCGTCGGAGCTGCGCAGTGCGCAGCTCTTCTCTTCTTTCGAAACGGTAAAGAAAGTCGTTCATGAGTTTAGATGGTTTGCTTCTTTCCATAATGCACACATCAAACTCAATGGCAGCCCGGCAGTTTGTATGTGTCGGTTTCCTTTCCTGTCGAAATGACCATCAATTAAGTTACCCTTGCCATTTATCTTTTTTAGAGCGCAGCTCTTAGGCGCCCGATTCCGGCTTGAGCGGCGTCGCCGTCGCCGTCACCGTGAGGTCACGTGACCCCCTCCCCCCTGAAGTCACGTGACCCCCCCCTGAGGTCACGTGACCCGCCCCCTCAGGTCATGTGACCCCCCCTTCCCCCCTGAGGTCACGTGACCCCCCTGACGTCACGGGGGTCACATTGGTCACGCCCCCTGAGGTCACGGGGATCACCCTGTGAGGACGGGTATACCCTCCCCTCAGTACCCTTCCCTCCTCCTCCTCAGGAGCTGCGCTCTAATTCGGTGTTACAGGGAGTTGTAAACGGCTTTCCCTTTTTTTCAGGCTTTTTAGGAACTCCCTTGCCTATTGATCACAAGCTGTGTGCCGTGAAAGGGAAAGAGGAAACGGCCCACGTCGGTAGTCGCAGTCTGTGAAGATACAAGGGGATGGCCCCACGTCGCATGCCCTCGAAACTTGTCATACCGAAGCACTTTGGTGCGATGCCCCCGGAACTGTGGTGCGTGCAGAGAAAAAGCATTTAGGTGGTGGAAGCAGAAGCACGCGTGAAGCTTAGTCGTCTTAATTAAGCGTATCACGCAGTGCAATCTCACAAACACGATTGTTTTGATATTTTTGACGAGATTAGACACTTTAAACAGTGTGTGCCGTTACAGAGGAGTGCTTTTGAGTGCCTTTACAATGTGTAGGTACAGTCATGGACGACATAAGCTGAAGTGGCAGACAATACCGGCGCCGACGGTGCAAGCCGAGACGACCGAGCGACGACCGAAAGACGACAGCAATATCGCCCCAAGATGACAAGTAAAACTAGCTGAGAGAAAAAAGCTCGAGGTACACCTAAGCATTTCTTAAGAATTCTGAATGCGAAAGCATGCAAGCCGCTCGTCCGCTCCCTTTGTCGTCTGCTCGTCCGCTCCCTTTGTCGTCTGCTCCTCCGCTCCCTTTGTCGTCTGCTCGTCCGCTCCCTTTGTCGTCTGCTGCGTATCAGCGCGTGCGCGCTTCGGGATCTCGGAGGCCATGGCGCAGCGGCCAATGGGAGCCCCGTCGACGCGCGCCAGCCAATGGAACCGAAGGCACGCGGAAACTATCTGCCGTTTTCGCGCTTCCAACTGATGACGTCAGCTCGCTCCATGAGACAGTTAATGCTTTCGCATTAATAATGTGCAAATGAGCGTGCAGCACGTACTAGCATCTGATATGGCTCGATCCTGCAAACGACACTAGCTAGCATCAATGTTATCTGCCCAGATATAGGTTTTTTTTACATGACGTCAATCCGCCATTTTGTTGTTAGATGTCAGCGTGATAAAACTTATAAGCTTTTGTGCACTACCAATTTGAGGATGCGATGTGAATCTTCGGAGTGCTCACAGACTGATAATAACAACAAAATGGTGGACGAAGTGACGTCGGTGAAAATGCCCTATAGTTAAGCCAGTGCACGAGCAGGAGGTAGCAAATAATGTGGAGGATTGAAGCAATTGAAGTGCGTTCCAGAACACAGACTACTCTCATCCACATTCTCCTTTTTCAATTTAGTTAAACTTCTTGTCTCGGGAGGGCGCCACTGGTACCTCAAGGTCGTCGTTCGGTCGTTTCGGCTCACATTGTCCACGTATGTTGGCCTGCGTAAAAAACAACAATCCTAGTGTTTGTCTCGGTCTCTGTCGTGAAAGTGTTCTTTGTTTCCTTTATTTGTTTTAGACGGTGATTCTCGCAAAAGTCATTTTTTAGACAAGCATTTCTAGCTTGCCATGCAACAGTACTCTTTGTGAGTTAGTGTTCAATTCGAGTGATTTTTACTCCCTGAGTTGTATTGTTTCTTTATGTCTGCCAAGTTGGCATCACTGCTAAAGCTAAAAATAAAACATTGGATCAAGCGTTCACGTTTCTTGCGTAAGATAAAGGAGTTCCTTACAAGTGTTGCTGGAGCATAACACCAACAAAAATTAAAGCTGGGACGATTCCTTTTTTTAAAAATTAATTGTGAACATAGTGCCAGTTAGGGATGCTGCGAACTTTTTTCGAATCGAAGGTTCGATGATCGAATCAAGCGGTTTGAAATATTTCGAATTTTCGAACTTTCTATATCGAAAAATTCGATGGAATTCGAATTTTCGAACTTGTTGAACTAAGAAGTTTGACGCTTTTCGAAATTTCGAACTTCGCACGTTCAGAAATGCAATGTTTTTCGAACCTTAAAACTTATTACGCTAAAAAGTTCAATCCTTTTCGAACTTTCGAACTTATTACGCTGCAAAATTCGATGCTTGTCGAACTTCGACCTTGATAGACTAAAAAATTTGATGATCTTCGATTTTTCAAAATTCTTGCACTAAAAAGTTTGAAGCTTTTCGAACTTCCTACGCTAAGAAAAATTGATAATTTTCGAACTTATGTATCTAGAGAAATCAAAATATTTCGAACTTTCAAAACCCGAAAAATCAAAAGTCCGACGAACTTCGAATTTTTAGGGTGAACGTACGAAGTTCGTCGAGCTTCGAAAGACTGGCGGGCGGTTTCATTTGGATTCAGGCAGTAAGGTACATTCATAATTTTTTTTCTCAAATTTTTAAATGCGGTGCCGCATTCCTTGCGAAGGACAATGCCGTTTATTTCAATGTTTTGGCATACTTAGTTTTAAAAAAATTAATTTTCGAAGGAGCGAGGAAGGACGACGGGTTTTTGACAAATGTCGTTTGTGCCATATTTGAAGCGCGCTATAGCCGAAGTTATTTATGGTAGAGATGATAACATTTTTAAGAATGATCTATGTATAGCCTAGATCAGTGTTGTCTTAAGATATGATTATTGTTATTCAAGAAGAGTTTCGAAGAAATGTCCAAACATGTATCTACGGGCAATTATGCCCTAAACTTGGTAATTTTTTTCGTCTAAATTGTTTGAGGTATCACATTTACATTAACACCACAGACAGTACATATCATTGCCATCTGCAGAATACAAAATAATGTATTTATTGTTTTTTCGCGTTGAGGAATAAATTAACTTATGGGGGAAGATTTCTAATATTGTTCAAGTTCAGCACGTCATAAAAAAAAGCCATTTTTAATTTTTAATTTCTTTTTTATTTTCTTGTTTTACGCTCCTGGGACGTGTTTCTTTTAGCCTGTGCACACTTTGGTATGAGTAAATTGTTAAGAAGTCCTGAGCCTCTGAATATGCAAGAATACAACACTTCCGGCAAGTTCTTGATAGTTTTTTTTTTCTCTCCAGCTTTTTACTTCCGCATTTATTGTTGTGTTTAATTTTTTTTAACCAATGGCGCACTTATTTAGGTTGAAAAGACATAGCTCTGAACTTCCGAACCACTAAGCTTGTGACGAGTAGTGCCTTCTGACGAGTTTCCAATAATGACCATCTACGCAATCTTTTACGCAGTGAAGAGTGACAGTAGCTATACATATGCATGAATAATTTCAAATTAAAATAAGCTAGACCACGCCCTCTTTCCCCGTATTGTTTTCTTTAACAATCCGAAATATCTGGGGGGGGGGGGGGAAACCAGAGCCCCCCCTCCCTTTTTACTCTTCCGACGCCACTGGTATGGTAGAACGCTCTTCGATCTCGAGTTGTGTCGGCTTCTGCGTTTTTTGCTTGGCGTTTCTTCAGTTCCGGAAAATAAACCTCCACTCGGGCGGCGTTCGATCGGATTACTACCAGCGTGCAAGGGGGTAGGGAGGCAGTTTGCCAGATCGCTTCAAGGTTTTTCTGAGCCTAAACCACCTGCCCGCCCCTGACCGTTTCTAGCTGGATGAGTATTATAAAACAGTGCGTTCATGTGATCACTACTGCGTGATGCACGTTAAAGACTCCCCCGGGCTGGCGGTCACAATTACTGATCTATGGTCACATGTCACTCTGCACTGGCAAATATTCCAGCACATCCGGGACATTCGTCGTCTCATTTAATTGCCTGACGAACTTCCCGCAGTCTAAATATCACACCCGAACTTTTCTTAAAGGGGGGGTGCAACGATTTCTGGACTTCGGTCAAACGTTTGTGTAAGTTGCCCTCTGACACTTCTGAAGTAAAAACAGAAAACCGATTTCGCCTACGTGTCCTAGTTGTTGTGTAAAAAAAAAAAAAAAGAAAAAAGGATAAATATTGGCATTTCGGGCACCCCTCAACTCACTCCCAGTCTTCAGGGTCACAATTGGTCGCACTCCTAGTGACGTAATTCAGGGTGCCGTGTATCTTCCCGTGTGCTCTCTCGAAGAACGCTTCCTCTCCTTCTCCCTGCTGACATTAGCGGGCGTTATGCTGCAGCTTAGAGCCGAGCGAAGTCACGTAAGCTTCTCGCCGTAGTTCCTGCGGCTGCCACTCGCGGCTGCAGGTGGGGGAAAAAGCTTGACTTTTGCTTTGTGATTATGCAGCGGAATCGCGACATTTTTAATGAAGGAGATGTTCTCTCTATCCTCCGGGTCACGATAAACAACGTAAAAATGACGAGATGCAAATTCTTTTAATCTTAAAATCGTTGTACCCCCCCCCCCCCTCCTTCCCTTTAACCGGATTTCGTGAAAAGCAGTGAGGCATGAAAACATTATTTGAAACAAACTGTGGAGGAACATGAAAACCGAACTTCGAACTTTGCGCACTTGGACTCAAAAGAAATTCGAAATCTTCGAAGTTTTTTTTTTCTCGAATTTAGCCCTAAAAGAGAATCGAGACCTTTGAACTTATCGAACTTCATGTAGAAAGAAATTAGAAATCTTCGAATTTTCGACCTTTATTTCTATAAAAATTCGAATTTCGGATTCAAAGCAATTCGAAATCTTCGATTTTTCGAACTTAGGATCCCAAGAAATTCGAAGTTTAAGAATCTCGATTTCAAGTTAGGAAAGTTTGAAATCTTCGATTTCTCGAACCTCGAGTAAAGCAATATTCGAAATAATCGAAACCGAACTTTTAGAAACCGTGAAAGCTTTGAACTTTTCGAATTCGAAATTCCACGGTGTGCGAAAGTTGCGAACTCTTCGAATTCGGATCTCGGTACGGTCGAAAATAACGAAATCTTTCGAATTCGAACCTCACTTCGGTTCGAAAATATCAAAACCTTTCGAATTCAAACCTAGAGTGGTTTAAGGGATACCGAACCAAGGAATTTAGTGTCCATAATAAGTGGTGCACGTTCTTTCCACGAGCCAGCAGCCGCCGGTGTGCGCGAACACACGCAACAAAAATGACGTCAAAGACCTCCATTCGCGGTTAAGATGACAGTGAAATGTATGGGCTTCGGGCCAAAGGAGAATAAAGACAAGTTTTTCATCTACACAGTGGTGTCTGGTGTAAAAGGTAAGCGATTAATTGGTCTAACAAGCACGTAGCTTTCACTTGTAGAGATGAAAAGCCTGTCTTTATTCTCCTTTGGCCCGAAGCCCATGCATTTCACTGATGGAGGTCTTTGACGTCATTTTCGCTGATTGTGCTCGCGCACACCGGCGGCTGCTGGCTCGTGGAAAGAACGTGCGCCACTTATTATGGACACTAAATTCTTTGGTTCAGTATCCCTTTAAAGGGGCACTGACACACCAAAATCATATTTTTTTTTTATTATCCGAAACGATTGAAAACGATGCCGGGACATTACCCTCAAAATTTGAATCTTTAAAATTCAGTATTTGTGAATTAAAAAAGCAATTTCCAAATGCCGAATTTGAAGTTCCCGCGTGATCCGCGCCAGTGCAGTGAGTCAAATTTTGCGGTCTCCTGCGACTCGACTTTCTTTCGGACCTCCGCTCCACGCTATGAAGCAAAGCGCCGTTGCCACGGCGACCCCAAGCGAGGAGGAGGTGAGGGATAGAAGGGCGCCGGCGGGAAAAAACCTGTTTTTCCCCGATTCGCCAACGAGCGCCGCCAAGTTTTCCCAGGGAGGGTACAAACCTAGGAAGCAACATCACACCAAACTCTGATTTTTGGTATTTCAAAAAGAGGGGCCGTAGTGCGTTCGCAATTGCGTTAAAAAACATGTTTTACGATTGCCATTATTAAATGTTATAGAAATGTCACCTACAAAGCTTCTAAATTTCCTGATTTTTGACGTCACCGATCAAAAGAAGCGAGGAGGTGAGCGTCGGGAAATATAAACGCCAAAACTAAAAAGGCGCGCGCGCGCGGGGGAAAATTTTTTTTTTTTTTGCGATGCATTTTTTTTTGCGTGTCTATGACTACAACTTGCATCGTTTTAGACAATAAAAAAAAATACGACCTTTGGGTTGTCAGTGCCCCTTTAAACAAATTGGTTAAAGGGCAACTCCGCTCAATTCCAAAGATTTCGGGATAATGAGTGATTTCGAATTAAAAAGCCCTAATAAAAGACACTACGTCGTTTGCTTCGCGAAAAATGGGACATATATTTTTAAATCTAATTTTAAACACGAGCGGAAATCGAAACCGAAACTTCGAATCCGTCCGGCAACATTGGCCTCGGGCCGCCAAGTACATGGCCATCACGTGGTACGAGCTGTCACGTGATCCTCGGCCCAACGACGGGCGGGATGGGGGCGGGCGTGTGGTAGGCGCGAGTGTCGTCTGCACTGCACTCTTCGCCATGTTTTGGTCTGCGCAACTGCGGCATAAGTCTGCGTACGTGGTGTCCGTAGTGTGGACGAAACTCCGACAGACAATAACCACAAACGGTGAGACGACGACGGTGGTTGTGACGCGGAAGACGGCGGTAACGGCGGGACCACGGCGGGCGGCCGGACGGCTCCCAAGAACGCCAATCACGTGGACACCGCTGAGCGCCGAGAGGCAACGTTGCTGACGTCATGCGCTGCGCTCGCCCGGAGAAGTAAAAACTAGGGGTGTCGCGAACTTTTGTCGAACCGGATTTTTAGGTCGAACTTCCGGGGTTCGACCGGGTCGAACCGGTTCGACGAACCTTCGAACTTTTAACCAAATTCGACCGGTTCGACTTTGTGGACAGTGTGGCCAGACCTTGATACAAGCATGTCTAGATTTGGAGAATTTTTTTTTTATGCAAAGGGTTATTTTATTTTATGAACCGTTGCAATTAAAAGAAACCAACTCTAATCACCGAAGAAGTTAATAACTTAATTTTTTTGTACTGTACTAACTGAAATAACCAATCAGCGCTGCCCTTAATTCACCCCTTAGCCATCACCATCCAATCCGAAGCCAACTGGCCAGCCTGTCGCGCATGCGCACACGAGTCGAACCTCAATACAAGGTTCGTCGAAATTTCCACTGAAAGTTAAAAAAAGTCGAACCTGGTCGAACTCGAACCTCGGCCGGTTCGCGACACCCCTAGTAAAAACAAGCAAAAGGGGGCCATGAGGATGACGTTTAGCTCAATGTTGGCTCCGCTCATGCCGTAGCCTTGACTGCGCTGTTGGTTGCGCCTGAATTCGCCCGCTCGAGTCAGCCGATTTCGGCAACTTGGCGAGTTGCAAAGTTTGCAGGACCGTTTAAGAAACATTTAGACAGAACTGCGTCGTAATATTTGACGTGTGGTCTTCCTAGGCGATACTGAAGAGGACTGCATTGTTTTTTCAAAACCAAACATGAAGCGGAGTTGCCCTTTAATATGTTAAAAAAGAATGCCCTTGAGTAATGCGGATATACAGTGTGTTTGATTTTAATTTGAACAATTTTTTTTTAAAGGGGGGTGAGAGTTAGGTGTGTTTCGTCCTCACCGTATTTATCAGGCTCGGCGGACATTAGATGGGATAATCGTAACAATAAGTTGTCTAATTAACTAAAATCTGTTTATTAACCTTTTAATTATTGGTTTTAAGGGTTATGTTTTAACTGCAGCACTGACAGCATTGGTCTGGCCTATTAGGGGCCAGACCAATTTAAAAAAAATTGTTGAAAAGGTAATGGTTTTTAAGATATTAATAGATTTCGCATTTTTCATCGGATTTAAAAATTGCTTGCAAAAAGAGCGTATCAAGCGCAGGCCACGATGGCGCACCCAGCTGCCGAGATAGTGACAACATGATTGAAATGACATCATTCTTGTAAGCGTCATTGTGGTTAGGGCTTGCGACACTCTTTTTGAGTGTAGTTTTTTAATCGTTAGAAAACAAAATGCGAAAATTGATTGATTGATGTCTAGAAAATTATTACCTTTCAGCAAATTATTTAAATTGGGTTGGCCTCTACCGTAAAATTCCGAGCGAACGCCCACCCAAAATGAAGAGATAAATGGTGAAAAACATGGGGTGGGCTATCTTTGGGGATGCCTCAGCAAAATTTTATCAGAAATAATGATAAGAACCAAGGGAGGGGGGGGGGGGGGGGGGGGGCACCCGCTACAAACCGCGTGACGCGGGAACTGATACTGCAGATCACAGACACGGCGAATTCGCGTTTCGCGATTCGATAAACACGCCGGAATTTACTACGAACTCCTGTGTCACGGGAAAGGATACCGCAGGTTGCAGACGCAGCAGATTCGCGCGTTTCACAGCGCGATGGACCCGCGGAAACCCGCCGAGAACTCGCATCTCACGGGAACGGATGCCGCGGAAACCGATATTGCGTGCGCAGATTGCGGACTCAAACGCGGGAATCCACTGCAAACCCGCATGTCACGGAAACAAATCAAGCAGATCGCGGCCGCAGCAGAATCGTATTTCACGATGCAATAATACACGCGGAACAACTCGCGCGTGTTACAGCTAGGAATCGATATCGCGGGCAAAAATACGGGAATCCGCTAAAAACTCGGGAACGGATAGCGCAGATCGCAAACGCAGCAGATTTGCATTTCACGCATTTCACGCGCGCGGATCGCAGACAAAAACGCGCGACCGCAGATCGCGCCGTTGACGCGCGATTCCCGTCGGACATCGCGTGACGTCCGGCGGGAATCGCGGGGAGGGCGATGTATCGGAATACCGTTCCCAACAGATGTTGGACAAAAAGGGGGGGGTGGGCGATCCTTCAAACGTGGGCGTTCGCTCGGAATTTTACGGTAATAGTAATTGCCTTCAATATTGCAATTCGACCATGACCCCTAAAATTATTATATGTGCATTTAATTAGAAGTCTTTAGTTAATTGGTTAACTTACCATGACGATTATCCCCTCATGTTCGAATGAATATGTTCGAATTAAAATTAAACACCCTTTATACATCTTATCACAGTCATGTTGGCTTTTCCATTGACTTTTGTCCAGACCAAACACCGGTGCTTGGTGGGTGCCTACATGTCTGTCTGTCTCAGGGTGAAGACATCCATTGTTACCCTGAGTGTGCCAGCGCGTGACGCTCTGGCGCACCCGGTGCGTGACTTAGGCGGAAAAATGGCGTCTATGCATTAGCCAAAGCTACGCGCTCGAGCTGAGTGACACCGGATTGGGCGCACTTCAAAATGCATAAAAAAATGATTGGGCGGAAAAAATGGCTGAGATGTCACCACTCAAGCAAAAGCGCGCGTTTGTATGAAGGCACTCTAGGTGCTTGCTGCTTGCTTACCACCTGGTGTCAGGACGTTGCCTCTGCTTGTCAAGACTTTTTCAGTCATATTTTTGCATTGTGTTTGTAACTACTAAGTCGAAATTCATGTGAATATCAGTCACTTTATTTTGCTTCATAACGGGAAAAATAAATTGTCATATAAAAATTCTTAACATTGATTTTTAAAGGGATTGTCCGGTAAAATTTTGTCATCCAGAAAACTATTAAATTATATTGTCATTGCTTTTAGGAATATCATCCTCACAATCTCGGAATTTTTAATCCTCCGCCGCACAAGTAATTCAATTTTAAATAGAGCCCAACTGCCCATATTGAACCTGCGAAATAAAGCGTTTTTGTTTTCAACAACAGCAACAGATGTATAAAGGGTGTTTAATTTTAATTCGAACATATTCATTCGAACATGAGGGGATAATCGTCATCGTAAGTTAACCAATTAACTAAAGACTTCTAATTAACTTCACATATAATAATTTTAGGGGTCATGGTCGAATTGCAATATTGATGGCAACTACTATTAGAGGCCAACCCAATTTAAATAATTTGATGAAAGGTAATGATTTTCTAGACATCAATCAATCAATTTTCGCATTTTTGCCCTGACGTAACATTAGGCAAAGAGAGCCACCTCAGCTCTTGACAGCTGTCATCAGTAAAATAACTTCGTTCGAAGAAAGACAAGCTTTACGGTATTGAGGAAAGCTCAGTTCTTCGATGATTATCTTTGTACGCTCCATCAACCATGTTGATCGAAACAGGGAATAAGTCAACGCCCTCGACTCTGACGCTACCATGCCTGATATGACGTCATGACACGACCAGCCATGCGTACTTGCGAACTTTGGCGTAAAGTTTCGTCTTGATGTTCATAATTTTTTTAACAAATATTGGGGCGTGTTTTAAAGAAATTAAATATCACTATATTCAGGCCTTCTCTACGTGACCAGCGCAAAACCTTGTCGCGAGAGCCCTTGCCGGTAGCACCGGCAACCAAAAACTCGCCAGCGGCGCACCACGTGACCCCCTCCACCGGAACTAACCGGAACACAAAGCGCCGCCAACTGGCCTTTTTATTTGCCTGGGTCGCGCGTGAGCTTGGTTAACTTCTTCCTCGATTAATCTATGGTACAATGAGTACGGTGTAGGCGTTAACACGATAAATTCCGACTCTCTGAAATGTATGTAAACAGAAGCGGCTTCACGATAGTTTTCGAAATATTAACATTACCGCAGTCCGTGCAGCTTACAGGATCTTAAATTATAAGATGAATGAAAGGGCATATGAATAAATCCGTGTGGTGCTGCCCGCACACGTGTTAAATTTCAAAAAAATATATATATTTTTTTTTTAAGTTCCGAGGAATTGTCGTTATTTTACAAGGGTCTCAAGGAGGCTTGCCAGCTTCGCTTTTTTATATTATGTTTATTGTTATTACCTTTTTTGGAATCCTGTATTCTCAATGCGTTTATCCCCCTTGAAATTGTAATCCGTATTCAAGTGTCGAACTGCATCACTATGCATACATTTTTTTTTTCAGCGGTGTAATAACGTCTTATTACAGAGTTGTAAAACAAAGTAATGTGTGATGCAGCTCGTGTCTCAGAGCAAACTCACCTTGCGCGGGCTAGCGCGGGCTAGACAAATTCTTCCAAAAAACGTTGGCTTCCTTTGAAACGTAAATTATCTTTATCTTCGTTGTTTTCGCTGTCTTCTCTCGGAGCACAGATGGGGGTTTGTCTCGATGGCTTCGTTTACCACTCGAACCCGCTATTTGCCGCTTCCGGCGAGCATTGTTTCGTTTGGTTCCCTTTTTTGATTCAGATGTGAGAATACCGGATACAGCCTGGCAGACAAGCCGCCCGACGTCTTGGAGATCGTGCCAAAATTGTCAACATTAGTCAGCCTTTGACCACGCGAACGCCCTCGCCGAAGATATGGCAAAATATTTTGCCGGTAAATAACCACCTGAATTCGCCATTAGTAACTTCCGGATGTCACCGGACAATCCCTTTTAACACCTACGAAGGTTCTTCACATTTCATTATCGTTGTTAATGATGGTGAACAATGCCTCATAAGACAAGTGTGCAAGTATCAGCTAGTTGCATTGGTCTCTCCCTATCTAAACACAGAAAATATTCTAATCGACGCCTTGCAAATTTCTCAGGAACGCTAGATGGCGACACTCATCCGTGTGGCCCAGAGCCTCTGGTGTGGCTAGGGTGCCTCCATTTGCCAGCCCCGGCAGATGGAGGCACCCTTGTGGCCAGAAAACTGGCACGTGGCACTGATGTTCCTCCTCTGCTCTTAATTTCCTCCTTTCTGCTGCTCACCCGTGCACGTTCAGCGCTCAGCGCGTGCTCTCGCTGACACATCTGCCAGCAAACGTGCCACTGATGCTATCCAGTACAAATGCACACGCACTCGATGACATCAAGTGCGCGTGCAATTGTACTGGATCTTTATACAACCGCGTTCGCAACCGCTTTGCGAACGTGGATCCGCTTCCAGTGTGAATGAGCGGTACGGGAGCCAGAGTTGCGCGTTCACGTGATGAGCCGGATAAAGTGCCGTGCAGGAAAGTAGACGTTGCGCGCGCCCCGCAGAATGTTGCCCTGCTTTTGAGCGCGCCGCGCGCCTCGAACGCGCGGCGCTGCTATTCGCCGAATTCAGTCACGTGAGGAGCTGGATCAACATGCCATGCAGGAAAGACGGCGCTACGGGGATGAACGCGCAACTCTGGCTCCCGTAGGGAGCCTATATAGGAACTCTAACCGAACTTACAGCGCTTTAATTCCTTCTGAGGCCCACCTCCACCTCACTGTGTTGTCCTCTTCGCTCCGGGGTTGAGTTGGAGACGTTTCTAGAGTAATTAGACCCACAGGTTATGAAGCCGTCTGCCTGCAGGGACTTATGCGGAACACCTCTTTCTCTTCGTCCCAAGAAACGAGTTTGTATTGACAAGCATTTAATTATCGTAAGCCAAAACTTATTTCAATCGGCTCACTACAGTTATTTCAAGCAAGTATAATTGAAACACATTTTCAATCGGAGTGGTCGGGGAACAGTTTTTCAGTATGGCTCAGGCGGTGTTGGTCATGGTAGAGTTCCTGTATAGGCTCCCGTAGGGAGCCTATTCACCACATTTGGTGGGAGTTGATATCATGAGGGCGCCACAGTATTTGGTGCCCCAGTAGACTTCCGGTAGTGTGTTTATTTATTCTTCAGGAACGCACAGCGATCGGATAAGAAGAGTTTCCTTCAGAGAAGCACTGCAAAGGCTGGGGCGCGCGAGCGTCTTGAGACGCAGCTTGAGTCCCGCTCAGCTCGTGCGCTGGCTTTGGCAGTGCTCTCTTTCACCCAGTCTCAGCTGAGACGCTGGTTCTAGCAAGCCGGCCTGTACGTTTGTAAGAACATTAGTGCATTGCACAAAGTAGTGAAAATAACAAAAGGAGGCGAGACAAATAGAAAAGAAGAGGAAAACCGGAAGCGCGCAGGGGTCCGCCGATAGGGGGTGGTAGTGAGCTTGTTTGCAAACAAACATCGGTGAATACAGGAACTCTAGGTCATGGTAGGGTGCCTCAATGTCCTTCTGTTTAGGGTGATGCCACCCTTTGTAGTACCCGATGCCGACAGCACGCGCTCACGGGGAAAATACAAAGAAATTGACGAAAACAAAATGTCGCCATAGCACAGTCAGAGCCACAAACGCGTGCAGGGGCACGCTCTTTCACACGCTTCTGAACAAAAAATAAAAATAAATTTGTGGGACAAAATGGCGAGATGCCACCACCCTAAGCAAAGCGCACATGAAGGCACCTATAGGAAGTATTCACTGGCGGCCATTGCTGTGTGCGCGACTGCTGAGCGCGTGCTGATGGCTAGCTTCCAGGGTTCTTTTGGAACGTGCATTCCACACCGTCAAAATGGCCGGTCTTAGCAGCCGATTAATGGGGGCTCGTTCTGAGCATGCGCTCTAGACAGCACCCACAAATATGGCGCCCAGTGAATACTCCTTGAGCCAGAGTTGCGCGTTTGATTCCACGTGCCGCGTGCCGCCCTCGCCGCTATTCGATCCGATCACGTGAGGAGCCGTATCAAGTGTCGTGCAGCAAAGTAGACGTTGCACGCGCCCCGGCGTACGTTCCCCGGCTTTTGAGCGCACTGCGCGCCTCGAACGCGCGGCGCTGCTATTCGCCGAATTCAGTCACGTGAGGAGCTGAATCCACATGCCATGCATGAACGCGCAACTCTGGCTCCCGGCATGAGCCTATAGACCTTTCCAAAAACGAGCTTGTGGCCGGTGCCATTTTGAGCGTTCGTGCGTATGGCGCGTGCTTTGCTTGCTTTCCGAAGCGACGAACACGCACGTGCTGGGCTGTGAAGGTCGCACGCTGGACTGTGATTTTGTAAACATTGGAAAGGTCTATAGACCTTTCCAAAAAAGGACACTTGGCAGGTTCCATTTTCAGTGTTCGTGCGTATGGCGCGTGATTTGCTCGCTTTCCGAAGCGATGAACGTGCGCGTTCTGGACTGTGATTTAACACGTGTGGACTGTGATTTTTGTAAACAGTGGAAACGTCTATACAGGAACTCTAGGTCATGGTATACGGTCGCGCCCCCACGCGGCTAAAGAAGTCCCATTGTTCCTAGGCGAGAGTGAAGGCCATAGTGAAAGCCGCTCTCTAGCCCGGTCATAGAAGAACATGGCAGGGCAGCACTGAGTACCTCGTTTGATTTTATTTCGCAACACTGATTGTGGGGACTCCCAAAAACGAAAGGGAAGCGCGAGGAAACTTCACGAGTTGTGATCCTGGACCGGCTTGCTAGAACAGCGTCTCAGCTGACACTGACGGAAAGAAAGTACTGCGAAGGGTAGGGCGCGCGAGTGTCTTGAGACGCGGCTTGAGTCCCGCTCAAGCTCGTGCGCTGGCTTTGGCAGGGATTTCTTTCCCCCAGTCTCAGCTGAGACGCTGTTTCTAGCAAGTCGGCCCTGGCGGCTTATCACTAGTTGCAAAAGTCAAGAGTCATGGTTGGTGTAAAGCGCAAAGTGGAGGCTTGGAATCGTTGCATTATTAAAGCAACACCATGAAAGTTGATCGTCTGACATTATTCTTATTTCAATATATGAAATAAACAGTAATCTAAAGGAAGACGACCTAGGGAGGGATTCGCCCATGTGCAACGCTTTTGATAGCGCACTTCATGGGAACGGAGTTTATGAGACACTTTTCCTGAGCCTCAGATTTGAGCCACGATGACTAGCTGTTTGTTGCCTTACCGTGAGGCCCAGTCACTGCGGTTTGGACATAACACTCTCCGTAAGTTGTCTACGAGTAGAGTAACGTTAAAACTGAAAATCTCAAATCCCTGCACGATGGCGAACAAAACAGAACCGGCAGAACCGGCGCGGTTGGAAAGCTGGAATCAAAACAATATCTGTTCGTTTATCTTAAAGTGAAGGAAACGAAATTCCCCTACGTACGTCGCTATCATTTGTAGTTCAATATTTGCACCTTTCGTGGTGTCAGAACATGGCGGGCAGCATTTAATAGATTATTTCGAGGCACTAGATGTTTTCGAGAACTTGCTCGTGTCCCTTGTGACGCGCTTCTTGTTTTTTTTTTTTTATTTTCTGGCAAGATATTTTGTGATTTACTGCAAGAACGAGGAAGAAGCGCGAGGAAATATTTGAGACGAGAATCCTCTGCCTCAGGAACAAAATCAACGCCAGTTTTCCTGAACTTCTCACCTCGAATTTCAGCCACCTTTCAAAAGATGGCGCAAGTGCGCGCCGTTTGCTACAACATGTCCTTTTTAATATTTAAGACAATTAGTATGCTTAAAAAAATTTTAATCATAGAAAGTGATTTTAATTAGAAAGAGAAAAGCTCTAACTAAATAATCGTTGCTTAAATAGCTGTCCTCTTCTCTGAAACCGGTTTCTTGCGTACAGTGTCGAGCTTGAAAATATTCCCACGATTTAAATTTTTTTAGAAACAAATTTGAATATAAATACAACAAAACCAGCCTTACAGAGAACCAGCCCCGTTCATCTAGCGTATACAATATAAAAAAACGAGATCAGATGCCAGAACGCTATATGAGAAAACCAAGAATGTGTGAAGGGAATTCTTTGAAATTTTATCACAATCAAGTGGGATTTACAAAAAAAAAACAAAAAAAAAAAACGCTGGAGTTACACTTTTAATAATTTTTATGCTGAGTTCTTATGTTTACCAGGAGCATTCCCTTAAATGTCGTGGCTGCCTATGGCGTGAGACTGAGTTACGCCACTTAAAAATAGCATAAAAAAGCCTCTTTTGAATAAATATAAAAAAATGTGAGTGTGTTAATTGGGAAAAACACGCATTCACGGAACCAGACAAGTCCTCCCTCTTTTCAATAAAAAATTAAAGGGCCCATGAAACGAATTTTGGACTGCAATGAATCAATTTATATTGGTATTTTACTAACAGCACGTCGTTCAGTGGGACCAAAAGAAAAAAGGTAGAAGGTCAAAAGCCTGACTTTCGGTACGAAAATTCGAAAACACAGCGGACTACTTCGTACCTCCTTCCCTTCGTAAGCTCGCTGCCTTTTCTCCGTGATACATCCGCGGACCCCGCAGCGCGTCATCGGGCCCCCGCAGCGCGTCACCGGGCCCAAACGAACGTCACACGACACCGAAGCTCACTTAATCCGTTCACCCCTAAGCTGACATTGTGGTGGAAGCTACGCGCTTGCCGGACTAATCAGCCGCTCCCCTTTCATCACCTCAACTCATTCTCTGCGCGTGGGTATGCGCGAGAGAGCGTGATCACGTGGCAAAAGTGTGGCTGGCCCAAGGAGCACGTAGCTTCCACTGCACTGTCAGCTTCGGGGTGAACGGGGTGGGGAAAGCAACTTTTGTCTGAATTTTGAGCGACGGCTAATCTTCTAGGGGGAGAATGGATGTGTCCGGATTAGAGAAACGAGAGTCCGAGCAAGAGGTGACTCCCCCTTTCCGTCTTCTTGAACTGTTTGGTCGAATGCGCGATTTGTGAGTTGAGGAGGAAAGCTAAACAGGAAAAAGTTGAAAAAGCGTTATGGGACGAATATGCTGCGAATAACCGATGAATTTTGCCCGGCGGCTTTTGCTCTGCGCGTGGAATGAATACGGTGGCTGCTACGTCACGCGCAAAGCGAGCGCGCCGTCGGGCGGCGTTCGCCAGTTATTCGTCACATAATTCGTCTTGGATGCATTACAAGTCTAGAAACTTGGAATGTATAGAGGTATGTCTTTGAAACTATCAAAACTTGCACTTTTTGTTTTCTTATGGTACGTTAAGTTCTGAAAACTATCACATCACACTAAACTATCACATTCTACACTAAAAGGGTGATGATGAATTGGAAACTTATTTGCAAAAAAAAAAAACAAAAAAAAAAAACACGAAATACGTGGCACGCGCACAGACGCGACATTTGCACCGCAAACAGGAGCGTTAGCACAGCCGCCATCGGTATTATGGTTGGGGCCGTGGGGCCGTCGCTTTAAAAAGATGCTGAAGCAAACTTTTCAGTGTCTATAATAAGTGGCGCACTATCTTTCCATGAGTCAGCAGCAGCCGGTGTGCGGGAGCACACGCAACGAAATTGACGTCATCATATCCCCCCCGCCCCCCTTCACACTTGATAAGCTTGAATGGGGGATATGATGACGTCCATTTCGTTGCGTGTGCTCGCGCACACCGGCGGCTACTGACTCATGGAAAGATAGTGCGCCACTTATTATAGGCACTGAAATGCTTGGTTTAAAGGGATACTACAACGAAATTTCGGAAGCTTATTTTTTGGTCTATAGGTGTTAAAATGAGCAGTATCACATCGGACACACCAATATCCTGTTGAAAAAAAAAAAAAAAAAAGAAAGAAAATACCAGAGAGCATTTGGTGGATGTCGCTAAAGCCTCGTTTGTAATGCCCGTCCAGGAACCTTGACAGGTAGTGACGATAACTGTCTCGCCTAGAACTATACATGCTTTGAACCTGACTTCATCCCGACAGCTCTACGGCTAGCACAAGAGAACAGGGGAGGGAGGAACTCCACACTCAATGGGGCTCTCTTTTGTGTCTCCCAGACGTCGCTATTCTCCCTCTAAAAGATTATAGATCAACCCGTCACTCAAAATTCACACAAAAGAAGATTTGCGGTTTGCGGTGGCCCGATCGCTGGCGTGCTTCGACTGTTTTGGTGGCCGGAACGGCTAGGGCATCCTGACGACGTCAGCCTCTTCGGAGATTTGCTCATCCCGAGACAAACTACGTCACGATTGCGCCGGATGTGACGTGGCTCTTCGCTGGCTGCTCTCGAGCGTTCGCCAGAGTGGACCGTTTATAATGATAAATACAGCCATCAGGCTCAAAATGCAAACGTGCGATGGTCATTCACGGATATTGTGGATCATATTCAACCTATTTCTGAACACGACGGGTATATTCAAATTTCATTGAAGTATCCCTTTAAAAAGCAGTCGCTCTTGTTGGTATGCCTTAAAGAAACTCCAGTATCCCACCCCCGGGGCTTGTTCTCCCGCCCGTGGCGACTAGAGTTCCTGCCTAGGCTCCCTACGAGGGCCAGAGTTCTACTTTCCTGCACGGCATCTGAGTTTTCTCCTCACGTGATCGGATTTCGGCGAATAGCGGCGCGGCGGCAAGTGGAAAAAAGACGCGCAACTCTGGCTTCCGTAGGGGGCCTATACAGGAACTCTGTGGCAACTATTGCCAAAACTACTGCGCGTTTTTCTCTTTCCCTCTGCGGTCGGAACGCCGGAGGATGCTGTAGGTCGGTGTTGATTTAATGATTTTTGATAATGCTCTGCAAGTTTCTAATTGAAACCATGTTTATTTTCACCAATTAAACGGTCGATTAGTGAGTTTCAGCAAATCGTTCAACTAATTAGTTTTTTTTTTTTTGGTGCTGCCATCCCTGGCGTACCTTTGTGTTTTCCATCTTTTTGCGTTTTGTACCTCAAAATTACACTGTAGAAGAGCTAGAGCGATCGACTATTTCCAAAAGCATCCTCTAATCCACAATCGCCTCTGCTTTATTTCCATCCAGCGAAACCTGAATTTCCTAAGCATCGAAAATATACCGATACACAAACCGCCCAAGATGTATCATCAAATGAACGATATTGCCGCGTGTATGACCGAGGAGGAACACTTTTCATACTTGTAGAAGATTGGAGTTTACTCTTACCCCGATGCGGAGGAACATGACCTTGCCGAGTCAGTCTCGCTGAAGCATGCTGTTACGCCGATTTCTCGACGCTCGTTCTGTCTTCTGTTTCTGGCACAAGTTCGCTGACTAAACCCTTATTTTCAGGTTTGCGGTTGTCGATCTGTTTCCATCCGCGACAATATCTGTATTTTACGAAGGGATGAAATTTACGTATTGCTTGTCGCAACTACCACCACAATCATCATCATCATCATAGTAGAAACAATTATCATCCTTAGGGGCTTCACCAACAGCCTTAGCTCAAGACCCCGAAATGACTTAACCCGGCCATGGATGGAGGACGCTGTTAAATTTTGTCATCTGATGGTGGCATAGGGGCTATCCCCAATTTCAGAACAACTTACTTCTCGTTCAAAATAGACGTCCGCACCGTTCATTGGCTTGCAACCTCCTCTACATGAACAGAAGAACGGTGCTATTTGTCTATCTTCCTAATTGCTACTTTTATTTACATTCTCAAACGCGTTTCTTCCGAACATGTATACATGCAGCTGCACCTGCTAAAAAAGACATACTTAAAAAAAAAAAAAAAAGAAGTGATTTTTCTATAGCCTGTTTTACTGCCTCCAACAAGGCGTCGTCGTCAGGCGTCTAGGACGACGTTGGTTCCCGAGCCAGCGTCGGATTCCGTCCTGGTGAGTCCAGCCTCCCGGGCCATGGCGTGGAAGGAGGACTCACGGTCGCGCAACAGCTTTTCGGGCGACCCGACCTCCACGATTTCGCCGTCCCTCATCATCACGATCCTGCACCACACGCAAGATTAGGGTCGGGTTATAGGCAGGCCGTATACTTTCCAGTCTTAACCGAAAAACACATATAAACATCCGCCGATGTAAAAAAGAAAATTGATTAAATTTGAAAAATACCGTTTTTTATGTTTTCGTACAAGCGTCATTTTTTCTTTGAACACAAATACGACAGGGATAAATTAAACAAGTTCTTGGGAACCACGAGTTCCTCATCTCGTTTCCTTCTCTTATGGATACCGGGTTGTTGTCTAAGTATTCGGATTACGTGCACGTTCACTAGAGGCTAGAATCTCTGAAGTGTCTAAACAGGACACTTCAGATATTGTGAGGCGACACGACTGTGTCGAAAATCGTGGAAGTTAATGCGTCCGATTTTCCTCTTCGCTTCCTCCGCTTTTCGGTGACCTCGGTGCTCGTCAGACTTGACGTAACACTCCACCTGCCAATACTGTTCATCTGTTCTGCCGGGCCCTCGTATCCTGGGCCGTGTTCTAAAATTTACTCGATCTTGCTCCAGGGAAGGGTGTTGTGCCTTTGCACTCGAAAACTTACCCGGGTCCAGCGTCGCTCTGTATGTGTTATCACTTGACAGGACCCGCTGGAGTAGATCGGATCTATTTGGGTAAGATTTTGAACAAGGCCCTTCCCTTTCCCGTTTTTTGGGATCTGCAGAGCAGCGGAGGCCTTGAGCGATTGACCGACAGCCAACAGAGCTTGTGATGAGTGACTGTCCGGACCCACGTGATGAGTATGCTAAAGGCCCCCGTGGAGGATGCGGGCGAAATCTGACCGAGAGAACCTCCCCACCCACCGGCAGAAAAAAAGCAACAACAAAAACCGAACGGTAGCGTACTGCCGCACAACTTATGTCAGAGTCGTGTCGACTCACGATTTCCAAAGTATCCTGTCTCGACGGGCCTTTAAGCGCCAACATTTTTACCGACACCGAAAAACGCCGAATCTGCGTGAAAATATAAAATCCCGCAGAAACACCCCCAAATTCGAAGAAAAATAAAGCCCCCAAAACACGGAACCTTACTTATGGCTTTGTCAAAGACTATATAAGTTCTTTTGTAAGTTCCCGATCTTCACTTTGGTTGCTATTGCACGTGCTCCTCGCGTTCCGATTTAGCATGCGGTGGTAACTCCACCTTCTACACATGGTCGTTGCTTTCCGTCATGCTTTGACTGCAGGTGCCCCGAGGAGTTATCGAAAATAAAAAGCTCTTCACTCGAATCTGCCCACACCCCGTGTGAAAACTGCACGTTGGCCCCCACTACTCGTGCGGGCTGGTTCGTAAACAGCGTGCTGGACTATGGTCGTCCTACTCTCGATTCTGTAGACATTTAGAACCGAGTTAATCTGCACGAACAACACCTCTTTTTGTCGTGCTTGAGCGCGAGTTAATTTCAATCAATGCAGCGAATACGAAGGGCCTTTTTGCAAAACGTGATGCACCGTCCGTTTCGCCGAAAGGAATGCCGGGAACGGCCTGCACACGTCTGGTTGTGGCAGATGACGCTGGCAACCTTAGCGGCGGCGGAGGATACAGAGCCTAGCAGGTGGGGGCAGGCGAGCAACCTCGCTACCTTCTGTCTTCCACTCTCTCTCTCGCTATCTTCAGTGTCACGTGGTAGACGCAACGGGGGCAAGGAGGAGCTTACAGGACGTTCCCGTAATTCACTGCGCGCGTCGGTTCATTGTGCGACGTGCGTTATTACGAGCACTTCGCCGCCTGTATGAGCTTCCCCGCCTTGCATCGGTATGCTCGGAGAAGCTAAAGACGCGGCAGAACATATACCTTGCTGGACCGATATCACGGAAAGTTTGTTTAGGATTATGGATCGCATAAAATTTAATTAAAGAAGCGTGGCACAGGTTGCTTTGCGATTGCCGTGTTACATTGTCTCGCCCCACTCGTTGGAGCGAAATTTTTTTCTGAGACACAAATAAATAAACAAAATGTCTAAAGCAGAAAAAAAAAACATTTTCACAGATTTGTTTGCTTAGAATAAATTCCGTTCGTTACTTATTATAACTATTTATTCTCGACTCATATAGTAAATGTGAGATCTTCGTAGTAAAGAAAGCAACATTAAATTTGGTTCTCAGTTTAATTTTAATCTTCCCATTGTCTACAGCGGTCTAATATTTGATACAGTCATACCTCGTTAATACGGACCCCGACAATTTTTTTGGGATGAACGGGGTAAATGTATGGATTCTTAACTCTTTATTCTGGACACTTCACATTATGGACGCTTTCCTGGGGAAACGGAGGTGTCCATATCAACGAGACGTAGCTGTATTTGCGCTCTAAAAAAATACACAATGCCAGGAGTATGCATTGGGCCACCTCCAGCTAGATAGCTAGGCCGTAGTGCGAAGTTGTTGGCGTCACCTACTGAAGGCCATCACGGGACGCTGATTGGCCACGAATGCTGCGTCACCGTTCGGCCGTGACTCGTGCCCAATCAGGGAGAACACGAGTTACAGCCGAACTCTGACGTCACTGTCACGTCTAATCGGTGCCCGCGATGACCCGCAATACATGACGTGGAAAATACAGCAGAGACCCTATGCACTGCGGGACCAAGCGGGACCGGGACAACGTCGTCTGCTGCGAATAGCCAGCGGCACAGCGCTCTTCAATCGCAGCAAACGACATTATCCCGGTCTCTTGGTTCCGCTGGGTGCCGCCGTGTAACATATAGGGCCCCAGCACAGTCAATTGTTATCGGACGCGGTACATTCTTGTCTTGAGCGGCGAATAAAACTTAATTAAAGCAAGCCTCGTTGTCTATAGACCTTTGCAAAAATCGCCTTCTGCGCGCTGCCATCTTTGTCTGCTGGGCTGTGGAATGTTTTCTGAGCATGCGCTGTTGCTCTGCTGTGCGGTATATCAAACCCTCCGCATGCGCCCACAGGTCAGTGACTCAGCGTTTTTTGGCCGGGTGATAAGTGATGCAAAGGTCTATACTTCGTTTCATTGTAAGTCCAGACGCAGCCGACGCAACTATAGGTACTGGGACCAATCACGCAGCGTCAAAAGCACAAATCACTAGGCCTTTTTTTTGTTTATGATTGGTTCAGCGATGATACAACACGTAGAGAAACATGACGAACACCATGATGGTGAGCTTTACGCTGTCCCATTGGTCCCATCAGCTCGAAGCATAGACGGCGTTGGTCAGAAGAGAGGGGTGTCTGAACGGGGTCAGAATGCGGGCCCAAATTTCCCTCGGGTTTCGTGCATTTCCCGGCAGGGGCACTGACTGTCTAGAGCTGTCACGCGCCGCACGGCTTGAAAACCAGTGCGCGATAAAGAATGATTCCTCGAGGCTCATAGTCGTATTATGCTGGCTGGAACGCGTCTTCGACTGGTGTGTTCACCTCGTCTGAAAACGTGGTCTCTCGATTTCCACCTGATGACGTCACAAAAGTGGCAGACGCCCGTGGCAGACGCCTGTTCTTCTGCAGGTCTATCTCAATCGTCGATGAAAGCTTCAGCAGTCAGGAGTTGGGACTCTGCGACGACAACGACACTCGCGTTCGCTCGTACTTTTTACCGGGACCTCTAGCCCCAACCGCCAGGATCGCGACATCCGGCAGCATATGACACGCCGGCTTCTATATGACGCCACTTATGGTCACTTCTGGACCACTTTTGAAGTACTGGAGGGAGAGGAGGCTTAACACACCAGTCAAAGACGCATTCCCGTTCCAGCGTTTGGCAGAAACTCGAGCGAATCGTTGACGGGCACTTATTCCATGGCGAGGCGGCATCGTTCAGACACGTCTCTCTTCTTCCACCGTGATCAGTGCCGATGGTCTTGCCTGTCCACGTCCATGATGGTCTGTAGGCGGTGGGCGACCGTGATGACGGTGCAGTGGCCGAAGTCCCGGCGAATGGTGCGCTGTACCAGGCCGTCCGTGTCCGGATCCACGGACGCTGTGGCCTCGTCCAGCACCAGCACCTTGGTGTTGCGCAGGAGCGCTCGGGCCAGACAGATGAGCTGGTGCTGGCCCACGCTGCACGGGCGCGAAGGTTTTTAGACCGAAGCCATATAGTTTCTCAGTTCGCGTTCAATTATGGTTATTTGTACACTGTGTGAACAGGTCATCGCTTCTTTTTAAAATGTTACTCGGACAAAATACTGACGATTATCAAGCTTTACCGTTTCACTTAGTGCCCCAAACGAGCACTTTTCTCCACACTATACGCGATGACAGCCTTTCAATAAGGAAAAGGCACAGGAAAAACCAGCGATCGCTTGTTCATGCTAACCGTGTCGCGCTCACAAAGTTCAGTGTCTGCGACAACGTTTTCAGCGTCGGAAATCAATCGATCATTTAACAGTGAAGGTCGTCATATTCTAGCCATGCTTCCAGCGCGAAGCGCGTAATTGAACTCGAGTCTACGGCGAACGCTGACCCAGTATAATGTCCAATACATGTTCAGAGTGCATGCATGCCCGAAATACAGCAACCTCGGATAACTGGTAAAGCACAGCAAAGTTGCCGCTTGTAGTGCGAGCTTTCTGCCTTTGAGAACACTTTGGCGCGTACGCGCTGGCAAAGGACGTCAATAAGCAACGAGCACGCGTTAGAGGCGGAGTTTCTACTCCGTTCTTAACTTATTCCCGACAATAGATGGCGTGGATATTTAAAAATTGATAAATGGCGCCATATCCACCCATCCATGCAACCATCGGTTTATTACTAAGCAGACAAGTTAAGAAAAGCTATAGCCTGCTGCAAGTTAAGAAAAGCGGGACAAGCTATAGTCGGTGACAGGTCAAGAAGGCAGTGGAAGCCCCTCCCACCTCTTTCCACTTTAGCAGAGCGAACGGTGGAGAGGAGGTCGCCTCCTCCCCAGCGTCCGCTTTGCCAAAGTGAAGAGAGGTGGGAGGGGCTTCCACTTGCTTCTTGACCTGTCACCCACTATAGTAGATCAAACGCTGGAGAGGGGGCGAGTGGACTTGCCTCCTCTTCAGCGTTCGTTTTGCTCAACGAAAAAGGCCTTTGCGAGACGAGCTGTTGGTTTTTAGTTTTTTAAGCTAGGTGGCACAAGCTACCGCCCGTTATAAAGGGTACAGCCGTTAGCATTCATCCATCCATGCATCCCGGTCGTCCCGCCTTTTTTAACCTGCAACAGGGTATATACGAGGGGCGTTCATAAAGTTCGTATTATCGGCACACAAAATCGAAAAAAAAAATGGAACAAAACAGGCATCAGCATGAGCGCGCGTCCCTCTAGTTTCCGCACAGTATAAACATCGCATGCTATAGTAGCTCGGAAAGCCGCTAAAGAGTCGAAAGAAAAATGGCACCGCCCGTCGGTGCCAAGCACATGCAGTGATCCGTTTTCTCCCTTTGAAAGGAATCAATGCCAAGGAGATTCATTCCGAGCTGGTGGCGGTGTTCGGGGACGACGCCCCAGTTTATGACACTTTGGTTAAATGGCGCAGACAGTTCCAGTGTGGCCAACTAAGAGAAAAGCATTTCAAGGACGGCGACCAAGTGATTGCTGAAGTGGAGCGATTCCTGAACACTCAAAACGAGGAGTTCTATAACAATGGCCTCCGGCATATGGTGCATCGCTGAAAAAAGTGGGTAACTTTTGGTGGCGAACATGTAGAGAAAGTCTCAACTCCTACTCGAGTTTGATTGCTGAATCTCTATTCCTTCGTGACAATAACACGAACTTTATGAACGCCCCTCGTATAACAAGCAAACGTTTTAAGCTCTTGGTTCAGGTTAGTCCGGCCAGTCGCCGACCTTGTGGTCCCCATTCTCGATAGCGAAAGTGGTGCAGGTGATGATGATAATATTAATGGTTATAATGGTCGGTAATAGCAATGCTAATTAAAAGAAAAAAAAAAGTCAAGTTTGAGGGTTTGTTTTACCTCTGCCCGCTCGAGGGAACGTTCCTTTCCTCACCTGAGGTTTTGTCCCTCCTCCTCCACGAGGAAGGAGATGTTCCCCGGCTTGTTTTGGAAGAAGCGCTTGAGGTGCGCCTTCTCCAGTGCCGCCCACACCTGCTCGTCGCTGTACTCTTCATTCGGGTCCAGGTTCATGCGCAACGATCCCGCGAACAGCACAGGGTCCTGCCAAGCACACCGCCCGCCTTCTTCAGCACAAAGACAGTGAGCCAAAATTGAATATTTTTGTCCCAGTACATGAACAGTGCAAAAGGGTTCGCACGAACGAAATACGTCCGGTTCTTGCTCTCGCAACAGAAAGGATCGATGTCTTAAAAACTAGTTTCTTGTATTTTTTTTTCTTATTCAACAATCGAAGATGCGTGCAAGGGCTGTAAACCCCTGACTGCCAATACTTTATTCCAGCGATCATTTTGAAAGCAAATAAAAATATCGCATCATCAATACATTTTAGATCGCAGCAAAGAGTGGTCCCTTCTCTTGCAGTTTCTATGTTGCAACATAGTACAGTGCTAAGGCTGAAGTTATTACGAACTGCAAGAGAGGACTTGCTCACAAAAGGCAACCCCCGCTCACTGCCCAATACCCATAGGCGCATTGGGCAGACTTTCATGCAGTGGAGCTTTCTGTCTGTGGGCCTCAGTCTCGAAAGAAAAACAAATAATTGTGCATTCGTACTGAGAGTTTTAGGGACGCCATTTCTTCGTGGTCATTCGGGGACGAAGCTTACCATGCAGCTCCTTTGTTGCAACAGGCTCTACGGGGAGCAAGTTCGTCTGCTCCTTGGTTAGATGTACAGTCACGTCACAGCGCGGAGATTTGATTGATGGACATAGCGGATAGATACAAAGGCTTCCTACTTTATGTCTACCCAGTATCCTCCAATCAAAGCGAGCGAGACTGTCGTCTGCTCCTTGTGCAGAGGGTGCAGTGGTGTCAGGAGTAAAAGGCGGTGAGCAGCGGATTTTACTTCGCTGCCTTGCCCTTTCTATTGCTCGCTTGTCGCACACGTCATTCCTCCCTCTCGTCTTTTCGCACCCTCTTTTTTATCCACAGAGAGACTACTCACGTTTTCCTATGCCCCTATGCCCCCCTTCTCGTGCGCGAAGGGAAGCGGTCAGGCGGTCGGTGACAATACTCTTGCCGTTTGAGGTGGGAACTCGAACGTCTCGCACCTGCGGGATGATGGTGAGCTTGGTGCGCAGGTCGTGCAGCCCCAGCGCAGAGATGTCGACGTCGTCGATGAAGATGTTTCCCGTGGCGGCTTCCAAGATGCGGAACAGCGACAGTGTCAGCGACGACTTGCCGGACCCCGTGCGTCCCACGAGGGCCACCTGAAACAACGGGCTTCTTTTAAACACAGACTTTTATTGAACTCCCAGCGGTTTCGTGTCCGAACCTGGAGATGGCCTTGATACAGCCGTAACGTCGACAATTTTGCGCTCCGTGTGCAATCGGCAACTGGCCCTTGGAGCGAACACGTTTCTCCGTATGCGCTTGGGGGCAGCAAAGCAGACTACACGTGCTACGAAGACTCTTGCCTGTGGGCTTTGTGTACCAGCAAAGCGGCGCAGGAGTGACAACAGTGGGCGCAGCAAGGTGACGAGGGGGGAGCAAGGTACGCGGGTGCAGAGCGAGAACGCCGGGCACAGCAGCGACACGAGGTCAGTTGCCGTTATGATAGAGGCCGACGTTAAGGTGCCAGTTCATGGACAATCCGTTCGGTACGGTACGTAATGATCGCGGCAAAGTTCGTTTCGGGCAAACCTGAGCAAAATCGTTTCGAACGCTACGTTTTTAGAGCACTTTTTTTTTGTAAAATTCCAAAGAGACGGTTAATTTTATTTTTGCCGTCATGCCCGCGACAACATATCTACACCGCGTGGGAGAAGGCGAGCTATAGCTGATATTGTACTACGTGTTAAAAACAAGATAAGAAAATCGAACACAAAAACGAGGAAGCGCACACAACGTCTCAACTCCCAAGTGAAAGATACATTTAGGCGTTCTTGTTTTAAAGGGGTACGGAAGCAAAAATTGAAATATTCAAATTTCATTCGGAAATGGGTCAAGCATGACGGATAATAATCGTAATTCATAATCGCACGTTTGTATTTTGAACGATTGGCTATATTTTTCGTTCCAAACGGTGCACTCGAGTGAGCGCTCGAAGAGAAGCGAGCGGAGGGCGCGATGCGTCATGGGATATCCGGCGCAAACAAAAACAACAAAAAAGACTCCCCGCATCCGTGACGTGGCAAGACAGGCTTGGTTATGAGCTTTGCCGCTGGTGGCGTTGTCAGCGTTGTAGTGGTGTCAATACCGTCAGCGCGTTACAACCGAGCCGTTGGAAGTGCCCGCGGGGTGACGGGCGTTTCACCTGTCGTGTGAGCGGCTTTGAAGTGTACAGCAAAGTCACACGAGCAACCCCGCGACGTGCCTCAACGAGTCCATCATGGCGTCTGGTTGACTTTCGCGCTTTCGCATTTTTGGATGGAACAGCCCGGATGAACAGTCACACTCACATGCACACAAGAAGCAAACAGACTCGCAGCGCTGACTTTCAACTCAGTTCTATATTTATTCTTCCTCAAATCTTCAACTTCTTCACCTTTGCCGTTAATGAGAACAATTTAAATTTTTACACACCAGAGACCAAATAGCCAATACACATTAAAAATAACTAATAATTAAATAAATCATGCAAAGACAACTAAAGAAAATAATACAAAAAAATTAAAAATTAAAAATTAAATTTAAAAAAATAATAAAGCGAAAAATTTCTCATCACTATTGGTGCTTTGATGATATCTCTAGATAAACCAATTCCTTCTTTGACAAAGCTTCTTCGACAAAGCCAGGTTGGACAAACAATGTGTTAGTGTATCATCCGTAGCTTTGTCAAAGAAGGAATAGACCCTTCCCGAAAGTCAGTCTACCCACCCTGTGCAGAGCCAAACCCGACGCTTTAATGGCGGCACTACACAGCTTCTCCGCCCCAGAAAATGCGAACGTCTTTGAAAGCATAGAGCAGAAAGGGGAAAAGGTGTTGGTCCCCTTACGTCACCTTCGACTCACGAAATGGAGGGTGCTTGATTTAGCCGAGCATGATCTTCTATCCCCGCCATTAGAGCGGCAATATTGGAGCTCATGGGACTGCCACAAGGTGACTCTGACTTTTGAAAGGGTTCTATTGGTTTATCTAGAGATATCATCAAAGCACCAAGAGTGATGAGAAATTTTTCGCTTTATTATTTTTTACATTTAATTTTTAATTTTTTAGTATTATTTTCTTTGGTTGTCTTTGCATGATTTATTTAATTATTAGTTATTTTTAATGTGTATTGGCTATTTGGTCTCTGGTGTGTAACAATTTAAATTGTTCTCATTAACGGCAAAGGTGAAGAAGAAGATTTGAGGAAGAAGAAATATAGAACTGAGTTGAAAGTCAGCGCTGCGAGTCTGTTTGCTTCTTGTGTGCATGTGAGTGTGACTGTTCATCCGCGCTGTTCCATCCAAGCATGAATTACCAACTTGCCCAAGCATCCACATTATCAAGCTTTCGCATTCATTCGAAAAGGGGCAAACACGTTCAGGCCGAGGTGACTTTAAACAGTTGAGCGTACTTCCAAAGAGCGGCGCTGCTCCAGAGGAATCTGCTACGTCACGACTACGTAGCAGATTCCACAACGTTGCTAGACTACCTCCCAAATAGGCTCCGCATGCATCCACCAGGTGCACATTGGAAGATCGTTTATTTAGCTTTAAAATTAGTTTTCTTGTGCCTTTCAACGGAAGACTGGTGTTTTTGAGATTAGGGTGCAACATGCAACACATTCAAGCAAGAAAATGAGCGCTGAAATTTCGCTTCAGTACCCCTTTAAATCTAAAATTACCAACCCGGGAGCGAGGGAAGTGTGGTGTCATGCTAAGTGCGCTATGACGTCACTATCGCGACGACTGCTTATCAGCTATAAAAGCGCTGGGAGCAGGAAGCTCCGTGTTGGCCGCGAACGGTTGTGTCACGCGCGGAGTACCACCGGCAGCGCGACAGAAGTTTCTTTTTCTTGTTTTTTCTTTTCCTTTCTCTCTGGAAGGGGACTCAAGACTTCGCAGGCACCCGGCCACTCTTGACGCCGCCGCCCTCGCTGAGAGCACCAGGCTGAGTCTCGGGCTCGGGCCTTCTGGCGCGATGTCCCAGATGGGTGAACCGGTCGGAGGACTACCACCTACGCCAACGAAGCGACAACTAAGTGCGGACAGTGCCGGCGAGACCGCCAGCACAACATCGACTCCAAGCAACGCCATGGATGACATCGTGCCTGACGGTCAGGAGGACGGCGAATTCACCGTGGTGACTATCAGAAAGAAAAAGAGAACCTGTCACGAAGGATTGCAACGAAGCAAAGGTACCGTAAAACTTGCCACTACATCACGCACCGTCTTGTTCGCGCCAATGGACCCGAGTACGAACCTGAGGAAAATCAACCGGCAGCTCCTCTCAGACGAACTGCAAGCGCTGGCCCCAGGACAGTTCAGCGAAGTTCGAGTAAACACACGTAAAAACATCATAGCCGCAGATGCAAGGTCGGAGGCGGGGGTACTGGAGCTTCTTATTCTGAACAAAATAGGCGGTGTGGCGGTCCGCGCTTTCCTGCCTCGCGCGAAGAACACACGCGCAGGCGTAATTACAGACGTCGACACCACAACCACTGAAGACAGGCTGACGACGCTAATCGACAGCGGAGTGCGCGTCATTCAAGTGAGGCGCTTGGGTACCACTCAGGCAGTTAAAATTGTCTTTGAGGGCGACACACTGCCTGCCCACGTTAAGATCGGCTTAATACGCTACAGCGATAAGCCTTTTGTGCCACGCCCTCTACAGTGCCGACGGTGTTTTCGCATCGGACACATAGCGGCAGCCTGCCCTAACGATGCCATTTGCCCCAAATGCTCACAGCAGCACGGCGATGATAGCTGCGCCTCTCTGCAGAAGTGCGTGAATTGCCATCAAGCGCACGCTGCAACCTCGCCGGATTGCCCAAAGCTCAAAACGGAAAGGGAAACCTGCCAGGTCAAGGCTCGGCAAAACATCACGTCCCTGGAAGCAGCCAAGGTGGTAAAAGATCAACGCAGGAACAAGAGACACAGCGACCAACAGTCAAGGAAACTTGGAGCAGGCATCGCACCGCCCAGAGGTCAGACCACTACGAGGGAAACAGATCCTGGGGTACCAGACAGCCTCCGACCGTCAGGGATAGCAAAGACCGCGATTCTGGGAAACGATGGCACGGACCCCACCGCCATGGACACGGGCACCCACACCTACTCCAAGGCCACCCAGGGCATCCCTCCAGACCCGGCTGAAGGCACCAGCAACCCACGCCGCTTTTCTGGGATGGAGGCCTGGTCGAACAGGACAAAGACGGCGGCCTCAGGGTCCAGTATGCAGTCGACAATGGGAAAGGTCATCAACTTGATTTTTACGACGCTGCGTCGGCTTCTCGAGCTGCTGCCACCATCAGAATTCCGCACTACACTGACGAGTCTCCTCTCCTTGGAGGAAATTCTGGGGACTTTCTTCTAGAGGAGAGAAAACAGAAGTAAACATGCCATCTGATGACAGAACGACCCTCACCAAGCACAGTGAGGTCAGTCTGTTTCTACAACGGTACCCAAGCCCGGTGCTGGCATTGACGGAGGCTGGGCTGCCTAGTAAGAGATCCCAACCTGGATACTTCAGACTAACCACCCAGTCCATTCCAAGTTTTCCGTACGGTAGCGCGGCATTGTATATACGCAAAGGAATACCACGTGAACAAATCGACACCAGCCAGTTATGCTCACTGTCAGCAGAGTTTGTGGGAGCGAGGGTGAGCATAGGGAACCGAAAAATTGCAATACTACTTGGGTACGTTCGTCCAGACCGCACAGCCCTGCCGAGCGAGGAAATGCTGAAGTGGTGCCAGGAAAGAACCGAGGAGGTGCTCGTATGCGGCGATTTCAATGCCCACAACGTGGCTTGGGGCAGCTTGCGCACAGACAAGAGGGGGGACGCCCTGATGACAGTGATCGAGAAGCTAGGGCTTGCCGTGGCAAATGATGGACAGCCAACTTTCTTCAGGCCGCCCAAATCGTAAAGCGCAATTGATGTCACAGCGCACTCCCCATCCCTGGAGATAAAGTGGGAATTGGCTCCGGGCACCCGAGGAAGTGATCATTTTCCCATCGGCATTACGGTGAGAGGTTGTCAGATCACAAAAAAGTGCGGAAGTCCTGCGTGAACTGGGACGTGTTCCGCACAGCGTTGGACCTGAGCCAAGGTGACATACCAAGTGCCATCATAGCTGCCATTAAGAAGGCCACAAAAACAACAAACATCTCGGAATGGCTTCCAGAGCCAGACATGATGTATTTGAACCTGGCGGCGGCGAGAACCCGGGCACAGCGAAGGTTCCGGAAGACGGGCTCGGCCCACGACAAGTCCGACTTCAACAAGATATCAGCCAAGTTGAGACGGCATGCAAAATCCCTCGTAAGAAACCGTTGGGCCTTACTTTGCAAGAACGCGGACGCCCACACTTCCATGACCAAGCTGTGGAAAATTCTGGGGGCCATGACTGGAAAAGGCAGGTCAAGACACTCCCTTCAGACCTTAGCACTGTCAAGCAACAAGTCGGCAGAAGAGGCGGCAGAGGACTTGTGCGCACAATACGCACCTGTAGAGGCCCCAGAACGACCCAGAGAACCCAACATGACGCCTGGGCCAATCGATTCCCCTTTTACGGTCCAAGAGCTCCAAAGCGCCCTGAAGAAATGCCGTAAAAAAAGCGCGGTCGGCCCGGATGGGATATCATACCATGCTTTAACAAACCTTACACACGAGGCACAGCAGGCCATGGTAAACTGGTTCAACAAGATATGGGAAACAGGAGACGTTCCTGAAGGCTGGAAATCGGCAGGCATCATCCCGTTGCTAAAGACAGGCAAACCGCCTGGCAGGGCGGAGTCCTATCGACCAGTGGCGCTGACGTCGTGTTTAAGCAAGCTTTTCGAGCGCCTCTTGCAGGCACGGCTTTCTTGGTACCTGGAGAAGCACGAGAGACTTCCAAAATGCATGACGGGGTTTAGGAAAGGGCTATCAGCTCAAGATAGCATCTTGCATCTAACGAGTGATCTCGAAGACAACAAATACAGACGAAGGAATACGGTGGTCGTCTTTCTCGACGTTGAGCGGGCCTACGACGGCGTCCCCCTCTCCACCATCCTCGGAAGGCTCACCGAGATAGGACTCACTGGCAAGATTCAAGCCTTCCTAAGAAGTTTCTTAACTGGGCGAAGAATCCAGGTACGGGACAGTGGTATCGTGTCCACCCCAAGGATCATTCACCGCGGGCTCCCCCAGGGAAGCGTGCTAAGCCCGACACTTTTCAACATAGTGATGGCCAATTGCTCCCACAGTCCATCCCCAGAACCGCACTCCCAGTACAGATGTCAATATACGCAGATGACATCTGCTTGTGGGTATCAGGAATATTCAAAAGACAAATTTACCACTCCATTCAAGAAGCCATCAATGCGACGGAGGGTTTCCTGGTGGAATCTGGGCTCGCCCTTTCACAGGAGAAAGCAGCCTGTATGCCAATACGGGGAAATGGACGGCGTTTCCCTCAAGCCGACGGTACACTGGCAGGGTCAAAGATCAAACAGGTACACAAACAACGGTTCCTAGGAATTATACTCACCAGACAACTGAAATGGAATCAGGCCGTGAAAGCTGTAATGGATGTCTGCAGACCGGCCGCAAATGCAATCCGCTGCATGACAGGGACCTCTTGGGGATGCTCAGAACGGACACTTGCAGCCGCCCACGGAGCTTTGGTGTCATCACGAGTCTTATACAGACTTCCGTACATGACGCCGTCACAAACGGACGGGGACAAGCTGGAGCGAATACAGAGATGCGGACTACGCACAGCAATGGGCGTCCCTCAAGCCGCAGGAAATGAGGCAGTTTTAAGAGAGATGGGCGTAGACCCCCTTTCGAGACAAGCAACAGTGAGACAGCTGCAACAACTAGCAAGACTTTCAACCTCCACCCCAGGTAGATGGCTGCTCACACGACTACAAGACCGAAAGGAGTCCAGATGGAGGACAGTGATAGGCGAGTTCCTAGGTGTAGCATCCCCGCTGCCAGCTGAAACCATCGACGCAAGAGTGGCCCCCATGGGAAGTAGCAGAGATTTCATGTGAGATCAGAATTGAACACCTGAGATCCAAGAAGGCCAGACCAGCGTTGCTGGCCAAGTCAGCGGTGGAAGACCACCTGGAAAGGAAGCATTGTGGGAAACTACACATCTACACAGACGGGTCTGTAAACAGGGCGAGAACATCAAGCACGGCGGCTTTTTACATTCCCGAGACAGGCGCAGAGTGGAGCGGAAAACTCGAGGTGGCAACGTCGTCCACGACAGCAGAACTAGTGGCCATTGAGAGGGCCCCAAACGCAGCAGCGGAGCTGCCACCGTAGCAGATCGTCGTCCTCTCGGACTCCAAGTGCGCCTTACAAAGATTGGTCAATCCGTCCTTCAGTGACCCACTGACCGTTGCTGTAAGGAACACAGTTGGCGAACTGAAAAAGCAAGGCGCAGCGGTGTACCTCCAGTGGATACCAGGACATGTCGGAGTCAAGGGAAACGAGAAGGCAGACAGCCTGGCAACGGAAGCTCACAAAAAGACTGCCAGCATCACCATACCGGCGGACCCACGAAAATCGATCCAAGATGTGCAGTGGCACGTACAAAGCGAGAGACCGGAACCGGCCTTGCCCAGAGGGTCACTGGTCGGGTTCTCACGAGCAGCGTCGTCCCTCGTGCGTCGCCTTCGAACAAACACGGCTTAAACCAACGAGTTTCTATACAGAACTGGGAGAATACCGGACCCTAGCTGCCCCAGCTGCAACGAGGTTGAGTCAGTAGAGCACATACTGTCAGTATGCACGGAGAATGAGAAAAACAGGGCAGAAATGCTCCAAAGACTGTCATCCTGTCCAGGAGCATCACCTCAAGACGCACTGTTTCCAGACGGCACGCGGAGAACCTGCAGGAGGTCTTTTAAGGCTGTATTAAGGTTCATCACAGATACGGGGCTCAGAGACAGACTGCAACCGCCCTCAAGTCAGCACCTAAAGAATTAACAACACTGTTCTTTTTCATGTTTTTTTTAATCTATTTATAAAATGCCCTTTTCAGGGCTCGTCGCCTGCCAGTGCCAGTGTCATTAACTAGGCCAACCTAGGCGACATTAAGCAAAAACGAGTTACTACTACTCCTAAGCTCCGTGTTCTTGGTACGGCCACGCTAGCTGAATAAACTACTTCCCGCTAGTTGCTCTGCCTCCTGCCTCGTCCACCGCGGCTACAACATATGGCGACGAGGATGGGATGCTGCTGGGTTGCAAGGAGCCCCTAGCAGAGTTTCCTGAGCGTGCCGCGGCGAGACACCGGGATGGCAACGCTTGGAAGGTTCGACGAGTTCGTCGAGGACGGCGACGAAGACTTCGAGTCTTACGTGGAGCGGTTCGAACACTTCCTGAAGGCCTCGAAAGTGAGCGACGACCTTAAAGTATCAACGTTTGTAACGGCAATAAGGAAGAAGGCCTACAAGACCTTGAAAACTTTGCTCGAGCCCGAGAAGCCGGAAAGCCAGACTTACGCTCAACTGGTGAAAGCATTGCGGGGACACTACTCGCCGAAGCCCCTATTCATAGCTGAGCGGTTCCAGTTTAATCGTCGTTTTCAGCAAGAAGGTGAATCGATTGCAGCGTTCGCGGTAGAGCTGAAGTGATTTGCTGCGTCGTGCGACTTCAAAGCATTTTCGGACGATAGGGACCGTTTTTTTGCCGGGCTCAGCGACAAAGAAACTCAAGCGCAGTTGGTGAAAAAGAGCACGTTGACGTTTAAGCATGCCTGCGATATCGCGAAGAGTATCGAGCTAACTCGCAAGGAAAGCCAAGAATTTCAGCCCAGTCATTGCAAGGCACAGTCAGCGCGCTCCGCCACAAGCCAAATAGCGGGAAACTCCCCCAGCAGCACCGGAGGGAATCGTCTGCTCCTGCGGTGCCAACGAGAGAAAGAGCGTCGGAGACGTCGGACTGTTTCCGGTGCGGCTCTAAGCACGAGGCGGCGACCTGCAAATTTCGCAAGTAACGCTGTCGTTCTTGCAAACGTTACGGACACTTAGCAAAATGTGCAGGGTCGGCGCTAGAGACACTGCTAACGTGGTAGCAAAGAACAGTGGCAGTGACGAAGTTGTGCTGCACAATGTCTATTCTTGTGACGGGAGTTCTGGACGTTACGAAATTTCTTTGAAGATAGCCAAGAAGAATGTTCGCATGCAGATACACCGGCGCGTCTGTCTCAATCATATCGGAAACGCTGTACAAGCAGTATAGACCCTTTTCATGTTTACAAACATGAACTGCCTCCTGCGTCCCAAGCAACTTCCGGTCGCTCCGTCTTTGAAAGTATGTCGAGCTTGCCTATGTCGCCAGTGCTAGAAAGCATAAACGCTACACGCACATCAAAGTTGGAGATTTAACGAGGGCCCTCGGCTGGTCAATTTAACGTCTTGGAGGAGGCAAGTTGGTTTACAAGAGTATTCGAAAATATTTATCATATCTGGGGGTTCTGCGTTCTTTTGGCGTTCACCTGGAGAATTGGTGGTTAAACGTTTCATCAACATTTCAAATAGCGGTGTTAGGGTGGGCTTTGTTCATACTTTTTATGAACCGGAAGTTCTCTGGGACGTCAAAGACTAGAACAAATCCTGGTGGCGTTTGCCATGAAAAGGGTCTATAGACCCCTTTCAAAATACGGTACTCTGTTGGCAGCTGTGAAATCCCTGCACAATGGCGGACTAAAACTTCAACGTCACGGCACACTGGAAAAAACACACCCACTAAAAAAAGTGATGATCGCAGTGACGTTGCACTTTCGACGCTGTTTGATTGGCTCGTCGGCTCGTAGTGTTGGCCGCACTCCCACGTTCGCTATCTTATGGAATGACTTGCACGTTCCTCGATGCAGTCGCTCCGCCATTGTGAAGTGGTTCCGACCCTCTGATAACCGGCTCGTGACTTTTGAAAGGGGTCTATAGGCTCACTCTACCTTTAGAGCCATAAGACGTACGGCGGAACTTCGCTGACAGTGACCGGGAAGCTTTCTGTTTCCGTAGAACATAACGGTCAGCACAAGCAGCTCCCGCTGATTGTCGTGAAGACCCGCGACAGGAACACTGCGTTGCTAGGACGTGACTGGCTGGCGGCTCTTAAGTTGGACTGGTCGAGTGTGCATGGTGTCTGTCTAGACAAAATTGCAGCGCTGATTGAAAAGTATGCTAAGGTATTTGAGCCTACGCTAGGCCAAATCACGGGCAGCCCAGTCAAACTTGTTCTCAAAGAAGGTAGCACACCGGTATTTTGCAAAGCACGGCAAGTGCCGTTGGCGTTGAATGAAGCCGTGTCACTTGAGCTGCAGTCTCTCGTAAAAACAGGAGTCCTTGTTCCTGTGCCGCAAAGTGACTGGGCTACGCCTCTGGTAGTTGTGCCGAAACCGAAAAACCAAGTCAGGGTGTGGTCACTTCAAAGTCGCATTGAATCCGTGTCTACGAACGGATCATTACCCCCTTCCTGTTATGGAAGATTTGTTCGTAATGATGTCTGGGTGCAAGTATTTCACGCTGCTTGACCTTTCTACTGCCTATCAGCAGCTCGCATTGCATCCAGAGGCACAGTCACTCGTCGTAGTCGACACACGCCTTGGACTGTTCAAGTACTCTCGATTGCCATACGGCCTCACCAGTGCCCAGTGGCGTAGCCAGGATTTTATTTCGGGAGGGGTTCACCGGCATTATACCCCCCCCCCCCCCCAAATGACGAAGCAGGGTGAGCTCGGCGGTACGGACGCTCAGGCAAAGATTAGGGAGGCGTTGTTAAGCTAAAACTGTTCAATCTGCATCGTCATTTTTCAAAACGGAGCAGAATTTATTTACAGGAATACGGGCATGCTGGCTCACTGTTCTACTCTCGTAGTAGTTGTGGCCCACCAACTTTCAAAGCTTCCTCACAGCACTGCATTACCAACGCGTGCCGGCCAGACAAAACAAAAAGATAGCTATACTGTCATAATAAATTAAACAGCAACACAAAAAAATAATTGCAAAATTAGAGCAAGCGTTTATGCACAAACACTTGGCAATATTCCAAGCCGCCATTAAAAAGGTCGAGCCAGCTGAAGTCGAAATTTAGATGCCGCGAGAGTCGGCAACGTCACCGCTCTAACATTCCCGCTGGAAGCACAGAAGAGCATTCTAAGCGTTCCTTGTTCCTTTCTTTCATGGATTACCTGATCACAAAGTTAGATGGGAGATTTAAAAAGCACCGGCGTACGTTGCAATTACTTTCGTCGCTTCTTCCTGCAAAGATCTTGGAAAGCGGGGCAGATCTCGGCGCTGAAGAGTTTTTGGAGCTCCATTCAGGCCTGGTTTCATTTCCTGAACTCCACTGTGGGCTGCTCATATGGGCTGCCAAATGGAAGAGGGAGCAACGTGAAACGCTCGTCATGTGTGCGCTACAGGCGGTCGCCCTCTGTCCGGAGGCCCTATTCCCAAACGTTCATCGTCTCCTCGAGATCCTAGCGACTCTGCCCGTAACAACGGCGGAGGCCGAGGGCTCCTTTCCTTCACTACGACGGTTGAAAACATACCTGAGAGCGTCCACTTCGAATGAGCGACTGCTCGGTTTAGCGCTTTTAAATGTTCACCGCGACATGGAAGTTCAAGCGGAGGACGGCCTGGATATCCTTTGCCGTCAACGCAGGCGGCTGCATCTTAATATGTAGACGCTTGGCATAAATGAAAAGATCAAGAGAGCCTGTAAATTGCTTTCTGAATTAACTAGTCACAGTTACTTTTTTATTCGTGGTAATTTACGGCGCGCTAAAGAACGCTACTACTTTAAGGTGTTCAAGGCAGCAGAGGGGTGTACGGACGTCACGTGGGAGGAGTTAAAATTCTCTTTAAAATCGAAACCGTTCATCTATTTCAATTAATAAAATACTGCGCAATGCTCTTGAACTAACCGAATGTTCTTTGGCGAACGCTTTTAACCTGCATTTTGTGAATATTAGAAGCGGGAGTGTTACTGTAAAGTATTGCGTTTTTGATGATAGAAACAGCAGCTCGATTTTTTTAGATCCGGTTGTAGAACCTGAGGTCATTAATGTGATTGTACAACTTTAGAAAAGTGGAGCTTTTGACTTGGATGGTTTACAAATAAGGCCTGTTAATTATGTTGTTCATTTATTAGTGCAGTGCTAACGCATATATTTAATATTTCTTTGATCACTGGTGTTTTTCCTCAACGAATGCAAATAGCAAAAGTGTTAGTACTTCACAAAAAGGGGAGTGTAATTGTTATGGATAATTACAGACCGATTTCTATATTGCCAGTATTTTCTAAAACACTTGAAAAGGTACTTTATACACGTATAACTAATTTTAAACTAAGCTTAACTTGATATGATTTTGGTTTTATAAAGCATAAATCTACCGAGGCTGCACTACTCGTCTAGAAAGAATTCATCTTGAAAAGTTTGAAGAAAAAAAAATGTTCTTGGAGCATTCATAGAGTTCGCAAAGGCTTTTGATTGCCTCAATCATAAAATTTGACTAGCAAAACTGGAAACATATGGGATTCGAGGGCATGCTTTGCAGTGAGTGAAGTCTTACTTACAGCATCGAATGCAATTAGTTTATATTGATGAATATTCGTCAAGTTCAAAGAATATTCTTACTGGTGTCCCACAGGGATGTATATTAGGTCGTTTTCTTTCCAATATTTACGTTAATGACATTGTGAATATTAACTCTGGTGCAACAATTATCAGCTATGCCGACGACACTAGTTAGTTTTTTTTGTTTTTTTTTTTCAGCTGAAGATGGCGATATGCTATTTGACATGGCAAATCAGGCGTTATCCGTATTAGCAACTTGGAGTCGTATTATTCACTACAAATCAACGTAGAAAAAACAAAAGCAGTGCTGTTTAGCCCAAAACATAAGCTAATCACAATTACAAGAGATATTGTTCTGAAATTTTCTAAAATAGAAATTGTAAACTCTTTCAAGCTCTTAATGCCATTTTTACTGAAAATATGTCATGGGATAGCCATGTCAACTACCTTAGTTCCTAATCTGCCATAAGTAGTAGGTGTGATAAACCGACACCGGTAGATGTTACCAGCAAAGGTGAAATTATTAATATACAATTCGTTACTTTACTCCCACATAGACTGTAGTAATTTAGTCTGAAGTGCAACAAACTCAACAGATCTAAAAATATACACTTGTTGCAAAAAAAGCGTTAAATTTGACTTCCACACGGCTAGCTTATTTAAGAAGTTTCGTGTTATCAATATACATGCTCTACTTAGTATAGACGTGTGACTAATCTAAAACTAGAACAAATTAGGGGTTCAAACGTTTTGATAAACCTTGCTCTCTCAAAATATTCGCGCGTGTTCTACCCGTCGTGCTAAATGTTGGGAGGTGGTCACTGCAAGAACGAACTATTGCACACAAATGCTTAAACATACTATCCCAAAAATACTTAACCTACTTGAGGATAAAAGATTGGAATTCAGTACATTGTCTCTTCGAGAAATTCGACTAATGTTCTCCACACATGAATCTGAGTATGAACTAAACTTTTGGGGTCTCATAACTTCTGTCTGCAAATAGGTCACTTTCCTGTTATAGCCCATGATGACATTTATTATGTTCTAAACACGCTTTGTTAAATTGTGGTAATCAAGATTTGTAAATGTTTTCTTCTTTTCGTTCTTTTGTCAAGAACTTGTCAAGCTGTGCCATACAGCTTTTTTCCTTGATCGCCACCATCAACATACGACGAAAATAACAAGTGTTTCAAAATATCCGTTCTTATATATCTGAGATCAGGTTCCGCATCTTATTAAATATATATGAATGAAGGAATGTTGCCTGTTTTATTTATATGAGCATTTTCCACCCCACAAACACTTCCCAAAAACATATAAGTTGAAGATAGTCCGCACTCCCGATTTGCTCCATGCCCCGTGCAAAACCGACTGCGTGTGCAGGGGAGCCAGCGGCCCCCCCCCCCCCCCCCCGGGGGGGGGGGGGGGGAGGTTTGGCGTTTCGGGAGGGGTTTCGACCCCCCAAACCCCCCCTCTGCCTACGCCACTGCCAGTGCCCCTTCCATCTTTCAAGCAGTGATGGATGACGTGTTAAAGGGACTGGATCGAGTCGCGTGCTATTTAGATGACGTTCTGATAGCAGGGTCTACAGGGTGTCACAAAAGAAAATTTACAGGGTTTTCTCCGCTAATTCTCCGCCCAAAGGTAGCGCTAGAGGTCACAACCAGATGCCAAAGTTTCAGCCCGATCCGATAGCTAAATCAAAAGTTATAAGTGATTTTCTGAAAATTTCAATGGGAAAATGGAGCCCATTTTCGCCCGTTTTCCGTTTCTGGTGTCATAGAGCCCCATGTATTCGAAACCTCCGTCGGCCACCATTTTCCCATTGAAATTTTCAGAAAATCACTTATAACTTTTGCTTAAGTTATCGGATTGGGCTGAAACTTTGGCATCTGGTTGTGACCTCTAGGTATACCTTTGGGCGGAGAATGAGCGTTCGGCGATGCCTAGTTTATTTTTGCGGAAATAAAAACCTTGTAAATTTTCTTTTGTGACACCCTGCACATTTGACGAGTGTTTCCAAAAAGTGGTAAGTGTGTTGTCACGGTTCCAGGATAGAGGCATACGATTGAAGAAAGAAAAATGCCAGTTCTTTCAAACGTATCTCATCTGGGGCACATTCTTGACGAGAAAGGCGTAAGGCCGTCAGACAGTAAGGTGAAAGCGATGAACGAAGCTCAGTTGCGAGCCTACCTTGGATTGATTAACTTTTATGGAAAGTTCGTTCCTAACATGGCTGCCAGGCGTAAACCTCTTTACAATGCGCTGAATCACGAAAAAGGGTTTCAGTTGTCACGTGTGGCAGAGGAAGCATTCCAGCAAAGTAAAACGTGGCTCACGCAGGAAAATGTCTTAACGTACTACGATCCAACGAACGAGATTGGACTTTTTGTCTGATGCGTCAGCTTATGGCGAGGCTGCCATTCTTTTTCATAACATCGGAAAGGATGAAAAGCCAATCGCTTACGCGTCCAGGGCATTGAGCAAAGCAGAGCAGGGTTATGCTCGCACAGAAAAGGAGGCTCTTGCCTTGGTATTTGGCCTGAAGAAGTTCCACAAATACCTGTTTGGACGCAGCTTTGTCATCTATTCCGATCACCAACCACTAGCTGGTCTTTTGGGTCACGGCAAGCCCGTTCCAGTGATGTCAGCTGCTCGCATGCAACGCTGGGCTTTAGTGCTAGCGGCGTACGATTACCGATGGGTGTATAGCAAAGGCAGCAATGTTGGAAATGCTGACGCACTGTCACGGTTGCCGTTAGCCAACGGGAAAGATGTTTCGGATTACGTACACTTCTTTTCAGTTGTTGAAGTGCCGCTATCTGCTGTCGAGATTCAAAAGTGCACACGCACTGACAGTGTTCTTTCAAAAGTGTTGATGTACATTGCACACGATGCACGGTTGGCCCGCGCATGTAACAGACAGCGAGTTGTCCGCTTACTTTGTTAGACGGCATGAACTGTCGGTAGACCAGCAATGTGTCACTTGGGGTAATCGTGTGATTATTCCTCAGAAATTACGTAAGCAAGTGCTGCACCTTTTGCACGAAGGTCACCCGGGCATGACGCGCATGAAAATGCTCGCCCGTAGTTATGTATGATGGCCTCAGCTAACGCAAGGCATTGAAAGTGCCGTTAAAAGCTGCAGCACCTGTCAGTTTATGCAAAATGCTTCACCCAGTTACAGACGTGGGGTTGGCCGACTCGCAGACGGCAGCGAATTCATTTGGATTTTGCATTTACAGACAACCAGTGGTTTCTGGTGCTTGTTGGGGGTGGAAGTGTTTGTGATAAAGCCCACAACTGCAGACAAGACGATCGAAAAGCTGCGGAGCGTCTTCGCGTCGTACGGGCTCCCGGAAGAAGTAGTTACTGACACCGGGCCCCAGTCTACCGCAAAGATTTTCGCGGACTTTTTGCAGAAGAACGGAATGCGTCATTCTCGGCCGCCACCGTACCGCCCTGCATCGAATGGAAGTGCCGAGCGGTGTATGCAGACCGTCAAACGGGATCTTCCGCCAGCTTCTCGACGAGACATCAGGCGTCACGAAGACACTGCAGCATCGGATCGACCTGTTCCTCTTCAGGTACCGGAACACTCCTTCCGCTACAACGGGGCAGACATCTGCGGAATCGTTCCTGTCCTGGAAACCTCGCACTCGTCTGAGCCTTCTTCAGCCAAGCTTGGAGAGGCGCATGCAAGAACGTTTCTCCGTAACGAAGAACAAAGCAGACGAAAGGAGGGGGTTGTGGAGATCCTTTGAAGTAGACGACCGCGTTCTGGTACAAGGTCTTCGTCCTGGTGAGTCAAAGTGGTTGCCTGGAGTCGTCGAAGAGCGGTGCAGTGCTGCCACCTACATTGCTCGTGTGGGACAAGGACACAGGTTTGTGCATGTAGACAATCTGCGACCGTGCTTTTTTGAAGGCGTCGAAACTGCGCCTAGCGCGTCTCCTTGTTCGGTGCCAAGTTCAATTTCAGACCCTGTGACGGAGGAATCTACCACGAGGCCTGCCTTGCCAGCGTTGGAGTCTTCAAGCCCTGCAGCACCGCAGCCGGGGCCTCCTGAAGCTGCTCCTCCGCATCACCCGGATCCCAGCCAGCAACCAAGCCCCTCATCACAGTCGCCGCATTGAGCCTCAGCATCACCTCAACAGCCAGAAGCTCTGCGACGCAGTAGTCGTACTAAAAAGCCCCCGGACTGGTACAAACCATAACTATTGTGTAACGAAAATAAGGGGGAAGGAATGTGTTGTCATGCTAAGCGCGCTATGACGTCACTATCGCGACGACTGCTTATCAGCTATAAAAGCGCTGGGAGCACGAATCTCCGTGTTCTTGGTACGGCCACGCTAGCTGAATAAACTACTTCACGCTAGTCGCTCTGCCTCCTACCTCGTCCACCGCGGCTACAACAGGAAGGGCAGGAAGACTTTCGTACACGTACAACGTCAGTCTTAAACCGGCTCGCCTGCACTATTCATTTAGTTTAACGAATTCCTTATCAATGCATTCCAAAGTTTTCCCTTTCTTAAAGTTCTTTTTATTACGACATAATTTGAATTTGAACCATGTATGAACGTGTGATGACGTTTCTATGTTACAGTATACGATAAATACACGGCACGAAAACCACATGCCACACCAGATGAGTCGAGAATGTCTAGAAATGAGCATGACCACAACTTTCAGCAGGACCAATACGCGAAAGACTGTTTTACGTATTCATTTTCTTTCTTTTGACGAGCAGTGAATGGAATCAGCTTCCCGAAACAACTGTCTCTTCTGAGTCGTCTTTCTCATTTTGTGCACCTATCGATTTGTACAATGTCGCTTTACTGTATTATTAGGTTAAATCGTGTCGTTCCGGTTGTCTGTCTGATCGTATTGCTATTATTGTTGTTAAACTCGCACCATGTAATGTTTTACGCAGTGTGAAAGGCTATATGACTGTTTTACTATTGTTGATGTTTTGTCTACTGCTGCATTATATATTTTGAATAACCCACACATATTATAGTCTTTATAGAATTGATAGTATGTGAAATAAACGAATAAAACAAAATGAGATAAACTTCATGCAGCGAATGGCATTTAAGGACTGACATATATATATATATATATATAAGGAAAAGAGTGTTTGGTAGGACGACGAAAAGTGTATAAGAGAGTAAACGTATATATATGTTAACATTTTTACTTAGATCACTTTAAATATTATTCGAAAACGTGAATCTTCTGTCCTAATAGTCGGTGACAGGTTAAGAATCTTGCACGCGCAGCCAGAGCCCGGCGGGGGGCAACAAACGCCTGTTGGAGATGGAGCATCTACTCGCTTGTAGTTCGAGCCCATATCTTCTATTTTTTTAATTTAATATAGTCAGATCCTATCAAACTCCTTTTAACGTTAAGATTAAAGACGATTACGCACAGAGGCCGTTCGCAAAAGAAATAAACTCAGCATCAACGCCGAGTGACGATGACTGAGCGAGAGGGTCATCTAGTTTACAAAAAGGTTACGTGGCCATCGAAGACGTTTTCAGCCTGGACGAGCGTTTTCAACACATGGCGAAAAAACTTGCTGTTTCTAGTTTCGGATAGTACTTTGAGTTTGTCACCATGGAAAAACAATCTTCACATCAAACAACATTACGTTCACGCTCAACTTGAAGAACCCCAAACGTTCCTTGTTTCCTGAAATCGAAACCATTTTAAGTAATTTTCTTTAGAATGGTTTCTTCCGAGGGTAAGGTTAGCCCTCCCAAAACCATCGAAGAATTCAATTGGGTTCAAATGTGGACTTACAATTTCTCCCCGCGGAAAGTCTTTTTATTAATTTTTTTTTTTATTTCCATTTAATAAAATTATAGACGTATATTGCGGCAAACCCAGCACTTGTTCTACCACTTTGCGAGGTGGATCTCAAGGTAATACAAGATGTGAATTCTTTCTTTGAGGAACTTTTCTAAAACCAAAGTGCTCATACTTTGTTTTTTTCCCGAACACTGCAGTGCCGCCATTTGGATATACAAACGTCTTTTTTTTTTTTCTCAAACATCAAATACGCGAACAGAACTGCAAAAAACAAAAAACAAAAAAAAAAAACATTTTGAGCCGTGCTTTTCTATTGCCTAAGCAGATCTCTTTCTTGTTGTTGCTTCTTTTAAAAAAAGTTATATGTCACGGTAACCCCTACAATGTCTGGTGTTACCTTGTATATCGCGGAGCAATTGGGAATCTCAATCACAATGACGGAGCAAAAAAGAATGAGCTTCGAAGATTCCGACTATAGTTTGTTTCAGCATAACTTGGCAAATGAGGAGCTGGATTTCACGTGACATTATGCGTACCATCGAAATGCACTCCTTCTATGCAGAGTTGTCACGTGCTTCACTCTGTCGCTCTGATTGGCTTACGTGTGCCGTAACTTTCCTTTGCCAAATTCTGTTGAAACGGAGTACAGAAGCGCTCGCACACTCCACACCTTCTCGGACGGATCGATGTTCAAATTGACGTTCCTGAGCACAAGGTTCAGTTGTGGCCGGTAGCGAGTGCTGAAGCCCGCAAACCGAACAGCACCGCGGCTCGGCCAATCGGGACTGGGCGCCGGTGTCACCCGCCAGGGGGCCTGCGACATCGACAGAGCATAAAGCGCCGAATGAGTTCTATGGACCGCCTAGGTGGTGACATGAGATGCGCTTGAGCCAAACATGACGACAGCCACTACAAACCAATAGTAGTGCGTTCACGAGCGTTGAGCGTCACCGCTAGCCACGACGGATCAATCCGAGCATGCGCGGGCGCATAAGGCAGTGATCGGCAACCGGCGGCCCGTGGACAAGATCCGGCCCGTGAGGCTATATTATGCGGCCCCCAGCAAGCTACCAAAAAAGTGTCCCCCCCACCTCTCCCTCTCCCACACACACATGCACACGTACTCTCTCTCCAGCCTCCAGGACGAATGGCACCAAAAATATGGTAAGCTGCAAACCTGGTGTTATCGGACGTATTAACCTTGAAACGGTACACCTCGAAGTTAGTTTCTTATTACCGTTCAGCAATTGTTGTGCGTCAAGGTGATGCATAGGGAATGGATTAAGGTCTTCCCATATTTATAGCATAAATTTGGTTCGGAGTCGCGGCTTGTACGCCATCGTCAGTTTCAACAGTTTTGGAAATCTCATATAGAAGCTTACTATAGTGATGTCCAATGCCACATAGAAATTTGGTAAATAGAAAATGCAAGAGTTTTGCATTTATTTTTTACCTCTGTAAAAAAACTTTTTTTTTTCATGGAGCGAAGTTCTTGCAGGAACTCCCTGGCCCTGATTGAGTGGGCGGTTTGGCATTACTGGCTGATATTTCACATCACTTTAAAAGCCTAAATGTAAGATTACAAGGTAAAAGAAAACTTGTGACGAAGATGCTTTCAGACGTGAAAGTTTTCGAGCTGAAACTCGTGCTCTAGCAGCAACCACAATATTTGCATAAACGAGATATCTCAGTCATCTTTCTTTTGAGAAAATGCATGTGAAAGAAACAAACACACTTCCACAGAGAGGGTTTATGTGAGAAGTATGCGATCGGAACACGAGGTTAGTTCTTAATTCGAAGTTTGAAGTCGGGTTAGCTGATTTTCAGAAATGCTCGAATGAAATCCATATTTCTTTTTTATAATTGATTTAATCAAGATTACGGCCAAGTACAGTAACTTTATTAGATGGATCTCGCTGATCACTAAACAGACAATCACTTGAAGTATGCTTTTGCAGTCCGTCTTTGTTAAGTTGTAGACTGACCTTCCTGAATAACAATTTTTGAATCAACGAAATCTTGCAGCAGCCTTGATCGCAGTGTTCACTACAGCAAGTTTAACTGCGAACATTATTTTCCCAGCTGAAGAACGTAAGGTCAAAAAAAAAAAAAATTAAAGATGGACATGCCCAGTAAGTTTCGCGACACTCAGTAAGTGGCTTTGATTATAACGTTCGGATATTGGCTAGCAGCATTGAATACCAAAATTGTTACAGAGGGTGGGGGGGGGGGGGGGGGGGGGCGGCTTGAGCAACCACGTTATGTCCACCAAAATTAAGAAAACAACTTTGCATATTACTTTGTACCTGTTACAATTTTTGACCGCCCATCCCCACCCTTACTAAAATTTTTATTTTATTATTTATTTAAAAATACTGTCAGTCCCTCATGGACTATGATAAAAATGGGCAAATGCACCTTCTGGCAAAATACACAAAAAAGAAAAGCAACACACACTGGAACAAGAAAAACAATTAAATGTGGTTACAGATTTTCAGATCGGTTGGCAGAACTGCCACAATCAATCACGCAATACTTTACTGAACGATAAGTTAGAATAGCTTATGGAATAACACAGGAGCAATGTGCACGAAAAAATCCAATCAACAAAAAACAGACAGAATGTTTTATTACTTTTTTTATTTCACAGGTAACAAGATCCGTCGTAAGACGCAATGAATGAATAGAACAATTCAAGCGAATGACACGAGACTCTTCTGTCCAAGAAGAGCGAAACTGTTGTTTTTTCAGTTTGTTCCAGAGTTCGAGCTCTAACTAAGTCTTGAAAGCAACTCCCCTGTAAACTGTCCAGATTAAGTCACGCACCTGACGCAAGTCCTTCCCTTGTTGAATTGCAACGGATTTGTAGGCGCTGAGAATCCTATGCTTGGAAGCCCAGTTGCAGTCGATGGCCGAAAAGAGCTTACAACATGCTGGATCGACGTACTTCATCTTGACGCACCAACTGAATAAGCAGGCATCGGTGTCCAAAAAAGCAAGCCTCCGTCCTAACTTGCTGAAGACCAACCAAATAAAACCTGGTTAGGTTTCAGTCACAGACGGGCATTGATGTAGGTAGTTGCATTTTCCTGGTAGATATGTACCTTAGATCGACGGCGATCGAAGTGGAGGGGCACACTTTTGCACAGAAGCAAGGCGTTTGCTTCGAGTCGTCGTTGGCTCCCGTTTTGTCAGAAATTTATCTTGGCTTTTTGAATCAAGAGGTACATGCGAAATTGCAGTCGGTGCCGCCTCCATTCGCGATAGTATGAAGGTATGTTGACGATATCTTTATTTGCGTTTTTGAAGGACTGAATGTTGATGGGCGGATCGCTTTCACCCGAAATTAGGCTCCGGAACTTTGTTTCACACTGGAGAGGGCAGATAGTGGCTTTCTTCAGTTTCTGGATTTAAAAGTTCCTTCTGGCTGGTTGTGTTTGCGCTACTGAAAAAACGAGCCAAAGCCGATTTTGCCGTACCGAATTTGCCACCTAAAGACTGTCCCGAGAGGTGTTGTGACATTCCTCCTTAGAAATGTCATGAAAAAGTCGTAGTCATTTTTTGGGTATTACCATTTCGGACCAGTTCTCGCGGTTGGTTCGGTCAGGGTATTACCCAGGCGTTATTTCGAGTGTCGCAAGGAAACTTTTGAGTGACCTCGGAATGAAGGGAGAAGAAAATAGAGAGAACTCAGAGAAGTGGGTGTCCCTTCCGTTTTTTCATGCCATCTTTCACAATTTGAAAGGTTTGGCAGTGCGGTTTGGCGTTAGGGTTGTTTTCAAAAATGACTTTCGCCTGAGTCGGTTTACTCCCTTCGTGGGAGTAGATGTAGAGTGTGGCAAAAAGCACAAAAATCCGGCCATAGCTCGCAAGAAAGATGTTGTTTATGATATTCCTATGACGTGTGGCTTTTCTTATATTCGGAGACTGGCCGTTGTGTTAATGAAAGGCTCCTAGAGCTCAAAAGGGCAGTGATATCAGTCGCCCAACTCCGAAATAGCCAAACATCTAGATGAGTGTAACAATTGCGTTCCCAAGTGTAAATTGACACAGATAGTTTGGCAAAATTGGATCCGTTTACACGTGTTCTGAAGGAAACCATTAGGATTACGCCAGCAGGGAATTGTATTGGCGTTTCTTTAGTTGTTCTTGATAAACAGGTGCTGACGTTTTTGCTGATGTAGTTTTTAGACTTTGTTCCAATTTTTTTGTTGTGGTTGGCTTCGTGGGTTGTAATTAGATATCGGCGATACTAATACTAGCAATTGTTGATACATTAATGTCTCGCTAATATGGCCCTCTTTAATATGGAAACCATTCTCGGGGACAAACTGAAAAAATACATGCAATTTTGTCTCGTTATTATGGATAACTCACATTATGGTCGATATTTTGGGGAACAGAGGTGTCCATTTTTAGGAGACATCACTCTACTACCGTAGCAATTGCTGTGTTTTCACTTCCGCGTCGGCTGAGGTTTGTTTGCTAGAAAGGCAGGGTGTTGTGAATAAAAAAACTTAGGTGTGTCTGAAACGGTGTTGTGTGTGTCCCTGTTTCCGTGTCTCCGGTTTTATTATGTTGCTTAATATTTACCAGCTCGCCTGTGTCCTAACTCTTCTTTCTAGAAGATTCATGTTTATTCCTGCTCAGGACGTGACTTTTATCATTTCGTTCTACTTTCTTTTTCTCAAAAATGCCTGTTCATTCTCACCCTGAACGCTCGACGCTCGAACCTTTTTGGGCCGAATTTTCGAGATGCCGACTAGATAAGAAGCTGCGCGTGGCCTTTTCGAGTCAGTCTCGCTCTCGCCTGCTGTTACGCCGCCGAATCACCGCCCGCTTTTCTGCTGTCTTGACGCTCGTTCTTTATTTTGTTTGGCTCAAGTTCGCCCCAGTAAACTTTCATTTTGAAACGGGATTTTCATCGCTTCTGCTCCTGTCATTTTTGACAATATTTAAAACTGTTCTTGAAGCATTAGAGCTCACGAAGGGTAAGTCTGTTCGTTTTGAGTAATTCTGTCTAGATGTGTTGACCTCATTGCTGATGTGCCCTTCGCCTTGTGCTGTGGAAGCTATGTGCCCGTTGTTCCAGTCGCACGTCTACCTTTCGCCACGCAACCACGCTCTCGCTAGTATCCATCCTCAGAGAAAGGGACGTGTCAGGTGACCAAACGAAGGCTTTGGTTGGTTCTGGTGAGCTCGTAGCTCTCACCGCACTGTCAGCTTAAGGATACACGAAGTATAGTATTGTTCTGATGACGTAACGCCATGAATTCGTCTTGCCTGGACACGTGAGTCGTGGTCTCCCAGCGATGTCTTTACACGTAAGCTTTTCTCCCTCGCCTTTCTAGCCCGCCTTTGTGCGTCTGTCGAGCTTTTCGTACAAGGCGTTGCGTTCAGATAGCCGTCGTTTATTTGCTCTAATGTCTCTTTGACGACATTTGACCATGCAAAATGTATTTTTTTAAGCTTGCAAACAAACTTTCCTACTTGGGACAAAAGTAATTTCAAAAGTAACGAGTATTTTTCTCGAAATTACTGCCTAAAAGTGATTCATTAAATTAATAAATTACCAGCCTAGAAAATTATTTTATTACATTACGCATTACCACAAAACATAACTTAGTTAGTCTAATTTTATTACACTAATGTCATTACTACCATCCTTGGACAAGAGGTATGTTTGCTTGTAAACCCAGTGCAACCGGCCGCATTAACTCTGAACAAGCTCAAGAGATTTTCCAGATAGAATCTGCTGATCAGCTGTTCCATAAACAGGCAACAAGCTGAAGAATGCATTTGTAGCAAACGACTTTGTTAAGTTTTTCGCTGGCCTCCCTGAATTAATTTTCAAATCTAAGAAATCTTGCAGCGGCCTCGATCGAAGTGTTTGCTACAGCGCTTATATATCTGCGAACATACTTTTTCAAGATGAATTAAGACTGTGAAATCAAACGTAGTTCTTGCGAATGACAGATGAGCACGTACAAAATGTTTACGACTTACGGTTAAGAGTTTAAATGGGAATGTTTCCATCGAAGGCAAGCTATATTGAAGGTCCAAAATCTTGCTGAGCGGGGACTCAAGCAATCCTACGTTACGTGTGCCAGAATCATGGTAACATCTTTGTATATCACTTTTAGCATGCGACAGTTTTGTTTTTTAATCTTTCGTTTCTATAAAGCTTTTTCCCTTCCCCTTCCCTTCCTCCCCCCCCCCCCCCCCCCTCTTCTTAATTTTCGGTTCTCCGTCCGGCCCACTCTGTCTCCGCTCTGCGGCGAGTTTGCCCGCTGCAATAAAATGTTGCCGATCTAGGAACTCGTTTTCACCTCGAGAACCCTAGTAAAAAAAAGTCCTGCTTCTCGCGGAGCATTACATAATTTCCTCCTTTATGTAGAAAATTAAGATCTATGTACGCATTTGAGATTAGATAGCTGTTATCTTATCAAGATGTACACGTTTCAAACGCCAAAAGCATCGCTTCTTCCTCCGACGACCAAATCTTGTGAGAACTACTTCGAGCGACGTATGAACAATACGCAAAGCTTCCCCCCCTTTTTTTTTTCTTGAGGTGAAAATGAGTATAGACGAACCTTGAATTCTCGTGGGATCTATGAGAACTTGAGTCAAATTGTGTGAAAAAAATCATATCCAGTAAAGCGCAATATACTAGGGTCTCACGAGACGTTGGAACTAAACCATCCATCTGTCCGGCCCGCTCCGTCTCCGCTTTGCGACGGCCCCTCTGCAGTACAGGCCTACCGACCCCTCTCAGAATCGAGGGATGAGCCATGAACCAAAAATGGCGACGGGTGGCCGGCATCAAATAGGAACTCCCGCGATTGGGATAAGTCGGAATATTCAGCGCTTTATCAAACCCCAATCAAAACCGCGGTGACCTTCTGTAATAGGACAATAAAATTAGCAAGACGCCAGTGTATAGGACTATGCCTTCCGCTAGCGGAGGCTGTACGAAGCAGCTGTAAGCTACATTAGGCCACATTCTGTTATTCGCCATCTGACACCTTATATAAATCGTTCACAATTTTAGCCACGGAATTTCGATCACCAAGACTCACAATGTTCAACTACTTAGGCGACACTAAAACTGAATGATCCGAGCAGCAATAACAAGTCACTCTTAACGTCCACAACACAGGGAACTTTCAAATTATATGACCCTTCATTCGGCTGCCGAGACTGTATAAACGACAAAAAATTGTTAGATTTGAACGTAACATTTTTTTTCTTATGTGCTGGAACATATTTTATTACACCAGTATGAGGTCGGTTGCAAGAAGAATGCGAGTTGGGTTCATTCGACATGTCCTAATATTTCTCCAGACAGCCACTCTGATCAAACGGGACCTTCAGAATTCGAAATCACTGCCTCCACAATGTCAAGCGGAAGAAATCTTTGAGGATCGACAGTTGTAACTCACCTCGATCGGGACGCTGGTGTATTCATGCAAGCGTTCGATTGATATCATTGCATTCTCCAGTTCGGCCGTGAAGCGAACCAGCGAGTTGAGCGCGTCGGTGACCTGCGGTACACTTCGTCATTACATGAACTATTTATAATACAGCCTGTTGCAACTTCAGAACTGTAAACGAGGCTCTACCCAGACACAGGAACACAAACAGACACACGCACAGGCAGATATACACCCAGATTCATATACCCGCTTCCCCCCACCCCCCCTCCCCCGTTAATTGCGTGAAGCAATAAAATTACTAGTACTAATTGCTCTGAACAATCACCTGCCAGGCACGAGAGTTCGTGGCCCTTTGCGTATTTTTTAAATGAGCGGGCCGCAGACTGCTCCGAGAGCTGTCTGCGTTCTGCGACAGCTAATACTGCTCCAGGTTCCCGCGTCCGCGTCTCGCGACTGCCCCATCATGGCGACTGCTATTGAAGCGGAGACTTTCCACAGTGTGCACTCGGGTGCAGAAAAGGGCACTATATGAAGGCTTTTGCTCGCGGGCTTTTTGCACCACCAAACTGGCACAGGAACGCCAACGGCGGGTGATGCAAAATGAAAAGGACAGAACAAGGGACTCGGCTGCAAAACGGGAGCACGGGGACCAGCAGTGACAAGAAGTTAGTTGCCATTACGTAGATGTAGAGCCCTGCATATCTGCAGATTATCCGCGGATATCCGAAGTAGACTGGCGGATTCGGATAAATATGAATCATATTTGGCGGATTGCGGAACGGATGCGGATACCAGGGGCTGCGGATGCCGATCGGATGTGCGCGGGCCCGGATTCACTTTTGCCGAGGCGGCCCATAAACGCGTGTGACCGTACAGTGCAGAGTGAATAAGTGAGTGATGCTATGAAGTGCGTCATTGAATGTATTGCGGGGGCCAACTACCCTCTTAGATAAAAGGTACCAATCGGGGAGAAAATTGTTCTTTACGTCAATAAAGATTTGATTCTCAACAAAGACCGCTTTAGAACGTTCTATCTCGCCAAGAATACTGTCCCCAGAAAAAGTAAAGAACGCATAACTATCAGTCGTCCCGATGAACGTGTTCTTGTTTGGCAGGGAAAGAGCAGAAAATGTTCATTGAGCAAAGCAAACCCAAAACGTAGAAGCCACAACAAAAGTACAAGAAGCCTGCAAGTGGCTTCTTCGCCTACAAGTATATAGAAGACTGAATTCTATCCTCTGGGTCCGTTTGCTCCAAGCGTTAACCGCGGCTAAAGTTGGCCGCAGTACCTAGGAGAGGGATTTTGAAATCACGTGACTGGCTCGGTAGGGATGCGGGGAAACATGGCGGTGCGCCCCGGTGAGTGAGCGCCGCTCGCTTTGGAACTAATATGTCGTTGTGGCTGCAATATCGGATCCCTGACGTTATACTTCGTTTCACCTTCAGTCCGAGCGCAGACGATGGTATGAACCGAAGGGCCAATCAAACAGCACAAAAAGCGCAACGTCATGGCGTGCTCTCTGCGCTTGATAGGACTAGCCGGCGGAGGAGCAGTGCACAGAGAGACGGCGAATACCCGCTGGTCCTATCAACTGCAGAGAGCACGCCATGAAGTTGTGCCTCTTCGCTGTTTCATTGGCCCTTCGGCTCATTACATCGGCCGCGCTCGGACCGAAGCTGAAACGAAGTATAGTGACGTATAAAACACGCGTGCGTTTTTCACCTCACGCAATAGAAGTCCCAGAAAAAAATTAAAGAAAAACGAGCAGCGTTCACCGCCTCAACTCGCAGCTAGAACAAGCGGCCACGTGATCTGGAGCCGATTATATGCCGCCAATGTTGATCATAGCCACGCGCTGGGGTTGGCAAAGCAGAGGACACGCGCTGAGTTCCAGACATTGTTGTGGCTCGGGTATTGTCGTCGTTGCAGCGATTGGACACGACCAACTACCCGAATGCTTCTCGAGCTAGTATAATATCACGAGCCCAAATCGAGTGCCCACGCAATGCTCGGGTTCAATCTATGAACGGCATTCAAATATCGTCATTGGGGTGTACTGCGATCCCCACGTCATCAAAGTTAGCAAATGAGAGATTGAATGAAAATTATCGCTTTTGTCCTTAAAATTACACCGCAACAAAAGAGTTTCTTGGCCAGTGGCATTGCGTGCGAGTATCCTTGAGTCCCACTAGTGCCAGTAAGCTCGTGTAAAGTGAAAAACATTCCAATTGAATATCGTTGCACCGCACCTTTAAAACTAATATATCGTTGTAGCTGCAATATCGGGCGCGTTAGTCAGCAACGAATGGTGCAGAAGGCTTTCGCTTTGCTCACTTAAATCGCAAAGCATGAGCAATGACCTCGCCGCATTTTTGTAGCGTGAGCTACACTGGCCGAAGTTGAGCAGTTTCGCGTGGCTCGCATAATGAGCCGTGCTCCGTGCTGCGCAAGCGCGAGGAGCAGTGATGTCACACGGCACACAGCTGGCGTGCCGGAGCCGCCGCCGCCGCCGTGCGCGCCTCGCCGGTCTGCGCAAGCGTGAGGAGCAGTGACGTCACACGGCGCACAGCTGGCGCGCCGGAGCCGCCGCCGCCGCGGGCTCCGCCGCCACCGCGCGCGCCTCGCCGGTCTGCGCATTCCAGATTAGTGACGTCATAGCCGCGGCAGACACACTGGCGCCGCCGCGTGCCTAGCTGTGCGCCTCCGTTGCGCAGTAGCCAGGTCTGACGCTGCACCGGAGCCGCTTGATAGCGCCTCTCATTTTGTGCGCATAAGCTCACGCTACGTATATCCTGGCATAGCCGAGCTAAGCCACCGCAATTTTTTTTTAGATTGTCTTTCGATTCTGGCTATTCCTAAGCCTAAATGAACGCGATAATTGTCGGCATGACAACGTCTGTGGAAAGTGGATTGCCTTGACTCAATCGGCCGGGTATTGATAGCACACAAAAGCAGACAGCGTCCTAATAGACCTGAGCAGTGCCTCCTATATGAGTTACACTATGCCTGTCAGCTTCTCTCCAAGAGGTGTCCAGGCCCGATGCTTCACCTCACAACACGCACGAACGGCTAGGTAGCGCCGCCTGGCGGACGTTCGTTTTTTCTATTTTTCCAGCATGTTGTATTTACATTATTATTGAAGATATATCATATATGTTTTTTTTAACAACATGTGGAACACTGTTCTGGATGTAACCGCCCTGATTCAAACAAGTTTCGCTGAGACAAAATACGAAACTACGAAGCAAGCACGGCCAAGCTTCGCTTTTTCTTTTTTTTTTTTTTTTTTTTTTTTTTTTCAGCGCGAACGCGGAGAACGCTTGACCGCTTGACCGTCTGCTTTGGCGGCAGTTTGTGGCTTTGGCGGTCACCTTGAATCGCGCGCATAGAAATAATTGGCGCCGAGTCGTGTGCGGGTGAAAAGGTAGGAAAATAAGAAGTAATATTCCGTTGAAAACGGCAAGCTGGTCCGAGCTGTCAGTCAAAAACATTTAGATTTCTTGGTGCTGCTGAGGCGACATCATTGAACCTCCTACAGAAGAGATGGTTGGCTTCACTACACGGCAGGTTTGTACGCCTATACTCCGTTTCATACTTAGCGTGCAACGCTGTCAAAGCTACTGGCGCGAGCGTGAGGCTTGATCTTGTTGATCATTTGCACGCGTTCTCGCGCAAACAAAACCATAGAGGAAGCCACGCGCTCGCGCCAGTAGCTTTGACAGCGTTGCACGCTAAGTATGAAACAGAGTATAGGTGGCTCCATCGCACGGAACCACGCGTTCTATTTGCCCTCTCCCTTCCGCTTGCCAGTGCTCAGAGCTGACAGGCATAGTGTACTGACCTGAGGTGCATGCTACGAGTGTAGTTACACGCGTTGCACGTGCTGGCGTCTGCAGTAGTAATTGTTCTAAAGCAAAAAGTCTAAAACAAATTTTGCCTTGCACGCGCGTTCGTCAAAGCCGTATTATGATTATTTACTTCGAATCTTTTATAAGAGGAAGGCCAGCGCGCGCGGACCGTAGAATTACACTTCCAGCGTTCTCCTCGATGCTTGGGTAATTTAGAAAAAGGTCTATTGTGACGCTGTCTGCTTTTGTGTGCTATCAATTGACTCCGTAAGTGTGACGTCATGGGTCCAAAAAAACCGTTGCTAGGGTCGTTGTTATGGACAAATACATGTGGCTAGGTTTCGCTACTAAAACCCGACCGTTCGAAAATCAGGAGTAGGATTTAAACTTCTAAAGATCACAAATATAGAAAGCTTGAATGTCATATATGTTTCGACAGAAGTGTGGCGGTAATCGCTTGTTTCTGAAATATTTACGACTGCAACTTCCGGTCCTCAAGATGCCTGCAGCAGACGACGAATGCAAGAAGTATGCCGTCTGCCACACGCGGTCGGCCAAGCCGGCGCCGTCGTTTGAATCGTGTGGGACGATATTCTGAGATTGCATTTGTTTGAAATATAATGATTTTCAGTAACTTAAAAGAATTCATAGTGGGGTGCGATGTAAAATATGGTTGATCGAAAGTCCGGGCGTCGATCGAGATGATCGTCTGCTAAAAGATCGCATTGAACCCGTGAGAAAAGCACTTCGGGCGATCGGTCGAGATCCCAAAGTTTGTTTGTGGACTCGCGCTATGCGAGGGTGCGTCGTATCTGGTTGTATTATCGCTGCAATGGTTACTGCAAAATCGCGATAGACATGGAATTTTTTAATAACCTGACAACCTTAATAATAATAATAAACGAATTACCTTGACGGCGTACGATTTGTTTCTAATATTGGCCTGCACTACGCCGGTAATGCACTTCAGGTCGTCGTCGTAAATGATCTGCATGACGTGGTTTGATTTTACGGCATTTTCACCCCTCTGAGCTAAGCTGGGTTCTTCACAGAAAAAAACGCACATTGCGGAGGCCTTTACGGCCACGGAAATCCACTTGTTTTTGTCGCTTGCTTACCGACGCATTTCAATGAAGACGCCCGCTGCAACAGAGGCCAGCAAATCTATCGTGTCGTCTGCTACCAAAGCGAAACGGAGTGCAATACTTCAGAAATGGCTTTCATTGTTAAATACGACACTGAGACGACAAGAACATCTTCATAATTCGATATCAAGAAGTTAGGTTGCTTACAAAAAATGATTTACTTACTTGTAAGCAAAAATCTAGCCTCACGTGGAATCTCCATGCATTAGTTCATAGCAACGTCCCTAGCAACGGTTTGTTTGGACCCAGATGCCATGTTGTGACGTCATCACTTACGGGGTCAATACCCGGCCGATTGAGTCAAGGCAATCCGCTTTCCAAAGACGTTGCCATGCCGACAATTATCGCGTTCATTTAGGCTTGGGAATGGCCAGAATCGAAAGACTTTCTAAAAAAATGCGGCAGGTCATTGCTCATGCTTTGCGGTTTAAGTGAGGTAGGGCAAAGCGAAAGCCTCCTGCACCAATCGTTGCTGACTAACGCGCCCGATATTGCAGCCACAACGACATATTAGTTCCAAAGCGAGCGGCGCTCACTCACCGGTGCACCGCCATGTTTCCCCGCATCCCTACCGAGCCAGTCACGTGACTTCAAAATCCCTCTCCTAGGTACTGCGTCTAAGGTTAGCGCTTCGAGCAAACGGGCCCAGGAGCGGTGGAACTTGCGCCAGCACGAGTTTCGGGATCTCATTCTTGTAGCGCAGTTCGTGCATACCATCGCAGCATAAAGTGCACCAACGAAGAGAGGCTTCTCATTAGCGGGTATTAATTTAAGAGAGGCGAACCATTGATCTGTCCGAGTTGACGATATTGTTTCTTCTACACAGCAACCTCAACGAGTGAAACGTTGCGTGTGACACTTTCCCGGTGGTGTACTCGCGCCTTAACGCACATACACGAGTATATTGCTCCGGCGAGGGAGCGCCTTTCCTCTCCCACTTTGTTTTTGTTTGGTCAAAGTAAAATTACCCAATGGTATTAGTCTGCCATTTGGCAATTTTCATGTTTATAAAATATGCGTCTGCTTGAAATGGGTTTTACAAAACAAAAAGGAAAATATATATATATTTGTTTCCCTTTTGAGCGCATCTACTGGACAGGGTGTCAGTGTCAGGGACTCCCAAGATGAGCTAACAACTGCGATCATCTTTCGAGCGATGCGAAGTGTCTCTGGAAGGATGATCGCTTATTTTATAAATACGATAAAACAGAATATGATAAAATGACTTCGACTGTATTTTTACACAAAGAGTTCTTTGCAGAAGGGTAAGCAGATGGCTCAAAGAATACCATTTAGATGCATTTTTATTTTTATTTATGCTTGATTTTATGATGTAAAATGAATGCGCGGATTGAGAGTCGGATGCGGTTCCGAATTTTGCGGATGCGGTTCGGATGCGGATGCGAAATCTGCGGATGCGGATCGGATGCGGATGATTCACATGTACGACGAAACCGTCCGATCCGACGTCCGATCAGGCAATACGACGGTCGGAGGCGAGGGTTTTCAACGCTCTCCGGTGCTACGAAAACCCTCGCCCCCCAAGGTCATTCCGGCATTCCGCACGTCGGATCGGACGGTTTCGTCGTACATGTGTTTCGCGCTTTAACCGCGCAGGGATTTACGCAGAGGTCGACCGCCAGTTCAAGCGCTAGTTCACGTATAGTGCGTTCGGTGGGGTGTGTAATGTGCGCGAAAGACTGTGGTTTCAGGCAGACGTAATCAAATGTGATCTAAATATTTTTAATTTAGAATCTTTTTTTGTTGTTGTTGTTGCTTTCTTTGGTTAGTGTTTTCGGTCATACCTTAGTGGCGCACTGAGGAGGTAATACCTGCCTTTTGGTGGCTCTAACTTAATGAACGTGTCTTGCGACTTCTAAAAAGATTTGCTGTTTTTTGGGCATTTCGCAAAGGCATTTAAATGTATTGCATTTATAGCGCCTTTTGAAAATAACCCCCAAAAAAAGAAACAGCCAATATTTTTTTTTTAAACTCGCACAGCACATTTATTAGGTTAGAGCCATCAAAAGACAGAAATTACGTTTTTAGTGCACTTCTAAGGCATTACCAATGACATTAGCTAAAGAAAGTAAAAAAAAACAAACAAACGATTCAGCTCGAGTCTTATTGAAGGTAACAAAGATGAGGCCTGATCATGCTGAGAATGACCGGAGAGCGCAGAACGTGTTCTGGATGCGCTGGGCACATGCTATACGTGCGTGTGACGTCACACGCCGTGATGGTGTCACCTGACGTCACAGTGTAACATGATATGACAATCGTCAGTGTCACGTGACCTCATGACGTCCCGCGACGTCATGGTGCCATCATGGAGTCATGGTGACGTCATAGTGTCACGTCACGTTATGACGACATTATAATGACGCCATAGGGTAACTAGACGGCACGGTCCTTCGGCGGTTCTTCGTGACGGTCGGCCGTGATGGTTCTTCGTGACGATATTTTTTTATAGAATTCCACGTATAAAAGACGTGACATTCTGCGTCACAAGAAGTCCGCATTGCACCTTGAGCGCGTAGAGGAGCGTGAGTCCCGCTGCGGCCGCTCCGGTGGTCTCCCGCCCGTGCACCAGGAGGATGGCGGTGAAGAGCGTGATGGCCGTGCCCAGCAGGTTGAGGCGCAGCGTGAGCCAGCGGTCGGCGCACATGAGGTAGAAGGAGCTGGCCACCCAGCGCTCCAGCAGGGCGTCCGAGAGGCCCTCGAAGGGCGTCTGCACCCCGTACGCCCGGATCGTCTGCACTCCGGGTACCGTCTCCGAGACGCAGTTGTACAGCGGAGACCGGGACACGGACTCCAGGCGCTGTAGCTGCCTCGACGTCCTCACGTACGTCTTCTGCGTTTCTCAGGAGGAGGCACGCGGGACGTTATAGGGCCCGACACTTACGAACCGCCCGCTCAGGCGAATATGATGCAGACTTCCGAACCACTACAGGTGAACTGCCAAAGTTATTTGACAAATAGTGCACTCCGATATGTTCGCTCGTTAATGGCGTATTAGGCGGCTGAGGCAAATTTCCTTCGGTAGCTCTCGAACAGTATCCTCAAACACCCGCGTTTTTGCTTAGAAATGACATCTCAGTTATGTTACTGTCCAATTATTTTCTTCTTTATTTTCAAAGTGTACTTGGTGTTTCTCAGCTCGAGTGTCTTGCGTCTAATGCTTTGACGCCATTTTACCGCCCAGAGCGACTTTATGGTCATGCTATCGTCACGCGCTTTTGAAGCAGTTCAATATACTTAAAGGGGCGGTGCAACGATTTTCGGACTTTGGCCAATTAACTGCGGGAATTAATCTGTCACATAGGAAAGGAAGAACAAAAATGCCGCATTTTCTTCCGCGTGCTAGTTTTTATTTAAAAAATAAAACAAATCGAAGGTCAAAATGCCTCTCAACTCTCACGTCTTCTTTCGAGTGACGTACTCTGGGAGATCACCTAGTTTCCCGTTGGGTTCTCTCTTCAGACCCCAGCCGCTTCCTCCGCTACTGTCGACTTTTCAAGGATTAGAATCATCGAAAGTCGCGACTAGAGCCACTAAATGAGCTACACTTAGAGTATCGGCCAACGTTACTAGAACCACTCAGTTGGGAAACTGCCATAGAGCTTGCTTTAAAAAAGTGACTCCGATCCGTACTCGAGAACCGAGCTAATGGCGATCGCAACGCCGCCATTTTTCCCGCAGCGTCCACTCCGGGAACTGCACGGCTGCACGTCGAATCGGGCAAGGGCCGGTGGCGCCATCTCGCAGGGCCATCTCGCAGTAGCTATGTAAAGTAACTTTCACGTTTCAACTCGTCGCTAAAGGGTGGCGCAGTTATCGTACTTAGCTCGGTCTCGGTGGACGCCAGCGGCCCAAGTTTCAAAGGTGAGTTTCCCAACTGAGGGTTTTAGTAACGTTGGTATCGGCACTCCGTTTCCCGATCTGCTAGTGGGCGCTGCCATCTTGGTGCTTAGTGCAAAGCAGACGCAACTGTCGATCGTCACAATTCAGAAATGCGACTTCCTCAACTCTAGGTATGTTGTTAGGAATCTCAGGTGATATTGTATTGCTCTGACGCGAACTGTTTTAACATTTCTGGAGGACGAAAAATCGTTTCCTGCGATTTCGGATAAAGCTTCAGATAACTGGCAACCATGATTTTAAGCACCAAGACGACTGAAGTGGCGTTACCCTGAAACAGTCTTGGGTAAGTTACTTTTAAAAAGTTATTAGTTACAGGGACATTTAGTTTGCCAAAATGTATTTAAGTTAGTTACAGTTACTTAAAAATAAAAGTAACGCGTTGCAGTTACAGTTACTTCGTCATAGTAACTTAGGTACTTTCAAGATACCTTCGTTGTTTTTAAATTGATCTATGATGACATTGATGGCAACACACAATGACTACGATTTAGGTTTATTTGGAACTCTCAGAAAACTGTCATTTCTCTTTTTGACATATGTATTATTACCGTCGCCCGACTTTATTGAATCAAAGTGTTTGCTGCTTCAATACAAGATGAACTAAATAATAAATTATTTAGTTCATGTTGTAAAGAAGCATCAACTGCTTTTCAAAGATCACTTAACTACTACTTTTAATGCTGAACACATCCCGACCCTTGCCAAAGGGATGCTCAACGGGTTCGCTGGACGGCAGTGCTGTATTCAGCCGTAAACAAACTTTTCTAATTGTGGGAAAGTCGTTGGGGCTAGCGTTCGCTGTCGAGGTGTCAGCCTTCCATCGTTCCGTCTCCATAGCTGTAGTGTTCAGAAATGTGAGTCGAAACTCACCCCAAGCTGCTTGAGAAGGTTAGAGGAAGAAGATTTCTTGGCTGCGTATCTTTTTTGCAGTGTTTGCAGCGAACAGTGCAGTTATCGCCACTATATTCGACAAGGCCAAAGTGCAGTTTATAGCTGGTCCACGTGGTAACATCTGCCGTTCGTCACTCATGACAGCTTCTCGTTTGAGTGATAATGGTCAATTACCATCTAACTATTTTCCTTTTTTTCTTCCTTCCTCTTTCTTATTCCCCTTTCTCAGCTGAAAGGAGAGGGAGATACCAATTAACAGACGGGACCATGACAATACTAGGGATGGGAGCAGAAGGCTAAACCATTTGGAACTGAATAAAGTGGAAAATACCGTTATGCCCGAGTCCCACTAGAGCGACAAACAGAAACAAACGACAGCGACAAGCCTCAAACCAGAGTTTTTCGCAATTTGACAGGCTTTGTAGAATAAAGGAGGCTATGCCCAAACACGAGCATCATGGATGCGAGGGTGTCATCGGCAGCCTTGCAATCACACGAGTCATAGCCTCCTCTATACTTACAAAGCCTTGCAGATCGTCACGAGACGTGGCTGCCGAAATTGAAAATGTAGAGTGGCAGACAACGGATGAGAGGAGAGCCAGGTGACGGGCGCCTCGCTGCGGCGAGACACCGAAAGACACTTGTCCCGAGCGATGGAATGTCCGCTCGTGCTCCTCGCGTTCCTCGTGCTACCGCTTCTTTTCTCGTCGGGTTTGAAAACCATGTTTCGGATCCTCGCCGCTGCAAAAGCCGTGCGCTGGCGACCAGGTTCCCCGAGAAATGCTCTGTGCTACTAGATCCTCGCGCTCCAAATCTGCGACCCGGTACTCTATGGCTCCGTCGTCGAACTGTCAGGCTTTGTGAGTATAGAGGAGGCTATGCTCGAGCTTATTTCACGGGCACCGAACGACTAAACGCCTGCCAAAGGTACCATTGCGAGCATGCTGCATGTGTTTCAGGCTTGTCGCTTTCGTTTGTTCCTGTTTATCGCTCTAGTAGGACTCGGGCATTAGTATAAAACTAGGTAACGAAAGGAGCGAACAAAAACAACACAAAGTTATCTGGGAATGCGTTCCGCTTTTCTTTTTAATTTATTCTATGCAACGCAGAACAAACGACTTGACCGTGGATCACGGGCTCACGGCCCCTGGGAAGGGCGAGACGACGTGGTCCCGGTCAGAGTGTCTACTGGCGGCAACTGCGGCACCGACGACAGAGGCTCTCGTTCGGCGACAGTTCGTTCGGCGATGTTTCTATAAGGGGGCTCTGTCGCTCGGCTGAAGAAGCGGGGGTGCTCGATGAGGCCGGAAAGGGTGAAGACGGGGTGAGGGAACCACGCACGAAAATGTTTAAATAAAGCAAATTCTAAATTCACTTTTCCGCGCGATGAAAAAGGGAAATCAAAAGTAGAAAACCGTCTGGCCTCTGCGCTGACTTTGCTCCGACGAAAAAAAAGTATTGAGTTCTTGTTTGTCATTGTCGCGTCTAAGGTGGGGCCCAACTTCCGCACATGGACGAACACGCTGTAGTGGGTATTTTTTTACAATGTATCTTCTCAGATACTTCCTAGTTTCTTTTTCAAAAAAAGTATTTAAGTTATCGTTACAGTTACTTAAAAAAATGTATCGAGTTACAGTTAAATGTTACCAAAAAAGTAACGAGTTACAAATAAAATAAGGGAAGGACATAAAGATTCGCCACGGGACTGACGGCAGCGGAGGGTTACATGTTTTGTCGCCTTCCGCGCGTTTCCCAGAGAGGTGGCACCGTAGTTCCCGTAACCGCCACGGGGCGTCTTTTTTCCATGTCGTCAGGGCGCAGTCACGTGACAACAGGGATCACGTCACCACCTACGTGCCCCCTTTCCTACCCTTCCTTCCCCCTCTTCTCAGTTCGTTTTTATATTCATCGCGTTCTCTCTCCCTCCGGGGCATTTCTTTCCGCGTTTTGTTTGTTTGTTACTTTTTGGTTACATGCCGGAATTCGGACTGCGCGCTGAAATGAATGTGATGTGCACGCTAAGTTCCAGTTGCCGGCGAAGCAGTTTAAAATCTTCATTTGTGGTTACGGGTCTATGAACAGTACCTGTTTAACGCAAATATGATTTTTCCCATGGTTTTTTTCCATGGTCGTTTCAGATAAAACCCTTTTTTTGGAGTATAGATCTGACCGAAGAATTAAGGCCCGTTCACACTCTTGCGACCGAGTTCGACCGAGAGAGACCAGACCGGTTTTTAAGCCTCTTGCGATCTCTTAGGACCAGCTCCGACCAGCTTTGCTGCAGCGGAGCTGGTCCTAAGAGATCGCAAGAGGCTTAAAAACCGGTCTGGTCTCTCTCAGTCGAACTCGGTCGCAAGAGTGTGAACGGGCCTTTACATCTCGCTAAGTAGTGACGTGCAGAAAGCTAAAGAGTGCAGTCTTCAAATTTATTTTTGTACTTGCACTTTCACTTCTGCCTTTCACGTATTTTGTTGTTATAGTGTAACCGAGCGGTTAACTAGTATCGCAAGGTATTGTCGCGAAGTTTTGCTCGCGCGAGTGTTTAGTCTAGCTTTACTTTAGGTTTCTACCTTCTCCGAGGGTGCTTTGCATTGTTTATAGCTGCTCTTGTGAGCTTCGTTTGGAATGTTTTCTGTCTCGTGTATGCGCTTGTTTTTGGAATGTTCGTATTTGCTTTGGGCTCCGAGCTTTCTGATTGGTGGACTGGAGGACCCCAGAACGCTGCTGAACTCAATATAAGCGGCCACCGAAGGGGGACTTGACTCCCGGATACCAAGCCCTGGACATCTCCCTGCCTCTGGAGGCCAACCATGTACGTCCGACTCCCTTCGGCTGTGGAGTCTTCCGCCCGCTAACTTGAAAACTTGGGACCCCTTATACGGCTGTGGAGGAGTTCGGCTGCCTTTGTGTGGATCCTTGTTTGTCGAGTTTGGCTGTGGTCGGGGCACCCGCTGGAGGTGTGATCGAGGAGGAGGGCAGGGGAAGTCGCCAGAGGTAATGAGTAGCCCCCAAAAGTTTAATCTGAAATTATATAATGTGTAAAGTGATGTAAAAGAGTCTTTGTCTATATTCCATAAATGAACAGTTGTGTTTGTTAATATCAGTATCTTCCATCACCGGAGAAGAGCATACCTATTTTCTTCGTTACAGTATGATTATGCGATCGAGAATATCGGGCATTGACTTCCCTACAAATTGTACAAAGCATTCGCCAAAATAATTTCAGGGTTTAATTATTTCTTAAAGTCAAGGTTTATTTTACGCGTAGATCAAATTTTTGTTTTAACCCCGTTGAGATTTTTTATGTACTTCCAGAGCACGGCTTCTTCGTTATCCGACATTGCGCGCGCAACTCCAGCAACGTGGTTTCGTTTTACGAAAATTGCGGTGGCTTAGCTCGGCTATGCCAGGATATACGTAGCGTGAGCTTATGCGCACAAAATGAGAGACGCTATCAAGCGGCTCCGGTGCAGCGTCAGGCTACTGTGCAACGGAGGCGCACAGCTGGGCACGCGGCGGGGCCAGTGCGTCTGCCACGGCTGTGATGTCACTCCTCTGGAATGCGCAGTCAGGCGAGGCGGGCGAGGCGGGCGCGGTGGCGGCGGAGCGCGCGGCGGCGGCTTCGAGGGGCTCTCATAATGAGCACGGTTCATCATGAGAGCCACGCGAAACTGCTCAACCTCGGTCAGTGTAGCTAACGATACAAAACTCCCTCCACCCGCTACTCCAAAACAAACAAAAAAGAAACAAGAACAAACGGACGAGCAGAAAGGCCACAAAAAAGAAACCGCAAGCAGGGGGGGGGGGGGGGGGGAGGAGAAATGCCCGAGAGAAGGACAAACACGATAAAAAAAGTAGGAACCTTGGGTCCGGGGGGGGGGGGGGGGGGCGGTACACAGGTGGTTACGTGATCCCTTCTGTCACGTGACTGTGCCCCGACGACGTGCGAAAAAGACGTCCCAACCACCACAGGCAGCTGCAGATCGGCAAATAATTTGTTTTGTTTTCTTGGCGATTACGCTAAGGAATAGCAGTTTTTCGGGGAAACGTGACGCGTTTTTTCTCACTTGTGTCTCGATAAACAATTAAAAGAATACAAACTGCAAATTATTTCAACATCAAAATCGTTGCACTACCCCTTCAACCGCTTCAAATTATATCAAATAAGGAGGCAGTCGATAGTTGTCTGTTGTAGTTTTCTAGTATTTCAAACTAGGTTCTTCACATCAACTGACTCACATGTATTGTTCAGTGCTCTACTACTTCAAAAGTACATTCAGTGCTCACCTCTGGTAACCCTCGGCGGCATGCTCACCTGAATGATGAAGTAGATGAGCACGCAGGGCAGGATTGCCAGCATGAACAAGGGGACGTAGATGGTGATGAGCACTCCGACGCCTATCACGTCGGTCAGGTGCTCGAGCATCGCGTCCATGATCATGGGCAGGTAGTAGTCTGCCTGGTCGAGGTCCTTGGTGAACCTGGAGGTACCGCAACGCCAGAACGTTTATATTTTTACCAAATAAACTTTCGAAGCGAATGAAACATTTCAACCATTATAGGGATGATTGCATGTTCTTATTCACTGCGATATATTACTTTAGTCAACAAAAAAAAGAAGAAAACTTTGTATTTTGCATTACTGGTCTCTTCGTGACGAAGGGGGGGCTTTAGTTTACGTTATTTCAAGAGAAATCTCGAAGTAAAAAGTTTCGCAACTATTAAAATAAAAACAAAATAAAAAACAACGTCGTAGGGATGTTGTTTCTTTCACGCTCCCCCAAAGACCCCTATGATCTCCCCAGAATTGCCCACACAAAAAATACAAACCAACAATACTCCCCCCCTCCCCCCCCCCCCCCCCCTAATCCCTTCCGCGAAACGGAGCACTTCCCAGAAATTTTGAACAACCCCTCAGATTGACAGCCGTGGGTAACCCTCTACATTTGGGTGCTGCTCTGAATGTCCAAACACTTGCGACTGCTTACGACCTAGTGAATTAAAACCTCTTGTGATCACTTCCAGCAAGAGAACACACTGGCGCCATCTATCGGTTAGCCGTGGAACATTTGCGATTTCTGTGTATTGTAAGCAGAGTGCAGGCCGTTCTGTGTATTTCCTACTTGTTTCGCGCATCATTCTTTTATTAATGGCTTAAAAAAAAAAAAAAAAAAACGTTTGAGAATGTTATACATGACCATTTCTCATAGATGTACGAACATTTCATTTTTCAAATACTGCAAAACCTTCGCTCTAGCGAAATGCAGTTCCACAGTCACCTCAAAGATGGCGCCAGTGGGCTCTTTCCTTGTAAGAGATCGCAAGAACTCGGTCGTAAGCAAACGCGAGTGTGTAATGCAGCCACCATAAGTGGTTGCGTGACAAGTATCAAAATACGTTCCTTAAATTCATTCATACCACAGGAATTGTAGCATATATCTAACTCATTTATGATTCAAAAACAACCCCTCTACATAAAAAAAGAGGAAATTGTGTGACGACTTAGTTTTTAGGTTTTCAGGAGGTGCCAAATGCAAGTACAGGAGATCACTCTCTCGCCGGAGTGGGGAAGAGGATCCCTAAGAGTGTTGCACGGGCACCTGTTAAGAATGCGTCCCAGCGGGGTGGTGTCGAAAAACCACATGGGTGCCCTGACGACGCGGTACAGGATGCTCTCGTGCAGGCTCTTGGAGGCATGCAGGGCGCGGAAGCCAAGGATCAGGCTGCCCGCCCAGATTGCCAGACCTGCAAGAGCAAACTGAGTTAGATTTCTCGAAGAATTTATATTAATATTATAGAGGCTGTTTGATATTAATTTGAGCAGATCTATTAAAAAAAAAAAAAAAAAGTACACTGATGACATGTGTGCACGTGGGTTATAAGGCCACGTTGCTTGGGAGGGGGGGGGGGGGGGTAATCAGTGTCGAACAAGATACTCGACAAAAGTATCTACGATTATAGTTACTAAGTACCCGCTTCAAAAAAAGTATTTAGAGTACTACTCAAGTTAATTTCGCTGCAAAATATCTCGAGTAGAGTAAAAATACTTTATAATGCAAGTTAAGTACTTTGAAGATACTTCTGCATTGCATAATTTGTATGGACTGCAATGACACCAAAAAATCTATACTTGCAAGCAACAGTAGCAAATAAAACAATATCGCATTGCTCTTCTATGCGGCCCCAGTACACGGAACGGTATCACCCGTTACGAAAAGCAAACACAGGTGGCTCAACGTACAGTCACATTGCAGAAAAACACAGGGGGTGGATTCACATGCGCACCTTGGACGCGTCGCTTTACAAAGCGCCGAAGTCGCTATATCCGGAGTTCACGCTAAGCAACTACGCAAATAATTTACCAAACGCTGCATTCAGAGATGAATGAACTTCCGTTTTTTTTTTTTTGTGATTGACAATATCTAGTTGTTTTTTTTTCCGTACTAAAAAGCGCGTTAAAAAATGCCAACTTTGGCAGAAACCACTGTTAGCGTTTTGAGGGCTCATTTTGCTCCTGGCTTGTTTCGTGCCTTGCTGATACAATCTCAGTCGTCATGAAAAGGTAGGGATATCCCCCTTCCACCCACAGACGGTGTTCACGGGAGTGCCAGACTAGCCAAAGAAACTGACATTCTTGCCGTAGCAAAATCAAAAAGCAAAAACAAAAAAAAAAATTTGTGCGTGTGTGTGTGTTTTCTTTCCTCATTTTTTATTCGTTCTTTTGTTGACGCTCTGAGCATGCGTCTTCAGACCTAGCTTGTTTCCTATCCTGTGTTCGCTCGTTTCCGCTTCTTCAAGTCAACTTTTCTCTGGGGTGTTTTCAAATTCCTATTCTTGTCAAATAACCCCGCACCAATTTTTTTTTCAAAGATTAGAAAATATATTTTATACAAGGAGTACAAGACAATAAGAAATGCAATTTATATAGAGTAGCAAATACTTTCGACGAAATGTATTTGCAAGATACCAAAATACTACCAAAAGCATTTGAAATACAGTATCTTGAGTCGAGCATTTGAAGTACAGTATCCCGAGTAGAGCGTTTGAAGTAGGCACACGTCTGGCCGTAATATAGGCGGGAAATCGTTCCGAAAAGTCAGATAAGTAACTAAAATGTGTTGAGTAACTTTTTAATGAGTGAAGATAAAGATATGCTTGTCATTTGAAACAATATTGTTGAGAGTCATCGAAAACCGCTATATCAGTAAATGTTAGACTATCTTGAAGCGTGTGGGAAGCGCGATATTGCGCTAAGAGTTACCACTCGCGCAACGGGCGCAAGGCTAACGGTGCGTAAACGCGGATAACAGGCAGTTTGAGGGAACCGTTTTGGCACATCCGGTACGGTATACGATGGGCCCTCCGGCACCAACTGCGCATGCGCTGCCGCATAAGATTCGCGCATGCGCGGCTGGTACCGGAGGGCCCACCGTACCGCATCCGACGTGCAAAAACTCTTCCCTAAAACACACTAATGGACGACGGGAAAACCGCACGACCGCCTTTTCGTCGTACCGCCAGGCTTTGCGGCTGTTACGCGAGTGGTAGCTTTAGCGCACCTCTGCGCGCTCCCACCTGCTTCGAGTCCTCCTAATTTACTTACTCGGTGGTTTTAGATGACTCTCGGCAAGTTTTCAATTGGAACAATATGTTCATTTTCACTAATTAAAAAAGTTAATTAACCGAAAGATTGTGGCGGTTAGCCCCGTTTAAGGCTGGTTTGCACAACTAGCATTTAGCGACTGCTTACGACCGGAGAGGATTGAAACCAGTTTTTAGCCTTTCCGGTCATAAGCAGTCGCGAGTGTGTGCCTCCGCTGGACTAGCAACTAAATATTAGGCCAAAATATATATATATATATATATATATATATATATATATATATATATATATATATATATATTTAAGCGAAGTTTCTGAATTTACTGTTTTGACCCTAACGGCCTTTTTTGAGCTGAAAGTCTCGACTGGCAACTATGAAAAAGTGACACCAGCAGGCGGCAAGCAGGGGTTCACTCTTTGGACCTCAGAATTTGTTCCCAACTGATTACAAGCTGTTTCACGCCTTCAAATGAGTGCCGTGGAAGTTAGATGCAGTACCTGCATAGGAACACGAAACAGACGCTTGGAAAAGTAAGTTTTGTAGACTGCCCGCTCGACCTGCAAGCCTTCCTGCCAGTGACGTCACGGCACTGAAAAGCGCGGGTATATTTGAACGTTTATTTTGGCATCACTTTCATTCGCCAATTTCACAATAACTAAACAGTATACCGGAAAGGGTAAAGGCCGGGGAGTCAGAAAATATAGTTTGTTAAAGTAGCCCACTACCCTAACTAAAAGAAAAAGGCCAATATTACGTGTTAATTTTTATAAATTTTTAGCAATAAAATAAAACACCTCGTACATGAAAATGAAGAGACGGAAAAGTGGATACTGTGGACGCGCGAGTAGCGTCGCATAGAGCCTCCCACGTGCTACCCTTGCGAAAAGTGTGGTTGCGTGTGAGTGGACTCGAGTGAGATTTGTTTCCTTGTAGCCGCTTACAAGTAGCGAACACACTGACGCTATCTATAAGGCGCTTTCCTTCGGCGGCTTGAATGACGGAAAGAAAATAGTTGGGACAGACCTTGGCAGACACCGAAGAAGGCGTAGACGGCGAGCCTCCAGTTTCTTTGTGCCGTATTGGAAAAGTCACCCCCGCTGGCAGGGTCTTCACTCCAGCTGCTGATCCAGAGTGACGAAAGCATCTGCGGGGAAGATGACAAAGCAAATCGACATAATTTCACTAAGAAATAAAATAAACTCGTTATTCGTTACATAAAAAAATAAATTATGAAAACATTTGCATTTACGGCTTGTTTGGCTGCTTCCTAATTCCGTGATAACTCTGGTAGAAAAGGTTATCATTCTGACATGTAAACAAGGGCTAGCAAGGATCTCATTTTGCCAAAAAACGGAAAGCACGAACATAGAAAACGAGGTAGGGTGCTGTCAACTTTGTTGAAAAAATAATTTAGTATAAGCGGCTCACCTCTGCAATAACATGCAAGCTACACAGAAGAAAGATGACGCACAATAAAGGCGTTAATTCATATCCTTTTTCTGCGAATTTCCAAAAACGTTTTTTTTTTTTTTCTCGTGCGCCGTCGTTACACTGTGCGTCGGTGCACACGTAAAAGTTCTGTCTTATTCACAAAAGGCAAACGAACAGCCGACAGTTATGGCCAACATAAGCCAATCAGTTCTCTGGGGACCCGGTTGATTTCCAACAGACGTGCCGTTTCACAAATTTGTTGTTGTTGTATCAGGCTGGTGACGCTCAACGGAACGAAAGGTTGGCAGCGCCAGGCGTGTCGTCAAAACAGTGATTACTGTTCGTCATACTCGTTCGACGTGGCCATCTCGCGAAGACGCGCTACACTTCAACGCTGTTACACTGTGCACGGAAGAGAAAGTAGAACTGTACCGTACAGTCACTGACAGAATCAAAACCTCCAGCACGCGCGCCATGGCTTCCGCCGTGCTCTGGCTGAGCGCACGCTTTCGAGGTGCCTGAGGCGCCGTTGTCGAAGCTAGCAAGCTCGCGCTGGAGGCTGGACAACTGATTGCTTGGATATGAAGACGTTTTCACTGAATTTTTTTAGGAGTTTCTGTCAACCATAGAGTTATTACAATACACGCTAGAGGCTCAGCTGGCGCTAGTGTCTACGCGACTTCCGGTTGCAAATTGAAGCAGACAGCATGCAGTCTACTTTTCCAGTCTTCCTGTGTATTCCTATGGGAAAAAGCGCGTGAATTTTGTCTCTTCGTCGGAAAATAACATGAATAACTTTTGTTATTTCGGTTGTACCGGATAGTATGTACCTTTACTAATATTGTGGAAGTGTAATTGCTCGAGTTACAGCATTTTTTTTTTACCACTGAACGATGTTAAACTTCGCTATATTTCAGGCCCAAACCTCTGTTCCATGGCAGGTATATAGAAACGAGCGACGATTCTAAGCAAAATAACGATCGAAAGGAATGTAGAGTGTGTTCAAAGTTCGCCAGCATTCCGCTGGTGCTTATATATTGCTAATATGCCCGTTCTGTCACTATATGAAAATGACCCCGTCGTGCATCTTTACGAGTGGTTAAAAAAAAAACGTTCGAAACGTAAAGGATAAAGTACGTGAACTACTAAAAGTGTGTTTTCTTATTATTTCCTTTGTCGGGCAGTTTTTATCGGGCACCTGTTCCCTGACTTCTCCGTATTTGCAAAGATTTGGAGCGTGCGGTTGATGATTTGAACCCAGAACAATTAAGCATCTTCGCACATATTCATGAGCAGAAAGAATAAAGCAGTACTTATTTATTTCAAATCGGACTATATTACGTGACTTTCAATTTATTTTGATCGTCTGCAAGCACAAGGAGTTACTTAACCAGTGTTACTTCGTAATTCCTGTCGTCTCTCTTGGTTTTCCACATGTCCTTCGTTCGTTTGGCACGTATATCACCCATGCTGGAAAGCTTCGACGCCGTGTTCGCGCTAACAGTGTCTGACAGTGCACATAAATGCATGTACGAAGCGGTTTTAGCACCGTTTTTCATGTCAACATTTTAAAATAAAAACACCGTAACTGACCAATTATTTCGTTTGCGTGACTTGGAAATGTTCCAAAGTGCGTAGTACGTACGAATTATTCGTGATATTTGCTCTTATAATCGAGTGCAGAGAGGAAATGCACTCGCTTTTTTCCATAGCAATGCATTACCGGAAGTCAATTTCCGACTGCTTGATGTCTGCTTCAATTTGCAACAGCACACTAGCGCCAGTTGAACCTCTAGCGTATATTATAATAACTCTATGCTGTCAACTACAGGCACGACGATATCTACTCTGCTTTACAATCGGTTCTGAAAGCAAAGGGGCATTGAAGTGTTTTTTGAGATCCTCTTTTTATTGTCATAACTCAATCTACAAGCTCTAAACATCGAACAAAAAAAAAAAAGAAAAACAAAAATAACAACAATGAAATTACATTTGTGCGTGGCCGATTATCGGCCACACATGAATGTAATTTCGTTTTTTAGAGGCGAAGCTCCTAAGGGGCTAGCCATGTCCGTCCTAGGGTGCCTTCATGTGCGCTTTGCTTAGGGTGGAGTCATCCGGCCATTTTGTCCCACACTTTTATTTTCCTTTTTTGTTCAGAAGCGCGTGAAAGAGCGTGTCCCTGCACGCGTTTGTGGCGCTGACTGTGCTATGGCGACATTTTGTTTTCGTCGATTTCTTTGTATTTTGCCCGTGAGCGCGTGCTGTAGGCATCGGGTACTACAAAGGGTGGCATCACCCTAAACAGAAGGACATTGAGGCACCCTAGTCCGTCCGTCTGGCGTCCGGTGCTCGTGCTTCTGCTCGTGAGCTCGCGTGCTCACGTGCTCGTGTAGGGCAAAAAAAAAATGATGAAAAGAAAAAAAATGTTTGCGCAGTCGACAGGATTCGAACCTGTGCGGGGAGACCCGAATGGATTTCTAGTCCATCGCCTTAACCAGTCGGCCACAACTGCGGGACGAGTAGGGGGCTCTGAGATGTGGTAGTAACTCAAGAGCTGGGGATGTCATGGATGAAACATTGCATGTAGCCGCTCAACGCCTATACAGGAGAGGGCGCTGCAGTCAAATGCGTATATAATCGCCTTAAACTTTGCATGCATTGGCTCAACGTTTATAGACGAGAGGGCGCTGCGGTCAAATGTTCAAATGCGTATATAACCACGTTCCATACCACACATTCTCTTTCTGACATGGATGAAAACGAACGAAAGGCTCGGCATGCTGCGGCTCAGCGTCTACGCAGACAAGCACCACCATAGCTTCGCCCCAATCAATATCACTCACCACGTGGAGATGCGGTCAACTTTTTTAGGATGCTTAGAGCTCGTAGATTGAGTTGTGACCACAAAACAAGGATATCAAAACGCACTTCAGTGCTCTATTTTGTTTAACATCATATTTAGAAATACTGCAAGGACATTGTCAGGTAATATAATTCTATGTTATGTCAGCGTAACGGTGCATTACAATCTTAAGTTGGTGAAGTGAGCGTTCGTTTAGAAGCAATGCAACTTGTAATGAAACTCGTGTCAAAATTGAAAAAGAGGGATTTCGGTTCATATCTACGAATGTGTATATCGTCGCCAGCAAACCGACGTCAAAAAAAAAAAAGAAGACCATAACTTTAACTTTTAAAGCTAGACACGAGCCAAGTGTTGTACTGTCATGCGTCTTCAAATTTGTCAGAGTAGTCACAAAAATAGGAATGTCCCACGCACGTCAAAGGCCCTGCAACCGAAATATAGAATCAGCATGAGGAAGACCATGGTTGGGCCGAAACGCTGGACGTAGTCCCGATAAACCCTGGGATCCATCTGGGAAAGCAAGGATTGAGCACAGCGGTTACGTTATACAGAGTGCCCCCCCCCCCCCCCCAAATAAAAATAACAAACAAACAAAGTTTTTTCACCACAAAAATAAACTACGCATCGCCGAATGCTCATACTTTGCCAAAATGTAGCGCTAGCAGTTCGAGCCAGGCGCTAAAGTTTTAGCACTAACTGTTATTTTATTCAAAAGTTCTGTGATAAAAAAAATAGTATTTTTCGCACACAATGTGCGAAGAAACGAAAGCGATAGCAGCAGCACGGTCGCGCAATGCGGGTAGGATGGTGCCATCACGTAACTGAAAACTAAGATGCGACGTGGTTAATTCTCATTGCCGTCGTGGTTTGCATCATGGATGCCACGGACGACCGCCACCAGATCTCGGTGATCCGTTCGGTAAGTGGGTAAGCGCGGCAGAAGTTTCTAAAACCATCCAGCATTACGCGAAGCAACTGGATACTGCCAAAGCGGGATTTCGCAAAACGCGAGTAATGTTTGAAAACAAGTCTTTCAAGCAGACGACAGGAAGACTCTCTCTTCCCGCTCATTCACACTGGAAGCGGATCCGCGTTCGCAAAGCGGTTGCGAACGCGGTTGTATAAAGATCCAGTGCAATTGCACGCGCACTCGATGACATCAAGTGCGCGTGCATTTGTACAGGATCTTTATTCACAGAGAAAGACTTCCCCCTCCCTCCGTATCCTGACTTCCCTGTTATTCAACGCCCTCCATCGAACTCAAAAGCGACGTCATCAGAAAATTAATAGAAACACTTCCTTCTAACTGCGCTCCGGGAGACGATGTCTTATCAAGAACGTTTTCAGTCACCCATTTTCCCTAAACTATTCAATCAAAGATTTCACCCTGGAAGTGTCCCCCCTCGGTTGGTGTTCCGCCATTGTTAAACCCATCTTCAAATCAGGTGACCAATCAAACCCGTTTAAAGATCTTGTCATACTTAGAATAAATCAGCTTATTTTTTTCCTAATCAACACGGTTTCAGAACAAGCTACTTTTGGAACACCCAGATCTTTGAATTTGTCCATGATTTGCATATTAATACTCACGCAGGAGTACAGACAGATATTATGTTTATTGATTTCGCCAAGGCTTTTGATACGTTACCTTATGAACGATTAATTTTAAAGCTTTCTTGCCTCCAAATTGACCCATCCATAGTAAATTGGATTTCAGCCTTCCTCACCGACACAACTCAATCCGTAATTAGTAACAGTGCCGTTTCCCCCCGGGTACTAGTGATTTCTAGAGTACCCCAGGAGAGCGTGCTCGAACCACTACTAGCTTTGATATACTATATTTATGACCTGCCATCAAACATTCAATCGACCATTAGACGTTTTGCTGACGATTGTGCGCTTCACCGGAAAATTTCATCTCCAGCATATCATGTCATTTTTCAATATGATCTCAATCAAATCAGCGAATGGTGTGTTACGTGGCAAATGAAAATTAACTCGAGTAAATGCCGCGTATTAACAATTACAAATAAGGAAAAACATAATCTTTTCAGTACTCCGTTTTAGACCAAGTAATTGAATGTGTAACATCATATAAGTACTTAGCAGTTACTTTCACCAACAATTTGTCCTGGAATGCGCACACAGATAGTATAGTGAATAATGCATCACGCAAACTAGGTTTCGGGGGGATCGGTGGCCGAGTGGGCTAGCGCACACCAGCTGGGAGTACGTGGAGCGAAAACTCGCGCTGCAGAACCCAGGCTTCCTGGGTTCAATCCCCACCCCTGCCCGTTACGATCTGGATGAGCATCGTACCGGCATGCGGTCGTGTATCACTACTGCGTGGTGCCCTTTAAAGACCCTGGATTATCTGTTACACCACGTTGTTTAAAATGCTCATGTACAGTCAAGACACTAGACGCCCACATAGGCAAACTGACTTCCGGCTGTATAAACATACACACAAAAATTTTCTTTTGCTTTGATTAAGTTTTTTTTTTCTTTTTAACGGAACATTTATTCCGCTATCCAAGAAATTAAACTTCTTCATTATAAGTCAAATATTTTTCCAAAACATGGAACATGCCAGCATGATATGGAATCCCGACCAAAATTATTTAACCCTAAATCAGAAGCTTTACAAAACAAGGCCGCGCGTTTCATCTGCCGCGAGTAGGCTCCCCTAACACGTGTCTAAGAGCTTAAGGGAAACCTGGAACTAACCCCTTTAGAATATCGATGTAAGATTTTTAGTTTATGCTTTTTCCATCAAATTTACTACAGCGAATCCCTTTCCCGGACTTCCTTCTCTTTACCTGCCTGGTTCATATCTCCCAGGCTTGACCACACATAAAACGTTGAACCAATTAAATAACGTACTAACTTGTTATGTTCTTTCCACTGTCATTATGTATAAAAAACTGGAACGGTCTCCCCGCACACGAAGTCACTCAACCCGATCCTGCGTGATTTCAAAAAAACTGCGTAGATTTGTTTAGTGGATTTTTTTTTATCCTAACGTCAATCACAGCTTGGCCATTTAACTTCTACTCTGGCACTGTGCTAATCGTTGTATTGCTTAATCTATGAAATCTTTGTATATTCATTCTAAAGTTTGGGTTTTAGTAGTCTGTCGTTGGTGAATTTTTATATGAACTGCTCGCTTCTGTTTGTTTTTTTTTTTAAATTTTGGATATGTTACTATTATGACTATTCCACCCTTTTTGCTGTCCCCTTCATCATCAGCTGCCTTTGAGGTAAATGAATTTAAATTAACTAGGCGGATACAACACAAGGAAAAACAATTCAGTGTAAGATTACTTTAAAAGGCTGAGTTGCATCAATTCTTTTTCAAACATGATCTTGTTAATTCGACGTGGTTAACAATATAATTCATTTAACCAAAAATGCAATAATTGCACTAATCCCATTTAATCCTTGTTCCACTCTTTATTTTTCTTCAATGTTTATTCTGCTCAATGGGCAGCAAGTTTCATCCTCTTTACATTTGACTCCCTTCGCGTAGGGTGCCCACTATCACATTTGATTACGAAGAACAGTGCCCGAAATTGTATTAGGAACTGTATTCGACATACTCAATTCGATGCATTTAAATACAGGTGACGAACACATTCCCCAATACGTAATTAAATACGAAATAGAAACTACTCGAAGTATATGACATACATATTTCTAATACCAGTATTTGAAATACTGCCCATCCCTGCCCGAGAGTCTGCGCTACTGCGCCGTTGCGCTTCGCAGGCATTGGATTGTGCATCGGGTTTTTTAATGCACAGGTATTTCCAATTAAACAAAAACGAACATGATAGGCGCCATTGATAATCACAAATGAACTAATTTTAGAAATATCTGGGGCGTGTGCTTTGTTTTTCTGGGTCCCAAAAATGCTTGCAACTTTGACGCGCCCGCGCGTTCTTTTTCTTGCAAACGACATTTTCGTTCCGCCAGTCTTGTGCCTCTAGCACAATCCGGTAACGTTTGCGCATCTCCAGGCTTCCAATGCTCTCCGAGTCTTTAAAAGAAAAACCACACTGACTTATGTTTTTCGATGACGCTCATTCATTTTCCGATTGGAATCATTTGTTTGTTTTTTCTTCTATAAATGTTGATTGCGCAAAACTAATTAAAACCCTAATAACCTGTAACGCAAAGAACCTTTCTGAATCGACTCACCCTCAGTGACCAATACGACACCAATCGCTTTTCTTTGTGATGCATATAGGAAACGTTTGACTGACATTCGGTGAAACCCACGGTAAACGAAAAATTCCTTTCCCTTTTTCCCGGCTGCGGACTGATATGAACACGCACAAAACAATTATAATTCTACGGAAGAAATTATGCCGCCCCGCTTTGGATACGGGACTGCCATAATTCGTGTATACCTTTCCGATGCGAAAGGCTTCGTCTTCGATCAGTTGTCCTGGCTTCGGTAAGACGACGCTGGGCTGCGGTCGAGAGTGCCGCTTGGCCTTCGTCATGGACAGTGATGACATCTCGCCGGCCGTCATTTCGAGCGATCTGTAAAGTTATTGCGCATGCGAAATTAATAGTACTCTTTCTCTTTCTCTCTCTCTCTCTCTTATAGTGCGTATGAAATAAGAGAGAAGCGTTGGCGCGGATGAGAACTGTACCGCGAGCAAGCAGTCAGGCTCACTCAAAAACTCACTCTAAAGAAATTCTGGTCATGAAAGTTCTTTGACTTGTCCCTATTTTGCACTCAAAAAGTTATTTTAACCACCCCCTAAAAAGCTCTTCACGAAACATGTATAAAGGGCTCTTTTGAGCTTTTGTTTTGATGCGAGAGAGCTCGTCATTGCCCATTTGCCTTTCTATAGTGGGCCCGGGGGCGATAGTGTTTGAGGCAAAACCGTTCTTCCACGAACTGAAAGAGCTTTTGAGCGTCGAAAAACTTTTCAAGAACTGAATTTTTTTAGAGTGTGGTTATGAATGAGTCGGGAGGTGCAATCTGCTTATTCCACGTGAGCACTGGCTCTTTTTGCGACGTCAAGTCATAACAAGCGAGGACGTCAAGTGACGTTACAGATATGATACAACAAAGGTAGGACGTCTCTTTCCAACGCCAGGCCTCCAGCATGTGCTCGTTGCCATCTGTATAGTGTTTTGAATGAGCGTAAAAACTCGAGGCTCCAGAGACACCGAAGCGTCATTGAAGCCAGAACACTCGTCCTGGAGGAGGCGGGGACACCTGAAGGACCTCCTTACCGTTCAAATCCTGTCATTGACTATACATATGACACCGATATAGTATTGGGGTTACTGGCTTCAGCTTGTTTAACGTTCGACAGTGAATCACTCAATGTGTCCGCTTGACGAGAACACCACACGGGAGTTGTAGTTCGAGCGGGGATGGCAGACAAAGATGATACATACAGCTCGTCATAGATGCTTCTTATGTGGGTCCGCGCGACGACGGCTTCGACCTGAAGCGGTGACGACGGCTGCGGCAAAACGTCCAGGGCAGCAACCTAACAGATTTGTAAGTTTGGGTTTACCACGATGCAGATGCACAATAATCGTACTACGCCAAAGTTTCGCTAGAACATGTACCCGCGTTTACCCGCCGTGAGTAGAGTAACGCTTCTCGACGGACCCTCAATCTTTTCCTCATTAAACCACTACCCTACCGAAAAAAACAGTATAACTTTTCGTCTGCAAACTGGATGTCAGGTTTCCAGCAAGAAACCCAGTTAGGATTCCAGTTTCATAATCCAGTTAGCGAGAAGTTATACTTTTTTTTTCAGTAGGGTCGCGCGAAAAAAAAAAAAAGAACCTGTATAGTGCGCGTTTTCTGTATTATCAAAATGACCCTCCTGTTGTCAAAGTTTATGGAGGATGCTTTGATAAGGGACTTGGCTTCTTCATGAACTGCCACTTTGACGGTTTCAGCTGCATAACTTCTTTTAGCTTCAACCACGTTCGACTTATGTGAGGACTTGTCGTCTAGATTAGGAATATCAAAATTTACACTATCTCGATCATGCTGATAAAAAAAGAAAGCCGTTTAAAACTCCCTGTAACGCCGAATTAGAGCGCAGCTTTTGAGGAGGAGGAGGGAAGGGCACTGAGGGGAAGTATACCCCTCCTCCTCACGTACTCATCCTGTCTGCTACTCCTCCCTCCGAGCGGCGTCGGCGTCGCCTCACGAGGGTCACGTGACCTCACGGGGGTCATGTGACGTCACCGGGGTCACGTGACCTCACGGGGGTCACGTGACCACTATGAGGTCACGTGACGATAACGATGACGTCATCAATGACGTCACCAGGACGTCACTGTTGACGTCATCATCACTAGTGACGTCATCAGTAAAGTCATCAGCGACGATGAAGATGACGATGCGAATGCCGATGACGTCATCAGTGACGATGCCGATGCCGATGATGTCATCAGTGACGTCACTGATGACGTCATCAGTGGCGATGACGATGCGGATGTCGATGACGTCACCGATGACGTCATCAGTGACGATGACAATGCTGATGACGTCACTGATGACGTCATCAGTGACGATGACGAGGGCGATGCCGATGACGTCACTGATAACGTCATCAGTGACGTCACGCGTCCAATAATGCACCGCGCGGTTACGCCGACGCCGACGCCGCTCAAGCCGGAAACGGGCGCCTAAGAGCTGCGCTCGGACACAAAATGTGTTGAGATACCGTACACATGAAGTGTGAGTTGCGCATGCTGACGGTGTGCGATGGGGGTGAGACTGATGTGTGCAGGGCTAGCGCGTCCACATACTTCACGTGTATGGTTGTTCACCACTATCTGTGTCTTCCGACTTTTGTGAGCAGGGTCAAGCTAGTGTATTTTGTTTTTACTTCATAATCCAACTGTTAGCTGGCCGCACTAGCTCAGTCGGTATACAGCGTCTGACCTGGAATCACAATTGCTCCCAACTTAATTTCCGTCGGTAGTATGCTTGTAATCGTGTTTTAATTTTGGTCCCTATGGGCCTATTTTAACCAACGTGTGACGGTCGAGCGTGGCAATCGAGCGTTACATTTTTTTTTCTTACGTAGAGATGAGTGAATAAACACGTTCTACGTTAAAATTCAATTGAAACAACATTGAGCGAACTGGCTCTATATTACCATGGTTTGATTCAACTGCTATAACAACGCTGCCTGAGTCACCTGGTCAAAGTGCTGTCCGAAGGGTGCCGTGTGCACTTCCCGTACGAAACCTTCGTGAAGGATCACCACCATGTCCATTTGTGACAACAACGACATGTTGTTGGTCGAGAGGACTCGCGTCTGAAATTAGATCGAAAACTGAAAATGCTTTGTGGTGCCGCTTTCCCGGACACTGTGAGGTTTTGTAGAATGTCCCTAAAAAAAGTCAAACCAATCAACGCGCCGACGCACCTTGTTTCGCAGTAGACCCCTCCTACCGATGACCCCGTGGAAGAGTGCAGCGCCGACCTGAGCATCGACGGCGCTCAGCGGGTCGTCCATGACGTACAAGTCCGCGTTCTGGTAGACCGCCCTGGCGAGGCTGATGCGCTGTTTCTGACCTCCGCTGAGGTTGGCCCCGCGACCGCCAATCTCCGTCTGGTCGCCAGCGGGCAGTGCTTCCAGGTCGGCCTGCAACTGGCAAGCTCGCACCACGCGCTGATAGAAGCAGGGGCGCAGGCCTCGCTTGAGGAGGATGTTCTGCTGAAGAGTCGCGTTCTGGATCCAGGCCTGTTGGGCTACGTACGCCAGCTTGCCCTTGAAAGGGCACAAAGCAAGAAGGGAATTACCACCGGCTTCAAAAAAACATCGAGGAGTTCAAAACGTTTGGTATGAAAAATATATTTCGTTTTTTTTTTTTTTTTAGCATGAGAAAAAAGTTGGTGTATTCATTATTATTATTATTATTATTATTATTTTGGGGGGAAGAAAAAAAAAGGGGGGGGGGGTAATTCTGAGGCAGGCGCATTTTGTCGAAACAAATGTACTTTAACAGTTAGCCTCAAAATTAGAAAAAAAAAAAAAACTAGCGCTCTGACGTGCTCAAAGTTATTATGCAGCAACGAGCGCGAGGCCTTCAGTGTCTTCTGCGCGTCCACAGGTGCAATCAAAGTGCTCCTCAAAACTATCGACTTTGTATAAGTGTTAGCTTGTCTAAATTATGCACACACTACTTTGTATTGTTCTCGTAACTTTACTGTCATCACGGTGGGGTTTGTTCAGGTGGCGTTGTACAAAGGGCTCGCCAACGGTCATGCTCCAAACGGGCTCACTTTATTATTTTCTGGAGCACTAGAACTCTTTTCGGAAGCACACCTGTATCAGCATCTCTTGAAATATGTAGTTAAAATATGCAACTACAATGAAATCTGGACGGCTGTGGCTTCTAGTCTACCATTCTTTAAAGCTTGGCATTTCGTAGACTCTCAGAATGCGGGCACTGACAAGTAAGTCGCAAAAAGAACAGTCTTGCACAAAATTAAAGACCCATTCACCGAGGTCGTACATGCGGTGGAGTTGAGCACGCTTCGGCCAGAGGCATTTTATTTTTAGAGAGAATAGAACAAGTATATTTTTGTTTATCTCCTCACTCCAAGCAATTTTGTCCTTGCCAAAGCGAGTTGCGTATGCCCGCCTAGAACTGCCTCGTCTAATGGTTAGTTTCTATTGTCGGAGACTGTGGGGAATCTTTGAGGAACTTGCCTTCCTATCTATGGAACCCTGAACGCAGCGCAGTTCGCCGAGAATGGCCGACAGCAGCGAGGTCTTTCCTGAGCCCACGTGACCCACGATGGCCACCAGCTTGCCCTGAGGCACGTGCAGGTCAAGGTCCTTCAGCACGAAGCGCTTGTCCCTGTGCCAGCTGAACGTCGCCTGACGAATCGTCACTGCGTCACCTGCAACCGCACGCAAATAACTATTACTAATGCACCTAATATACTTTATAGAAACATAGGAAACTGTGACAAAAATGATGTGGTCATCAGGCTCATCTACAATGATACAAAAATAACATCTTGGCGCGACAGGGAAACCCAACCTATAGTATAACCAAAGCCTGTGAAAAAGGCCTAAGCTACCTCTATGTGACGTCATTACACTAGGATGGCGCCAACTTGGCGATTGGACCCGAGTCCGACGCCGAGCGTCCTTCGACGCACTGATTGGTCACGAGGCCCAGCCGAACGCTGACGCAGCACTTCTGACCAATCTTTGCCTACACTCGATTCCACTGCGAGGACGTCAAAATGCCAGTGCTCGGGCTTTGATTATTCTAAATAATGTTTGGCAAGGGTTCTACAAAAAGTGAGTGGCTGTGACAGAACTTCCAGCGCACTACCGGCGCAGCGTGGAAGCTTGGGTTGTGCTGGGCGAGGGTCAGACGCATCGGAAGGAAGTAGGACGCACAGGCCTCGCAGCACCATACTCTCCAACCTGCAGTTTTATCAGTTTCAAGAGGCCTCCAGGAGGCGCAGGATGTACGGACGGCCACGCGCTCCACTGTTCGCATTTCATTTAACCCGACTGTACCCTTCGTAACGGGCGGTAGCTCCCGCCACCTAGCCTTAAGCCGGGGTCACATTGCTTATACATTATACAAAATACAGTCTGCAAACATCAGTCACCGACATATCCGCGGTTTGAATGCCGCGTGCAAAGTTTCTCCTTGAATTCGTTGCCATGCGGCATTCGAAGCACGGATCGCCTGGTGACTTGCGTTCGAATCTGTTTGCAGACAGTCCTTCGTATGATGTATAAACAGTGTGACCCCGGCTTAAGTTTAAAAACACATACATATGATTCCTCCTGCCATTATAAGCCAATTTCCTCCCCTAACCGCTCATTCACACTGGAAACGGATCCGCGATCGCAAAGCGGTTGCGAACGCGGTTGTATAAAGATCCAGTACAATTGCACGCGCACTCGATGTCATCGGGTGCGCGTGCAATTGTACTGGATCTTTATACAACCGCGTTCGCAACCGCTTTGCGATCGCGGATCCGCTTCAAGTGTGAATGAGCGGTTACTGTCATCAGGCAGTATAGGATATCACCAGGATGCAGTGGCGTAGCCAGGAAGTTTTTTCGGGGGTGGGGGGGGGGGGGGGGGGGGAGGGGGGGGGGCTGAGGTGACTGGGATGTCCATGACTTGGGATGCGGAAAGAGGGAGGGGTGTCAAAATGCATGTGTATATTATAGGGTCTGCTGGATTTCGGGGGGGGGGGGGGCTGAAGCCCCACAAGCCGCCCCCCCCCCTGGCTACGCCTCTGCCAGGAGAACCTTTGTGGGATCGGGCGAAAAAAGACTAAAAACATCATCCCCCCCCCCCACCCCCTCCTTCTCCCGGTGAGAGAGTCGGCAATTTTCCCCTGATCAAACCTAGTCGGCGTTACTCCAACAGTGGGCCGACTAGTAGACAAGCTTGAGATTTTGGGCCGGAGCCATGCGGGAGGGAGTCCCAAGTTTCCTCTGTCCCGCCTGTCCTCAGCTGTGGCAGTTTGTTGTGCATCATTAAATTTTCCCTAGATAATTTTCATTATCTCCTAATCGTCGTTTGTGACTCTAATCCTTATTTCTTCCGTCCTTCCATCCTCGCCATCAAATTCTAGGGACCCAGCCAAATCCGTTACCCCCTCAGGGAGGGGAGGGCGAAGCCCCGAGCACTTTAGAACCAAATACTATTGTGTCTCACTTTCATTATGGCATGCGGCAAACAATCCGTCTGTCTCCTGAAATTTAGTCCTACACGTCCTTGTCCTCAAAACTAACGTTCTCGCCTCACACAATAAAAGACTTCCCAGTGGCCTTAGAGCTGATGATCAGTGTTGCTATGCCTCTGTAGCAGATAGTTTTGGTTTTGCCGTTGACGCCCGAAACCAAACTTTGAGCCGTGATATTTATAAACTACACACGATATCGAAAAAACAAGGTTGTACCTTGTAATTCAGGGACAATGACTGAGCTAAAAACCGTCGTAATCCCAAATTTGAAAATATTGACCGGAGTTGCCGTTTAAGCAGCCTCTCCCGGAAAATGCTAATCTGTACACAACACACATGTGCATGCGTGGGAGACTGATAAGTGAATAAACTGAGAAGAAAGAATAAAATTCTGAACGTCTCTCTAAAAGAACCAAACCCAGAATCGCAGATCTTGTGACCCGACGCTCATTCACTGTGCCAAGAAGGATTTCGTTTCAAGCTGTCGCAAGACGAGGCGCTCCCTGGATGTGCAAGCTGCAATCTTCATGATGCCTCGCAAGAGGAAAGAGCAGACCGAAAAGGAGACAGCTGAACAGAAGCGGCGACGTGCTGAGCATGACCCTAATTATTGAATAAACATGGTCGGGCATTTCGTGTTTAGTGACCTGTTTTTGGGTTTGGCGCTATTTAATCGGCAAAATATAACCTTCAGGAAAGACAAGCATTGCTATCGCATTTCGACGTAGCCTGCAGCGAAGCACCGAAGAAACACAGGCCCGCATTTTTTTTCTACTTAGATTACACAGAGGTTGTTCATGTCCGGAGAGATTTACTTCACAACATTGGCTTTAGTAAGCTCGGTGCGTATAGCCTCTTTCAGTACGCGAAGAATGCATCATTCGCTAACCTGGATCTGGTTGACGTCCAACTTGGCTACGGTCCACGTCCTCGCTCTGCAGAAACTTCCTCATGCGACCGGTGGCGACTGCACACTGCAAACAAGCAGCCCACCTTCGACAGCTCGTCCATACGAGTTAAGTCTTTGTCTGTCACAGGGAGTTAAATGTTTGTCACGTGAAGCTGAAAAACAACGAGAGCGGCATGAACTACAAAAAAAAGAGAAATCAAAAGTGCCATAGCCATTGACAACTCTTGATCTACAGAAGTGTTCATCCTCCGTCCTTTCTCCATTAAGAACATGCTGTCTTTTGATTGCTCAGACTGTACAAACGTTTTGCGATTTCACGAAGTTCCAGATCGCCAATAAAGGTACAAAGCTCCCGTTGAAGACAATAGACCGATCTCACCAGCCAGTTTGACTACGCCACCTCAGCCGCAATGCATTGAGGGAACTTTAGTCTTTCTACACGTGCGGCAACCTCGCTGGAGCTCTGCGTGTGTAGAGCACGAGACGGCACGGGCCCTTGCAAGCACGCCTGTCTGCCATCTGTGAAGTAAAGTTATGGCGGCGTCACGCATGCACCGAACGCCTAGTGAGGTCGGTGTATTTAGAAGCCTTCCTGTCGTTCCAAAACTATCAGTGACAAGAGACAAGTTTCCTGTTTATAAAACCCAGCGTGCGCTGGGCCCGTTCCTACAGCGCAAGCGCGTCACTCCACCAAGCGATGGGAGCTAGCATCAAGCGACGCCACATCATAAGGGATGCCAGCAGTGAAAAAACATTTCTAGAACGATTTTGAACAGTGGCTGGACATGCAAGTGATCTTCATATATGGTCGGTGCTCACCACCACTGCTTGAACAACCAGGTCTGGAATGAGCAACAGGGAAAATCGGAGGGTGTTGAACAGTGCCAGGGACACAAAGGCCGTGACGGGGTCCAGTGTCTTGCTGCTGACAATCAGGTATGTCATGAAGGTGACGAGCGACACCTACGTGAAGGCATCATGAACCGTGATTTAGGCGGCACTGTACTTCCTTTCACCTTTGGTCCAGACGCAGCCGAAGCTACGAGCTGATGGTACCTATCAGACAGCGTCAAAGGCGCACCATCATGGTGTTCGTCGTGTTCCTGTACGTGTTCTATCATCGCTGAAGCAATATTAAAAAAAGGCCTAATCGTCATTCTAAAAACTTGGGATTATTTAGGCATCACATTTGGAGACAACAAACCAATTAGTACGTTTAGTGATGATCAGAGTTCGGCGTCCTACGCGTAAACCTAGAACCGCGCAAGAATCGCCATGTCAAGACCGTTTCGGTTTCTCGCAAATATGAATTTCGTTTTATAAAACAATTTACGCACGAGGAAAGAGATGCAGTTCCAGACAAAGTTCATGACGCTGTACAAGTGGACGATTTTGTGCAGCATCTGGACTTCCTTCTTGCGAGAGTTGACGACGCGTTCTTCGAACGGCTGCTCCCAGGCGTTCAGCTTCAATATCTGGCGTGGAAAGCAAGGGGAGATCCATGTACCTTTGCCAGTCATTAAGTACATAACTTTTCTTCTATCATCTTGCATACACAAAAACTTTTTCTCGATAAAAATTTCCATAAAAGAATTTACAGATGCATTTTTTTTTATCGATAGAACCATTGCACGCATAATTGTGTTTTATGAGAAACACAGCCCACGCTTAGGTCCAGTCTCAGCCTACCTGCACGCGCCCGTGTCTCTTTTGAAAGCGTATAACCTTTTTCTTATTTCCTCTTTATTGAGTTTCGTATTTTTTTTCCCGAAGCTTTTGGCAACTGACAAAGTATTTTCGAAGATACGATTCGTTCTTCTTTCTACACCTTCCCTTTTTTGTTGTTGTTGGTGATATAGTATTTCAAAGCTTTTGGCATCTGGCCACCTCTGGTGCCTTCTAGTGCGCCACGACACGCGGCCCGCGCACTCTTGCAAAAACTCAGTTAGCTTATGTAAGAATACAGTTCTGCATTAAAATGACAGGAATATACTGACCTTAATCCCGCTGAGAAGTTCATTGACATGTTTGATGCGAAGATCCTTGGTCGCCATCTGATCGGTCTGTAAGAGAAGATTGTGATTGAGATAGACTGTTAAAACCCCATGAAGATGAGGCATTCGCTCTTTCGTCTTTGTCACTATCGCTACTTGGTCCCCGCTGCGCCGACTAGCTCGCGTTTAACTTGAGCTCAACACAAGTTGTTCTTCAGGATCAGTTCTATTCTTGTACCAGCAACTTATACTTGAGGACAACTTTTGTTCACAATGAAGCAAAAGCTATGGGTGGTACCCGTGCGCTCGCGCATATTGAGCGCCAATCGCAGCTATGCTCGGGAGGTCTTCTCTTCTTCGGAAATGCCAGAAAAAGGTGTTCGCAAGTATAGTGATATAAGTAGGGTTCCGTGTTTTCGGATAAATCCGAATAAATTCGAAAAACACTCGCCGGTACATTTTCTGTCAATTCGGATTTATCTGAAAATTCCGAATTCCGAGGTCACAGCGACACAATAAACAGCAAAAAAGACGGAGTTTCACAACTAAACTTTATACGAGCACAAGGTCAGTGGTCATGAGGAGATTCCACTTAAGTTTCCTTTGAAATTTGGAAATACTGACAAAAAGAGGTTTGCTTTTTGGCACGTTGAGATTCCTTCGGGATAATGCCAGGTCATGGTACCCGCACCTTATTTATTTGTTTTCGAATCTTTAAATTTTACACAGTAAAATAAACTCCGATTTTCAAAAATTTCGGAATCTACCAAAATAAACTCCGATAAACCCCGAATCCCCAGGGAAAAATAAACTCCAAAGAACACCCTCCGAATTTCACGAGAAATAAACTCCGAAAACACGGAATCCAAGATATAAGCGGTATAAATCAATTACGTTTTATTAAAGCTGCGGTCAGTCTCTATCAGGAGTGTTTAATGAAGCTTCCCTAGATGACTTGCATTCTTCAATTAATAAACGGCGATATTGTGCACATAAACGTCGAGCCCTGTGCTTACTTATTTTTCTCTTGCTTCTTAAGCCTATTGTATGTGCAGACAAACTAATTTTAAGTTGTTTTCTTTACCCCAATATAGGAGGTCGGGTTTGTTATAACAAAGACGCGTGACGTGTATACATGTTAAACATGTCTTGAATATATCTGATAAACACGAAGACGCACAGAATTCGTTGCGAATGTGCTGGGCGCATGCTTTCTGTGTGCGTGTGGCGTCATGGTGCCAGTGTCGCGTAACGTCACGATATAGCGTGATGTTATGACGCCGCATAACACCTGGACTTGACGTTAAATCACGTGATGTCACGGTGTCACGTGACTCACTGTGTAACGTGACCCCATGACGTAAAGGTCATATTAGCAATAGAGCCCTTACGGAGCTACACTGCTTGACCTGTGTGTCGGTTGAGCGCACGGTCGAGCGTAACGGGTCGTGTTTTTTTTTTTTTTTTTTCATGAAACTCAGCCCTAGAACAGATTCTGTGATCAAACAACACTGTGGTATTGGCAACGTGCGCAATCGAAAGTGTCGCTGTGGTCAGCCTTCAACAATTACCAAATGATTACTATAACGTCAGCAAAAGATATCTTACCGACGGAAATAAGTGTTATGTAAGCACTTCAAGTTTGACTGTGTTGGCAATCTTCGTTTCAAAGCGCAATGATTTCGAGTTTCCACCATGCTAATGCGAAGGACAAGTTCGTCTGCTTCTTTGATGTGAGAACGACGAGCTCCTTTTGGCTGATTGAAAAAAAAAAAAAAATAGTGGGTAGACTTCAGGGCGTCTAGCATTGAGGTCTACCCACTATCCTTTCAATCAAAGCCAATCAGAGCTCGGCGTCGTTCTGACGTCACCGCAACTCCTGTGCTAGAAGCAGACGACTTTCTCTCCGCATTAAAAACACCATCGAACTTGTTGTTCGCAAGGTAATGACGTCATGAGAGGGAACCATAGGAGGGCGCCACCAAAAGATCTCGCCGATAATACACTACGCGGGGACACCGCATCGCCTCACCTGAACCGCCTGCACTCGGCGCGCAAGGGCGAACGACGCGATCAGCACAATCACCACCACAAGAATGGCGACGAGGCTGGAGGGTCCTAGGTACTGCCAAAGCATCGCCATGGTAAACAGCAGACGCAGGGGCGCACCCCAGAGATCGCCAACGACGATGAACGTCTGGGCCACCTTGTCTGTGTCCAATGTGATGCTGTTGATCACTTCCCCGGCGGTCATCTGGTCCCCGCCTGTACTCCAAGCGGTCAGCACCTGTACAAAACGTAAGAAGAAACATTTCCACCTACGATGTCGCCAGGCGCTTCGAACGGCGGGAGGCGAACCTTTGGGTCAAAGTGAAGTCGCTGGATCCTGCAGGAATTTAGTGGCATTCCCTTCTCTGCCTGCTAGCCGGACACAAACAGACACTAACATATGGATGAATGGATGAATGTTAATTGCTATACCCTATTTAAAGCTTGCGCCACCCAGCTTAAGCCTAAAAAAACAGGCATATCATTCCTCCCACCCTTCTAAACCAATTTTCTGCCCCCACGATAACCAGACAGACCAACCCTCGCAAGGTGATTGGCTGACCAGTTTCAATTGCCGTGGCAATCGCCATTTAGGTCCATTCGAGTTTTCGAAAGGGTCGTTCTGAACCATTCGCACCAAGATCGCCATGCATCATCAACGTACTTAGGGCGTTCCTCGCCAAGCAGCGTCGAGCAGCGTAACCATGGCAACCGTCGCTGACGCTATATCACGAGACAGGAAGGCATTGGGCTGTCAGTGGCGGTTCCTCTGGTTACGCCGCTTGTCGACGCGACACGATTCTTGCTCACATGTTTCTCACGTTTTATACTTAGACGCCGTGAAGCGAAAGCTCGCGCTGCAGAACCCTGGGATCCTGGATTCAATCCCCACCCCTATCCGTTTTGATCTGGATGATCATCGTTCCGGCGTGCGGTCATGTACCACTACTGTGTGGTGAACGTTAAAATCCCAGGTTAGCGGTTTGTACTGCACTGGCTAAATTTCTCATCTACAGCTTGGAGACAAGTCGCCCCTTGAGGCAGACTAAGTTATAAGCTGTATAAACATACACACACCCTAATTTGTTTTATGCTTAGACGCCATTTTACCGCGTAAGTCACGCACGGAGTGGGCCAGCGCGTCACACGCTGGCCCACTCAGTACAACAAAGGATGTCTTAACCCTGAGACAGAGACATGCAGGCACCCTATTGGCTGACACAGAGTGAAGCCCCTCTATCCTGGAAAAAAGTGACGGGATTCATTGTTGTGGAAATGGTCGAGGCACGTGCCGCGCGCATTTTTTGGGAAGAACATGGCATCTGAAATCTAGATCAGTGCTGCGCTGTGCCGCCATGATCTTCCAAGGGCTGCACGCTGCACGTGCCTCTTGCATCGCTACTTTTGAAACATAAAGGGGCTTTAACACGGAGTCGTATACAGCGCCACAAAGCGGACGCGCCACGTAAATGCTCCAGGCGTTCTAGGAAGCTTGTCAACTGACTTTGATCTTGTAACGTTTCTACGGATCGCGGGTCCTGTGAGCGCGTGCTTAGTCCGTGCTCCAAGTGATAACAAGAGCTCCTGCAGCGCAAAGCTTTTGCGAAGGGTCTAAGAAAAGTTCATAATAAATGCGAAGCGGTTCGTACCTTCCTGTAGAGGCAGGCAATGAGCGTGGTCTTGACGCTGAGCGCCAGGCGAACCGAGAAGTAGTAGATCTGGGAGTAGAGGAGGTTCGCAGCTATGCTGGAGGCGGCCAGCAAGAGGGCGTAGCTGTAGCCTTTCCAGTAGGGCTCGTTTCCGCCCACAAACTCAATCATCACCCTGCGGAGTGCCATCCCTCATCAGAAGCAGAAGCACCTCTGATCGTTCGCTCTCACTTTTGTATTCGTTCCCATTGCAGGTCCCGTTACTTTACAGATAAAGCGCTATGGTGATGGTGTTGTCACGTTTTATGTTAGATTCACGCGCTTTTTAATTCGAGTTTTACTTGAATTCTTTCTATCACAGTAAAACTGAACACACAGAAAAGTAATAATGCCTTTATTATCGAGAAAAATGAAAACCCCCAATCACAAAATTAGGCGCAACTCAGAAAGGCTCCACAGAAAATAATCCAGGTTGTCCTACAAAGGATGCTAAATCCACCAGTCGGAAACGCATTCAAGGTACCTTGCCTGCTAGAGCCACTGATAAACTAGTAACGACACTTCACTCATTGTGGTGCTTTAAAATCATTGTTGCCGTTTTTCTAAATTTTTATCTGAAATTACAGAAAACGCTTTTTCATCCTACAGAAAAGTTAAAACAACCTACAAAAAAATGGTCTGAGCTTTTTAACGTTATATCTAAACCTCAGAAAGTCTCAGTTTAGAATCGTAACTATGGCCAGTTGCACCCTTACTGTACCGAAATGACGGCGCTAACCAGACAGCCGGGGAACGGAGTGCCGATACTCTAAGCGCGCAACATCGTTCAGAGGTTCCCGACAGTAAAGCGTCATCAAGTCTTCGACTCGAATCCCTCGATCGCAGCCTTTCTTACTCCAGCAAGTAGATGGGCAAGATGACGCTGAGGCAGAATATCGTCTCCAGGAAACCGATCAGCAACAGCGGTCCCGGATAACACTTCAGCAGGGCCCAAAATAGGGAGCTGGACGACAAACCCGTTGTCTGGACGGCGTTGCCGCCGCCGACTCTGCACAAACCGAGCAAGTGCAATAGAATTCTGAAGTCATCACAGTGAGATCGAGCAAAGACGCGGATTGGACACGAGTGCTGCTTCAGCATTCGTCTGGTCCTCGTGTCCAATCAACGTGCCGAAGGACGCTCGGTATCGGGCTCGGTTCAAATTGCCGAGTTGGCGCCATAAGACTGTGATGACGTCACATGGAGGAAGAGGCCTTCGTAAGCATCGACTATTCTAGGTAGTGTTGGTTCAACCTGCCTGTTTCGATCCGGATCAGCCTTTTACCGGCGTGTGAACGTGTATATAACGACTGTGTGACGCATGCTAAAGGACCCAGGCTAACAGTGGTCACTGGCTAAATTTCTCATCTAAAGCGAAGACACCGGACGCCCACTGGGGCTGGCTAACTTCCGGTTCTATAGACATACGCACCGCACAATCATCAGACAAGGGAATGGGAGACAACAGTGCACGAGTACAGACAATCATTCCCTAAAGTGGAACACCGTAACGCATGCGGCGAAGACCCTACTTTACCAGAAACGATCGACGAAAGTACTCTGAGTGTCTGGATCTCGTGGTAAAACGTTTCTTAAAAAAAACACAGAAAGAATAAACACAAAGAGGACAAGCCGCGTGAGGCCATGTATTACTACTGCGCGATGCACGTTAAAGAAACGAGGCTAGCAGTGGTACTATCCACTGGTTAAATCTCTCAAGCTAGTTTCGCCGCATCACAAAGGCAGGCCGACCTTACGCATGGTCAACTTGCTGGGACAATCCTTGCAATAAGAAGTTTTCAAGAAAATATCAAAATTTTTATTGATTGGCGTTTGATGATACACGGGCTGTTACATTGCTCGGGAACATTACAATATTTTGTCAAGAAAAGAAGAAATGATAACTTCGTGAATGTGGCCAACAGGATTCGATGCAAAGAAACTATAGAGCCGTGGAATAAAACCAATACCCGTCGAAAAGTTTAATGACTGCTTAATAATATTTCATGACTGTCATCTAAAGTATTTTCGGGGAACATTGCGATGTTTGTTGTTGTTCGGTTGAAATTCTCATTTTAGTGCATTTAGCATGATGTCCAAAGCATATAATCAACACAGGGGCAGCATAATCAACAACTCACTAAAATCACTAGGCTTTTTAAAGCGGATCCTATATTTGGCCCCCACACCAACTAAATTACCGGCTTCTGAAACAATATTTCGACCTAAACTAGAATATGCGAGCATTATATGGCATCCACATAAAAATTACATAACTCCTAAATTAGAGTCTGTTCAAACAAGGCTGCCCGATTTATATTAAACCATTTCTCTCCTGAAGGTAGTGTCTCCCGCTTTAAAAATCAATCTTGGTCTTCCTTTATTATCCAACAGGCGCAAAATTAACGGAATCTGTTTTTTTTTTTTCGTGCGATGTACCACAGCGACTCATACTTCAGAAACACTTATTGCCATTCCGTTCATTGCATTTCTCCTCGAACCGATAATTCATGTAAAGTTCACCAATTCCGCTCTCACACGATGACGATGTCCCAGTGCTCACAACAGTGTCCGTCTGACTGTGGAGTTGAAGTGGGGAAAAGTCATAAGAAAGGAAACTGTCGGGTCGTTGTTTTGTACGTGACTCTGACGTCAGGTGACCCCATGACGTCACCTGACACTATGACGTCGCAGAGGACGTAGAAATGCCATGCATTTTGAGCACCATTGGGTTATATAAAAAAAAGAAAGATAAATGTTTTTTTTAAGCATACAAACATTTTTTTTCTTTTTAGAGGTGAGCATTACGAAACAAAAGAAACTTACCTCCAGTGCCGCGTCATTTCTTTGTAGCAGACGGCCGGGTTCATTTCTTCCAGGCTCGGAGGGATGTCCCCCGCTTTAAGGGTCGACTTGAAGCCTTTCAGAATGAGGCTGTGGAAGGAGATGCCAGGTCAGCCATAGGAGTCAAAGGATGGCGAGATGTCGGAGTCTGAACGTTCAAAGCTGGTTCACGCATTCGCGTTTGAGCGTGATCGACTGCGTTGCCAACTTTTGTGGCCGCTTACAACTATAGAGCGCAGTGGCGGCATCTGTCGTTTACTCCTGGAGAACTTCCTCTCTGGGTACTTTTTTGCGCATTATTCTTTCTCCTTGGGCTCGAAACAATTCTGAAAATTTCATGACGGCTATTAATTTCCTCAATTTCCTCGTAGATAGTACGGAGATTCAATCTCGCAAATACTGCAAGACGTTCAGTCTAGTTATACTTAGATCGGATATGTTCTAAGACTACCTGATAGCGTGCCAGTGTATTCTCTAGAAAGCCTACTATATTACAGAACAGTGTTGCCAATTCAACGGTTTCACCGCTAAATTTAGCGGTTTTCTGAGTCGTCTAGCAGAATAAATGGCCGTTTTGCGTGTGGCGAGATTTCTAGCGGTTTCGTTAGCGTTTTTGTTTTTTCTGGCGTTCTTAAATGTCCTCGAATTTACAATTGTGAATCATGAATAACTTAATTTATGAATCATAAATTAAGTTATTACATGTATGAATCATACATAACTTAATTTCTGTAGTAATTTAGAGCCGTGGGGTCGTCATTTTTGCCTACTGGCAGCAAAACTGTTGTTTGCGAGGGCAACGCACGCGACGCCATTGAGATATTACAGCAAAAAACATCGAAACATGCCTTCAACTGATCTGTGCGGGAATGTATGAATTCGTTTTCTGAGTCTTTCAGATGAAATGGGCCACGTAAACTATGCACAGAAATTAAAAAAAGAAAAACAAAAACGCGGGGGCAATAGGATTCTATGCTTCGAGTGGGAGCGACGTTAGACGAGTCAGATACAACTACTGGAACATATAGCTTTTTGCAAAGCATGAGCATTTCTTCACTGAAGCTTTGAACTGCCACAAAATATTGCACTAAAAATAAGAAAGAGGATGTGTGTATGTCGGCAGGCATGGCAGACAACATCCCTGGTGACACTTCGTAACGCCTGGTAACAGTAAGATCATGCAATGGACATCGCTCCGTCCATGGAGCATTTGCTAATCACTTTAGCTCTTGCTTTTCGGAGCGTGACAGTATGCCTAATGATTTTGAATTTGAGCGTTTTGCTGACTCCTTAGCATACCACAGTGTAACCGAGGATGAGGTGATGTGCTCGATACGGAAGCTCAAACCAAAACTTTCAACTAGCTGTGATGACTGTCACGGGTGTGGAGCTGGGAAGAAAAGAAGAAAAAGAAGAGAAAAGAGGGAGAAGAGGATCGCGAGAAACGGCGGGCAGGTGGGGCAGTTCTGATCCGACGCTTCTTGAAACCGGCAACGCTCCGGCTACTGAGGCCTCACCGAAACCGGCCCCGCTCCGGTTCCTGAGGACCCGGCAACGCTCCGGCTCCTGAAGCCTCACCGAAACCGGCCCCGCTCCGGTCCCTGAGAACCCGGCAACGCTCCAATCCCTCAAGCCGCGACGAACCCGGCAACGCTCCGGTTCAGAAGCCACGACGAACCCGGCGACGCTCCGGTTCCAGAGGCCACACCGAAGGCAGCAACGCTCCTGAAGCCCCGCCACGTCAGGCGTGAGTCGAGCTTTTGTGGGGACTTGACTACGGGGACTCTTGTCTGCTTTGAACTTTTCCTTTTCATTCTCTTGTGTTTGATAACTACCTCCTGATTTCCTTTTATTACTTTAATACTTATGCACATGACTCTCTCTCACCTGGTCTTGTCTCAATCATTTCGCGTGTCGGACCGGGCGAGCGTGACAATGACATTCCTAATTTTATTATCAAAGGATGTGCTGAATTGTTTATACCTATCCTGACACATATATTTGATCTGTCCTTACAGTATGGGGTTTATCATTCTCGATGGAAAGTTTCAGTCGTAGTACAAGTCTTCAAGTCAGGAAATCCTTGTAATGTCAATAATTTCCGCCCTGTGTCTCTTCTTTGTGGCTTCTCAAAGGTTTTTGAGTTGGTGGTGTATGAACGCTTGCGCTCATATTTTAAACAACAAATGTCACCTTTGCAACACGGATTCCTCAGGGGCAGATCAGTGGAGACGAACTTAGCTATTTTCCTCGGTCATAGTGGTCCTGCAGTATGCAACCGTGGTCAGATGGACACAGTCTAATTTGGCATGACCAAGGCCTTCGATAAGGTTGACCACCAGACACTCTTGTTGAAATTAAAAGAATACGGACTATGCACCTTGTATTGCGCATGGTTTAAAAGTTACCTTTCAAATCGCCAAAATTATGTTAGATTTTTAAATTGTGTGTCGGAGACATCTGCGTCTTTATCAGGCGTACCACACGGTTCTAACCTTGGACCAATCCTGTTTTTGATGTTTGCTAACGATCTACCATCTTCCATCAGAAACTTTAAAGTGCTAATGTTCGCCGATGACTTTAAACTTCTCCGTGTGGTTGACAATGTGAATAACTGTATTCAGATACAAAATGACATCCGCTCCGTTGAACATTGGTGCTTAAAAAATAGGCTTCAACTGAATCCAAAAAAAGATTGTAGTAATGTCCCTTACCAGGAAGAAGTGAGCATAGTTTTCGACTACACTATATTTGAAGAGCAAGTGCTGCGGGTTGTCTATGTACGGGATCTTGGTGTCTTTGTGGACACGAGATTGGATTTTCGCCTCCACGTCTCTCGCATTGTTGGTCAAGGACTTCGCCAACTGGGTGTAATTTCGCGACTGACAAACAAACGTTTGTCGCTCTGAGTGTCTTTTATGTCTGTATTGTGCATTGGTTAGATCACGCCTCGAGTTCGCGTCTGTGGTTTAGAACTCTGTAACGATGTTATGTAGTAATCTTATTGAAAACGTTCAGCGTAAGCTTATAAGAATTTTATACGATCGATATATTGGCCGCCGCCGTTTGTACAATTACCATTCTCTGCTCACTGACCTCGGTCTAGTGCCTCTGCACGATAGACGAATTTCAAGAGACATGCATTTCCTGCGTCAAATTGTGCATGGTTCTCTTGATTGTGCCCAGCTGCTGATGTCGTTGAGGTTCCGGGTACCATCAGGGAGGACATCGAAATGCAGAGATACGTTTTATTCTGATGTGCGGACCACTTGCCCAATGACACGTCTGCAACAGACTCACGATGCCTTTTTTGGCGAAACAGACATTTTCGCCTGATTGTGTTTTTATCCTATAATTTTATGTATCTGTGTACAGGACAGTGCACTGCTGCTCAGGCCACTTGGCTGTTTGCAGGCACGCAAATAAACCCCATCATCCACCCATCCATCCACCCATCCGTCCGTCCGTCCGCCCGCCCGCCCGCCCGGCCGCCCGCCCGCCCGCCCGGCCGCCCGCCCGCCCGCCCGCCCGCCCGCCCGTCCGTCCGTCCGTCCGTCCGTCCATCATCTTCATCATCTTCATAATCTTCATCATCTTCATCTCCATCATCTTCATCATCATCATCATCATCATCATCATCATCATCATCTATGGAAGAGATCTGCATCGAACCACGTAATTTATTGTACTGTTTTTTAACTAATCATAGCAGTAAATAGTGTGCGCCTAAAATTTTGCAGTTTTTAGCGGTTTTTCGGGATTCCTACAGCGAGGTGCCTAAAGCGTTGATCGTCTGCAAACGTCTGCACTTTTCTGCCGGTGTTCCTCCTCGCCGCGCGAAAGCGCAGCGCATGCTCCCTTGCGGTCAATCGGCGCGGGAGGTGTCCGCCATTAGGTTGCAAACGCTCTTCGTGGTTTTGAGATGAACCCTTCTCTTCATTCTAGGCTCTCTAGTATTCTCTAGTCGTAAGCGGTTCGGAGCGGTTGTTACGCAGTAAACGCAAATGTGTGAACCAGCCTTCGGGTAAGCGCCATTTTGGACTCACGGGTTCATCCAGTGGAACGTTAACCTCGACAAGAATGGGCTGTGCACCACGGGCGAACACTTTTCCTGAGAAACAAAAACAAAACAAAACAAAAAGTTTTACTTGTCGGTACAGTATCTTCAGTTCTATATATGTTTACCATGAGGTTTCAACTGGAGGACGTCCGGATCACGCTTTTGCAAAGCTGGTTAGACTTTTAACAAAACTATTACGAGACAATACGCTATGGGTGTGACGAAGCTCCAAATATGGAGAGGAATGGACCTTTTTTACGCACAAAAACGACACCAAGGGGTGGAAGCTCGAAGGACGATTAGCGCGTCCGGAAGGAGAGTTGCACTACCACTCTTGCCTCCTCCGCGACGAAGATCTGAGTTATCGAAGGAGACAAAAAAGGGAGTGCAACTTCCCTTCCCGACGCCAAATATAGTTCGAGCTTTCGCCGCTGCATGAGGAGGGCCTGAGCATAGGCCGAAATTTTCTCGTAAAAGGTCTATTCGTACGCGTTTAGGAATCAATGCAGAGCAGCCTTCTGTGAGCAGGTTCAAAAGTTTAGCGTTGACACGAACGCCGACGAGTTTCTTTATAAAGGGGCAATCAGAACGCGTTCAGAAAACGTTATTTATCCGTCATAATGGGGAATCTATTTGTATCGGTTCGTTATAAGAAAAATACAGAGCGGTGCTGATGGTGCGTTGATCTTTAGACGGAACCGCATAAATCGGTTTCTTAACGTGTCTTGAACGAACCAAAATCGGTTTCTTAACGTGTCTCGAACGGAGTATAGGTACCGCTATACTCCGTTCGCCCTTTAGCTGAGACTAGAAGCTCCATCTTCAGCGCGAGCTCGCAGGATCCCACAGTGCTTTGGTTGCGCGTGCCTGCGCGTTCACACTTGTGTTAGCAAGGGAAGAATGCTCGCGCTGAACGTGGAGCTTCTTGCCTCAGCTTAAGGGTGAACAGAGTATAGATGGAACATTTGTATTTTCAAAATTATGAAAATTACAGGCGACTTTATTCGCAAAAGGGTAAAAAAGAAAATACCAGGGACTAACGTGCGGTAACCTATGTTTCTGTGAAACAATCAAATTGCGTTTTGAACCATTTGAGCGTTTATTATGACAGAAATACGGGTAGAGGGAAAAGGGAAGAAACCCTTATTGCGTTTTATTTCCGTCACTTTCTCGCAAAACTCCCCATTGGCCAACCATGTTTGTGATAGTTCCATGTCAGTGATAGGCTTCGGACATAAATAACTTTTTTTTAATTTTTACCCAGATGAACTTATTATTTTTTTTTATTTGCGAAATTACATCGCAATTCGATAAAAAATTAAGGCCTAGCTGTCGCTAGCTGTGCCAAAACCAGTCCTAGTTTTTTTTTTTTTTTTCTGGTAAATATTGACGTATTTGCTCGATCTTTCTTAGGCCGGAAAATCTTATTCTTTTTTTCTTCTTTCCTCGGTAGAAAGATTATCTGTGTAAAAAGAAACCTCCAATTTCTTTCAGCTTAAATTAGCGCATAGTGAAAGGCTAGAATATTTACAAAGACGCACATACTAACAACTGTAGGCCAAGGCGCAGTCTCTACGCTTTATTGGCTTAGCCGGGGAGATAAGACGCACAGACGTAAGGTAACAATGCGCTTAGAGCGCTGCTTTATCGGCATCATCGGCTCGTAACAACGGCTAGACTCTGACCTAAGGTGAAACAAAGTACAGAAAAAGCAACCCCAATGTTGTCAAATATCATAGCCTCCTCTATGCAAATATATATATATTTTTTTTTGTTTTTGTTACGAGAATACGTTTTGCTCCGCTTATTTGTATTCGGCAGTGCGCCTACAGCGACATATGCCCTAGCGGAGTGAAAACCCCGCGTCTGAGAGAACGCACGCGCATCGCACTATCTACGCTGTCGCGCTTTCGCGCTATGCCCAGGGACAGGGGCTAGCGACGACGCACCGAGATACCGGATTCGCGAAGACAGCAGGGACGACTGTCACCGCTGACTTTTGACGGGCTTCCGTGACGATAGATGGCGGCAGCCACCCCTCCAAATTCAAAAAGGGGGGGGGGGGGGGGGCGGAACTCCGAGGCTGCGCGTACGTCCAGCCGTTCCAACTATACGCAAAAGCTGTCGGCGCCGCCAAGGCCATTGAATTTTCGCGGAGTAAGGTGTATTTCCTAGCACGATATCCTGGTAAAATAACAACGAGAAAGAGAGAGAAAGAAAGATTCCCACCGGGATATGTCTACGTTTACGGTCTGCCAGGCAGGATAGTACGAGCATTACTGCCGAAAGGAATGCTCCGGTTGTTTGCAGCGAGGACCCAACCTCTGTCCAGGCGCGTCGGGCCGCGTGAGACTCGTCATTGGGAGCCCACGTCAAGTTGGCCTGCAGATAAAAATACTTGTCAGAAAATATGCTTTTTTTTTAATTCTCCGCATGTACATCTACGTTTGCGTTAAAACAGTTGCGGAAATCTCAAAAGGCCGCACACAATGCCCCTACTACAGAATCCTCTCCCTCCAGATAACGTCAAAACACTCCAATGGCGCTAACTCAGCAATTGAGTGGGAGCCCGTCTTTTGACGTCCCGACGGGGGCACGAGGCCTAGCTAAGCGCTGACGCAGCGTCAGCGCTGACGTCGAATTAGAGCCCGGGCTTTGATTATTTCAAATTGTGTTGGCCAAACGCGCAATATGTTATTGAAACGTCCTGTGCATTTATTCTTGCTCGCGCGGCAGCTACACCACGTGACACTGAAGAGAGTGAGCGAGAGAGCGAGAGAGCAAGGGAGAGAGAGACAGAGAGAGAGAGAGAGAGCGAGCAAGAGAGAAAGAGAGACAGGGAGAGAGTGTAGCCAACTGTTGCCTCCGTCGCCTGCTACAGCCAGTTCCCAGAATTCATTTCGCCACTGCGTAGGACGCTCCACGTTTTGCAATAGACCTATTGGGTCGTTTACTGTGGCCGAATAAACGTGGTAAGTATATCAGCAACCACGGGCTGGTTTCAGTGAACCTTTATCAAGAAAAGGTCTGCACATGGGCAGGTTCTCTTCATGCAGCGGCAAAAGCTCGAACTACGACCGAAAGGAAAGCTGCGCTATATCTCTCCTGCCTCGAGTCATAAAAAAAAAAAGAAAAAGAAAAAAGGGCAGGCGAGGTGTCCCAACTTTCCTTCCGGACGCAAACCGTATTTCGAGTTTCCGCCGCTCTATGGAAAGAAAAAAAAACCTGAGCATGCGCAGAACTAAGATGAGTTGCGAAGGGGGCAGGAGAGATGGCGCAAATCCTCTTCCGGACGCCGAACACACTTCGAGCTTTCGCCGCTTGGTGTCGTCTTTATGTCAAAAATCATCGTTCGGCTTAAGAATAGCCGCAGATCTCACCGCGTTCTCCCGGAATACGCTCGCAGACGATACAGCGGCGCTCGCTGTGAACAGCAGCCAGAAGCCGAATTGAATGGCCGACGAAGACATGCCGGCCAGCCTTGTTAGGGAGTGCAGCATCATCGCCAGCAGCTGAAGGGACAGCAAAGCATCCACACGGGAATAAAGACGGTTGGTTGCGTGGCCCAGTCCAACCTTAACATGCTGTAGTGGAGGTTTTTCTAGGCAAATTTCTGGAGGTCTGGTTTAAATTGGAGAAAAATGCTGCGTCGGCTGAGGTTGGTGTTCTCACCGATTGAACACAAGTCCCAGCCAAACACTGACACAGCACTCGTATCTTCAATTTGCGGCCCCCGTACTGTCTTCCTATAGGTACGTAAATCATTCGGCACTACGACCTTGTTAACTAGGAGGCGTTAAGCCGGGGTCACACATGCTTATACATCGTACAAAAATTGAGAGCTCTTCCACCCCGTGAAGGAGGAAGTCCGGGGAAGCTGGCACCAAATACTTTACTTGGGGGAATACATTCCACTCCTCTCAAATACAATGGCCTCAGCGCGGACAGGTTCTCTGGGCTTGGCGAGAGCCATCTATCGTCGGGGAGGTCTCGGCGGTAAATGATAATGATGACGATGGTTGTTTTACATATGAAATTTATTGTTGTGGAAATGCTCGAGACACGTGCCGCGCGCCACTTCTATACTTTGTCTCACCTTAGCATGGACTAACCGCGAATGCTGTGCTAGCGCGAGCGGCTAACCTTGACTGCCTTGCCTGGAGCACTCGCTGCACGAGCGCTCGTGCAGCCGCCGAGGCTTCATTCGAAGCAACTATCTCGCGCTTTTAGCACGCGCGGCTAACAATAGTCCATACTAACGTGAGACGAAGTATAGTGATCGCGGCACGTGCATCGACGCTGTGCCGCCATGATCTTCCCAAGGGTTGCACGTTGCGCGTGCCTCGTGCATTGACGCACCTTGCGCTACTTTTGAAACATGAAGGGGCTTTAGGTGAAATAGACCATTTGCTATATTACCCAAGCATCAAGGAGAATGCAGGGATTGGTGTTCCACGCGCCACACGCGCACGCCTTCCCCATGTCAAAGATTCAAAGTAAATAACCAAAATAAAGCGTTGACGAACGCACGTGCAAGATGCCATTTGTTTTAGGTATTTGCTTTAGAAAAGTTACTACAGCTGAGGCCAGACCGTGCTGCGCGTGGAACACCAATCCCTGCATTCTCCTTGATGCTTGGGTAATATAGCAATAGGTCTATTGGAGACGACACCGCCGCGGCCGCCGCGAACATCCACGTGCACATGCGCGTGGACTGGCGCGGACCTCCACTCCGCAAGGGCTGGATTCGGCGCTGTAGGCGTTCTGTCTAATGCAAATGAGCGGAGTGAAATGTATTCCCCCTAGTAAAGTATGTGCTGGCACGCTGGTGGAGACAATGACGTTTTATTATAGCGAGGCAGCCAATCACGGCGCAGGCTCTAGTGCGCCGCACAGCTTGCCGCCGAAGGGAGCCCGGCATTGCGCAAAGTCAGGGGGGAGAGAGACGCCGCGTGGCGAGGAGTACACACGACTGGGGAAAGAGGCGGCGGCGGTGGAGAGGAGTTTAAAGTGGGGCATACATCGTTGCGTTTGAAAGTTGTTGGTCTAGGCTCGGTCTGTCGCCGGCGACGATCCGCCAGAACCTAGCCATAGGAAGTATTCACTGGACGCCATATTTGTGGGTGCTGTTTAAAGCGCATGCTCAGAACGAGCTAACATAAATAGGCTGCTAAGACCGGCACTCTCGATGGTGCGGAATGCACGTTGCAAAAGAACTGTGGAAGCTCGCCATCAGCACGCGCTCAGAATTCGCGCATACAGCTATGGCCGCCAGTGAATACTCCCCATAGACAGCTTCATTGTAAAAGACAGTCTGCAAACAGATTCGAACCCCAGTCACCGCGAGATCCGTGCATCGCAGGCCGCATGGCAAGGAGCTCTAAGAGAAAACTTGGGCGCGTGGCATTCGAACCACGGATATTGCGGTGACTCGTGTTTGCAGACTGTCTTTTGTATGATGTACGAGCAGTGTGACCCCGCGGCTTTAGACGGAGGTAACGAAGGTTTGGCAAGCGCAACTTGGAGGCACGCCGAATACACATTCAATCATTTGTGCGCTTGCGCATCGCTCGCCGGCTACAACACGGCATGTCTATATGAACAAGTGGTATACTCCTTTTTACTTTAAGCCTGTACCGCAGCCGACGCTACACTCCGATGGAGCCAATCAGACAGAGTTAAAAGTGCATCGTCACAGTGTGCTCTTCGTAGCTTAGCGGAAAATAAACCATCTATACTCCGGTCACTCCTAAGCTGAAACTGCAGTGAGAGCAACGCGCAAGCCGGACCAATCCACCGCATCCTTCCCATCACCTGACCCAGCTCTCCGCCCAAGGATGAGGGCTATAGCGTGATCATCTGTCGAAGGATCGACGTATGGCTGGTTCAACGCGCTCGTATAGCTTCCAGCGCAAACACAGCTTAGGGGTGAACGGAGTATATAGTACACGGTCACACACTCCGTTCCACATTCAGTGTCAGCGCTTTGGCGGGACAGGAAACATGGATTAGCGTACAGCATCGTCAGTGGTGGGTCCCAGTTGGCTGAGGTAGTGTTAAACTTTATTCCGGACGTAACGTAACAACTGCAGCGTGGCTTCGCCCCCAAAACACCGAGAAATGGCGTCGTATGCATGTATACGCCACTCGTGACGAAGCCACCATTTCTCTGACGTCACGGAGAGGAAGGAGCATCCGACAGCACCCCTTCTTTCCAAGGACGGAGCCCTTAAAATCGAAGCTCTGTCCAACTGCCTCAAGCGCCTCGGTGCATTGGCCATTGGGCATGACGTTGGTGTTTTTCTGTGTGTAGATTCTCCCGCAGCTCTGGCGTTGCAAGAGACTATGCGGAACGCAAGTTCGCCTGCTTAGTGTGCAGGGGTTGCAGTGACGTCATAACGTCGAGCTCCGATTGGCTTTGCTGGAAGGGTAGTGGGTATAGATCTCAGTGATAGCTGCATTGAGGTCAGCAGCTAGGTGCAATCGGAACCAATCAGCAGACACGAACTTGCGCTCCGCATAGTAATTGACAGCTTTAGAGCGTGGTTTATTATGGTAACGTTTCTTTCTTCTGGGTACGTTCTTCGGCGTTCTGAATGACGCCGTAGCCTCATTGGCTGCGATAATAAGGTGCTCAGACCAATCCTCGTGTTTATTAAGATGTCCATGACTATACGCGTAGGTCAAAAACAAAAGATGACGGAAAACAGTCACCAGCGTCAGCAGCTTGACCAGTGTGCCCATGTGCTCTTCCCTAAAGAAGTTCTCGTGCATCAGCAGGTACAAGTGAAGAGCCACCATGGCTGATGAGAGCGCCTGTGATGCGAACGCCCAGAGCAGCCTTAGTACTAACACTCTACGCTCTTAATACACGTTGCGCGCAGAAAGGAGAGAGAACACACCAGTTTGCAGCCGCTGATCAGCGTCCAGGGAAGTTTGGGCGTTTCGGAACACGAGAGCCGGTAGAACTCGAACGGACCGGCTAGCCATAGGTAGCTGCAAGGCATCCACGAGAGCAGGGTGCCCCGAAGACACGGAGACAGCGGCGGGGCATCGTCGTTGCCAAATTCGCTCGAGTTCTGGGGAAACTGCGAACGCCATTCCACGATTGAAGTTCCTAGATGTTGGGTTCTATCTCAATTTCTCTAGTCATCTATTTTTGTCCGTTTCCATACACTGATTCTTTCGCCCACTTGCTGTCACCTCTCCTTCTACTTTCTCAAGCTTTCTTCGAGCCGCTCAATAAATGTCATTTGCCCAATGGACGTCTGATCACGCGTGGTCCCATGCCAGGAAACTACACTGTATACCTTGTTTTAGCTTAAGTCCACACGCAATCCGACTTTACGAGCTGGGGGGACCAATCAGACAGCGTCATATGCGCACCATCACGGTGTTCGTCATATTTCTGTACGTGTCCTATCATCGCTGAACCAATCCTTAACAAAAAAAGGTCGACTGACTTGCGCTTTTAATGCTGCTTAACTAGTTCCATTACCACGTAGCGTCGGCTGCGCCTAGACGTGAGAGGATATCACAGTAGAAGGGGCCATGCATTTTCTATGGCAATATTGGCCCTTATTCTGAGCAACTACTGAACCTATAGACCGACACGCTGTTTACAAACAAGCCCGCGTTTGCCCACACCAGGTGTGGGCACTGCGCGTGCGCAGAAACCAGATCCACGTGAAGGGAAGCGACTGCGCATGCGCAGTGCCGCCGACAGCGCCACCGCAGCTGCGTGACGTCAGGGCTGCGTGTTGGTCTATTGGTTTCGGAGTATAGTTGTGTTCGAAGGATAATTCGAAAAAAAAAAAAAAAATGGAGCCGAACTCGCTGCTGTCGCAACGCTGGTTCTCGAAGTAATGCTTTGGCATTTCGTGCAGCGGTTATACATAACAAAGCATGGTGAATGCGGCGTCTCAGTACTTTTCGGGAGGGTGAACATTCCCGAAACCCCTCTTCTCCCTGGTGCAAGCAGATCAGTTCACTTAGCGTGTGCATGAAGGACGTGCGCGCGAGGCGCGTATAACGACAGGGCCATTTTCTATGATGATTTTAACCCGAAACTGGGGCAGAAGAAGGAAAAAAAATTACAGCGGAAGAGAAAGTAACGGAAACAAACGACATTTCTAACTCAGCTGATAAAGTTATTCAACAGCACTCCTTATGTATACAGAACCACAACCTCCACGGAACTATCGAACATCCTTTTTCAAGGTCGCGCGCATACCCGGGTTAAAATCATCTTGGGTTAAAATCATTATGGGAAACTTCCACCAGCTCGCCTGCACACGTAATTTTTGAAAGCCATTTTGTTGTGCGTTTTTATTCCGCGAACATGCGTTTAATCATGCGAATGATGCACATGAGCAGCCTGTGCAATGTGAAGTATGCCACATATGCCGACATGGGGCACTAATCTGGACACTTAGCAAAAAAAAAAAAAAAAAACGCAAGAAATCCGGCGGCTGTGACTGGCCAGCACCGCACTTGACCTTGGCGCCGGCCAATCACAGCTGCCGAATTTCTCGCCGACTTTTTCGCCAAGTGTCCAGATTAGGGTCCACGGCAAGAGGACTGCGCGTCAAGAACGGAGTGGCAGGTCGAAGAAGGGAACAGCAGACCGTGCGAGTCCATCGGTCTCCAAAGCCGGTGGCAGGAGCTTCTGAGGTCATCCAAAGCGCGCACTAGCGCGCACCCGCACCCCGCCCGCCATCTGTTGGCGCTTGCAGAAGGTGTTTCGCAACCAGTTTCCACAGCCAGTACTGCTGTGGCACCATCCCGTGGCGACGTTGCGAACTTCGATTAGTCAAATCCCGTCCAAGGCCAGCGCATGTATAGAAGGGCACTAACGCTCACGCATTAAAAAGCTTCGATGGGCGACCGCAACGTAGTGGTCATAACGAGCCCCCATTTCAGAAGATGGGGGCCCATCTCAGAATATGGGGTTCTGACTCCTGAGTATGCGTTCATCGAATGTATACGTGTGCACGCTGCAGGAGAGTGTGAGACAGCGACACGGGAGGGCAAAAATGGCGGACGGAAGTGGTGAACCGAAGCCCAACTGACTCTCGGCCAATTAGTGGCAGTGGCAAGGGAACTTTGAAGAAGAAGAGAAGAATTTCTTTAGACTAGAGGGTGAGAGTGTGTCGGAGGACCAATCAGCTCCTTTCGGTAAGAGGAACTTCATATCAAAATGGCTGTCATCTGGATGACCGTCGTAAGACAGCAGTAGGAGATTGGGTCTGCGACGCGTAGGTAATTCTAATTTTGTGAAGTACAGTCTTTTTCAAAAGTTTAGAGCCCACCGCGCGAGTTGCCGGAGCGGGCTCGGTCCCGTGCAGCGGCGCTCTTTTCGCCGGCGCTCGCTGGCTGCGAGACTTTTGAGAGCGAGGATGAACTTCGCGCTCGCTATGCCAGAGCGAAGTTCCCCCATAGAGAAATATAGTACTACGTAAAGAGTGGCCACTCAAGCCGTTTCGCGGCTCAGGAGTTAGGGACTCTACTGGCCGTTAGTAGGCGCAACAGTGCCACTTATCCTGAACATTTGTCAGATATATAATATTAATAAATAACTTTGTTGTATAGAGTAAACTTTTCAAATTATTACAAACTTTGAAAACTTTCAAAAACGACTTCAACGGCTGTGGCTATGGCTGCGGCGCGACGGTGGGCTTCGGAGTCGTGGACTCGACGGAAGGCGGACAGGGGCGGATACTTCGGCTGCTTGGTCTGTGTCTCTTGCTTCGTTGTGTGGGTTGAATTGGTTCCGCGGCTTGTTGTCTCGTGCGGGTTTCTAGTCATTCTTCCGTTGCGGTCATAAGAAGTATTGTGACTGTAGTTTCTTTGTTGATGGACATTAGCATTCGGTCACTGAATTTAGAAGCCACTGGGCCAGATTGTTCTTCTATTGTTGCTGTATTAGTCACATGGTCACATGTGCAAGCGCTTTTCATGGAACTTGGACGGTAATCTTTTTAAATGCCCTACATCATATTGCATTTGTCGCTGTAAGTCTCGCTGTAATACAGTACTTTTTTCCCAGTGTTGCACTGTTGACGCGTTATTCATACATTTTGCATGTGTATTCTTATTTTTTTAATGTATGAATAACATACATCACTCATCGTCTTCAGAGTTGATGTTTGTTTTGCTTGTCATAGTTACAAACATAAATACTTTTGTGTGTCAGTCCCTGGTGTCATCCTATGTCGTCCCTTCAAGAGAATTAGCACAAATGTGAAAATATCCTTTTCGGTGTGCGGTCAGTTTGAATTATATGTAGCGCTGGATGACTTTTCTTCTGCAGTACAATTAAGGTATGCTTATGAAACAATTCTATTTTAAACAAAAACCATGCTAGTTACAATAACACTGACTCGTTCAGTTAGAGGGCGCATATGCTAATGCCCGATACAAAAAAATACTGCCAGAATTTGCCTTGAATTCATTCATTTATCTGGCCAGCGGTTACTGCGTGTATCCATCCATTCAACACTCAACTAGGGACTATACTGGCCGCTGGGGGCGCTCGCTGACACTAAATTGGGCCGCTGGGGCCTATGGAAGTGTCCGCTCTTTACGTAGTACTATATTTCTCTATGGTTCCCCCTCGCTCCCAAAAATCTCGCAGCCAGCGAGCGCCGGCGATAAGAGCGCCGCTTCACGGGTGCGAGCCCGGTCCGGCCACGCGCGCGATGGGCTCTAAACGTTTGAAAAAAAGACTATACATGTGATATAAAGACCTTACTTCATACCTCCACATTATGAAAGTGTAAAAAAGCATTTTTATTATGAAGCCGATCATCCAGGAGTAAGGGAGCGCGATTCTCGCACCGCGGTACTGCCACCACCGCCGAAAGTTGTGAATGCTAATCACCACTACGCCTTGTCTTGCTGGCGTTTCCTATTTGTCCTATTAAGGGTAAAGGCTCATTTACACTGCCCCATTTTTTTTTACGTTAAGTTACGTTACGTATAAGCCACCGAAACATTCGTGTCACGAATGTCGCGTGTCATGCGAACTGGTAGCCTTGAACTGGTAGCCTCGCTTAATATGAAGCACAGAGGTCCCGGTGACTTGAACGTTATATTCCGTGACGTACCTTAACGTAAACAAATGGGGCAGCGTGAATGAGCCTCAACTCCGGTCAAAAGTCGAACCAAAATAATTGACTGATATCGATTTACGGCGATTAAATGCGAGCACTGCCAAAATATGACACAAATGGGAAACCGCGATCCACTCTAAAACCGATATTAAAAATGCTATCACCAGCTCCTCAGTGGGTATTCAGCCGGTTGACTGTTTGTCAAGCAACCTTGGGCCCTTATGTCATCTTTGTTTTCAAGGGGGTTTCTTGTTCGTACAGTCACGTCTTTCGTCGTGTTTTTCAGCTGCGCTATCAGTCGTCCCAGTGGACGATTTCTCCTTATTATGTTACGTTTTAGCGGCCGTAGTTTGAAATTGCTCTTCGGCGATCGCGCACGAAGATTATTGACTCCCTGCTCGCTTAGGCGCGTCGTGGTGCCGAATGTTGCATTCATTGGCGGCCATAGTTTAGTACGTTCCTGCTCAACGCGAGCTTCCGATTCGCTTCCACAACGCTTCTGCAACGTGCATTGCACACCACCAAGATTGTAGCTCTTCTCAGACGAGGGGGGCTCGTTCTGAGGCTGCATTCATTGTGGCAAACCCTCTTTTCGGCCGGCAATTTTATGAATGTTTATCAAAATTTGCTACTGATATTTGATGTTTGCAAAGCCAAGCAGTAAAACAGCCGTAGCATCTTGCATGACTCATCTGAATTGCTCTTGCGACTAGGCTAGTCGTACGTTTTGCGTTACCGCAATATATTCTTTGCGTCACACGATGACCATGCAGCTGATTACACAGGTTTCCATCATGCTCGAGCTGGTAGTTTCGGTTTCGCCGTAGCACCCCGAAACAAACCTTTGAGATAAGATATCTACAGAAATACCTCGAAAGGAATAATAAAAAAAAAAAAAAAAAACCTGAGACATTGTAATTAGTGGGCACTTGCTTCACTAAAAACAGTCGTAACCCTAAAATAAAAAAAATAAAAAAATGTACCGGATTTATTTTATGAAGGGGCCCGGAAACGAAATGTTTGCACTTATTTCTTTGTTAATATGTGGTCTATGTTGTGCCGGCTAGTGCCGGCACCCCAAAAACACTAGTCCGGACTTGTGTTAATGGGCTACCGGCAGAAAAGTCAATAAAACTAAAACGAATTAACAGATTTTAAGATTACGCTGGTGGCGGTCTGTAGAGCTCCGTTAATTGGAAGGCCGCCACGTTATGTGCCTCGAAGCAGCGCCAGTTGGGGGCAGTAGGCTCGCTCGTGGAGTTACTTAGTCCTGACTGTAGCCTGGCGGAGAACGCTAACGAGTTTACTAAACTTCGTTTCAGCTTCAGTCCAGACGCAGCCGATGCTACAAGCGCGAGCATGTGGCCCTGAACAGTAATTGCACGGCACGAGCGGGCGTACTTGGCAGGGACATTGAAAGCACAGAGCTCGCGCTTGCAGCATCGGCTGCGTCTGGACTTAAGCTGAAACGAAGTAGTTGTATATGTTAAAGCTTCAACAGTGTTTCCGCAACGGGCATTCCACGGCATCAAGATCGCCGTTCTTTGCAGACGTTAGGTAGGAGCTTGATTAATCTGAGAATGGCGGGGACCTCTGCCAGGCCAAACATAATCTTCACTCCAGTTATGAAGATGTGAATGCCCCACCGATTTTCGGGTGTTCCCAGCAAATAATCATGCGCTTGAAAAGATCAGAAGGGGTGACGTGCACATACTCAGCCAGTCCTACCTCTAGAATTTTATGTCGTCATCATCCGACGCTCTAGACCAACGTCGTCACTGATAGGCACGCCCTTTTAAGAGACGTTTGATTTTTCTCCGCCCCTTGGCAGTGCCCCTCAAAGTCCACTACGTGCCCGTGCCGCTTCGGAAACATAGGTGTTATCATATCTCACTGGAGAAGCCTTAAGAGAGCGAGCGCGTATTCAGTCAGGCCGTGTTCTTGGCCGTGAAGAGGCCCCTAAATGTAACGAGTGCGACACGCAGTGCGCTTCTCGCTGACCAATTTTGAAGCGAGAAGTAGAAAGCTCGCGGTCACGTCATTTCGTTTCCGTACTCCTTTCATGCGCCGAGACGAAATGTATCCAATCAGAGGCGATCTGAAAACAAACGCCGCCGCGTGGAACGCGGTTAGGCGCTTGCTGGTACGTGGCAAGTGTTCTTTTTGCTCTAAACGCGTACAAGCATTAATTTTGTTAATGAGCTTTAGAGACCCGGCATATTTATTTGTGAAAATCAAGAGCAACGTTTGAATATATCACGGTTGATTTCATGATCATACGTGCTCTCTAAAGAGAAAATAATCGAAAATATGCAGACAAATGGACCCAGCAAAACAAATTCGGTGCTGCGAAATATACTCAGACTTGTGCTCCTTACCTGAAAAATGCAATGGATTACAATTACAAATTACCGAGCCTCAAATGTAATGAATTATCGTTTCAAATTACTTTCGCTGAAAAGTAAAGGATTACTTTACTCGTTACGTTACAAATTATTTTCTCCTTATTTTTTCCGTACACTTATTAAAAAAAGCAATACAAATAATTATGATATTTCTCAAAAATGTTCTGCAACACTACTTTTCATTTCTCACACGCCCGTATTATGGTAGTCCATGTAAGAATGATCCCTGGAATGGACCTTTTGTAGAAATACGCGGTGCGCATGCGCGGAGTATTTGATGCGCCTGGGTTCGAGAGTATCTAGTTCCAAACAATCCGCCATCTTGCATTTCTCTCCTTTGAGCGCCTTGGAGACCCTCGAGACTCACGTTTTGATGTTGCGAACAAGGTGAACACGAGTCAACGTACTGACGACGCCCATTCTAGATTACGACGTGCACCGCAATCATGCCGGTGAACTGTGTAGCCTTCGGCTTTCGGAACTATAGGAAGTATTCACTGGCGGCCATAGCTGTGTGCACGACTGCTGAGCGCGTGCTGATGGCGAGCTTCCACAGTTCTTTTGTAACGCGCATTTAGCACCCTCAAGATTGCCAGTCTTAGCAGCCTATTGATGTGGGCTCGTTCAGAGCATGCGCTCTAGACATCACCCACAAATGTGGCGCCCAGTGAATAATTCTTATTATCGCCCGGGTTGTGGAATGGACCTTTTGTAGAAACATCGGCTCGAGAGTAAATAGTTTCAGTAACGGGCTTTAGCTGAGCAAGTTGGTTCATTGCTTGTGAATGGGGCCAGCTGAACATAAAAAACACACAGAGAAAAAATACATATCTTGGTGTAAAGAAAAAGAAAACCGAAATCAAGGATTAGAAGAAAAGGAAAAAGAGGCATCATTAAATGTTGCTAGTCCAGCGGTGCGAATGATGTATTTTTTCTCTGTGTGTTTTTTATGTTCAGCTGGCCCCATTCACAAGCATAGTTTCAGTACCCTCTCTCCCTTCCTTCTGGCCGAGCAGAGAGAGAAGATGGTTTCGTTGTGTCAACTTCGGGGCGGTAGATTACGCACGATGGGGACAAAGAGTTTGGTGGAACCGTATCTCGGTCACAGCGCCTCAATGGGTGAACAGGATGTAGCTGACGCTTTGGGTGTGGAACGGGTGGGAGAGGCCTTGCGCGCGCGTTGTTTTCTCGCCACTTAGCCTCGAACCCAGTCGCGTGTCTAGGAGGCAGCACATATTCGCCAAGAGGTCCATTGCGCAGACAAAGCTAGCGGTGCGCATGCGTCGTCAGCAGCGTCTACCTCCGCTACGAAATTCGGAGCTAAAGAAGCGATCTACGAAAGCTCCCTTTTGACTCGGGTGTTTCGCCTGTTATTTACAAGAAAAGAAAAACTTGGCTCTAACGTTACAATGCATAGCCAATGCATAATGCAGGGGACCCAGCTTACCTTGATGTGTTTCCGTAGATTAGAGTTTGTTGCTTTTGCTTATGACAATGTGTGTTCTTTTGGCAAGCTAAGTATGCACTGAAACTCTAGGTTTCCGTTCTCCTTAATGCCCTGAATTTTAAACATCTCATTAAGAGATGGCCATGGAGACAACGAACACTCCATGACCGAAAACTCGACCAGGAAAAAGTGCCGTTACGGGTTATCGATCGTTCATCGGTTCTCACTTTCATACCAATATTCGTGGAGGCCAGGGGAGGGGAGGGCATAGAGAGCGAGAGAAGCGGTGGCCATCGGTCTCACAAAACAATAGGGGATCACCCCACTTTACGCGTTCTCTCTCTCTGTGTCAGCACACCTTAGATGGCCTGCCCCCCCCCCCCCCTACACACACACACACATACACCCCTTTATGCTGGCAGTTGACTGTAAAGTGAGGAGTGGACTCGGCCATCATGCCCAGGCAAGTTAACGAAAAGAAGTATCGTCCGTACCCTCGAAAACGATGCTCTTAGCCTCGCGCCGGGCGCTTTTCAGCCGTGCCTCAAGAGCGTGCTAGAATACTGTAGCGCACATCAAAGACACAGATAATTCGACCCCTCGAGCGAGACTACATCGTCTGTTACGCGAGTTGTGAACCCGCGAATCGAGAAGGTACGCACCCGCGTTTGATGTCTGTGCAGGTGGCGGGAGACGTCGAAGAAGTTGGAAAGGGTGGGACGGTGTAAAAGACAAAAACAAATAAACACGAAGATCATTCTCCTGCCCGGGGAAGAAGAAAAACACGATGGAAGGTGACGGAGAGCCTACTCGGCGTTGTCTTACTTAATCTTTGTGTTTCGTATATTTGTACATGCCTTGCTTGTTTTTCTAGTGGTTCTAGTGGCCGGTCATACAAAAAATCGTGTTTTCTTTTCGGCTATTCTCCCCGTCCTGATGTTTTCTATTTTATTGAACTTGCTCTCTTTATGCTGCTGAATGTTCTGCTCGGATTGCTCCAGTTACCGCATTATGGACATATTTTTAAAAAGTAACGAGTAATTAAAGTAATCCGTTACCAATATTTTGTAACAAAATTACATTACAAATTACTTCCGAAAAAAGTAACGTGGCAATTACAAAATTACTTCAAAAATTAACGGATTACTTCCCAAGTTTGAATATATGCCGAGAAAAGTACGCGCGCAGCAACAAGGTTTTTTTAAAATTGCCATTCATGTGACGTCCGTGCAAGCCATGTATTCAATCCAGCCGCATCGCCTCCCAAGATGAACCGTTCGAAACCTTTCTGGTGTGTTTGTCGGGGCTCCTCGTTATGCCGAGCTGCCTGCATCTACACAAAGAACACTGGCGAAATGAAAGGGCACCCTCACTCCATTGGAAGCTCACCCAAAGTGGTGTGTCGCACAGTCCGGCCATGGGCTCGCACTCGGGACTCCAAAACACCAGCGATGTTGACCTTGAATGTACCTTTCACGACTTGCTGGTATCGCTGGTATTCCGAACAAAGACGACGTCCTGAGTCTCGGGAATCTTGATGTACATCTGCTGCTTCGTCTGCTTCACTGTGCCCACAGTAGCGCAGCTCGGAGCACGTGGAGGTAAAGCTCGCTCAGCAAGACCGGTGTTCATTCCGCACCCCCCCCCCCCCCTTGTTTCAATCTCGATTAGCATTGCGCCGGCGTGCGATCTTGCATCACTACAACGTAGTGGCGTCACTATGCTTCGTTTCACCTTATGTGCGAGCGAAGGCAAAACTGGAAGCGCGAGCACGGAAGCTCCGTGCGTTCAGGCTTTGCTCGAGCGCGCGAGCTGGGGAGAAATGCAAAAAGCGCTGGTCTCGCGCTTCTAGCTTTGGCTTCGCTCGCAGATAAAGTGAAACGAAGTATAGGGTCAGCGGCACCCGGGGCGGTGCCCCCCCCCCCCCCCTCCCCCCGCTTGTTCTCGTGGCCTGCTGCGACACACCCTCCCCCATTTCACTGCCCCATCTGCAACCCCCTGAGCGCTGCACCCCCCCCCCCCCCCTTTTCTGACGCCGCTGCTGCTACGTAGTGCATGTTAAGACTGGCAGTCAAGCCTACATGTATGTCTGTCTCAGGGTGAAGACATCCATTGTTGCCCTGAATGTGCCAGCGCGTGACGCTCTCGCGCACTCGGTGCGTGACTTCGGTAGTAAAATGGCGTCTATGCATTAGCCAAAGCTACGGGCTCGAGGTGAGTGACACCGGATTGCGCGCACATCAAAATGCATAAAGAAACGATTGAACGGAAAAATGGCTGAGATGTCACCACTCAAGCAAAAAGCGCGCGTGTGTATGAAGGCACTCTAATAATGTCTATTGCAAATCTACACCGGAGACATCAGACGCCATTTCAAGGCAGAAAGACTCGTTCACACAGGGAAGTTTGTTAAAGGGGCCGTGCAAAGCGTTTCTGACCATTTTTTTTTAATTTGCATCGCGTTCGCTTTAACTAGTGTGTGGAACTTCAGCAGCCCATTAAATATATAGCATGGAAGAAATCTGATGTATTTTTAAAACATAATACGTGAAAGAAGTTCAGAATGTTGACCACATTTTTTTATTGTTGACGACACCATCCCAGTTGAAAATTTCTCCAAGTGGTACCACTTGCAAGTGGTTTATCGAACAGGTACCACCCCAAATGGTACCACTTCAAGTGGTACTACTTCCAACTGGTACCGCTTCAACTGGTACGCGTTAACTAAACCAATTGCAAGTGGTACCACTTCAAATGGTACCACTTTAAATGGTACCACCTCAAATGGTACCACTTCAAATGATATCACTTACAGTGGTACCACTTTGAATGGGCATCGCTTGCGAAGGCACATTTTCGTGACCTAGATGAACGAAAACAATTCCGGTTATTACTTCTTGCTTTTATGAAAAGATTGAAAGAAATGCTGCTTGCAAGGCACAAGTGCATGGGTAGCACGAGATTAAAATTCGATGCCCTGGCGCCTCAAAGCTTTTCGGGCATCCTGAATATTTTGTGCCAGTACGTTTGATATGCCGCTGACGATATGGCTCACGGGCACCTTGTTTTTCTGGACCAAATGTTGCACTGTTTCTGCAAGGTAATGAAGAGGGAGAAAATATTGAAAAGCAGCTCGCAAGAATATACCAGAATATATGTTTTAACAGAATAAACTCACTAACCTACAACATGGCCAACTTTTGAAGGACTCAGCTCCTTGCGTGCCACACAATCCGAGTTCTTGTAGTCCTTTGGAGCCACTTTGCTCCCGTATGTCCTCAGGGCCAATTCTTTGCGGCCCCATATTGCCTCCGCCATGTCCTTGGCCACCATAGATAGTTTTACATGCCCCATTATTTTGTCGGGTCGGCTCTCGATTCACATGGCACTGCATGCCAAAGGTTATATGCAGTATTACTGTAATGCAACAGTTTAAGGAAATTGTATTTCCCCTCAGCCTAATGTCAGAAAACTTGGGATGACCCACTTGAAATGACCCACTTGAAACGACCCACTTGGAATGACCCACTTGAAAGTGGCACCACTCTCAAGTGGTACCACTTGAAAGCAAGTGGAACCACTTGAAATACAACTTAATATTTTCACTTGGGAATATTGATCTGAGCCAGTATAGAGCCGAGACGACAAGAGCGTGCAAGAACCATGCGCGATCTTCCTAATCGTTAGAATTAACATCCAGTTATGAAGATGTGAACACCCCACGGATTTACGTGTGTTCCAAGCAAAACTTTGAGTGAGAATCACACGCTTGAAAGGATAAGAAGGGGTCACGTTCACCTATTCAGCCAGTCATACCTTGACAATTCAATGTCGTCATTATAATAATACGAAATAATAATAATGTTAATTGTCTTCCTCAAGTACAAGTACATGATAGAAGGGGACTGAGGAAAAAAGCTGCATTTGTGCAGCTTGAGAAGTCCTGAGCCTCCTCCCCAATTGGCAACAGCGGCGGGCCACAAAAGAAATGTATCACTTCGTAAACAAACGAGCGAAATTAAAAAAAAAAAAACGCAGGTCAGTAATTCAATGTAGAACATTCCAATGTAGCAGATAAATTAGCTCTGCTAAACAGACGGCTCACTAAAAAGATAAGTGTACATTCAAGGTTCAAGATATTCAAGGCATTCAAGGGTTCAAGATTCAAGATGTATAGCACGACTATGTAATACTAGATTCATTCTCTAAATTCATTCTCAACGGATATAACTGTAACTTATAAATGAGGGCATTGAGTGGAATATTTACTTAGTCATTGTTATGCAATTCACTCTAAAAAAATTCTCTGATATATTTTACTGTTGATGTTAAAGGATGCATATTATGAGTATTGAGGTAATTAAGTAGGGTCGGAAGCACGTTGGATAGCATTTTCTCACCATATGTTGTTTTACAACTGGGGACTTTCCAGTTGTCTAGGCTACGAGTGTGATATGTTGCCAATTTCAGCGATAAGGATGGTAGTTTACTAAGATTGACAACATTATTTTTTTGTTTCAGACCTATAACTTAGACATAGCCGATATTTATAGATATTGTAAATATGCATTAAATTTAATTTAGTGAACAGAGGTTTACTAGGGAAATCATATGGAACATTACATATTATTCGCAGTATCTTTTTTGTAGCATAAGTATCTTGTTCAAATTTGCCATTGTAGTGTTTCCCCAGACGAGGTGACAGTAATGTATATGTGAAAAAAATAACGAGTTACAGATTAATACTTTAGCATTTTTCGGCAAAATAGAGCAGTGACGATACATTATGCCAATCACTCGTGACAGCTTTATCAAGATATGGTTTAGATGTTCATCCCAAGTCATATGTTGCGTGAAGACAACCAAAAGAGTCTTAAAATTGGTCAAAACTTCTATTTTTCTTGAATTCAAATCAATATCTCTTGTTTCTAGCTGCATTCGTATTCTTCGGTTGAAACAAAATAGCCTCAGTCTTGTTCACGTTGATTTTTAAAGTGTTAGCGTGGCTCCAACTACTAATCTTCTGCAGAGTTTGATTCGCCCTGTGTGCTAAATCATCACAGCAAACACCTGTGAAAAACAAACTTGTATCGTCAGCATAGATGATATATTTGGTATTTTTATCTACGTTCACGATGCCATTAATATATAAATTGAACAAAAAAGGGCCTAATATACTGCCTTGTGGAACACCAGATATAATAGGTTGGATATCTGAAGAGTACCCGTTGATATGAACATATTGTTTACGCAAGATATGATGAAATGATAGCTGACTCTTGTCCTTTCAAGTTTATTTATCAGCAAGTTATGGTTTAAATAATCAAAGGAAAATCAACGAAAATACCAAGAGTCATCTGTTTATCCTCAAAGCTACGCAAAATGCATTCCTTTTGTTCCAGAAGGGTCAACTCTGTAGACCGGCCTTTATGAAATCCGAGTTGCGATGAAGTGATTATATTCTTTTTGTCCGCAAACGTCACCATACGGGTCAGCAAAAGTTTCTCAAAACCTTTTGAAAGAACAGATCAAATTGAAATGGGTCAATAATTTCCGAAATCGTTTTTGTCATCCTTTTTGTACAAAACCATAACCCTTGCGATTTGCATTATCTGCTGGAAAACCCCGGCCCGCAAACACAAATTAAAAATATACGTCACACAGGGAGATATGATGCCAAACACGTATTTTATTGACCCTATACTCTGTCTCATCCTACGATGGACTAAAGGCCAAAGCCAAGGGCCGCCAGGTCCAATCGCGTTCCACGGTATACTATGACACCCTTAACATTGGTTAGGGGTGAACGAATAGTGTTCGAATCTAAAAGCGCCGCATCATTTCTACAGCTTCGACGCCGCAAAAAGCCTATATGTCTTGGCTTTTTTTGCGATGTAAAATTGTTGAGTCACTCAGTGCTCTTCAATTCGAACCACTGTCCACCCGTCCCCACATCAGTGATCCGAGACGCGGGCACCGATACGGTCATCGAAGCGAAATACCGTACAAGTTCTAAGTGGATCGTGATTGGATCTGGCGGTCCGTAGCTTTGGTCTTTAGTCCATCATAGGGTGAGACGAAGTATAGTTGCATGTCGTCAGCGTCACAACTTTTACTATTTCTGAATGCTAAGAATGCAAGCGTCACCTCGGCTTCCACAACTGGCTGAAGAAATATAGAACACTCATATTGATTTTTAATGTAAGCACAGGCGTTTTCTCCTGGGTTATCTTTTGGCAAGTTTACAAAATAATTATTAAAGGCGTTTGCTAGCTCTAGATCTCTTAGTTCTGTGTCATCTGCACAGGTTTTATCTATTTATTTTATTTCAGATGAACGATTAAGAACATTATTAATCCCACGTGATGTCGGTTCTTTGTGTTGATGATGATGATGATTATCCGGCGCTCTAGACCAATACCGGTCATTGACCGCACGTGTTTGACACTGATAGGCCAAAACTTCCTAGATAACGAAGTAGAAGTGATGATAGAGCTGTCGCCATCAGCGAAGGCCAACGCTGGTCACAGATGGGACACGACGATTGCGTCAACGATCGGCTCATACTTGACTCGAAGCCGAGCGTTGACGCAGCACTCGTTTCCAATCTGCGTCCAGTGGTGGCCTTCGCTGGTGACGCAAAAATGGCAGCGCTGCGGCCTTGTCTTCGGGGCGGTGTTGGATAGGCACGCCCTTCGAAGCACCATTTGGTTTTCTTTGCCCTTTGGAATATTGTCGATACGCGGAGTACACAACGCGCAATACGGCGGAGCACAAAGGGCATGGGCGCTAGCGGCCTAACTTGGCGTTGTTGCGATGGGCCTTGACCAAGGCCACGTCTTTTCCTTTGCCCCCCTTCTTGTCCACCCGGCGGGGTTTGGCCTTCCCATTGAACGTCGGCGCCCGGCTGTCTGAGCCGTTGTGGACAGAACGCGTCGCCCGGCGCCGGGATGACGCCGCCACACCTGGGAGCGGAGATGAGCTGAGCTCTTCTCTCTGGCTGTAATCGCGCCGGCCCGAGGTGGAAGTCAGTCGATCCAGGAGCCAGCTGCACTGCCGGGAGAGGATTCCGAGGGACGACGCCGGCGGCGGGACTTCCGGGCGAGTACGTTCGGTTCGGGTTTTTGTCTGGCGCCACTTGCGGCTTAGCCCGCTAATCCTTTCCTGAGCCTCGACGCCGCACAATGAGGGGATCGTCTCCATCACGGTCAACGTCTCACGAGCTGACGGCGGACCCTTCGTCACCTGCTCCTGGCGCGGCTTTCGAGGTCAAGAGTGCCCCGGCGCCGGATTGGGAGGCCCGTTCGACGCTGCAGTGTGTGCGTGTGCGTGCGTGCTCGAGAGCATGAGTGGGGGCGGGGCCTGAACAGGACGTTCGTTGGCAGTTCGGCCACCATTGGCTGCCAGCCGCTGGAGCACCTACAGCGACGCTATAAAAAGAGCAACCGAGAGGTCGCAAAGTGTGCTCTCGGACGATGTAGAAACTTCTGTACATATGTAATTAAACAGAGTTAATCGTGAGACACCCTCCCGTCTCCTGATGTCCCTGCCTGGAGTCGGCCTGCGGTTCCTGTCCTGGCCTGGCCCTGCCTGAGTCCTCCTGGGGAACTCCTCGGTCGCAACAACTGGTTGGCAGCGGCGGGATGACGTGCCTGCTCATGGTTCCTGGTACGGGTGAGTGCTTTGCAATTTTCCCTTGATTTGCCAGACCTTTTACTCAGTGTTAGGTACGCGAGTAGAGGGCTGCCCTTTTGGCTCAGAAAAAGCGAAGTTCAAGCTGACTGAGTTAGATAGGGGAGGGAGATTGCTACACTCGGGACCATGGATGTCAGTAAGTTACGCATTCCTGATTTGGTGGCGATATGCGAGGAGCTTGGCATAAGCGTGGGGCAGGCGGAAAGGAAGCCGATCATGGAGCTCCTTTGTAAGGAGGAAGTGTCTGACGTAGAGCTTCAGGAGGCTTGGGAGCTGATTCGGGAGCGGGACGAAAACGAAAAAGCGAAGGCTGAAAAGCAGGAGCGGGACGAAAAAGCGAAGGAGGAACGCGAACGCGAACGCGAGAAGCGGGCTCGTGAATTAGCGCAGAAAAGGCTGGAGATCGAAACGTTGAGGCAGGAAGTTCGGTCTCAAAGGCGAAAGGTAGTAGTAGAGGTCACAGACTCGAAGTACCTAGCAGCGACATTTCCTCACTGGTTCACGTACGAGGGTGATCCGAAGTCACGAGAAAAAGACCTTGTGTCCAGGGAGGAAAGAGCGGTCGCGCCGAGCAGAGCTAGAACGCGTCAGGTAGTGGCAGAGACGGGGCGTCAGAGAGAAAAGGTTGAACATAAGGAGTATGCTTTAACGGACGACCAGCGTCTTTCTGCCGACGGACTACCGAAGCCGTTCCGCACAACGCCGACTCCAAACCTGAAGCGCGGGAAGTTGGAGGGGATCGCGATCCCTCCAAAGGAAGAGAGGCCTCTCAAGCACGTGACGTCTGCTTCCTGGGAGACAAGGACAAGGCCAGCATGGTTAGGCCGCCGCAGAAGTCCATCCAACTCAAGGAAAGCAGTGCGGAGAAGTCAGCGGATAGGGAGGAAAAGCAGGAATTGGGTCGTCCTAGCCGCCACCCGTGGAACTCCGAGACCAAGCCAGGGCTGAACAAGCGAGACCCAAGTCAGGGGTGCTCGGAAAAAGCATCGTGTTCGAGCCGTCCTTCTGGAAAGAAGGAACAGAAGAGGAAGCTGCGCAGGGTCAGCGTTCTCCGACCTGCCCCGAATGATTCTGCTCAGCAGCGTCAACAGAGGCGCGACGCGTCGAGCCAGAAGCAGAAGTCGTCCAGGCCGAAAAAGGGGAAACGCGGAGGGACCCATCCCAAAAATCCATCAGCCGGCGGCGGCTGCAAGATCAAGGGATCCAGGTGGAGCACGGAGAGAACCAGGCTGGACAAGGGAGATCCAGGCCTGGGGCTCTCGAGAGGGTCGCCCGGTTCCGGCCAGCCTTCCAAACAGAGGGAACAAGAGAGGAGGCCCCACAAGGTCAAAGTCCTACAATCTGGCCTAAACTCGTCGGATGGTGAACGACACGGTGGGCTCGACGACGGCATGTCGAGCCAACAGCAGCTGCAGTCGAGGTCGAAAAAGAAAAAGCGCAAAGACATTCATCCCGAGGATTCATCAAGCAGCATCGGCTGCGAGACCAAGGGATCCAGCCGAGACGCGGATGGGACCAGACTGGACGAAAGAAATACGAGCCAGAGCTACTCGGAAACTTCGTCACCATCACAGACCAACACCGAGTGTTCGTCCAGGCGCAAAAGACACAAGAAGAAAAGGCTGCGCGGGGTCAGTGAGCTCCAATCTGGCCCGGACTCCTTCAATACACAGCGTCACAAGAGGCCGAAGAGGCGCAACTCCAGAAAGAGAAAGCTGTCGTCTGGGCTGGGAGACGGGAATCGCGGAGATATCCACCCCAAGAAAGCACCAACCGACAGCGGCTGGAGGAGCAAGAAGCGCAGCAGTGACGCCAGGGAGCCAAAGCTGAACAAGCAAGGAGGTACGAGGCAGCGGCGCTCTAGGAGGCGGCGCTGGGTCTTCCGTTCTGGTCCGAACGCTTCCGACCGTGACCGGAGGCTCAGCGCGCGCAACTCCCGAGAGTTTTCTTCGGGGCTGAGAGAAAGCAAACGCCAGGACACCTATCCCAGGGAGCCGTCGATCCAGAGCAGAAATGCGAGCAACAGGCTTGGAGGGGACACCAGCAAATCCACGCTGGATGCGGAAACGACGAGACAGAGCCGTTCGGACGAGAAGAAGAGCTGCAAGGAGTCACCCAGCGGGAGGAAGTCGGGAGTCAAGCCGTTACACTCGTCTCGGGCTTCCGCTGCGAGAAGAGAAGTTAATCGGCAGAATGCAGGAGCATGGCTGGACAACTCCACGATCTCGACCAAGTACCCCGGGTTCCATGAGTACGTGCTCGGCTCACGGATTAAGCTACGGCGAGAGATCAAGTCAGGTGCGGAAATCATGTCTGAACTTTCCGACTGTGGCTTCGAGAATACTGTCGAGTCTGGGGACCAAGGCTTTTCTGGTGAGAGTAGCACCGAGAACAGACTGGGTGTAGGTTAGAGCACAAGGTTCTCGCCGGTGAAAGATTTCCGAGAGAAGCGGACGAGGCAGAGGCCGCCAGAAAAGGGGAAAGCTTAATTTGAATGTCTTTTCCTGAAGTCGGCTTAGCCAGAGGTATGAATAGGTTTTCTTTTTCGGGAGTCCGAGGTTTGCGTTTTGTTCGGCTTCAGCTCGTTGTGTTGGCGGTAGAGTTCATTTAAAGCGGTTTTATCCTCGATTTATTTTGCCTTATGGAGGACGCGCTTGAATTTAATAGGGATAGGCCCTATGTGAGTTACGTAACGGTATGTAATGTGTTCTTTTCACGGGAGTCCGTTTTTTAGCGTTTTGTTGAGCTGCAGTGCGTCGTGTTAGCAAGCTCGAAAGTTTATCTCGCTTCACGGTAGTAAGCCTTCGAGGCGAAGTGGAAAGGGGCACAGCTAAAAGAGGAACGCTGATGATCCATGCGGGGCTTCTAAGACGTGAACGAGCTCCATGATCGGATGGTACAAATTTGTAAAGTTTTTTCTTTGTTTCAAATCCTTAGAAAGGGTCATTTTGATTTTGTGATTGTGTTTTTATTTCAAAGCACGCTACCGTAACTTTTGTTTGGGTTTGCCTGGTTTAAGGCATATTTTCCTTTAAAGGGCTTGGTGACAGCCTGAGCTTGAGTGTCGCGCGAGGGAGATTTTAGGTAGTAGGGGGAAAATTGTCTTTAATTTTGTTTGGTCTGGTGGATCGGGGGAGGAAAGCGAAGCACTTGTCGGTGCTGGGATCGTGGCTGGCTATGTTTGTCTCACCAATGCCTTCCTCTTGTGACCTGAGTTGAGGTCCCCCCCCTCCAGAGATTTTGGACCCGGTCCTCGTCTACGTCTCAAGGCAGGTGATGAACCCCGGACCCTATCCCAAGAAAGCGAGGCACTCATCGAGTCAGCGCAGCAGTGTGGGACTGCTGCCCTCCTGATGAGCTCAGTGGCGGCGGAGGTGTTGTTGCGATGGGCCTTGACCAAGGCCACGTCTTTTCCTTTGCCCCCCTTCTTGTCCACCCGGCGGGGTTTGGCCTTCCCATTGAACGTCGGCGCCCGGCTGTCTGAGCCGTTGTGGACAGAACGCGTCGCCCGGCGCCGGGATGACGCCGCCACACCTGGGAGCGGAGATGAGCTGAGCTCTTCTCTCTGGCTGTAATCGCGCCGGCCCGAGGTGGAAGTCAGTCGATCCAGGAGCCAGCTGCACTGCCGGGAGAGGATTCCGAGGGACGACGCCGGCGGCGGGACTTCCGGGCGAGTACGTTCGGTTCGGGTTTTTGTCTGGCGCCACTTGCGGCTTAGCCCGCTAATCCTTTCCTGAGCCTCGACGCCGCACAATGAGGGGATCGTCTCCATCACGGTCAACGTCTCACGAGCTGACGGCGGACCCTTCGTCACCTGCTCCTGGCGCGGCTTTCGAGGTCAAGAGTGCCCCGGCGCCGGATTGGGAGGCCCGTTCGACGCTGCAGTGTGTGCGTGTGCGTGCGTGCTCGAGAGCATGAGTGGGGGCGGGGCCTGAACAGGACGTTCGTTGGCAGTTCAGCCACCATTGGCTGCCAGCCGCTGGAGCACCTACAGCGACGCTATAAAAAGAGCAACCGAGAGGTCGCAAAGTGTGCTCTCGGACGATGTAGAAACTTCTGTACATATGTAATTAAACAGAGTTAATCGTGAGACACCCTCCCGTCTCCTGATGTCCCTGCCTGGAGTCGGCCTGCGGTTCCTGTCCTGGCCTGGCCCTGCCTGAGTCCTCCTGGGGAACTCCTCGGTCGCAACAGCGTAAACCCCGCAACATAGCAAAAGGTAGTCATTCTATACCTTGTCTAAACTTCCGTACAACAATTCTAATAGACACGACATACCGGTTCCCTGTGCAGTTATCGTGTTTGTGTCCATGGGGTAACCATATCATGCCAGTCACCGTAATCTTCGTATGCTGAGCCACGGCTGCTTGATCAGTGCAGCTTCGGTTCTAGCGGGGACGGGCGAAGCGGGGCGAAGCAGGCCGGAGCGGGAACCAGAATCCAGTGGCCATAGCTGAGCGATGAGCGAAAATCGGGACTGGGCGACCGGCCACAAAAGTTATGAATCCTCTTCAAAGACTCCCTCTGCTGTGTCAAGTTTAGAAAAAAATAGTACGCCATCTTCTCTGCGTTGTCTCTGCGCAATGTTGTAGCCCCCCCCCCTTCCCTTTCCCCTTCCCCTCCCCCTTCGCCCCCCTAAAAAAATACAAAAATATTTTAATTTATCAGTGCAGATTGTTGGCCGAGTAAGTACTGGATATTATTTGTTATGGACAATAAAAGGAAGGCATTGATGTCCTATGTTATCTATAATTAAAAGTAGCGCGTTACTTTAGCAATAAAAAGTAGCCTCGTTAAGTCGCCGTTCCTTGTTTACTTTTCAAAACGTGCTACTGTGCCATAGTTCAAAATGTTAGTGGCATTACTTTGGTGGTACCTGAAAAAGTTGCCATACGTAAAATACGATATTAGTCTATATACCGAGGTTCATAGCGCGATTTTCTAAAAGAATCCTCTTGGCTATCGTTATGTCCACATTGGCGCTTACGTCATCCAGGGAGAGTGAAACGCCATGTGCGATGTGCAACTACATGTGAAGGGCCTCTCTGCTTTTCAAGAAACGAGCTTCTGGCTGCCGCCATTTTCAGTGTTCTTTCGTATGTCGTGTGCTTTCTAGCTCTTCTTTCAAAGCGGCAAACATGCGCGTGCCACGTGCTAGAATCTAGCACATGTGGGCTGTCATTTTTGCTTTAAATTGTAACGCTAACGATATACGGAGCCCACCAGGTGCGTTTTGCCATAGCTAGAGCTAGCCATAGCCACACTCACAAAGCCTGGCAGTTCGACGACCGAGCCATATAGAGCGCCCGGTAGCAGATTTGGAGCGCGAGGATCTGGCAGCATGCACAGAGCATCAAAGAGCCATTTCTCGGGGAACCTGTACGTCAGCGCACAGCTTTTGCAGTTGCAAGGACCCGAAACACACTTGTTCGCTCGGGAGAAGTGTGTTTCGGCCTCTCGCCGCAGCGGGGCGCCAGTAACGTGGCTCTCCTGCAAGGAGGCTAGCAGTACTAGGAGGGGGTACGTTGCAATATTGGTGGAGCCTGGTCATAAAAAGTTTAAGTGATGTTGTGGCCAACGTGACATAGATCTCTTTGGCAACTGGTGCGCGTGACAGGTCACGTGTGAGATGGATGGTTGATTGTAGAAGGATTCCTTGCAGGCTTGCGCGCGCTCCGTTCGGTAGGTTTCATTAGATCGAATACTATACTTCGTTTCACCTTATGTGCGAGCGAAGGCAAAACTGGAAGCGCGAGCACGGAAGTTCCGTGCGTTCAGGCTTTGCTCGAGCGCGCGAGCTGGGGAGAAATGCAAAAAGCGCTGGTCTCGCGCTTCTAGCTTTGGCTTCGCTCGCAGATAAAGTGAAACGCAGTGTAGACGAAGGCTAGCTACGGTCACGTGATGTGGTCACGTTGGGCTGATAAGTGAGGAGAGTAAGGAGGAAAATGAGAAAGTGGCGAGGCGTCAAGGGAGCATGGCTTGTGGAGGCTACGCGGCTGTCGTCATGCCCTCTCCTACCCTTCTATCCTCCTTGCTCTCCTGTCATCCGATGTCTACCGCTCCACCTTTTCGATTTCGGCGGCCGTTTCTTGTGGCGATATGCCAGTTGTTGTTGTTGTGTTGTGTGTATCCCAAGTAAAAAGTTTTGCAAGTGGTACCACTTGCAAGCGGTCTATATGTCCAAACCAAGTGTACAAACATATGTTTATACAGCCGGAATTTAGTCTGCCTCTGTGGGCGTCTGGTGTCTCAGCCGTAGATGAGCAATTTAGCCAGTGCGGTACAACCGCTAGCCTGGGGTCTTTAACGTGCACCACGTAGTAGTGATACATGACCGCACTCCGGTACGATGCTCATCCAGATCAAAACGGGCGGAGGTGGGGATTGAGCGCAGGATCTCTGGGTTCTGCAGCGCGAGCTTTCGCTCCACGTGATCCGAGCTAGTGTGCGCTAGCCCACTCGGCCACCAATCCACCTGATCTGCCAGGCTTTGTCAGTATATAGGAGGCTATGGTTTTAAATTCCCAAACCAAGCGCGTAGTTGTGATAAACACTGAAGATGCGAGCAGCTAAAAAACAAATTAAATTATACTGACTGCCAGTTTATCAAAACAAACAAATGCGAGCGAAGAAAACGTTACAACACTCGGCTTCTATAACGCTTATGGGGAAACATATTTTCTATTGTTTTTTTTTTGTAACCGTGGAGCTAAAAACGTATGTATTTCATATATTACAAAAATACGGGATCACGTCCAAACAGGGTTCAACGAAACCAAGAAAGACGTTTCAAGGTTTCTTTTAGCATTGCTTATACTTTGCTTTAGTGCATGGCGATGGAACTTTATTGGGCATACATAAACAATCAAACGAACACTAAACGCTACCATTCTTTACGCTCTCGAAAGTCATTTTACGTTACTTGTATCCGTATCAGGGTCTACTGCTTCTACGCCCCATTCTTATGCCAGGATGCTTCTTGTAGAGCTCTCAAGTCAGGATACGTCTGATAATGATGCGTACGATGCTTCGACAGTCAGCTTCAAGATCCCGTCCCCGCGACTCTTGTAATTCCACAATAACAACTTTCAACCACAAGAATGGGAGCTTTTTTATACCTGTTTGCTGCAAGAAAAAAAGAAAAGACGCCAATGGCGTAGCTTGAGCAGGTATTCACTGTGCGAAGGCATTGTCTTAGTGACGGCTTTGTTAAGGAGAGCAGGCGGCGTTGTTCGTCATGTATAATCATGTATTGTTTTCTTCTCCCTCCTTGGCATTTCAGTTTTCTGAACATAGATTTCAAGGCTGGGAGTTCCAACTTGCTCTTTGCCATCGTGTCTCGCGAGAAGAAAGAAGGAATGAGGTTTCAGTCCGTGCGCACTTTTCACCAGAAACTGCAGCTTCGGACAGGACGCATTCCCAGACCTCTCCTACAACCAAAGGCCCTGTGAAAGGTCGCATCGTGCGACAGGGCCAGGTTTACGCGCTGGGCCATGGGGCTCTCTTTTCGCCGCAGAAACTGCCGGAAGGTCCATTCTTCGTTGTATTTCTCACAAAGTGACTCGGCGTAGTAGACAAAAAACAGCTGATCTGACGACCAGTGCTGTGCCGCGGCGAGTCGGTAGTCGGAGTAGTTATTGCTCAGGCGCCGGACTCCCTCGCGAAACTCTAGGTGTGCCATGCTGACGGCAACGTGCTCGTAGATGTCCCGATTCACAACGTCTGGCAGTTTGTAGACGATCTGCTTTTCTAAAGGGTCCAGGACCGCAGAATACCTTTCGTTGAAGCACTGGCGGACCACTTTGTACCTTGACCTGGAAAGCGGGGTCCACGGATAGGTATGCTGGTCTGACGTTCCGAGCGCTGACTCGAGGAGGCAATGAGCCAGACGAACACCTATTCGAGGTACTTGCAGAAGTCCGACGTAAGGAGACACGGGTGTCTTCGTGATGTTTGCTGCAGACACTGGAATGTACAACGCGCCGCTCTCTGAGTCGTAGGAACATTTGGTATCGGATAAACGTCCAGTAAATGAACTACTTATCGCGCCCCCTGTTTGCGAGACAATGTGTTGTGCATACGTTTGTTCCATGAGGTCCTGATATGACGCGAGTACCTGCGTTCGATTAATTTCAACGTGACGGAAGTGGATCGAGCTTTTCTTAATCCAGTCCGGGAAAAAGAGTGTCACTTCAATAGCTGTCAATTTTTCAACTACAGTCTTCTTCATCTGCCGATCCATCCAAGATAAGTGCTCCACTGTTTCTACAAGGCGCCGTTTTGTGTCTTTTGTTAGCCTCGCAAGATTGGTAAAATTTAGCTTTGTCTTGAGAGCCAAGTAGCCTAACTGAAGCACCTGCGAGTCCAGGGCTCTCTCGGCCATTACCAGACAGTTGCGTTCTCGGCTTCGACCGGGCGTACTCACCTCGCCTACATCTTCAGGCGAAAATATCCAGAGATCATCGATGACACGATAGCCAATATAGTTGAGCATAACACGGAATGGCACGACGCTCATCACTTGCAGTAACCCCTGAGTATATTTGGGAGACTGGAGCATGAGAAAAACATTGCTTCTGGAAACATCCACGAGCCCCACGAGTGAGGTATTGAGGTACACGAAGAAAGTTGACTTGGAGCCGTAGGTTGCTTCGTCTTTGCGCGCGGAGTTCAAGTTAGCCAGCCGGAGAACCACGTTCAGCACCTCGATGGCCGCAATGTCGGTCGTATTGTCGTCGGGTTTTATGAAGCGCATGGTCCTTGCTACTCTGGCCAGGAATTTAGTGACCGTACGATTATCCTGAAAATCCCGAATGGAAAGTGATGTCGCTGCGCGGCCCAGTGTTATCACGAGCGAAGGGCGTTTGTCTCGCTCCATTTTTATGTTGAATAGCGTGTGCAACCCAAGGAGGCGCATCGCCAAACCAGATATCCTCCATATGTCTGACGACGTCACGGTAGCTGACGAATCGAGTGGCCAACTGGACAGGCCTAGCTTGCTGAGCATGGCCTTGAATGGTCCGGTTCCAAGATTACCAATGGCTTGATGATCCATGCAGCCTTTCCAAAGATCCACCACTCCTGAAACAGCCTGTTCACCGTCGGCTCTTCCACTCTTAATGTACTTCCAGACGATGTCCTGAACGTCTTCGATGACAAAGTCATTTGTGGACACCGCGTCTTTCCGAGCTAGTTTCCGCCACCGAACAGAGCACACGAAATCGTAAAAGTTATTGCATGCACTTTCAGAGGGGTGCAACAGGCGAACCAAGTGACGACTCTCCCATTTGCAGTCGTTCGTCTTGCATAGCTTGAATCCAGCATTGAGCGGTCGATGTGACTCCGTACTACGGTTGATAGCCCAGGGTCCATGCAAAACAGCTACTTCCTCAACATCGTCTTCATTGGAGCTCCGGTATCTGTTCCTGTTGTACATACCGTAAAGAGACAGTACACAAGCAGCTACACCTAATGTTATCACAATGACAGCGATGGTGTCGCTGCCACCGAAGCTGCGCCGCATGTAGTTGTAAGGAGCCATCCACGGGTTTTCCTGAGATTTTTCGTAAGCAGGTGCCATGTTAATTTCCTCAGTGCTGATTGAAGAGAGATATGAGTTGGACGTCATTGGCTGGTTGCTGACGTATCCAAATTTCCAGGACTCCTCCGTCTCGCTTGATGTTGTTCCATCTCCGTAGGGGTAAGGACCGGCGTGTCCCGCTGCCATGCCTAGAAGAGGCGCAGAAGATGTGTGCCCGGTCGTAGGCGGCGTCTGGATTTGGAATGCAGTTTTCTTGGCTGGCGCAACTTCGATGTCTGCTGTAAAAGATGGCGCTAGTGACAGGCCCGGCGGCGGGAGCGCGGGTTGCGGCGCGGGTGGCGGCGCAAGCTGCATTGCTGGCTGGGGATGCATCGTCATGACTGGAGGCTGGGCTATGATGATCTGCGCCGGCACGTTTGGCGACTCATACTGCATTGGTACCTCAAACTGTGCCCCATATCCGTTTACATAGCGCGGGAAACGTGGTGGCAGTCTTTCGAAGGATCGACCTCGACGGTGCGTGATAGGAGGAATAGTATGCGGTTTGTTGGAGTATCGCGGAGGCGGGCTAGCGAACATAGGACGACCAGGACGACCCGGGACGTCCAGGTCATCGAAGTAGTGTTTTAGAGGTGGTCGGTCAAACGACCGGCGGCGACGAAGCCGTCTACCAAAATTGCGACTCGAGTCAGTGGACGAGCTAGACGTTGACGACGAGGAGGGTGTGGAGCCCCGAGATCTCGATCGTCTTCTGGAGGAACGGGACCTTCTGGAGGACCTAGATCTTCTAGATGACCGGGACCTTCTGGAGGACCGAGATTTCGACCTTGATCTGGACCTTGATTTCGACGAGCGCCGTCTTCGTTTGGGTCTTCTAGAACCTTCGGGAGACCTTGACCATGACCGACATCTCTTGGGGGACCGGGCCGGGGACCAGACTAATGGCCGGTGCTCTGGATAGATCCACTCTTCTTCAATGGGAGGCGAGGGTCGTTTTCTGATGCTCTCCCTTCGAGGTGGGAGCGCTTGGGGCAGAGGCTCTGGATCGTACGGGATTCCTATATGTTGCTCAACCTCTGCCGTTTCCATGACGGCACCGCAGTTGGAGCACTCCGATGATGTCCGCCGCACAAAACCACCTGTCTTATCTAGACGAATGACCTTAGGAGGAAGTGCATCATCCATTTTGGTCGAGTCGCTGCCATTCAGCACGACGTGCGTCACGATGCGATACCTCTCCCTAACCATGGTGCTATCGCTTGAATCGCTGGTCGGCGTCGTGGTGCGACTTCTTCGAGACCGTCTGCGTCTTGACCTTCTCCGCGGTGAAGTTCTGTACTCATCTAGGCGTCCCTTCGACTGTGTGCGTAGTGTGTCGTCTGTCGGAATTGAGATGCGCGTCGCCGTGGAAGGGCTACCAGCGGATGTGATGGTAAGTTTTTGGACCGGTGGAAGGGGAGTGGTTGCGGCGGTGGTTGCTGCGGAAGTAGCCGGTGTTGGTGACTTGGCGTCGCCTGCTTTTTCCTGAGAAGTCGCGTCAGAAGTAGTCGTTGGCTCAGACGTTTCGCTTGAGGTTTCATCTGTTTTCTTCTTCTTTTTCTTTCCCTTCTTTGACTTGGATTTTTTCTTTTTGCCTTTTTTTGACTTGGACTTCGATTTCTTCTTTTTGCCTTTTTTGGACTTGGATTTCGACTTTTTCTTTTTAGACTTAGACTTGGACTTTGATTTCTTTTTCTTTTTAGACTTCGACTTCTTTTTAGACTTCGACTTTGACTTCTTTTTAGACTTGGACTTAGACTTCTTTTTCTTTGATTTCTTCTTCTTTGATTTCTTTTTCTTTTTCTTCTTTTTCTTGGCATCGTCCTCATCCTCTTCGGCAATGTAAACCGCGTACGTCGACCCCGTGGGGTCCCCAGCGCTGAGGATGGCCGCCTTTGTATTTCTGATTTCTTTCTGAACCGTGTCCTGTATGCACCCCGTCGCGGATTCGAGGAGGTTACATGTCGACGTAATGTCCGCAATGTCGGGTTTGTTGGCGGTCACCTCAGGCCCGAACATTTGCACCGGTAAAGAGGTTCTGATGTCCATAGCTGTTTCTGAACCCTTGTTCGATTTCACAGATCTTTTAGAACCCATGGTGCTCGTGGAGCCCAGGGATCTTCCGAGGCTTCGTAATCTGTTTGAACCCTTGGACGTCTTTGATCTTGTGAGCCTTCTGTATCCGATAGAAACCTTGGAGTTCTTCTGGACTCCGCGTATGAACGTTTCCTGCGTTACGGCGTCCATAGCCCGGAAGCAGTCATCAATCATCTCAACCATAGCATCGGCAGGAAGCTGCGAGATCACGTTCGCTGTTGGTTGCTGAGGGACCTCTTCATAAAAATTATCCTTACGTATGTCCTCATTCATAAACTTCTCGAAACGTCGTCGTTCGCTTGGAGACCTTTGATCATTTTCGGTCGTGTCACAAAGTCGTTGGGCTCCACTTTCAAAAACAATGTCCAGCTTGTCCAAAACCTGTTGCTTGAAATCTCCCTGTAATTTTGGAATAATTGCTTGTGTGCGCTCCCCCTTTCGGCGTTCCTGAGAGGACGAAGATATTCTCACTTTCTCTGCAGATCGACGAAGTTTTCTGATTCCGCTCTCGAGGAAGCTGTCTAACTTATTCAGCACTTCTAATCCCTTCTGCACTGGGGTCACTGGGGTCACTGGTTCCAGTTCCTTTCCCTTTGGTCTGCCAGTGCTGCCTCCAAGCTTATTATCACCTTTGCTCTCACGAAAAGGTGCAGACCTGCGCACCCTATCGGATGAACGTCGTACGCACTCTGCTCCGCATTCAAAAGCAGCCTCTAACTTGTGCAGTACTTCCAATCCGAAATCATCACTATGCTTCGGTTGAACCACCCCAGGCACCACCGATTCCGAAAAGTTACGGTTCACGAGAGCATCGAGTTCACGATACCCTCGTGAAACAGAAGACCTTCGACCTCCTTCTGCCGAATAACGGGGCTGTCTGAAATCGCTTTCGAGGACGGTTTGCAAGTCACTGAGCACCTCAGAACGCAACGCTTCTAATTCCGAACTGATTACTTCAGAGTCTGCGATATTCTGTTCTACAACCTCTTGGCGAATTGGCTGCAGACAAGTTCGATCGAACGGGTTTAAGTGTATCTTCACGTTGGACCCCATTTCCTGCAGTTCAGTCCGCACTTTGGCTTGGGCGTCTTGATTGAGTACTCTCGCGAGTGGGGCTGTGGTTGTCCGCTTTAGTGTAAGACTGCCTACTGCTGGAAGTTCAGCGAATTCCTCCGTAGTGTCTCGTGACGTGATTTCCCAGGGACCACTATGATGGGAGGCAGATTCCAGTTCCCCACCGAGAACCACCGTGCAGGTGTCATCAATATCTGTCACTGGACAAAGACCAACCGTTTCCTTATTATTGATCTTGAGACGAGAGCTGACTGGACCGAACCCTGGAGGAGCGAACAAGGTAGGCGGTGTTTTCTGAACGGCGTAATGTTCCGCAACCTTGGATTCAGGAGCGACACCGGAGTAGTGACGTAGCACGTCTGGCGTTCCCACCAACCTGTGACTGTCGATGTCTTTAGGTTCATCCTGATACGTGTCTTCGGGCCTGTGATGAAAAATCACAGTAGCTTCTTGAGACGGAACATTTGGTACATCTTGTTGTTGTGTCGGTGGCCCCTTTTTTCTGAGAGTGGGCGACGCTTTATCCAACATCGTGTCATGAGGATTGTAGTCTTGTTGTTTAGATTTTGGCTCACCATGCTGGCCCTGATGTGCCTTGTCTTGAAGCTGTTTTATGGTTTGTCTCTTTGCTACAGCGTCCTGGTGGTTCAGCGCTTGCTGGTTTTCAGGTAAGTCCGTGCCTTGCTGCATCAAAATTTCTTTGCTGGTTTTGTCAGCGGGTGTTAAATGTTTGTGTTTTTTTCTCTTCAGATTGGATTTTGATCGGCGACGACGGCGCGATCGCTTGCTTCCTGTTTCAGCTGGTGCTGGCTCACGGTACGTATTTGGCGAAGGCAAGCTGCCGATTATGCCCGATTCTATCATCACTTCATTCATCCCTGGTTTTAGTGGTTCCCCCGGCTGCACTAGAACGTGAACGCCGCGTTCATCAACTCGGGCGACAGGAGCGACATCTTCCGTTGGCCTTTCAGCGGCCGCCGCTGTGGCCTCCGCGGCCGCCGTGGCTGTCGTGGAATCGCTGTCTCCTGACGTCGTCCCACTGATGGCTGTTGTCTTGCCTGTGCCAGCCGTCCAAGATTTACTTCTCTTCCTTCGCTTTTTCTTTTTCTTCTTTTTCTTTTTGTTCCCTCTTCTTGAGCTACTACGGCGTCTGGTGGACGTTGAGCCGGTTTTCGCTCTCGAAGGAGTTCCACTGGAAACCGGGTCCGGAGCTATCTCCTTGGTATCGTCGGTACGCACCAGCTTTCTTATTTCGCCTGAGCTACGGTCCTTCTCGAACTCCTGGACCCTGATGTTCCGTTCGAAGGACAGTTTCCGCAGTGGCTTGGCGACTTCTTGACTGCCTTGTATGTCATTTTTGTCACCGAGGGACACGTCCAACCGGTAGTCGTACCCTTCCTCACGAGGATCGGGTGGCAGTGGCGAATTCAACATGTCCGCGCCGGCCTGTGCTGCCCCCGAAGTTGTTTAGGGCTAGCTAACCCTGAGGTTCATGGTCGCTGCCGCGGTCATGGACAGCCTTTCTCCTTGTTGTCGATCCGGTTTGGAACGAGTACCGTGACCAGGGTTGAACACTACCGCCGCTGCTGCGGCTACTGCTCTGCTCGCGCTCGTGCACGGGGGCGATAGGCCGCCTTCTTCCTCCTCGGTGCATCATCGACTCACCTTTTGCATAGCTTCCGAGATTACCGGTGCGGCCTTCCTTTTGAATTAATGATCGACTGGCAGAATAATAATTCTTTGAAATAATTAAAAATGAAATACTAAAACGTACTGTTCATGATCGAGTGCGGTATTTCCGTAAAAGCCGCTTCGCCAGGAACAATTAGTCCGACAATAAAAAAATACAAGTAAAGTAATTTAATGTATTGACTTTTACAAAGCGGGAAGTCAAACCTGGTTTGTACAGCACCGTTTTCTTACGTTTTCTTACGTTACGTATAGACGCTTCGTGTTATGTACGCAGTCGAGTCAAGAGGACCAGAGGCAGGAGCCGCAAAAGAACATCAGCTATGTCAGTAGCCACTATCGAACAACCCCCAAACGTCAAGCCGCACAAGCGCGCATCGCCACCATTGCCACCATACACGCTCATCATTCCCGCGCTACCCGAGTCACGCGCATCTCCCGTCAAGATAATTGTGGGGGTTGTGGGGATATTTATACAGCGTGTAGTTGGTCAGCCATTTAAAGTCAAGATAGCCAGCTTGTGCCATATCACTATACTCTGTTTCATACTTAGCGTGCAACGCTGTCAAAGCTACTGGCGCGAGCGTGGGGCTTGACCTCGTTGATCATTTGCACGCGTTCTCGCGCAAACAAAACCATAGATGAAGCCACGCGCTCGCGCCAGTAGCTTTGACAGCGTTGCACGCTAAGTGTGAAACAGAGTATAGACCTACACGCTGTTTACAAACAAACCATCGCTTGCCCACACCAGGTGTGGGCACTGCGCGTGCCCAGAACCCGGATTCGCGTGAAGTGAAGCGTCTGCCCATGCGCAGTGCCGGCGACAGCACCACCGCAGCTGCGTGACGTCAGAGCCGCGTGCTGGTCTATACAGTGTACTAGATAGAATTCGCAACTTCCAGCGACGGTGGTACCGCGGTGTGAGAATCGCGCTCCCTAGCTCCTGGATGATCGGCTTCACAATAAGGGTGCTTGCCAACACCTTCCTGGCGTGAAAAAAATAAACTAAGGCTCTAATACTGCTCGTATATAGCAACACTAGAATTACTCACGCGTCGCAGGCCCAGCCTCGTACTGTTGTTCTACGACCATCATCCAGATGACAGCCATTTTGATAGGCACCAGTGCGCCCCCTATAGGTCGTGAAAGTTGCGAATACGAGCGAAAGCTCGCGCTGCAGAACTCAGGGATCCTGGGTTCAATCCCCACCCCTGCCCATTTCGATCTGGATGAGCATCGTACCGGCGTGCGGTCGTGTATCACTACTGCGTGATGCACGTTAAAGACCCCAGGCTAGCGGTTGTACTGCACTGGCTAAATTGCTCATCTACAGCTGGGAGACTCGTCGCCCGTCGAGGCAGACCAAGTTCTAGGCTGTACAAACATACACACAACCCAATTGTTTTTGGGTAGTATTGGGACCGGAGTGGCTCGGCAACGGGAGCTCGTGAGGGCGCGTGTATAGACCCTTTCCGAAATTCAGTCTGGCCACTTTGATCACTATCATCATCTGTGGAACGGCATCTACGCCGTACCAATGGCGGTATTCACACGGGGGAGAAATCCCGGGGATTTCTCCCCGGCACGCGCATCCCACGACGAAAACGTCAGGCTTTGCGATGTGCAAAAGCCTCGCGTTTTCATCTCGTGAGGCGCGCGTGCCGGAGAGTTGTTGTTGTTGTTGTTGAATTATGTTTATTGATGAGATGAGTGGTTCGGCTGTCTTGGTGGGTGGCCTGAGACAGGAAAGGGGGGGGGGGGGGGCATGGGGGTTTAGGGGAAAAAGGAAATGAATGATGTGAAAAAAAAAAATTATTAAATGTGATGATGGGTCCCCGTCTCCCTGATGTAGCTCATCAGGGAATCGAGGATTGCTTTTCTGTGCTGCGGTGTTCCCTGGGGTCGGGACCACTCCTCAAGCGTCGCCGGTCTTTCCTCTTCCCGAAGAGATTGGATCGCTTTCTTCCTCAGCCGTTCCAGGCCTGCACAGTCCCAGAGGAGGTGGCGTAGTGTGGCTGTATTGTTCCCGGCGCAGGCCTTGCATCTGGAGCCCTCGAGGTCGACGAGCCCGAAGCTCGCTTGTTTGGCCGGTGTGAATGCTGTTCCGGTCCTGATCCGTCGGACTCGGACAGCTTCCCATCTGGTATAGCTCGTTGGCATGTTGTCTTCTTGTGACGGCAGCAACCCTCTGAGGTAGGCTTTCCTCGCCTGCCTGGCAAGTTCAGCCTGTTCCTCAGGGTCTACCGTGTTATTCGTTTCAGAATGAGAGGTCGGGCCAGTCGCGGAGCCGTGGAATATTTCTTCCGCTGCGGCCCTGTGTGCCCTCTCATTCCCGGGGATTTTGCTGTGCCCGGGAAGCCATGTGATGTGCAGGTCGGTGCCACGTATGCGAAGCTCCGTCGCCACTTTCTTAATCTTTTTTATTGTCCGGCCCCTTGGTCTGCTGCTGCGTGTTGCGTTAATCGCTGCTTGCGAGTCTGTAAAAATTCTGGCGTGAGGTGCCGTCGCGCTCTTTCCTACGATGTCCTGGGCCGCCGCCAATATCGCCCTCAATTCGGCCTCCCTCACCGTCGTGCCCGACGGTAGTGATTCGGTTTGTGTCCTGCCTCTCCTTGCGTCGTGCCAAGCCGATGTCACTTTGTCACCGTTCTTTGCGGCGTCGGTGTACCGCACTTCTTCGTTTGGCGCATGTGTTTCGCACCATGCCGCGTGCATCTTAGCGGCTCTAGCCCTCTTCCCTTGGTTGAGAACTTGAGGTAGAGGCCGATGATCCGTTATCATCTCGTCCCGCCACGGCGGTAGCGCCTCTTCCAATGGCGGCTTGTTGCTTGTCTCGTATCCCAGGTCTTGCAGGAATCTACGTCCATGTTTAGTGCGCTCTAGCCTTTGAAACTGAGCGATTGCTTGGGTTTCGGCCCTGTCTTTTATGTTGTTCATTTGTGCTTCCTTTTCTAGCATTTCGAGTGGTGTGTATTTGGGAAGGCCCGTGACTACTCGCCTGGATTGGTTGTTAAGTCTCTCGAGTTTCTTCCACTGCGTCTGGTTGAGATTCAGCCAGTTGCAACTGTACAGTGCTCGTGACGTGAGAAGGGCCTCTGTGAGGATACGTAGAGCCTTTTCATCTGCTCCCCAGGACTTACTTGTTGTTTTCTTTATGAGCTTCAGACCCTGAGCCCACGCCTTTTCCATCTCCGGGATCCATCTCGTGCTTCTTGCCGTCTGCTCAAAGGTGACTCCAAGGATTCTGATATGTGGATTTTTGCCGATTTCTTGTCCATTGAGTTCCAGCCGTACTGAGCCTGCTATTCCTTTCCTGTGGTCCCTAGGGCGAGCGACCATCATATATTGCGTTTTCTCTGATGACGCTTCCATCCCCACTTCTGCCAGGTAGGTGGCTACTTCATCTATGCCCCGCTGCATCGTGCTCTCTTGTTCCCCCAGGGATCCCCCTCGGGTCCAGAGCGTCACATCATCCGCATAGATAGTGAATCCCAGCCCTTCGATGACTCGAAGCCGAGCTGGGAGACCCGCCATTACCATATTGAAAAGGGTCGGCGATAGAACTGCCCCCTGTGGCACTCCTCTTTTAATTGGCGTTTCTGGGCCCATGGTGCCTCCGATCTTCACCTGGAACCTCCTGTCGCGCAGGAAGTCTCGAATGAAGTTCAGATTTCTTCCACGGATGCCGCATGCTTTTGCCTCCCGGACGACTGCCCAGTGCGGCACTGAATCAAACGCCTTGCGTATGTCCAGGGCGACCACGAGCCGTGGGTCTTGTTTGTCTTTTTCGGCCAGCACCTCCTCATATAGCAACCTGAGGCTGTCTTGTGTCCCCATTGCTTCGCGAAAGCCCGTTTGCCGGGGATCCAGGCATTCGTGTTTTTCCAAGTACCATTGTATCCTCCTGAGCACGATTTTCTCCATCGTCTTGCAGATATTAGATGTTAGAGATACAGGTCTCATATTTTCAATGCTATCAAGCAGTTTGCCGGGCTTGGGTATTGGGGTGACCCACGAGAGTTTCCAGGCTCTCGGTAGCCTACCCTCTTCCCATACTGTGTTGTACTTGTCGAGAAGTTTCTGCTTCGATTCTTCCGGTAGGTTTCTGAGGGCTTGGTACGTTACCCCGTCCGGGCCAGGAGCACTACCGGTCTTCGCCGTGTAGATTGCCTCGATTAGTTCTCCCATATTTAGTGGGTCTTCCATGCCTTCCTCTTCTGGCGTGCGGGTGTTCATTGCAACCGGTCTCTGGTTTGCGCTATCTTCTTCTTGGGGAAAGAACAATTCTCCAGCCCTGATCGCCATCTCTTCCTCGCTGATATTGAGCTTGAGGGCCAGGTTCTGCGCAGCGTTTCTTGTCTTGCGCTTTGCTCCGTTCAGTCCCTTGTAAGTTCTCCAAGCTCTTCCCATCCCGTTTCGTGCGTTAAAGGACCCGCAATGGGTCCTCCATCTCTCCCGACCAAGCTGTTTAGAGTACTGCCTCGCTTTCGCTGCTGCTCGTTTGAGCTTGATTTTTAGATGCAGCGTCCTGTTCTTTCGGTACCGCTGCAGTGCTTGTAGACGGCTGGCCCAGAGGTTTAGCAGGTGATTGTCCGGTGTTGGGGCTCCAGGCTTTACTAGAACTTTCGTCTTTGCTTCGCTCAGAGCCGTCCGAATGCAGTCCTCGATGTCTCGGCTGTCCTCTGTCTCAAGCAGTTCCCTAAAACGATCCCATTTGACTACTGGTCTTTGTTCTTTGCCACTGTTGTGTTGGCCGTGGTGGATCTTCATTTCTACCGGAAAGTGGTCACTGTCAAGGTTGTCTCTCCACGTTGACCAGTCGAGCACTAGGCTTGCAGTGGCCCAGGAGAGGTCCGGGGTGGAGTCCTTTTGCCTACTATGCATTCCAATCCTTGTCTTGGTCCCCGGCTCGTTGCGAAGTGTAAGGCCCGCAGTTTTCATTGCGTGTTTAATTTGCCGGCCTTTTCTTGTGCTGTTGGAGTACCCCCAATCTTTGTGTCGAGCGTTGAAGTCCCCGGCTATGACAATCGGGTCCCCTTCGGCTAGACCGACAAGTTCGCCTATCCATGCCGTTGCTTCCTTGTCATCTTCCGTTGCCGTTCCTGGTCTTATATAGACGGAGGCTAATGTCATCCTTTTCCGTTTGTGACTGAGCCTTACGGCTACCACTTCTCTGTTGCCAGTGCAAAGTGACGCCGTATCGAGCTGGGCATGTGGTATGTGCCGCAGGACTGCTACTGCTGCCCAGCCTTTCTTCGTCTCTGGGTTCCTTTCGCTCGGTCTTGGGGTAGTTACTATGGTCGGGTTTGTGTAGAAACTATAGCAGGGGAACGTTAGGTTTGGGGTTCGTGTTTCTTGAAGAAGGAGTACATCCGGCGGCGGCTGTCTCTCGAATCTCAACCTCAGCTCTGCACTTTTGGTCGAAAATGTGCAGCAATTCCATTGGACAATGCGGGTCTGTTCCGTGGTGGCCTGTCCTGTACTGCTATGGGAGTTACTTCCCATGTCGCAGCAACGCCAGCTCCTTCTTAATCTCTCCGATGGCCTCGAAGATCATCTTGAAGCCGATGTGTACGTCGTTCTTAAGTTTATTCATCTCTTTCTCGGCGTCGAAGTCTGACGCCTGTTGGTTTGGTTGTTGTCGTTGGGTGGATTTCGCCCATTCCGGTATCCATGTGGGAAGCTCGTCTTGATCGTTTTTCCCCGATGCCTTGGGTCGCTCCGTGATAGACTTGGCAGCTGCAGCGTAACTCTCTTTATCTTGCGCCGGAGGTTTGGGTGTCATCTTCTTTTTGTCTGGAATTCTTCTTCTTGGACAGTCGTTACTGGTGGCCGGATGTGGGCCGTCGCAGTTACGACATTTTGGTTCTCGGTCGCACTCGTCCATTCCTTCGTCGTGCACGTTCCCGCACTGACCGCACCTTCGTTCCTTGCGAGGGCAGACATCCGCCTTATGCCCGAGCTCGTGGCAGCTAAAGCACACGATAGGGCGCGGGCGGTATTCTTTCACGCTCAAGATTGCTTGGCAGAAGACGACCTTCTTGGGCAGTTTGTTACCTTCGAAGGTAACTAACACCGAACTTGTGCCTTTACCCATAAGTCGGGCGGCGATGATCCTTGCCTTGTCGCATTTCATGTCTGCGAGCAACGTCTCTGGTGTCTCTTCGCTGTTGTCTCCCGGGGGATATATGACACCGCGGATCTGGTTCTTCTCCATTGCTCTGTAGGGACAAACTGTATACTGCTTGCCGTTCTTCTCTATTGCCTTAAGCCGTAGCAGCTTTTCTGCCGTGCCTTCTTCTTGTGTAGTGAGCGTAATAGTGTTGGTCTTTGTCTGATACTGGATTTTGAAATTCTCTTGGCTTTCGATTCCTGCAGTTTCCGCGGCCTGCCTGATGTCCCTGGCTCTGAAGCCATTTACTGCTTCCTTACATACCGGCTTAAGGACAATGGCCCTGGTAGTTTTACTCTCTGGCCTCTCATCGATGGACATAGCAGCGGCTTTCTTTTCAGGTTCTTCGATTGACGTCAGCGGTCGTTTACGGCGGCGCCTGTTCTGGACTGGTGTCCAGGAGTTGTCCTCCATATTCTCCGCCAAAAGGGTGGCTTCTGTCTCGTTAGGTTTAGCATTCTGGCTCCTTAGCGGGGTCTTTGTCAATTGTGCTGCTTGAGCTATCGTGGGATATTCTTGTCCAAGGCTTGAGCTCACCTTTTCTGCTGCGGCTGGTTGCGCGCCTTTTTCTTGCTGTGCGGTAGCGAGGTAGGTCAAGAAGCTTACAAAGAGCCTTCCGATATCTTCCCTCGCAACTCCAAATTCGTTCAATTTGCCGAGGGTGTTCTGGTCCAGTACAATTTGAAGGCCTTCCGTCGATGAGCCCGCCGTGGTCGCGGTTGTCCCTGTAGCGGCAGCCTGAGTTTCCGTGCCTCGCATTCCAGACGTTAGGTTTAGCGAAGTGTCCATAGTCTCGGGTTCCATATTCACCAAACTGGTCCCTCCCGGATCCAAAATCGACGGTCGGAGGGTGGCGGAGGGTTCCCCTTGATCCATAGGGCCCTTTTCCGGGGCGCGAGTGCCTTTTAAACTCGGAGTTATTAATATATGTCGGCGGAGCTAGGAAAAACACGTCCGTTAGAACGAGCGCTTCGTCGTCGTCCTGCCGGAGAGAAATCCCCGGGATTTCTCTTTCGTGTGAATACCCGCGGATGATGCGACGCCTGTACATTCGGGGGATTAGTACGACGCGACGTAGAAGTGGAACACAGGAGCTACGTAAGCGTTCATTTCCTACTGAGATTCAGTCAATCTGTGGGCGGCACCCGATCGGCTTTAAGGGGGATTCAACCGCGATTTATTTGTACCCTTTTCCTCATAGATGGCGCAGAATTTTTCCGGAACAAACGAGTTGCATGCTCGCAGCTGCGCATGCAGGTCGGGCGCTCGAGGTAACCTCGGGCCACGGGCTGTTCGCCGCCGATCTCGAGCTAGATCTTCTTCGCACTGCGTCCGCCGCTGCCGGAAGCGGCCGACGGGCGGCGCGAGATGCGAGGCAGTATAGACGTAGATTATAGTGGCTTACATAACGTAGAATAAGCTCTGATTTCCGAATGAACCCGAAGTTCCAACCACCTTCGAAATTATTGAAAGTTCAGGGTGCGGCGGTGCGGCCGTTTGGACCAGCACATTTGGCACGCCTCATGAAATTCGAATTCCAAACGTATACATATCTGAAACTGGGCACGCGAATGTTAGTTTGCAAATTTTTCTATTTCTTAGGGCTAAAATTAAAGATTGATAAATAAATAAAAAAAATAAAGTGGCAGTTTTTCATTTTTTTTATGTCCTAAATTAGTCTGCTCATCATCTGAATACTAGTTTGCGAACTCACCCCCAGGAGGTGTGGCGAACGCAAAAACGCCCAGACAGGGGCTGGCGGCGAGCAGGATAACCGTGATAAATAATCATTTTAGTGAAATATATGAACAATAATGCAGTTGTAGTTCGCATTTAAAAACAAACAAACTTATCTATTCGATAAAAATAAATTTTAATGTAGACGAATGTTTGTTTTATTTTGTCGTCTGCTATCCGTTCGCGTATCTTTGCTGGGCGCGGAAGACGCGTAGGGAGATCTCTAGGACACGTTTTGGTTTTTGTGAAAAGAGAACCGTGTTTTTTCGGCCCCCCGGTAAGTAAACTATGCATCACAGAAAGCTCAAACGCCGTGAGAACGTGATAGCGGTTGGGAAAGGAGGAGGAAGTTTGAGAACATGACGTCACCTGGATCAAAAGATAATGGACCTCTTGGCGAATATGTGCTGCCACCTAGACACGCGAATCGGTTCGAGACTAGGTGACTGGAAAACAACGCGCGCCCAAGGCCTCTCCCACCCGTTCCACACCCAAAACGTCAGCTGCATCCTGTTTACCCATTGAGGCGATGTGACCTAGATACGGCTCCCCCAAGCTCACCTTTGTCCCCATCGTGCGTAATCTTCCGCCCCGAGGTCGACACAACGAAACCGCTCAAAGGCGAGAAATGCAAGATGGCGGATTGTTTGGAACTAGATACTCTCGAACCCAGGCGCATGAAATGCTCCGCGCATGCGCACCGCGTATTTCTACAAAAGGTCCATTGAGAGACGAAAATATTCTCTGAGCCGATGTCCACCTAAGCCTAACATCGCCAAAACAGGTAACACTGTGGGCTCCTGTAGCACCTATTTCAGAAAAAAAAAAAGAAAAAATAACTTGTGAGCAAAAACAAAACAATATTCTCTTTCTTGCTGACAAGTGTTTTTCACTGATATGAATACCACAAGCGTCACACAATGTCAGTTCCTGTTTTGACGATGGTGTCAGTTCCTGTTTTGCCATGGCGCCACGAGTTCTGACCCTTGCTACCTACCATCAGATGCCACAAGTAAGATGGTGTTTTTAAAAAGTATAGTAGAAGCTAGGAGCCATCTCGTTTTGAAACAAGTACCGTCGAGGTTGACATTCTGGCAATGATCTTATGCCTGTGATTTGTTCAATCGTGGAAAGCCGGACACAGCGACGTTTTTGGGCGCGGACATCGCTAATACACCATTCCAATATTTACGAAATCATAGATTTGACTGCAATATTCACACCTCAGAACGCGCAAGTTTGTGGCTTCAGGAAACGTACATTGCGCGCGTCGTATCCACTATACTCGCGGACAGCTTTCTGTGGCATTTCAGGAGTTAAGAGTGCGCGTGCACAGCTTTGATGGGTACTCAAGGACTCAAGGTGCGCAAACGCACCCGCGCCCATAGCTTTGACTGCGTTACTATGAAAATTTATCCACAACTATAACAGGAAAAATGACATTGGTTTGAATCCCTATTAATAAATGGTCAAGAGAGAGAGAGAGAGAAAGAAGAAAAGAAATGTGTTTTGGGAACTTCCAGTTTGAAATTCTATATATTTGTTTCCAACGTCCACTTTGGCTACCGAATGAAAAAGAAACATGAAGATATAAGATCTGCTCCTAGAACAAGGGCGCTGTCTTTCAAGTATTCCTCACAATGAGAGACAGAAGGACGTACAAACCAACATCAGCTATCATAAGAAGCTTCCGGTGGGGTTTCTACATACCCTGCAGGAGGCCAGCGCTGGACACAGATTGGAGACCTGAGCAGCGTGCCGCTGGGACTCCTCACAGATTGAAGATACCCGAACACTGTGCTGGTCCGCGCTATGGTCACTACGACCTTGATATTTCTTAGGTCTTGTAGAATCCTTGTTCTTTTCAAAGCATTTCTTTAGTTTTTAATCTTTGTCATGTTTAGTTTTTGCAAACCTCGCCGTGAAGCATCAATATCTTGTTCAAATAAAATTTCCTCAATGTTTTTTTTTTTTTTCTCTTTAAGTGGGATGTTACTTTATACAGCGTTCTTAGATCCATCAGTTGAAAAGTTCCACAGAAGAGCCTCGTTCGAAAACGGCTCTTCCCTGTCGCCTGCAGGCGAAAAAGTACAAGCGGATAACAATCCTAGCGAAACCGCTCGCACGGAAACCGAGAAGCATCGTTATTGAACGACGCTCTTTTTCTGCATCCGATGCGCCAATGCACGAGGCCCGTGCAGCCATTGGGAGCAAATCTCGGCAGCACTGAAATGAGCGGCGTTTGGAAGTGAATGACAGCGGAGCACTCGCTCGTGGCAACTGTCTTGCACGATTGAGCACCATTGATTTGCGGTGCTTGTAAGGAACGCCAAGCGTGAAGTTTGTCAAGGGGCTTGAGACTATAGAGAGCGCAACCGAGCACACCTGTCACGAAAATGCGCCAGGCGTTTCTATCACTAGGCTTGTTCTCTGAATTTGATCTATACTCTATAGTCTGTGACAGGCTGTTGGTAAATTGCGCTGATAGATTTGGAGCGATCCAAAACCGCTACATGCTCGCGCGTTTACAGCAGCGAAAGCTAGCTCGCGTTTGCACGTGCCTAAAGATAAAAAAGCGCTCCGTAACCGCTTCAAATCTACTAGCGGAATTTGTTGCATATGACTTTAATGCGCGCTCCGCCTCAATCTCGAGCTTTCTGCCTTTGGTAACACATCGTCGTACGGGCGAGCCGAAGCCCGGGGAAAGGCAACAAACGCGTGCTGGAGGCGGAGCTTCCACTCAATTATTTGCCTGTCACCGACTTCTGGGGAGGAAATTGAACAGTCACGCCTCTAGCGGTACGCTTCGGCTGTGAAAACAACAAACCGATTTTCTTTTTTTTTTTTTTTCTGATCAGAGACATCGAAGATTCGAAGGCCGCTCCTCTTGCGACCAATAGCACTGGTCAAAGCGACGCCCTCGTGCCCAGATCGTGCTAGGCGAGGTTCAATTTCTTTGTTGCTGTGCTGGTAAACGCCGGGCTGAGGGGACAGCATGCTCGACAAAGCGCCCCTTACAGTTCGATCTCCTGCCGAATACACAATTCCAATATTTACAAGTCGTCAGCCCAGCGTGAGATCTCCTTAGCACAGCATGAGCTTGTTCGTCGCTTCGCAAAGCGACGAACAAGCGACGAACGCTCCATACGCACGAACACTGAAAATTTAGCCGGCCAGGACAAGCATCAAGGAGAATGCAGGGACTGGTGTTCCACACGCCGCACGTGCTGGCCTCATCAGTAGTAACTTTTCTAAAGCAAATGCCTAAAACAAAATGCATCCTGTACACGCGTTCGTCAACGCTTTATTTTGGTTATCTACTTCGAATCTTTTATAGACCTTTCCAATGTTTACAAAATCACAGTCCAGCGTGCGATCTTCACAGCCCAGCACGTGCGTGTTCGTCGCTTCGGAAAGCGAGCAAAGCACGCGCCATACGCACGAACGCTCAAAATGGCACCGGCCACAATCTCGTGTTTGGAAAGGTCTATACAGGGAATGCGTGCGCGTGTGGCGCGTGGAACACCAATCACAGCATTCTCCTTGATGCTGGGGTAATTTAGCAGTCGGTCTATTGCAAGCATGGAGCCCCGACTGGTGCCCCATGCATGAGCACGTGCAGCGTGCGCGTCAAAGTAGCTTTAACAAGCTTGCTATTGCACGGGCGTCCCCGCACGAACAGAAGCATGGCGGTGTCTATAGACCTTTCCAAAAAAGGGCACTTGGCAGGTTCCATTTTCAGTGTTCGTGCGTATGGCGCGTGATTTGCTCGGTTTCCGAAGCGACGAACGTGCGCGTTCTGGACTGTGATTTAACACGTGTGGACTGTAATTTTTGTAAACAGTGGAAACGTCTATAGTTACATTATTGCCGACAACACGCGCTCACAAGAAAAAAATAAAAAAGTAAACAAACTGCCGTCATAGAAGAGTCAATGCTAAGAGCTCATGCAGGGACGCGCTTTTTCACGCGTTCCTGCGTGAAGAATAGAGTAAAAACAAAACAGGTTTCATGTATCTGCCCGGCCACGATCTCGAGAAAATAGCCCGTACAGCCCTCACTCGTTTGTGAACCAATTTGGGGCACTAATCTTCACGACATCAACGGGCTAAAAAAATATAAAAAGCGACACTGTCATTCAAAGGAAGTGTCCCTCTAGAAACTGAATTATTGTTATTAATTCTTCTTCGTATTATTATTTATTATTATATTATTATTTTTCATTATATTATTATTATTATCGATGATGAAAACATCTCAAATACTATTCCATAAAATAAATAAATTTCGAAATAAGTATTTTAGCCGTCTTTGCCATGTATTCGAGTCTTTTCTTTTATTTCCAAACTGCAAGGAAAAGCTGAGAAGTGGAGAGGAAATTATCTGTCGGTATCCGCCCGATTCACTGTTTGCCACGTGTTCTTAATAAGTAAATTGTGGTATGTGCTTCAGGTTTTACACTGTTCCAGGGTGCATATCTAAAAACTGCATCAGGTGTTTCCGGTCTTCATTTGGGGTTCTTCCTATGAGCGCACGAGCCGAACTAGTCTTTTTCGCAGTGTGAGGGATGGAGGCCTGGCGCTATCTCATTTGTTTTTGAAGCAGCTGGTAAACCATTTCTTTTTCTTACGTAAAGCTCTTGGAGCTGAGGTGCACTCGAACGCAAAGACCTCACGCTTGTATCCGTAATTGTGCAGGGATTTTACAGCCTTCAACAGAAGTCAAATCTTCGAAAAGGTTTATTGACCTTGCCAGATGCACTGTTCGTAGCTTGAGCGTAATATGCGACTCCTGTTTTATATTTTGAACTCCCGTACCCTGGAGGAATATTTCCTCCGGACGTCCGCTTCCGCTACCAAATAAGATGACATGTCCAAATAAGGAGAAGCACAAAGATTCCTCCCAGTGGAAGAGGGAAAAACGACACAAATGGTTGTTGTTTATTATGAATTAGTTCCCAAGAGCGACAAAACGAAACAATCGACACCAATAAGCTTCAAGCAAATGAAGCAATCAATCCCCGCCCCCGCCCGTTTCGATCTGGATGTGCATTGTACCGGCGTGCGGTCGTGTATCACTACTGCGTGGTGCACGTTAAAAACCACAGGCTAGCGATTGTACTGCACTGGCTAAATTTCTCATCTACAGCTGAGAGACAAGTCACCATTATAAATACTGAAGCGCAAAGGACGAGACACAAGAACGAGAAGGACACAGGACAAGTCACTGCACAAGTCACAGCACAAGACAGGAAAGGACAAGTCACAGCAGAAGTCAGCAAGGGACGAGACACAAGACCGAGAAGGACACAGCACAAGTCACCAGTTGAGGCAGACTAACTTCAGGCTGTATAAACATAATTATCAAAGGAACTGCGCCGACTTTACATAACAAGATAAACAATTTAATCAAACGTTTCGTCTCCCATGCGGGAAACATCATCAGTGAAACCTTCAAGAAGGAATGAGCGAAAAAACTTCAACAGTCCTATTCAACCAACTCCGCGTACACATCGGGGAGGGGGCCGCGGTTGGAGTTGCAGGCCGATGAGTCACTCTAGACGAACCATGGTTCCACGGACCTGCTTTGAAGTTTTTTCACTCATTGCTGCTTGAAGGTTTCACTGATGATGTTTCCCGCATGGGAAACGAAACGTTTAATTAACTTGTTTATCTCGTTATGTAAAGTCGGAGCAGTTTCTTTGATAATCGTGAGTCCCGGCTTTTGGGATATTTTTGCATGTATACACATACTCACAAACACAAATGAAGCACGCACGCAAAGGTATCTTTGACAGGCTTCTTGTCTCTCGGTGCTTTTGAAGTAAGCACCAGCAAAAGACCAATCTCATTAGCCAGTTTGACTACACCACCGCTGCTGCAATGCATCGAGGGAACTTTAGTCTTTCCGCAAGTGCCCGAACTTCGCTGGAGCTCTGCGCGAGTGGAGCACGAGGCAGCACGAGCCCTTTCGTGAGCTGCCGTTTGCCTTGTATGAACAAAGTTATGGCGGCGTCAATCATGCGCCGAACGCTTGGTGAGATCGGTCAATAGACCTATTGCTAAATTACCCAAGCATCAAGGAGAATGATGGGAATGTATGGACACGCGCCACACGCGCTCGCCTTCCCCGTATAAAAGATTCGAAGTAAAACACCAAAATAAAGCGTTGACAAGCGCGCGTGCAAATGCTATTTGTTTTAGACATTTGCTTTAGAAACGCTACTACTGCTGACGCCAGCACGTGCAGCGCGTGTAACTACACTCGGAGCATGCTCCCTGGCGCTTGGGAATTTCGAAAAAGGTCTATTGCAAGCCTGCCAAAGATACATTCACGCGCGTGAGTCATTTGCTTGAGGCTTGTCGGTGTTGGTTCCTCTCGTTTGACTTGGGCATGAGCATAGCGATCCCTCAACCGCCCAGAGCGGCAGTGCAACCGGTAGCTTGCGCTGTTATACTTCGAAGCATGCTCTGCAACGCGCACCAGGAGCAGAACACCGTGGCCGCGGTAGCAAGCGGTAACGCTCTTCTAAAGTCCCGTAAACACAGTGGCGTTTGAGTGGGTTTGGGTGTGTTTGACAGCGTTGCGGCTGCGAAAACCAGGATATACCTGCTTCGTATTTCGCGTGCCAAGCTTCGTGCAAAGCATAGATGTGCTTTCCGTTTCCGCTCCGAGAAACGGAAGCGAATCGCTTCCGTTTCTCGGAGCAGCGCAGTCAAACACTCTAAAACGCAACTATGTGAATGGGCATTTAAACACCCTATTATGCATGGCATTTATTCTTACTGTTCATCGAAAATCTGGTTTCGGCAACACTTGCAAGCATCGATCTTTTCCCCGTGTCATCAAGGAACACGACCGCTCTCACTGATGTAACGCATACAACCAAAATATTCGTTTGTAGGTAGATATCTATTTATTTTTTCTCCTAAGCGCACGCGCCACAGAGAGGCATGCAGCCCGTACAATGAATGCCTGTGAGGCCCATCTAGGGGGTGAAAATGATAACGCAGTGCGATATAATGTGCGGCAGTGATAATGTATATTGAGGCATCACAAAGGAGGGGTCTAAGTTGATCGCAGGTATGTGCCAGCTTCGCGACAATGTTGGGGAACCTCGAATCGGTCACTAATGGGCACGTTAGTTTTTTTTGTTTTTTTTTGCAACGTTTAATAAGTGCAGACTTACGGAGCCATCAATTGTAATTCTCTTCTGTGTATGTTTAGACAGCGGGAAGTTAGTCAGCACCGAGGGAGTCCAGTGTCTTCGTTGGGGATGAAAGCCAGTGCAGTATATCGCTGCTAGTCTGACGCCTTTTGCCCGCATCACGCAACAGTGATACATGACCGCACGCCAGTACGATGCTCATCCAGATTGAAACGGGCAGGGGCGCGAGCTTTCGCTACACGTGCTACCTATCCCCGAGCCACCAGCCATCGCGGTCACATTCGAGCTCGAGAGAAAAATATCAAGAAAATCTCCGTTTTGAGGCATCTAGTACTAGTGTCGCCATCTGGTTTAACAGGTTGGAAATAAAATTAACAGGGTGATTTCATTTACACAAATACGCAAATACAACAATATTTTGCTTTCTCATCATGGTCTTAAAATTAGGATTAGAGGCACCCCTAGTACATACGGCCAAGCGTTTTGTCACGTTTGTCTCCTAAATAATTTTATTTTCAAAAATGTCTCAAAACGCGCTCAAAACAGCCAAAACGGTAATATTTCTGGATTTTATTAAAAATCTCCAGCGCTCTCAAGGAAAAATTCAAGGGCCGTACAACCTTCATAACGTCTTCATAATTAACCTCCAAAAGAATGAATACTCTGGTGCATTCCTGAAACTCAGGTTTGTGTAACGCAATTTGCCCATTGAGTGACGAGCGGTTGAATCCCCCTTAATAGAATGCAAACCGTGCCATTGCCTTTCAACGCAGTCTGCAGCAAAGCCCCACAGAAACAAAGACCGGTTCACACAACATTCGTAACATGTTAAGTAGTCGTGGAATATTGTACTCTCACTCATTTTGATGTGTACATTTTTTTTTTCTCCACGCGGTCTACGTGGTCGTTGAAGAACTTTCGAAGGAGCCTTTGATACAATGGCAGAGACAATAAAAACGATCCGGCAGCCACCTCATAGGCTTATCCTGGAAAACGAAGTGGAATTACCTGAATTATTATGTTCTTAAACATTCTTTTAGGGTTAGGTGAATACGTCTTCTTCAGACGTGTGAATGTTTCATGCAACGTCTTTTCTAGAAGAGAAAAACATAAATTTAATAAAATGTAACGAACTAAACGGCGCGGCCCGGCCATCTTTTTTTATATCTTTAACGGCATTACTGAAATCCCTTCATCGCTTCATTTTTTTTCCCCTTTATGTTTGCTTAGCTCTCAGCACCTTATTCATATAATTTTTTTGCTTTCTATCAAAGCATAGCAACATTCAAAAACAACTATTCAGATCTAAAAAAAAAATGAAGAGAACAGCCTAATTCTTACAAATTGCCCGATCTGCCCGTAATCCATTGGGCCGCATTTTGACAGCTCATCATTCGTTATTCATGTTTGCTTTAAACCCTTAGCGTCGACCGCTTGGCAGACCTTCTGGCTAACTAGAATCTATAATTTATTCGACTTTTTATATGATCGCGTTATCACAGAGAACGAGAGGCACAATGGCTTAATGGTATATTTTGGAACATCATCTTTGGTTTTCTTGTATTCTAGAATTAAACATGAAGTAGAGCTGGTTGGGTGACAAACAAAAAAAAATATTGTATTAGAAATACAATATTTTTCTTTTTTTTGTAAAAAACGTTTACAAATAAATAGTTGTAATATAACGAACACGTTGCGCGCTGATACTAGTTATCCTGATGATTTATTATCACTACGGAAAAACAAGCCGAATGCTGTCTGTAGAACGACTGTAACCGTTGACCGCCACGGCGTGTTGCAGTTAAAAGTCTGTGGTCCGCGAGTTTGCGCCACCACGTTTCGAAATCCTTAAGTAGCTATTATTGGCAGACTGCAACAGTCAAAGTTCTTCTTACTCGCAGCAGCTGCAAACACAGGAGGTGAAAAAGCACATATTTTGTACGTCTTTTTCGCCTCGTTCAATAAATTTGAAAAGTTTTTTTTTTTTTTTTTTTTTTTGTAAAATCGTTTTCATCAGCCAAACGAATACTCTAAGGTAAACAAGAAGCAAAAAAAAAAGGAATGAGATTAATATATAAAGTGTCGCTGCGAGAATGCAAAGAAGTAGCGTAAAGAAGAGTTTAGGCAAGATCAAATTATCTCCGACGCATAAGTTTGAGGCAGGAACTTCAAACCCGTTTAGCATAGTATTGCGCCCATCTTCGAGGCATTATTCGAGAGATGCAGGCGCCGGATGCGCCATTGTAAGCGTATATTTGACGGAAACTCGTGCACGTAAGAAAAAAAAAAAATTTTTTACTAAACATTTCGCATTCAAAACTTTTATCAATTTTTTATTTTTTTTCTACAGCGCCTTTTCAGTTAAATAGCATGCCATCAGAAATATTGTTTTTTTTTCTCGTTGTTATATTTGATAATTAGGTCTCATAGAGGCCGCGCTGTTCTAGTAGTCACTGACATCCTAAGAAACGCAGGGTGTGGCTTGTTTTCGTTTACGCTTCTCGTTTCGTAATTGGTCCTCCTGCGTCCTTATCGGCCAATACTGCAATCTCATTGGTTCCGGACCGTTAATAAGGTGCATGGGACTCGCCGCACCCTACCTTTCTACGGCTTTCAGGGACCCTAGCGAACAATCAGTTTAATATCTTGAAATGGAGCGTAAAGCATGCGAGCAGTGAGCCTTTTCCAGACATAGTTCCGCAACACTCAGTGACCCCGAGTGTTTTCCAACCTGCGAGAGATTCCTAAAAGCGTGGCATAATTTTAGGCCTCCAGTATCACAACATCCGTCTAATTTAAAAAAAAAAAGAAAGAGAAAAAAAAAACACATTTGTAACCGGAATTTCGATGTCGTTAGGATGAGTTTTAATATTGAAATATTGTTTCAGGCCGGAAGGAAGGTGACGCAAATGATGCTCAGCGAATGGGGCCACAGCGCCAAGTCTACTAGTAGAAATTTGCTTTGCCTTTTTCCTAGAAGTGCGGGGAGCTGGTATATGCTCATTTATTTTATTTTGAATGTTCATTTCTTTCAACTGTGTTGATGTTCATTTTCAAAAGTTTATAGTTCCTCCTCTTGTAATTGTACAAAAGTCACAATATGCAAACTTGACAGCAAACTGCGCTTGATTATTTTTGATCCTTCTTTTAGAACGGTCAATATCGTAGAAGTTTTTCGTCGTGGGAAGAAAATTGAATAAAACTTGAAGCCATCGACGTGATAAATATCTACTTCGCGAGCCTCTCAAGTTCATTATTTTTTAGTGTGTGTCGTACTAGCTGCTACGTCTGATTTAGAATCAATATAAGTACACGAGCATGGGCGCCGTTTTCTTCTACTTCTTAGGGCTCTATAGAAATATGTGAACAGGTTTGGGGAGGCAATAACATTTTATTCTGAAACAAGGGCAAGAAAATGCACAACTATACTATGTCTCGTCCTACGATGGACTAAAGGCCAAAGCCACGGGCCACCAAGTCCAATCACGTTCCACGCTATACTATGACACGCTTAACATTGATTAGGGGTGGACGAATAATGCTCGAATCCAAAAGCGCCGCATCATTTCTGTAGCTTCGACGCTGCAAAGAGCCTATAGACCTTTCCAGCGGCAGTCTCGAACGAAGCGACCGGGCAAAAAATGCTGAGTCACTGAGCTGTGGACGCATGCGCAGCGTCCCATATACCGCACAGCAGATCAACAGCGCATGCTCCGAAGGCGTTCCACAGCCCAGCAGACAAAGATGGCAGCGCGCAGGAGGCGATTTCTGCAAAGGTCTATACGTCGTGGCTTTCTTTGCGATATAAAATTGTTGAGTCACTCAGTGCTCTTCAATTCGAACCACTGTCTACCCGTCCCCTCATCAGTGATCCGAGACGCGGGCACCGATACGTGCATCGAAGAGAAATACCACACATTTTCTAATTGGCTCGTGATTGGATCTGGCGGTTCGTAGCTTTTGCCTTTAGTCCATCGTAGGGTGAGACGAAGTATATCAAGAAGGGAACGAAGATTTAATAGGACACAGACACTAATTTTTTTATGTTTATTTGTGCCAAGCTGTCTCTTCTGGATAAACATTATAACTAGACAAAAAAATAAAATCCACGTGTGTGCCGTTTCTGAAGGTCACCTTCATAGACTTTCCTTTTCTTTATTTTCAACGCATACGACGAAGTAGTAGATTACATAGATGGATGAGACTTAGGAGTTTTCAAGACAACTTTATTATTTCGTTTTTATTTCTCCAATACACAGCCATGCAATATACTCAATAAATATATAAAACAAATGCCCATATTTAATTAAAAAACAACAAATAGAAGCTGGGAAAAGCAGCACTAATAAAGCTTTTCAGTTTGCGTTGTGTTTTAATGTCTGTCCTACCTTGACCAACCCAGTTAAAAAGATATGAAAGCTCGCCCAATTGCTGAGATTTCCATGTGACATTTATTTTAAAGCATCCCGGGATAAATACAAAAGCGGCTGTACTCTTGTTATATTCTTAAAGGGGCGGTGCAACGATATTTGTTTTGAGCGTTTTTCCCTTTGTATGAGCTTACTGGCACTAGTGGGACCCAAGTAAACTCGCACGCAACGCCACTGACCAAGAAACCTCTTTGTTGCGGTGTAATTTCAAGGAGAAAAGCGAGCGTTTTCTTTCAATCTCTCCTTCGCAAATTTTGATGACGTACCCTGGTGGTAGCAGCATCCTCCAGGGACGATATTTGAATGCGGCTCATAGATTGGACCCAAGTATTGCGTGAGCACTCAATTAGGGCTCGTGATAATTGATAGCTCGAGAAGCATCCGGGTAGTGGCCCGTGTCCAATCGCTGCAACGACGACTATAGCCGAGCCATAACAATGTCTGGAACTCAGCGCGTGTCCTGTGGCTTGCCAACCCCTGCGCGTGGCTACGATTAACATTGGCGGCATATAATCGGCTCCAGATCAGGTGGCCACTTGTTCTGGCTGCGAGTTGAGGAGGTGAACTCTGCTTGTTTTTCTTTAATTTTTTCTGCGACTGATACTGCGCGTGGTGAAAAACAATCGCGTGTTGCATTGTTCATTCGCGTCAGGGATTCGTCCTGAGCGGTGTATGCGCAAAGTACAAAACTCGCTGCATTGCCCCTTTAACTTTGCGACGCTGTTTTGAACTTTCCGAATAAGAAAGCATTCGCCGTAAATATATTTTGAAAAATATTGATGTTGGTGTCTCAGAGAGCTTTTAAGCGGAATTTGAATGAATTTTGTTTCTTAGACATGGATTCAAAATATATATTAAAGTTAGAAATCCAACTTTCAGTGTATCTTTGAACAAACCAGTGAATATACGGCATCTTTCAGGGGGGGGGGGGGGTCGGGGGGATCGGTGGCCAAGGGGGCTAGCGCACACCAGCTCGGAGCACGTGGAGCGAAATCTCGCGCTGCAGAACCCAGGCATCCTGGGTTCGATCCCCACCCCTGCCCGTTTCGATCTGTGCCCGTTTCCTCTAAGCTGGTTAATTCTAACCGCGGTTAGAGGTTAACCCCATTTCCCTACGAGGGGGAACTTTAGGTCACGTGACCGGCAGTGTAAGGACGGCGCGGAAACATGGCGGTGCCCCGGTGAGTGAGCGCCGCTCGCTTTGGAAATAATATGTCCTTGTAGCTGCAATATCGGGCGCGTTAGTCAGCAATGAACGGTGCAGGAGGCTTTCGCTTTGCCTTACCTCACTTAAATTGCAAAGCATGAGCAATGACCTAGCCGCATTTTTTAGAAAGTCTTTCGATTCTGGACATTCATAAGCCTAAATGAACGCGATAGTTGTCGGCATGGCAACGTCTTTGGAAAGTCGATGGCCTTGACTCAATCGGCCGTGTATTTATAGTTAACAAAAGCAGACAGCATCCCCACAGACCTTTTGCTAAATTTTCCAAGCACCGAGGGGCATGCTACGAGTGTAGTTACACGCGCTGCACGTGCTGGCGTCTGCAGTAGTAACTGTTCTAAAGCAAAAAGGCTAAAACCAATTTTGCCTTGCACGCATGTTCGTCAGACTTATTAGAAGTATTTACTTTGAATCTTTTATAAGGGGAAGGCCAGCGCGCGCGGATCGTAGAATTACACTTCCAGCGTTCTCCTCGATGCTCGCGTAATTTACTAACTGGCCAATATTCACTGGAGCCGAATTACAGGTTTTTCAATTTACGAAGGTGTTATATACAGTTCTTAGATGATGGCCAACCATGCTATCGGTGTACCGCTCGCATTTCACTGCCCACTTCTTCCTCGTCGTTCCAGGACTGAACTTTGTTTTCCTCTTTCGAATTTGGAAGGAAATTTCAACGAGGCTTGTGTTCACTTCAGACAACCAAATATTTAAAAATTTTCGAAACAAGGGTTAATTTAGTTTTACCTTACCGATTATCTGTACAATGAGCAATAAAAATTGTTTCTTAAGCTGAAACGTATACCGCGCTGCGTCGCGAAAATCCGGCAGCGCGCATTTTTGGGTCCCCCCCTTTACGGGAACTTTTTCACGGAAGCCACTTATATTCGCTACAACCACTAGGTGACACCAGCTACCACCCTATAATAAAACACGAGCTATCGCTCATCCATCCCTCGTCAAACTTGGCTAGGTACTTGCAGGTACCTAGTTGGGAAGGGCGGTTAACTTTTAACCGTGGTTAAAGTTAACCGGCTTCGAGCAAATGGGCCCTGGATGAGCATCGTACCGACGTGCGGTCGTGTATCACAACTGCGTGGTACACGTTAAAGACCCCAGGCTAGCGGTTGTACTGCGTTGGCTAAATTGCTCATCTACAGCTGGGAGACTCGTAGCCCGTCGAGGCAGACCAAGTTCTAGGCTGTATAAACATACACACAACCCAATTTTTTTTTTTCTTTCAGGGGGCGATTGGAAAGCAACGTATCCTGAGCAGGTTTCAAATGAAGACGGATATTAAAGGAGCATTCAAGTGGTTTTTGAGTTCGTGTTTTGATGATGACAGCTGAATTTAGACCCCCTAAGTATCCCTAAAAACCAAAAAATATAGTCATACGGTGATTATTTCTTTAATAAAAATGTAATTGAATGCCGCCAAACCTCGGATCCACCCGAAAACGAAACCACTCTCATTGGTCCTTGCACGCTTATCAAAATGATCTCGGGCCAATGGCGTTGGACGACGTTCCGTCGCGCAGTGATCCCGAGGTAGCCGCATCGGCCGAACCTCTTTGTCATTCGAGCTTCAATCATGGCGGAGTTCTCTACGCTCGAGGACCTGACGCCGTTAGTGGTTGAAATTCTTCGGCGGACAGCCAACCTGGGGATGATTTCCTATGACGCTACTTCGACGTGCGATGTGGACGATAGCAGCGCTTCGGAGTCAAGTTCGGGTTCCGATGACGGCCAAACGCAGACCTTTTCGGGTATCTTCGATTTGCGGTTGGGGCAAGTCGTAACCGAACCAACGTTTGACATCGCAGCGTTACCTCTGGTACGTGATGTCAAACGATGTCGCCACGTTGCCTTTCGCCTCGGGTGGACGGAGGAAAGGCTGGTTCAGACAGCGCGTACCTACGACTGCGTTTGTTGCGACCGGAACGACCGCTCTGCGCCGCGCGTACACACACCTGCAACCTCTACAACAAGCGCAGCGGGTCGTCAGCACGGCGACCGCTTCTATACGCGGCCGTCAGCTGTTTCAGCGGCCCCTCTAAAAAGGGAACGCACTGCTACTCAATGCCGTAACCGAATATAGACAGACAGTTGTCTATAGCCTAAAGCTTTATTATTATTTTTTCTTGATAGGCTTGCAGGGTACAGTGGATGAAAAAAAGAAAATAAAAAGATGCAGTACGCCGTCTTGGACGATCACGACTCTGATACACGACATTGCAATAGTACAAATATCGCCACACGCCTTTTCTACGATTATAAAAGACGATGTAATCTTAGCAGCGATATAGCAACGTAGAAATATGATTTCGTGATCAGATAGACGTTGCGAGCGTTCAGGATTGATAACACTAATCACTTCTCTCCGGTGATGAAAACGCGTGAAAATTCGCATCCTTTATACGGTACGCGCCAGTAATACCTTGAACTTGAGCACACGCATGAAATGCGCCAAATAAGAAATCCGGGCGATGTTACAGGACACAAATGCTTAGAAAGCACCACTGTAGTCGAAGTAAACAAACACGACGGCACGGGCGTTTCTGCTGTCTTGAGAGTGCCGCCACGACATCGCCGCACGAGTAGGTGGATCTTCCCTATTAGTACGTGCTGGGTTATCATAGCGACACACGACGAAAATTCACAGTCAAGGATAGCGCTTTTACGCGGAACGATGAGCTTTCACCACGCCGTCCACGTCGACGACCACCACCGAGGCCTGGCCTGCCCGCCAGGCCCGCTACCGACACGACCACATGGACACGACCGGCCCGACCGGCCTGCAACGCGCGCAGATACGTGCGCTTCCGCGCATCCCGGGGGAGCGGAAAATTCACCCCCGCGGAGGAATGCAAGGAGAAAACATAGTCCCTTGTTTGTGAAACGATAATTGCAGTATCGCGTATTCTAAACTAGAAATATTTTACGTATTTTGAAATTATCATGCACAACATATTTAAATGAACTGAAAATTGTTTCTTTAGCGAAACTTTACAAAGGCCGCCAAAAGTTTCAAACATACGATAATTTCATTGGTCCTCGCAAGTACAGAAAAGAGTCTACACGTATTTTATTCCTGCGTGATTAATAGGCGGTTCTGCCTTCTAAAACTGAAGATACTCATTCACTGACACTTCCTTAACGCCATCGCACCAAAAAGTAGCTTCTCCAAAAACTGCTTGAGTGCCCCTTTAAGAGATATAACTTCCTCCCCTATAGAAAAAGCCAAAAAAAAGTTAAGTTATAAAGCTTCTTATAAATTAGCTAAGCTTACGCTATACACTTAGTGCTAAAACTTAGCTAAGCTTACGCTATAGGCTTAAGAACATGATTTTGGTTTACCTTTCAACCCAAGCAGTTACATCTCTTAATCATTCCAGGTCTCCCCAAGAGAATAATGCTTAGCCGTTGTCAGATATCGTGAAAAGATTTTAATGAGCCCTGGAGAGTAGAGGGAGGGATAATTCTTCCACCGAAATCTGCACAGTTGCGACACATGAAACACACAGCTCAAAATAAGAAATTCTCTTTTTTTTTTTTTTTACCTTCGGCTGCTTTGTGTCCCTGATTAAAGAATGGCGGCACCTTCGAGCGCCGTAATTGAAGCTTGCGAAATGGCCTCTGTCAAAAAGGCTAGAGCCTTGACCCTAGCTTTTTATTGTGTTTGTGTTTGCGATATTGAACGGAGAAGTACAACCTTTACCACCCTTTTTCTTTTCTTTTTTCTTTTTTTTTTACTTTTTGCAGTAATGAGTTAGCACCTTGCTCAGACCTTCTAGAAACCTCAGCGGATTCTTTTGAAACCTTGTCTCCGAACGCGTTTATACCTGAGTTCCTTTGAAAAAGATGAAGAGTCATTTATGTGACGACAAGGTTTGAGTCAAATAAGTTTTTTTTCTGGCAGCTAATATTGTTGTTTATTCTTTCATTATCTTATTTCTTTCTCTATCTTCTCTATTTCGTTTTTTCTTCTCTGGTGTACGCTTGATTTTGGCATGACAGTACGAAGGAAAAAAGGAATAAGGTTTGCATCTTCGGTTTATGCGAGTGAAGTGGCTATGGTTTTCTAGAGCAACGCTCCACACTTGGAGATGTCCCAGTTTACCATTGCGATTGCTGATGAATTCAAAGAAAACAGTCTCAATTTAAACTTCTGAAAATGCGGAGTGAAGACGTAACCATCTAAGATGCGAACGATGTCAAACGAGCGCCGATGGGCGTGAAAACTTGCCTACAATTTGACTGCAGCGTGTCCGATTCCCACAAGAAAAAGAAACATATGAGATCTCATAAGGCGGGTTGGTGACGGAGTGTGTTAGCGCACCGCAGCTAGGAGCACACAGTGTGAAAGCGTGCACTGCAGAACCAAGGACATTCGCTTTTTCTCGCGTGAGTTGAAGCAGGATTGCGCCAATGTGTAAATCGCCCCCAACCACTTCTGGTTCTCAACTAGACGGCAGGTTTCGCAGTATTCGCGAAATCAAAGGTACACGCCATCTTCTGGAAAGGGCCACTTATATCACTGACAGACCTAATTCCCTCTTATGATAAAATAATGACGGGCAAAAAACGAGGAAGTATACGTTAACCCGATGCGTATCGGCTACCCAATAGATGGCGCCACTGAATTTGTTGCCAAAAAAAAAAAAGGGACGAATACCCAGGGATCCTGGGTTTAATTTCAACTCTTGCCCGTTTTAAAGCGATGGCGTTAAAGAGTTCGTGTCGCAGAAAAGCCGTCGTCGCGTCGGTGTAGGTATCGGTGAAACTGGAAAATCCTGATTTGTCGATAAGTAATTCATTTGCCTTGAAGAAAAAAATTCGAATAATTTTAGGCAGTGCGGGATCGTACCCACGACCGTTCGGGAGCGAGCCCGACATGGTACCGACTAGCCAAGAAGACACGCTTTCACGGCTTAAAAACAAGCAAGGGTTTATATTTAGCTATCGCGTTGAACTCTTAAAGGCGAAGCTTAAGCGTCCTCCCGCAATTTTGATCTGGATAAGCATCGCTCCGGAATGCGGTAGTGTACCACTACTGCGGGAGGGAAGCAGATAGAGTGCTTACGTTTTTTCTGAGCTCAAACTTCTGCTCCCGAATTACCTCTTCAACTGGCCCCACCGGGAACAACCGCCCCGGTGATCATCCTGATTGGAAACACCAGATGTACCAAGATTTTCACCAGTGAGCCCGGATTTCTTCCAAATATAGGGACCTTTGCCTCGAGGACGCGGCGGTGGGAGCTAAGGCTAATGTAGGCGAGGACCCCTGCACGGCTGCCTGTGGCATCACCCCCTGGACAGGGCGCCTCTAGGGCAAAATGGCCGAAGCACCCCAGGAAAGTATGGACCAGGACCTTAGGAGCAAGGCAGTCCGATATCACGAGCCTAGGAAATACGTCAAAACTCCAGGGATCACGAACCCATACACCGGGAGAAGGGTCTGGAAACTTCCAAAACTCCTCCACTGTCGACCAGGAAGAAGGAAACAACCTCTCATGGACTGAGATTCTAAGACGGATGGACAAGGGGATTGATCGGCACGAAATCTTCACAAACTCGAAAACGTTCCCGAAGCTTCGACGCCCGAGGGCGTGATGAGCAGCATGCCGGTCGACACTAATAAAGGCGGGAAAAGCCAAAAATCCTCGTCGGCTCCCACCAAGAACGCTGCGAAAAATGACGGTGCCCAGACCAAACGTATGCCGGTGACCGAAAGCCTCCCACCACTTCCCAGGGATCAATATAAGGTTGCTATTAGGCCCTTCGATGAGCTCACACTCGCCGGGGCACCGCCCCTTAAGAGATGCTGAACGCACTAGCCAAGGTCTGCGGCCTCAAGAAGCAGGAGGGTGAAGATTCGACAATCCAGATCCGCAAAGACCAGAGCCTGATGATTTTCAGTACACCCAACATCGGCACGGCGCAAAGAATGGCCCGGTGAAGGACCTAAGTTTAAAGAAGCAGGACTACGACATTGGAGCCTACATTGCCGCTCCGGACGACTCCTGCAGGGTAGTCATAACCAAGATCGGATTCGGGTTCAGCACCGAATATCTAACCGAGAAAATCAGACCGATGATACCAGGAGGCCCCAGAGTTCTCAACACACGCATGATGGGCAAGTCTGCTGCGGCGCTCACAACATTCCAAGGAATCAAGATTCCACTATTCGTACGCTTCGGAATACTAGAATGTCGGCGCGAACCCTACTTTTCCAAGGAACGTGTTTGCGATGTCTGCCTTGGGCAAGGGCACAAAAGAGACATGTGCCCCCACCCTAGCAAAACAAGTGCTCATTCGGCCTCCTGAACAGAGACCTGGAGGAAAACGAATACTCACCCTACTGCATACACTGCAACAGACAACATATAGAGGACTAAAAAGCACAAAAACGAAAACACGGACGAACACGACACACATTCAACACGGACTGGTGCTTTTAGTCCTCTTGATCACGATGAACCAATTAGCCCGGTCTAAAGTTTTAGGACAACATCCGTCCAACGATCCCAAGTGCCCAGCGCGAAAGCGAGAACCGGACAACAAGGACCGGCTCCAGGACTGGAGAGGGCGGACCAGCAACAGAGACCGTGACAGTGTAAGCGAACCAAGGAACAGCAGAGTCAAAACATTACCAACTCCAGACAGCCGCTACAACAATGGCTGCGGCAACTTTCACCGCCAACGAGGACCTCGCAGTTCCGCTGGCCGGCGCTAGAAGGTAGAGGAATCGCTACAACAAACCCTTACGCTTTTCTGGCCAGCACGGGTCCGGAGACCTACTCAGCGGCCCTCACACAAGCACCGGGATGGAACCCGGGGAATCAGCATTTGTGCCACGGAGCGACGCTGGGAATGCCCGTACCAAGCAATTACGGACTGGAACCGGGGGTATTGTGCAAAACGAAAAAACCCAGAAAGAAAGCCAAATGGACGACACAAAATCCACAGCATCAGGGAAAAGTCCAGGGCTCCGCAGGAACACGAATTCCATCCTCAGGAGATCAAGCGAGCCGAGCGGGACAGTCTCCCCAATCCTCTATCCCCCCCCCCCCCCCCTCTCACGCGCAGCACACCAACAAACGCCCAAGCGCGCCCGAAATTGGTAAAAACAGGAGAATCAAGCCCTAAACCACCTTCGGTCAAAAGAGCCCTGATAGAACACCAGAGCAACAAAACCCAAAACAAACGAGACTTTGTAACGCGTGAGGATCTTTACAGAGAGATACGAGCTCTCCACGCAAAATTGCAAACAGCTAAATTCAAACTAATGTAAGCATTCTATCTGGGTCTCAAAGGGACGTGTCTAATCAACAAGGCCACGACCTCCTCCTTTAGCAAAACCGTGAACCCGGTAATCTTGCAAGTTGTCGTGACCCAAACACTCTACCTGAACGTAACCGAGGCCATACAACCAAATCCAAGCGTACCTTGCTGCTCCTACGATGGAAACGGGGGGAGGCAGTAGTGACGGCCACTTGCATATGACCGAAACTAACACCGAGTGCAAGGCGGAGAGGTGAGGACTTGGGTCTCATGTTGCAGTGGAACTGTAGAGGCTACCGCCATAGACGGGGAGCACTAACGCAGTTCCTAGCAACGCGAGTCTGAAAGCCTGTTGCCACAGCCCTACAAGAAACAGGCCACGTACCCTCGCTCTCAGGGTATGTAGCCTTCGGCCAGGAAACGAAAGACGAAAACAAGGAGCCGAGAGTCGCCACACCATGGTAGCCAAACACGTGCCTTTAATAGAACACAAACTTGCTGCTCCCATATCTCACGTCTTTCCCGAACTCTTGGCCACAGATGGAGAGAAGTGCAGTATCTTCCTCTTAAAAGTCTATAGTTCGCCGCCGAATTCACTCTAAGAAATAGGGGGTGTATAGAGGTACACCCGTTTCCCCAAATGTAACATCCCAAAACAGCAATTCGAAGTTCAGTTCACAGACGTTGAACCGACGATACCAACTTTCAGGAGCGGCTTGATAGTCGACCGACACAACTTATTAAAATAGCTAATGAACGCATTAAAGGCTACAGTGAAACAGTCAAGGTTTTTTGGGCCGTGCTGCTAAACCTCGGCGTTTTTTTCTTCGAGTCTTTGATACGCACATTAGATATTTTGTACGTTGTATCCAACAGCTATCAAGCCACTCGTAAAAGTTGGTATCGCCAGCTCGACGTCAGTGGACTCTACATCCAAATGTAGTTTTGAGGTGTTGCATATGGGACAAGGGTATACACCTTTAGACTCCCTATTTCTAAGAGTGAAGAAAACGCAAGACTTGTTCGACGAACATTTACGGGACTCACTCCTCATCACTCGCCCGATAAGGAACAACCTATTCATTGTGCGAGACTTTAACGCGCAGCACGGGGTTCTTGGCTACCCACGAGACACTCCGAAGGATAGGAAGCTGATGGTCGTCATAGAAAACTTCAGACTAACCCTCCTGAACAGAAAACTATCCCGATGTACAATTCCAAAGTTCAATGCGGCAGTGCCAAATGACGGTAGTCAGGGGATTTCCTGAGGGACGGTGATATGGTTAACGTTTTACAAAGCGAATAGATTATAGACTACATAATCAGGTTTTAACATTTAGGTTTCGATAATAACTAACAAACACATTACTTGAGGTGAGGTGTCAGCGCTGAAGAATAAGAGGCCTTCGATATATTCGTAGCTTAAATTTTTATTCGTACGCGATTTGGGATAAATAAATTTGGAATATTTTATATGAATCATTACAAGTAGAAAAATTACTCATTTTGCTACACCAAATAGCGTTGATGTTGAGTTGCAGAGCGCTGTGAAATTACAGGTGTTCTTACTGTGAGTTTTGGCGCAAAATCGTAGAGTTTCACCTGCCTTATTAGCATACGAAACTTGATTCGAGTTTAGAGGCACTTTGGTTCAATGATGAGCGCCGTTACTTGGTGCGAGCGCAGTAGGAACATTTTCGCGGATATCGGATATTGGAATTCTAACGTCAACGTCCCGAGTCATTTTATTTTGCGGCATAAAATTGGCTAACACATTTGGGAAAGCTGCCCCCGAAATTTGTTTCTGGAAAACCGGGAAACCTCGGGAGCACTCGTTTGCTCATCGCAAATATTTTGCCTTTCCATATTTTCTTATTTATTTTATAAGGCACTATAAAATATGTGACGAAGTTTTACTCTGAATATTAGAGTTTCTTCGACCTTCTGTTTGCACCTGCTGCTTTTTAATAGAGACTTGTTTTTCCCTTCGCATAAGACAAGATATTCTCGACTTGAGTCACAAGGCTGCTGGTGAGCGGATAAAACCTAAAAACTGTGCAAATCTTCAAGATAATAAAAGCGCCGTAACTGAGAGAAAAGATTGTCATTAAAATATGCCAGTCGAATCATTTTCGCGTGTTTATGGTAAGAAACTTTGCAAACTTTTAAATGTAGACACACTCGCACTTTAGTAGTAGCGGTTATTTCGGAGCAAAAGTGGTACGTCTAAGTTTGGTAACGTGCGTGGGGAATGCATTCCGCTGGCTCCTTCGTTTAGGCAGTGTAAACAAAAATAAAGCACGCTAAAAATCTTAGCTCTTTCGGTAAGCAACAAAAAAAAAGTAATTTTGTTTTTTTTAGGAAAAGAGTTTTGAAGGACATTTGCTTGCACAAATAGAACGGCAGAAAGCGCCGTTAGTTTGAAATGATGTGTGCAACAATAAAATTAGGCCTACCCAATTTTCGCGCGTATTTGGCCCTAAACGTCCGGTGGTCTAAGCGTCACTCCATGGCATACCGCCGTGTCCATTCCTTGGCGATAACGTTGTAAGCCTCCTTGTCCGTCTTGTACACGTTGGCCACTTCGGGCACAAGGGGATCGTCCGGATTTGGGTCGCACATGAGAACCATGATGGACATGAGCACGGTGGCGATGGTCAACGAAGGGCACCAGTGCGACTTGAGGATGTCCAGGCAGATGTAACCGTTGCTGTTGATGTTCGGGTGGTAGATGCGCGTGGCGAACCTGACGTCGGGTGGTTTGAACGGGTAGTCCTCAGGAAAGCGGATCTTCAGCTTGAAGATACCTTCAGGAAGGAAGAATGACAATATGACTTCAACAGTCTTATTGCGTGAAATTCATAAAACACCCACATAGTGTAAGGCGGAAAGAGTAAGCTCCGTTTCCAAACAAAAAGAACTTATAAAACTTTGTCCGTAAAGGCTTTATTTTCGACAAATACTGCATACCTTCCTTTATCTTTCGAAGTAGTTTTTGACAATATACATCCTGTCGTTCGTCATATTGTTACCCAATTTCTAGAATGCCCTCTGCATTAAAACCTACCGCGTGAGTCTTGAGCCAACGTTTTTTACAAACATCGCAACACAAAAAAAAAAAAAACAATTTGCACCACTGAAGTGTTATGCAGTCGTTTCATGACCAATGCCTTTGCAACTTCGAGGACATTGCAAGAGTTCTCTAAAATGCTTTTATTCACAATCTCCACCAAATCATCCGTTGCCAGAGAGGGCAGGCTGCTCAAAACGTTATTGTGAACGCTCCGTTTGCCTTATTAAACATTCAAATCTCTTTCCGCATCATTACTTGGCTTATTGCGTCAAGTTAATTTATTTCGCAAATTTCTCGATGTATCCTTATTTTCAGCATGGTCTGAAATTTCTCCCATTCTAGTCTTATTAGAGACTAGGGTATGAAGTCAGCGGGTCGTTTTGTTGATTTGAACAGGATTATTGCGGAGCATAACCCGCAGAAATATTAACATCAAAAACAAAATGACGTTATAGTATAGACTAACTTTTGATGGAACATGACTGCGCTGGTGCAACTCCGAAGGCAATGCTCTCGCGAGACTTAAGCGCGAACTGTACTTACTTTCTCATTGCGCTTCTTATGTCTCCATGAACTACAGTATAAACACTTTTGTCACCCCGGTATACTGATTAAGCGTTTTTGCGCGTGCCTATAGACGCTTTACAGCAGCTGTGCATGGGCGCCGCCATAACTGACCTTCAGTTTTTGTTCCCTCTTATTCCGTTCGCTTGACTTCATCATTTCCACAGCAGGACAGGTTATTGCCATTTTAAGTGTTACTGTGTCCTTCCCCCCCAGTATAGGCCGTTGTGGAGACTCGTCAACGCCCGATTCAGTGGCTCGGCATCTCGGTAAGACAAGAGAAGGGCGGCTATGGTGGCTCAATCTGGCGCGTGTGTAAAGCATTGCAAGCAGCCATCTGGCCGCCGCCATGTTCCTGCTCGTGAGAAGAAGCACTTGAAATTGCAAACCTGCCAAAGTCACATTCACATGCATGCTGCAAGTGCCCGAACGCATGGGTCACCGGTCGGGACGCCATGCTTGCAGACGTGGATAGACGATTGTAAGCAAGGCCACTCGCCGCCGCCATATCTCTGCTCGTGCGGATAAGCCTGTGCAATTGCAAGCTTGCCAAAGCTATGTTCACGCGCAAGATGCACGCGCTTTCACTCATGGGGCACCAGTTGAGGCGCAATGCTTGCAATAAACCTTTTTCACAATTCAGTGCCATCTGGTGACTCAAATGGCACTTTTACTTTTACCGTACTAATGGCGACAATGAACTTGTAGTCTGCAGTATTTTATTCTGCATCGTCACTTACGCAAGTCAATGTCAAACGAGAATGTGCACTTCACTGTACAATTCTTTCAATATGTCTTTTAATGTCAATGGCCACAAAGATGCAACCAGTCAAAACGAAGCGCCAACCTAAACAGACGCCTTGATAAAGTTCTATGCATCAAAAGGCTTTGAAGCCGATTGTGGGCTACTAATAGATTAACTTGACTCAGGTTAGAAATGAACACTTATGCAGCTCTTGTTTCAATTCCTGCTTCACATCGTTCTAACATCTCGAATATATGGGCACCGAATCATGAACTTAGGAGCATCTCGAACTTCTCGCTTGATCAGTAAAACAGAAGCCGCCATTAGTACCACACATCTGGCATTTTTCAGATGATGACAGTGATCAAAGTGGCCAGACTTAATTTTGGAGAGGGTCTATTATTTATTGGGGAGGAGATCGAACTAAGAGGGGCGCTTTATCGAGCTTGTTGTCCCCACAGCCCGGTGTTTACTAACCCAACAGAACAAAGAAATTTAACCTCGCCTAGCACGATCTTTGCGAGGGCGCTCCACTATGATCAGTGCTTTTGTCGCACGATGAGCGGCCATCGAGTCGTCATATTTTTATTTTTTGATAAAAAGAAAGAAACGAGAAAATTCGATTTGTTGTCCCCGCAGCTAAAACGTACCGCTAGAGGCGCGGCTGTTTGATTTTCTTCCCAATAGAAATTCCTTAATTGTGCGGAAGGAGGCGGCGCTGTAGTGAAATCGGGTGCGTGCTTCGGCTCTTTCGCCGTGCTTTACAATGGGTGAAGCGGGGACATAAATAGTTCGAAATAAGGACTTGACGCAGCTGACCGATTTTCTCTCTAATATGTTGACGAGCCTTAACCGAAAATTGTTTTTTCTTAGCTATCCGGACGCGGGTTTTCTTTCATTCTTTTTTTTTTTTACCCTGGAGCAGGGGGTTAAAATATACATTACAACATGTACGGCCCTACAAGGTTACATAAAAGTTATGTATGGGTAGAAACCTCGCTGCGATCCACGCGTTTTGGCAGGGCGGACCAGGCATAGTGTTATGACCACGCAGTAAAGGCTAGTTCACTCATTTACGTTGGAGTGTTAGATGACAGCGTTGCAACCACGAGTCACAGCTTAAGACGAGACAAGAAAACTGGTATGCTGGCGCCGCCTATCGTGTCGAACGCATTTTTTTAAAAAGTGATTTTGAGATTACATAACGCACTAACTACAAAAAGGAGTCGCTTATAACATTTTCGGAACGATTTCAAGTCTAGGATGTAAAGCTTATAAGCAATATGTACAAGGTTGTACTGGCTTCAGGGCCACGCGATAAATAGCGCCCATGCTGTTGGAGCACGTCTAAATCCCCACGATGAACTTAACGCTTCGCGTTTTCTCAAACTGCTGCAGTGCGAGCGCGCGAGACACGTGCCACCCCCGAGCGAGTGCTGCGCTCTCATTTGCTTCCAAGGACCGCTCGAGGCACATAACCCTTGTCATAGCCTCCTCTATACCCACAAAGCCTGGCAGTTAGACGACGGAGCAATAGAGTGCCCTGTTGCAGATTTGGAGCGCGAGGATCTGGTAGCAGAGAGCATTTCTCGGGGAACCTGGTCGTCAGCGAACAGCTTTTGCAGCGGCGACGACCCGAAACATGGTTTTCAAACCCGACGAAAAAAGAAGCGGTGGCGCGAGGAACGCGAGGAGCATGAGAGGACAGTCCATCGCTCGGGAGAAGTGTGTTTGGGCGTCTCGCCGCAGCGGGACGCCCGTTATATGGCTCTTCTCTCATCCGTTGTCTCCCGCTCTACCTTTTCACTTTCGGCGGCCGCGTCTCGTGGCGATCTGCTAGGCTTCGTCAGTATAGAGGAGGCTATGTCCTCGTGCAATCTCAAGGAGCTTTAAAAGGGCGAGAATTTTGTACTTTCTGTAAATATCGCTTAGAATGATTTCTTAATATGCATGTCTTATGAAGCACGCTTTAGTTGTTTTATTTCTTCTCGCAACGGCAGCCGCAGGAAAAAAAACTTAGAGAAACGAGGAGCATTCACCATCTCAACTCGCAGCCAGAACAAGCGACCACGTGATCTGGAGACAATTATATGCCGCCAGTGTTTATCCTAGTCACCCGCTGGGCTTCACAAAACAAAAGGAAGGCGTCGAGTTTCATGCGTCGTTAAAATAGACCGATGTCACTATATGCGTTTTCCCTTCAAGAAAAAAAAAAAGGAAGTTTTGCGCATTGCTCATAAGCGGCGCGAAGTAGTTGTTACATCATTTGGTTATCGGAGGAAAAAGCGATGCTTTTGCCGTCTGAAGCGGATACATTTTGATAAGACAACATATATCTAAACTAAAATACGCTTACATATATGTTAATTATTTACATAAAAGAGGAAGTCAGTAATGTTCCGCGTGGAGCCGGACTTTTTTACTGAGGTTCTTGAAGTGAAAATGAGTATAAGCGTTTCACGCATTCGTGATGCCACCGTTACTGTAATTCATAAGAAGCAGGCGCCTGTTCACGATGCAGCTCGATCCGCCTCGTGTTCTACTCGCGCAGACCTTCAGCGTGTTTGTGTCGCGTACAGAAACACTACAGCAATGACTACACAAGACAAGGCGGCTGAGGTGGCGTAATGCAACTGCCTGGGAGATCGGTCTATTAGGCTGCTCCAGTCATCTCGGTGATTAGGCACAAGTCACTACGTGAATTTATGTCGACTCACGGATTGCCACGACCTCAAATTGAATGCTCATGCTCTGCTCGTGACCACTGTGAGATCCGCGTTTAAATATCGTAACCGCGGAGATCCCAAAAAGCTTGATGCCAATATTCTTGGGATCGCATTGTTTACCACGCCAACAATCCAGTCCCCCCGGCTTCGTCATCAAGTTCTGGAAAGGAGACACGGATATAAAAACATGCCCTTTGTCCCTAAAATTACGCAGCCAAAAAAAAAAGGCTTTTTGATGGGTGACGTCGTGTGCGAGTATATTTGGGACCCGCTATAGATCTTTGCATCGCTTATCACCCGGGGGAAACATGCTGAGCCACTGAGCTGTTACGCATGCGCAGGGTCCGATATAGCGCACAGCAGATCTACAGCGCATGCCCGGAAGGCGTTCCTCAGGCCAGCAGACAAAGATGGCAGCAGGAAGAAGGCGATTTTTGTAAAGGTCTATAGACCTTTACATCGCTTATCGCCAAGGTGAAAAATGCTGAGTCACTAAGCTTTGGACGCATGCGCAACGTCTGTAATGTCCTACAACAGAGCAACAGCGAATGTTCAGAAGGCGTTCCACAGACCAGCAGAGAAAAAAGGCAGCAAGCAGGGAGCGACTTTTGCAAAGGTCCGTACTCCGTTTTACGACAACTTGGCAAACTGTGAAGGCTGAGGCCCCGCGACCCAATAAGAGTGTCGAAGCGAGGCACATGACACCACGATACGATAGCGTTCGTGTCGACCATCGAGCGTTGTCACGTGCTTTACTCCGACGCTCTTATTATGTTGCCGGGGCCTCGTCCTCCACTCCTCGCTAAGCTATCGTGCAACGGAGTATGCGGAGCTCACGTTCGTCTAGTTCTTTTTCAGGGGTCGTGGTGACGTCAAAACGCTTAGCTCTGATTGGCTCTGATTGAAGTATAGGCGGAAGACCTCAAAGCAAGCTGCCTTGAGGTCTACCCACTATCCTTCAAATCGGAACCAATCAGAACTCGGTGTTCCGACGTCACCATAACTTCTGCAAAAGAAGCAGACGAACTTGCGCTCTGCATAGTGTCCGTAAGCTTGCGTAAAGTAAGAAACATTTCTATCCGATATTGTTGCGTGGCTCTTTTGACCTAGCCCAAAATCAGGCTGAAGCGGTTGAACCGTAGTCAATCACGCAAACGCAAAGCTGTGTACTACAGCGTGTCTCCCAGAACAACTACAGTGTTGTTTTTTTTGTTTCTTTTTTTCACCGGAAAAGTAAACTACGCGTCGCCGAACGTCCATTCTCCGCCCAAATGTATCACTAGAGGTCCGAACCAGGTGACAAAGCTTCAGAACTATTCGGTATCGCATTATACATTTATAAGGAATTTTCTAAAATTTTAAATGGAAAAGAGGGCTCGCTTTCGCCCCTTTGCTGTAAATGGCGTCATTAATCTCCACGTATTCAAGAGCTCCGTAGGCTGCCGTTTTCCCATCGAAAATGCTAGAAAATCATTTATTACTTTCGAACAAAATAACAGTCAGTTCTGAATCTTCGGCACCTGTTTCGGACCTCTAGGGAAACAGATGTGGGTGGAGAGTGGGTATTCGGCCATGCTTAGTTAATTTTTGCGGTGAAACACACAAAAAAAAAACTCTCTAAACGACTTTTGGGGGCACCCTGTATAGACCCCTTTCAAAATACGGTACTCGGTTCGCAGCTGTGAAATCTCTGTACAATGGCGGACTAAAACCTCAACGTCACGGCAGACTAAAAAAAAAACACCCATTAAAAAAGGTGATGATCGCAGTGACGTTGCACTTTCGACGCTGTTTGATTGGATGGTCGACTCGTAGTGTTGACCGCGCCCCGACGTTCGCTATCTTATGGAATGACTTGCACGTTCCTCGATGCAGTAGCTCCGCCATTGTGAAGTGGTTCCGACCCTCTAATATTCGGCACGTGATTTTTGAAAGGGGTCTATATTTCGGTTCTCATTGAATCCGAGCGCAGCCGGCGCTAAGGTACACATCGCGACACTGTTAGCGCGAACAGGACATCGGCGCATTTTCGCATTTTACTTCTAAATAGTATTAGCGAGCACAAAATAGTACCGCTTAGATTATAGAACTAGATGAGCTCTTTCCGTAGCAATAATAACTTGAATGATATCCCTTGGTTTCAAAGAGAAAAACTGGAAAAACCGGTGATCGCTTGTTCGGGCTAACAGAGTCGCGCTCTGTACAATGAAGCCAATCGAAAGCGCCAACTGTGCAGCGTCATGCCTATCATTGTCTTTGTGCGTTCGCTATCACCGGCTAAATAAGTCACACGCAGGGAATACGCCGCGACTGCGAGCGCTTTTATCTGCGCGTTATTAGTTTAGCAGGTGATATAGCAAACGCACAAACACGACGAGGACCCTGACGATGCACTTTTTGTCACCGCTCGATCGGTTCCATCGAATGGTAGCGTCGACTGCGCTCGGACATGTGTGTGGAACGGACTGTATAGCCTTCGGTTCCACTGTTCCGAAGTCATTGCCGAGATTTTTGTAGCTTTTGAGAAAATCCCGGAGTACAGTGCGTTCAAAATCGTTTCAAATCCGAGTGAAGGAAGCGGCTTGCCTTTCTCAAAGGGCGAGTCGTCCGGTCCCACGATGGTGGCCTGCCAGAGGAACAGGTTACCCGGCTCGACGGGTCCCGCGGTGCAGTTGGTCGGCGGATCCCGACTGATTTCGCGCAGTTCTCGCTGGATCTTGGCCAGTGCCGGCTTGCCCAGCTGCGATGACATCGGGCCCTGGCGCGGGCCATGGGCTTGGTGGGGGGGCCGGGTCAGCGCCACCCCGCGGTGACTTCTCTTCTTCGTCTCAACAACTTCATATAGTGTCACTAATGATTATGATTATTATTATCGGGGGAGGGGGGGGGGGGTATCTGTGGCTGAGTGGGCTACCGCATACGAGCTCGGAGCACATGGAGCGAAAGCTCGCGCTGCGGAACCCAGGGATCCTGGGTGGGGAGGAGATCGAACAGCCACGCCTCTAGCGGTACGCTTCAACTGCGGGGACAACAAACGGTATTTTCTTGTTTGTTTTTTATCCAAAACATCGAAGATGAGGATTTTGAAGGACGCTCCTCGTGCGACTAAAGCACTGGTGAGGGCGAAGCGCTCGTGCCGAGACCGTGCTAGACGAGGTTCAATTTCTTTGTTATGCTTTGTTAGTAAACACCCGGCTGTGGGGACAACAAGCGCGATAAAGCGCCTCCTATAGTTTGATCTTCTTCCCAAATATTACTAAATAACTTATGCATCAAAGAGAATGCAGGGTTGGTGTTTCACGCGCCGCACGTGCTGGCCTCAGCAGTAGTAACGTTTCTAAAGCAAATGCCTAAACAAATTGCATCCTGCGTGCGGTTCGTCAACGTTTTATTTTGGTTATTTACTTCGAATCTTTTAGACGGGGAGGCGTGCGCGCGTGCAGCGTAGAGCACCAATCCCTGCATTCTTCTTCATGCATGGGTAATTTAGCAATAAATCTATTCCCACCCCTGCCAGTTTCAATCTGGATATCGTACCAGCGTGCGGCCGTATATCACTACTGCGTGAGGCGCGTTAAAGACCCCAGGCTAGCAATTGTATCGCACTGGATACATTTCTCATCTACATCGGGTAAACATGTCGCATTCTCAGGCAGACTAACCTCCCCCTGTATGCACAACGAACGAATCATTAGTAACCATTATTATTATCGCCATAGATCTAACCATACTACGACGACGACGACGAAAATAATCCCTGGAGAAGGGGAACAAGACGGACAAAGGACAAACACAAATCTCCAAACCACAGCTAGGTGACTGGTGTGCGACCGAAAAAATCCGCCTGGTCCGGGTATCAAACCCGGGACCTCTCCATTACAGGTGGAGCGCTCTACCAACTGAGCTAACCAGGGGTTAGACGTCAGTAGAGCAACCGGGTTTTATCAGCTGCCACCAGTCGTTGTCCTTTGTCCCTCTTGTTCCCCTTCTCCAGGGATTATTTTCGTCATTCTTGTCCAGCTCGCTTGCACCTTTGCATTTAATTGCATTATAATCATAACCATACTAGTAGTGAAGAGCCGAAGAACCACACAATTGGGGTGGGTGGTTTCTATCTCGGAGACTTGCGACGCAATATATTCGGTTTATAAGCATTAAAATGACTGCTCCCAAAGCTAGCAGTAGTGGAACACGGATGATAAGATTACCATCGCGTTCCGTCACTGCTAGCTTTACGCCTGCTACACGAGTGCTAACTTTGGCGCGCCCCCGAGTTTCCCACGATCTTTGTGTCGTTCTAAAAAGAGTTGATTTAGTGGTTTTCGATGACGCTCAGTAAGTTCCTAATTGGAACAATATACTATTTTATCTAATTAAAAATTGAATTAAAGAAGTTTATTAATTAGCCGACCTATCGCAAAGAATAGCAACCCGCATAATGTCCCCTTGGCCGAATAACCAACCTGCACAAACCGCTGAAGTGTAACCGTCACGGCGTTAAAAAAAAATAAAGCTATATATATATATATATATATATATATATATATATATATACAGCACGGGCACTTCACGTCATCGTACGTGGTCTCCGAGGAGGAAATAAACGAACATATGCAGATAATGAATGAACCGTACTTAATCCAATGAATCAAAGAATGAAAGTTTTCAGGAACCCGCCGAAAGCCAAAATAACGGCGGAGCCAGGATTTGAACTATGTGCCTCCCAAAGTCCGGTTGGGAGGCCCAATTGGGAGGCCCAATTGGGAGGCCCAATTGGAGGCCAATTGGGAGGCCCAATTGGGAGGCCCAATTGGGAGGCCCAATTGGGAGGCCCAATCGGGAGGCCCAATTGGGAGGCCCAATAGACCCTTTCCGGAATTCAGTGCCATCTGGTGACTCAAATGGCAGTTTGACTTTTACCGTACTAATGGCGGCGATGAACCTGTGGTTTGCAGTACTGTACGGGGCACCGTCACTTTCGCAAGTCAACGATAAATGAGAATGCGCGCGACACTGACCGGTTCTTTTTAAATCTCTTTCAGTGTCAATGGCGAAAAAGATCCAACCAGTCAGAACGAAGCGCCAGCCCACATGGACGCCTTGATAAACTTCTATACACCAAGGGGCTTTGAAGCCGAGTGTGTGCTACTAACAGATTGACTGGGCCCGAGTTAGAAATGAACGCTTACGCAGCTCTTGCATCCATTCCTGCTTCACGTCGCGCTAACATATAGAATGTATAGGCATCGAATCACCTGCATAGGAGCATCTTCAACTTCTTCCTTCATCACTAAACAGATGGCCGCCATTAGTATAGCACATAGGCCATTTTTCAGATGATGATAGTGATCAAAGTTGCCAGTCTGAATTCCGGAAAGGGTCTATTGGGAGGCCCAATTGGGAGGCCCAATTGGGAGGCCCAATTGGGAGGCCCAGAGTTCAAATCCTGGCTCCGCCGTTAGTTTGACTTTCGGCGGGTTCCTGAAAACTTTGATTCTATGATTCATTGGAATAAGTACGGTTCATTCATCTGCATATGTTCGTTTATATATATATATACAGTAGAATCTCAAGAAACGGAAATCGCTTAAACGGAATTGTCGCTTAAACGAAACAACTATCGCGGAGTTGTTTGGTTTTGTATTCATGCAATGTAAAAATATTCCCGTTAATCGGAACTCAAATTCTCGCGCCTCCGGGTAAACGGAATTGAAAACGAAACTATGTCGCCGACATATTTTTCGCTATCGCAGAAAAGAAAAATAAGTCTTGAGTAATAAAACAGTATTATAAATGTTCTTAATATTTATTAGCTTTATTGCCCAAAATTAGCATGTAAGCATGTTTTTTTGGAGTTTTCTCTTCTCATTTTTATGCATAGGTGGCTATGTTGGGTAGGCTTCGCTGAACAGGGCTTCTGCTCGCATCTTAGGCCTAGTGTCCTACTTTCTGCGATGGCGGTCACGAAGCGAAAACACCGTGCGCTCACGTTAGAAAAAAAAGATCGAAGTCATTAATGATTTCGATAGCGGTTGCTTCACGAAATTGGCGCTTGCAACGAAGTATGCCATTCCCAAAAGTAGCCTGACAAGGATTCTTCACGACAAGGAAAAGCTGCGGAGTGCGTTCAGCAGTACGCAATTTGGACCAAAGAGGATGAGGCTGCGACTCCCCGAACACGAAGAGCTTGAGAAGTGCTTGGCGTTGTGGCTAAGAGCCCGGAGTGAGAACCGTCCCGTCATTGGACCCATAATGTGAATATACAAAAGCAGCAATTTGGTGTTTTTGTTCATTATTTTGCCTTCTACATTGACTTGCTGGTGTTTACAGATTGTGCACTTGTGGAAACAGCATTTAAGCTGGCATTCAACATTTTTAGTGTACCTACACTACATACTCTCAGTAAATGAAACTCCTGATAAATGGAACAGATTTTCCTGGTCCCTTCAGGTTCCGTTTATCGAGATTGTACTGTATATATATAGATATATATATATATATATATATACTTCAATAAATTTTGTGATTTAGGTACTTTGAACGGACGATGACGAGGCATGTATTGGCGGAGAATTCGCAACTTTCACGCCCTATAGGTGGCTCACTAGCGCCTATCAATATGGCTGTCATCTGGATGATCGTCGTAGAACAGCAGTACGAGGCTGGGTTTGCGACGCGTAAGTAATTCTAGTTTTGCTCTATACGAGCAGTATTACGTTATTTTTTCACGCCAGGAATGTGTAGGCAAGCCCATTTATTATGAGGTCAATCATGCAGGAGCTAGGGAGGGCGATTCTCACACTGCGGTACCACCATCGCTGAAAGTTGCGAATAAATATCTGAGCACCACAAGAAAAAAAAAAAAAATCCAAACGCGCATACTAAGAAAGTCGTGAGAGTCGTTTTTTTTTTTTTTTTGCGTAGTGCAGTTGTTGGCTTATTTTTCTTATTTCCGCTCGACAGCATTTGCTACACTGCGGAGTTGGAAATGCCTGAACGATAGCGGGTCCTTTCGCTATGTCTTTGCTCGCTCGAAAGATCTGGGATTATTTATTTTCGCGGGCTATTTAAAATGGGTTTGATTCAGAAGCACGTGCGACGCGACACAATATTTTATAAGTTGGTAACCTACACAAGTGAAAATATCTCTGCTCTATTTTAGAGCGCAGCTCTTAGGCGCCCGTTTCCGGCTTGAGCAGCGTCGCCGTCGGCGTCGCCGTCGCCGTCGCCGTCGCCGTCACCGTCGGCGTAACCGCGCGGTGCATTATGGGAAATGTCCCATAATGCACCGCGCGAGCCCCCCCTCCGCCCCCCCGGGGTCACGTGACCTCGGGGGGGGGGGGGGGGGGTCACGTGAACCATCAGGTCACGTGATTCCCAGGTCACGTGACCCCCCCCCCCCCCCCGAGGAGATTGAAGAATGAGGGGAGGAGGAGAAGGAGGGGTATACCCTCCCTGAGTACCCTTCCCGCCTCCTCCTCAAGAGCTGCGCTCCAATTCGGCGTTGCAGGGAGTTGTAAACGTCTTTCACTTTTTTTTATCACTTGATACACTGAGTAAGAAGTTGCTTCAAGATGGGTGAGATATGTGACCACATTTTACAGTCCCAAAATGATATATGTAAAATTCTTTATCCCAGTCTCTGCTGCTTCGCGTCGTTGTGATTTTCGGCTTGCTCGTTTCATTTGTGGGCTAACGGTTGTACTGCACTGGCTAAATTTCTCATCTACAGCTCAGAGTCTCGTCGCCCGTTGAGGCAGACCAAGTTCCAGGCTGTATAAACATACAGGCAACCCAAATTTTTTATAGAAAACTTTATTATATACTTGAGAGTCTACTGATCTTGAAAATGGTTCCTATAAACCTTTCCTATGTTTACAAAATCACAGTCCAGCGTGCGATCTTCACAGCCCAGCACGTGCGTGTCCGTCGCTTCGGAAAGCGAGCAAAGCACGCGCCATACGCACGAACGCTCAAAATGGCACCGGCCACAAGCTCGTTTTTGGAAAGGTCTATACACCATTCCAATGTGTACAAAATCACAGCCCAGCGTGCGATCTTCACAGCCCAGCACGTGCGTGTTCGTCGCTTCGGAATGCGAGCAAAGCACGCGCCATACGCACGAACACTCAAAATGGCACCGGCCACACGCTCTTTTTTGGAAAGGTCTATAGACATTTTTCGCATAACCTCAAACCAGCCAGTAACCGACGTACCCTCGACCTGGTGCATTTTTGGATTGCCCGCTGACACAGGGTATGCAACCGCCAAGGGTATGGGCGAAAAGGCTTAAAAACGGACGTCGTGCATGAGTTAGGTCCGAGTGCTCCTTTTTACCGTGCTGCAATTTCCGAAAATCTACGGTTGTCTGGCTACCACTGCGTGGTCGTCGGATGGATAAATAATTTTAAAAAGCATAAGAGCAATAGCAGAAAGTGTGCCATGAGCACAAGAAGCTGCAGCGCGAGTGTGGCTGCAATGTTATCGAGCTTCGCATTTTCCCCAAGAATCCTTATTTATGAAGTCAGTTGATTGCGAGCTTGAATCGCGAGAGATTCGTATCAGACTCAACGTCACGTTTAAGCTCACGACCACTTCGTTTACGACAAGAGGACCGATTTTAATGGACCTTTTGTAGAAATACGCGGTGCGCATGCGCGGAGTATTTCATGCGCCTGGGTTCGAGAGTATCTAGTTCCAAACAATCCGCCATCTTGCATTTTTCGCCTTTGAGCGGTTTCGTTGTGTCGACCTCGGGGCGGAAGATTACGCACGATGGGGACAAAGGTGAGCTTGGGGGAGCCGTATCTAGGTCACATCGCCTCAATGGGTGAACAGGATGTAGCTGACGTTTTGGGTGTGGAACGGGTGGGAGAGGCCTTGGGCGCGCGTTGTTTTCCAGTCACCTAGTCTCGAACCGATTCGCGTGTCTAGGTGGCAGCACATATTCGCCAAGAGGTCCATTCCCGGTGCAGGGGGTCCAATTAGGTTATCACTGCAAGCCCCATGGTATGTGAAATTTATGAAAAATTCTACATGCCACCACTCAAGATGGAGCTATCAAATGCCGAGAGCTTACCTGCATAGACTACATTAAAACGGCTAATATATTCTTTCGTTGTGGAATCTCAATCAAAACACCCCACCGTCTTCGTCGTCGTACTCTCGAGGAGGCAAGGTGATGGCCTGTGAGTAGCCAGCTGGATTAAACTTGACAAGCTCCAACCAAGTTATTGCAGCCCACCATAGCCAAGTCTAGGCAAGTTCCCCCCATACCCACACCGTTGCCTACCCAGATAGCTGTGCTGCCAGAACTAGCCGGTATTTCTTTTTCTAAGCTGCTAGACGGCATCGTCGGCGCCGCAATTCTCAAGATGGCGGCGCCGTTAAAGAAAAGGTCTATTGATAACTAATCTACTGAATAGACGTATTGTCAAAGTACCCAAGGATCGAGGAGAATGCAGGGAATGATGTTGCACGCGCCGCACGTGCCGGTGTCTGCAGCACTAACTGTCTTAAAGCAAAAGCCTAAAATAAATGGCATCTTGCACGCGCATTCGTCAACGCTTTATTTTGGTTATTTACTTTGAATCTTTTATAGGGAAAAAGCGTGCGCGTGCGGCGCGTGCGGCGGTGCGAGCGTAGAGGTTTTGTTCACGCAAATGAAAAATCGACGGAACCTTAGCCATAAACAGCTTCGCTGTAAAATCAGCTTGCTTTCTCAACATTTTTCAGGAATAGCAATGTTTTCATCTACCGAGACAATTTTATGATCACTAATTATATCAAAGATATAAACAGATGATAATAGGTAAGGAATCGATACGAAAAATAAGTCAAGAAGAAAGTTTTTACGTGTTGGAACTAACACAAGTTGATGCAGTGAACAAGCTTTGCAAATGCAGATGAAGTCTTTATACAGTAAGATAATTCTCCAATTACTGTCAGGCATACAATCAACTCAGTAAATTAAAGACTAATGAAAACCACACCCGAGGAATACGGGACACTATCGAAATCGCAGTGTTGCACAATTCAGAGCCTTATACAATTCTTGAGTAAACACGACATCCGCATCAGGAGGTCTATAAAAAACGCCTATCAAGATAAAAGAAAATGTAAACTGGACTCAAACAAAACATATCTCAACGTCAGCCTGTAAATTAACAACTACCGAGGAGAAACATTTTAATTGCCACAAGGATGCAACCTCCCCTGTACAAGGATCCGTCTGTCCTGTGAATGTTAAGGTGGCTGTGTATTGTATGCTGCTCATTATTTATACTACTTCAAAGCCACGTTTCGATATCTAAAATAACGTGAGGGCAGTATACCTCAACATCATCATTAAGCTAATCCTGCTTGGACAACAAACTTCGGAAACTGGCCACAAAGAACTTTAACAGGGTGACCTTACTTTTACGTCTAGGCCGTCAATCCTGCTCATTTACACCTAGAAGCATAGGGCTCAATGTAGCGTTTTGCAATTCAAGACTTGGTTCAAGTGGCGGTCATAAAAAAAAAAAAAAAAAAACACTTCGTCACCAATGAACAGTTTATCGAAACCAGTGGTACTCTTTTTTTAAGCTTCGCAATGCGGGTTGCGGAATTCTCTAAGCTTCCTTTGTGCTTCCTGAATATTAGGAGAAACATCCTCGTCAATCCATACCAGTGGCGACTGAAAAGTTTTCAAAGACAAAGCTTTACTCTACTTTTTGATTGTTTCTTAAGGCCTTGGAACTTCAAAACATTCATACGATTGATAAGATGGGCTCGTTCAATTTCGCCACGGTCAACTTTCAGATACGCTTTAATAAAATCGATCACAATCTGCTCGGTTCGATCCCATGTTTCGCCGCGTTCTTCGGGGATCCCTTCAATAAAGTCGCCGAAGACACTTAAGACTGCTGACGTGTAGGAATACGAAAGCATTCCTACAAGAAGCGCATTCTTAGAAGCGGAGTGCCACGTCTTCCTTTCGCACACGGTGCTCCGGTAGGGACATCCCGCTCCCCCCCCCCCCTCCCCCCCTCCTCTGCGCAGGCGCAGCGAAACCCGCCGGCCACACGACGGCTTCCGTGACAAAGCGTCTGCGTCGCTGTGCTTTTCTTTGTGTTTTATTTCTGAGGCGCGTGCTTGATGACGTAGTTTAATGGCCATCTTTTGGGGACAACGACCGACGGCTTTCCGCGTAATGGGACAACTAAGGCGTTGCCCTTAAAATAAGATTATTTCGGCGCATTTGGTTATCAAGAGCATTGCACGTACCCTGCTGCTGCCACAAAATGTTCGCACGTCACAGATAACGGTCTCAGATTGTTATCGAGTGAACTGATACCCTGTTTTATTGCGATGACGTCGTTCCTAACACCATGATTGACCGTCAGCCTTTTATTTTGTCTAGCTGAGTCATCCAGTCTCTCAGGCTCGAAATGCCGACTGTGATGGCATTTAGCTTTTCCGCTATTTTTTCCGGTAGTTTCCTGCACTTTGCACAAGCTTGTCGAGAGTAGACTGAAGTTTGTCCAGCCCTTCATTGGGCCCCGGGTTCGTCTCGACATCGCCCGCAAGGATCAACATGGAGCACACGCACAGCGTGACAAATATCAATCGGATTTTTGGCAGAGACAAACGAAGACTAGGTGACAACAAACGTTGTCTTCGATTTGCGGTGCGAGCTCGAGAAAAGCGTCCACTACAAGAACGACAGGCAGCAAGTGAGATACCCATGACAGAAGGCTTAGGGAATTCGGTGCATTGGGGAAACATGTCCGCTACGAACGCAGCGGACCCAGGATCCATTCCCGCGGGTGTCGTGCGATCTTTTTCAATGATTTTGCAACATCGACGACGGACACCCTACGCCGTACTACGCCAACTGCAACATCCATAACAACTACAGAATCAGCAACTAAAACATAAACAACGTACGGCATTTCCAGTCGCGGGAAGATCCCATTACAGCTGTCACTGTAAAAAAGAAAAAAAATGTTAAAGGACACGTGCCCATTTTTTTATTATCGCTCAGTGTCCATGTATGCAAGGGCACTCATATATCATAGGACTGCATTACCTCAGAAAGATGGCCTCTAGTGCAGATCGGACTCGAAGCTGCGGTCGAAGATTTTTCCCAATCGAGTTCTAATTACCTTGCCAGCGTAAAACTGCGTTCCTTAATATATCGTAGCAACAGTATTGAATTTTTTGTGTCTACATTTTTAAAGCATGAATTCTTTTCTGTTTGTTCCCCAGCACTCCTGCCTCGAAAAGAGGTCAGTAGCTTGTCGAAAGTGATGGATGAACAAACGTTTCTCTATGCGTAAAGCTCTTTATCGATTATGGCGGTGGCACCGCGCAAGCGTTAAGAAAAAAAGAAAAGAAAACGCTCAAGAGTGGTGCGTGTATGCTGCAATGGGGCATGCGTTCGTACTGGGATAACCTTCTGAAGCCATTCAGTATCTTTACCTAGAAGTCTAAGCCTGAGCTCAGTTATTGGCTTTGAGTTGTTTTCCCTAGTTTAAGTGTGGTGAATATGTTGGGAAAGTATAATATATTGTTGTCTGAAATGTATGAAAATAGCGGAGTATACCTATAAGGTCCCAACGAAAGAAAAAAAAATATTTTACACTGTTACTCTTTTTGTAATGCTTCTGTGGTGAGTTTGACAAGCGGTTATGAAGATGAAAGGGTAAAAGCACAGGGGAGCTGGTGAAGAACTTCCATCGTTAACCGGAGACACGGCAAAATAAAAAACGGACAAAACAACAAGAAGTTCTCAATTGAGACTTGTTGTTGTTTTGTCCGTTTTTTTATTTTGTTCGTGTCTCGGTTTACGATGCAGGTTATGAAGATGTTCGGTCAAAACCTGTACTTTTTAACTTAAACAAAACCTTTTTTAGAAGGGTAGCGCCTCAGCAATCACTCATGCGTCTACTCATGAATGTGTCCTCCTTTTTGATTTTAGGAAAGGGAGGGGGGGGATGTTGACAACAAATTCTAGTTTATCTCCTTTATTGAGTTGCATCAGTAGAGTTCAGAAAACGTATACACACCAGCGAACTGTGCTGAGAACATATTTGCACTCCCTATTTATTTTAATAGTCAAGCACGAGCACTTCAGCAAGTTGAAGGAAATAAAATGACGTAAAAAAGAATTAAAGGGGCTATGCAACAATTTTTTTTACTATGCGCAAATACCACTTAGAACGGATCCCTGACGTTAATGACCTATGAAACACCGCGTTCGTTTTTCACCCCACGCAACAGAAGTCCCAGAAAAAAAATTAAAGAAAAACGAGCAGCGTTCACGCCCTCAACTCGCAGGCCAGAACAAGCGGCCACGTGATCTGGAGCCGATTATATGCCGCCAATGTTGATCATAGCCACGCGCTGGGGTTTGGAAAAGCACAGGACACGCGCTGAGTTCCAGACATTGTTATGGCTCGGCTATTGTCGTCGTTGCAGCGATTGGACACGGGCCACTACCCGAATGCTTCTCGAGCTGTCAATTATCACGAGCCCAAATCGAGTGCCCACGCAATGCTCGGGTCCAATCTATTAACCGCATTCAAATATCGTCATATGGGTGTACTGCGATCCCCACGTTACGTCATCGAATTTTGCAAAGGAGAGATTGAATGAAAATGATCGCTTTTGTCCTTGAAATTACACCGCAACAAAGGAGTCTCCGTGCCAGTGGCATTGCGTGCGAGTATCCTTGAGTCCCACTAGTGCCAGTAAGCTCGTGTAAAGTGAAAAACATTCCAATTGAATATCGTTGCACAGCTCCTTTAAATATAGAAGGATAGAGCAAGGACAGCACATCTTTGGATGTAAGGTCTGTGATCTGTCCTTTAGTGTTTAAGTATTTCTTAGAGAGCTTCTCCAGCCTAAATGGGGGTCGTTAAGTTCATATAAAAACCTTGTGGCAGGTACCATGACCTCCTCGTGGAAGTGTCCACAAACTTTCAGCTTGCGATTTGAGAATAACACATATAGAACGCCTCTTGGAATTCGCGTCTTGCAAATCACTCGATAAACGAGCCGCGACGTAAGAAGATCAAAAGCCGTCTCCTTAGGGGGCTCCTTCCTCCACCCTCTTCGACATCTACACATTGCATCCTCCCCAGCCGTCCCCGCCTCTTCCATCGCATCGGTCACGTCGCGTCGCTCCACGCATCTTCTTTTTATATTAGCAGCAATAGCGCGTAAACGGGTATTCACACGGGGGAGTATCCCTCCCTTTGCTCCCCGCGATGCGCATCACATGGTAACGACGTCACGCGTTTGCGCGGAACCGCGCAGACGTAAACATTTATAGGGGAATGGGGAGCTTTCATTCGGGCTGCACAAACGCTCCCCGCCCTGGCATGGGATCTCTTTGCAATTGGCGACATTTTGTTCCCGTGTCTGGCAACTTTGCAGATCTTGCTCAGCGAGGTGCCGGCGGTGGGATTGGGATCGCCTAACTTGAGGGTCGCGCGGTTGCCATGGGGCTAGGAAGCTTTTGGAGGCGACATCACGCCATCGGATGGGAAGCCGGGGAAGAATTCCGGCTTGGATGGACACACCCCCAACGACCACCGAAAATGAAGAGAACCAAAAGACGCTTATGGATGAACTGGGAACCCTTAAACGCTATTGGACGACCTGGGCTCCTTGGGGTCGTTCCCCACCGACCGCC